>CM054182.1:12115000-13347500 GCA_028829895.1 Sinotaia quadrata
ATTGTAACTCTTTTCCCATTGTAACTTTAATTTATATAACTTTAAATTCACTAGAGCCAGGAGTGCCTGAGCCCGACATGAATTTCTATTGTAATTCAAATTATTGCGTGTGAATTTTAATGTAAATTGTAAAGCACTTTGCTTAGTTTGAATTGTCCCTTTTGTATGAACTCTAAATTTTAACGTTGTAAATATTTGGTAATTCATACTCATGCTTGTTAAACGCAACATGCCTGAGATTATACTTTGATCTAAATTGTAAGAGCATTTAAAAACTAATCATGCTTAGGTGGCGACCTTAAACGCAAGACGATTACGAAAACATTCTTGTTTTCAGGTCGGCTTTTTATCCTTGTTCTACAAGCCCCGTTCAAGCTCTATGAGTGAGCTGAATCCACTGTTGTCCTATTACCACATCGAGACAGTGCTGACGCGCAGGTTTGCACGTCTGTCTATACTTACCCTTCCATTCAGCGTGATACTGAAAGACAGTTCCATTGTTATGCTGTACGCATTCCTTGCTGAGGGAAGACAAGTGAGGTAGACTGGTCTGGACTGGATTCGAACACGTGGCCACTTTCACAAGCTAAGTCATTGCTTGGTGTACCAAAATCAAATGAACTTTGTTACAAGGCAATTCTCTCGTTGACATTTAGCACGTTAAATAGTCGAGGCTTAGAATCAGACTTCGCGCTCGTATTAACTATTTGTTAAATTGTTAAACTTATTAAATTCTTATTTTAATTGTTAATCCTCTTTGTAGTATATTTTTATGCATGATAGACCTATAGATACTCTTGGTTTGGATGGGGGCGAATGAGCTGAATGACATAACGAATGCATATTAATTTAGAGGAATTTAATGACTCCAAGCCAGCTTTGTACGCAAATTGTCAGTTTGTAAATCTGTTGTCCGCACTACACGACACATTTTTAAGTTAGTCAAATGATGATTTGGGCAACCAGTCTGTTTAGGTTAAACGAGAAGGAATTAATTTAAATAGTAAATTAAAGTTTCCATAATTTCCTAAGCAGGGTCTCTAAATAAATACTGGAAACGTAACAGTGTGTTTACGATCCATTGCGTACTTTAAGGATAGGATATGTAGTCTCGAAAGCCATTCATATATCGTTTAACTATTTGATTGAAGTATTATTTTGATGTAAATTATTGATTAATTAATGTTGAGACGGGGTCTTTAAACATTAACTGGAACGTAAAACATACACATATACATACAGCAGTAGAAACATGTATGACAACTTACACAATCGTTACTTGCGGAGGATCCCCACTCACGACTACCAGGTTGACAGAGGCATTAACTGAACGGCTGTCGTTTGACGTAAGTGTCACTGTGATGTTGTAAGTGGTGTTGACTGTCAGATTCGACATTGGAAACATCAGATTTCCAGTAAGTCCTGTTTTAGCTTTTTGTACCAAGTTCTTGCACTCCGATGGTACAACCTGGCTGTTGTTTTTGTAATTGCAGTACCATCGAGTGACATTCAATCTCTGCGCATATACAATCCAAACAGTCAGCCACTGTACAAATGCAATCCAAACATAGTCAGCCACTGTACAAATGCAATCTAAACATAGCCACTGTACAAATGCAATCTAAACATAGTCAACCACTGTACAAATGCAATCTAAACATAGTCAGCCACTGTACAAATGCAATCTAAACATAGTCAGCCACTGCACAAATACAATCTAAACATAGTCACTGCACAATTGTTATCTAAACAAAGACAAATGCAGTCTTAACATACTTAGCCATTGCCAAATGCAATGCAATCATAGTCAGTCACTGCATAATTGTTATCTAAACAAAGACAACAACTACAAATACAGACTTAGTTAGCCATTGCCAAATGCAATCTAAACATAGTCGGCCACAATTGCAATTCCAAGCCAGTGTGGCAATGACCGTTCGCTTGCCAATATTTAATTATTTTAATAATATAATTAAAACTTTTGCAAACTTCCGGACATTATTATTATTAATTAAAGGAGTTAACAATCCTTTTATTATAATAATAATGTCCCTTAGTTTATTTAAATGACCATGGCCTATAAAACTGTTCAAGGGAGCAAAAGTGTATAAAACAAACCCCAGACAACCCTTGTGTAAAGACGTTCAAAGATTGAAGTGTCTACTACATGCGCTTTACCAACAAAACCAAGAGCACATAAGATCGTAAGGGCAGTCTGAAATCTAACCAAGAGCACGTCAGATCGTAAGGGGCAGTCTGAAATCTAACCAAGAGCACGTCAGATCGTAAGGGGCAGTCTGAAATCTAACCAAGAGCACGTCAAACCGTAAGGGGCAGTCTGAAATATAACCAAGAGCACGTCAAACCGTAAGGGCAGTCTGAAATCTAGACACACTCACGGCTTATTCACGGTTTTGACAGCTTACAAGAGGCAATTAAGGTTTCTCATGCAAATTACAATAATTTATTCCATCGCACCAATATGCAACAACTGCATCAATTTCTTGACAAAACAGAGGGACATCAAGAAGTCATTTTGATTGCATATACCAATGGAAATGATACAAAGATAGGAACTTTATGAAAAAGAAACAAATGTTTACAATACGCGCGCGCAAAACACAAATAAATTAAATATTTTCAATCATGAGTAAAAGGTTGAAGCAACAGCTTTTTAGCAAAAGTAAATTAAGAAAGCTACAATTACAAACATGACCTGTAATAAGGTATTGTATAAATAAATACAAAAATAGATACTGACAGGTAGCAAACTTAGTAAGGGTATATTTTACAAACAAAAAAATAAATATTTTATTGTGAAAAGAATACATACCGACATAGCTGGATTTCTGTTGATTACATCCGGGTCATAGGATATACTGAGAGGATCCAGAACAAGGTTGCCACTCTGTGTGCCACGCACAATCTCACTGGAGCCCCCAGGCACCAATAGACCAACTAGATTTGACTTCTCAACTATGAAATAGCTGTAAGCACATAATAGATATGACTTCACAACTATGAACTAGCTTTAATCACATAATAGTTCTGACTTCACAACTGTGAAATAGCTGTACTCACAAAATAGATCTGACTTTACAACTGTGAAAAAGTTTGAGTCGAAGAATAGAATAATAGATCTGACTTCACAACAATGAAATAGCTATAATCACACAATAGATCTAATTTCACATGTATGGAATAGCTGTAATCAAGTAATAGATCTGCAAATTCTGTAATCAAATACTAGACCGGATTTCACATATGTGAAATAGCTGTAATCATACAACAGACTCGACTTCTAATTGTGAAATAGCTCTAATCATACAACAGACTCGACTTCTAATTGTGAAATAGCTGTAATCACTTAACAGTCTTGACTTTACGAACGTGAAACAACTACAATCACTTTTAAATAAACATTTTTGTCACGGTAATTAAAGATACCAATTAGAAAGTCTTGTGTTGGCAGACTTAGAAATGTCGTTTTGATGACGTTAGTGGTAAAGTAGGGACCACCCAGTCACCGTCGATATCGGCTATAAAATGGAATTCTGGGAAACCCAGGTTAGCGACATGGGAATGCACAGTCCATAATGACGTATAAATTAAAAATCTTTTTCAAAAGGTCGCACAAAACACCAACGCTGGTTAAGCTGTTAAATAGTTTTTAATAATTGGTAGCCAGTTCTTTCGGGTAACAGAATGAAGCAATTTCGACAAACCTATAATCTGACGACTTGATCTTTATTTTGGGGTCAGAGTTCAGCATGGTCATAGTAAAGGTCACTAGATACCGCTTGTAATTCAATGTCCAACGAGGCAGTTGCAGCTCTGACATATTGGTCGCTATGCCACTCAAATTTACATATGGCAGTTGCTGTGAAGATAAATATAGCCGTTAATTGAGCATGAATATTTAGTAAATAGAATGAAGAACAGTCAAGTAGGATGAATAATTATGTTTATAATTCAACAAAACGAGCTAATTTGTACTATACATGAAATCAAATTTTACATTTGATTTAGCAGGATAGCCAGTCGTAATTAGTACTCTGATTAAACTGCTGTACTCAAATCTCTAATACCAATTTAAAATGACCAGATCAGTGGAAATAAGCAAGGAGATAAAGAAGAGCAAGGAGAGAAGAGAAAGGAGAGTGTGACGCCACGTACTTAATGATTATTATTATTATTAATTAATTAATCGTCCATAACTAATTACAAGTGATGAGAATCTTAATTTATGTTACTAATAATTCTCCAACAGACACCATTCTTCTCTCTCACTTGGCAGATATGCGAGCGCTGTAAACGATTTCTCTCTAGCACAACATTTACCGTCACACAACATTTACCGTCACACAACATTTACCGTCACACAACATTTACCGTCACACAACATTTACCGTCACATAATATTTCTATAGGTGGAAAACTTCTTACTAAAGAAGAAGACAAATCCGTCTTTATTCTATATTTAGCAAGCACTTATCCACCCACTTTTTGTCCAACATAAAGTTATCACTATGTGTAAGAAGTCAATAAATTTAGCAATAAATTTATTACATCAACAATCAAATATACATATAACAAATACAATGAAAAAGATTACTTGACATCAATATTTCCATGAAACCAAGTTCGAATAATTTTTATATCTATACAGTCCTGTATCCTAAATACATTTGAACAATAGTGTCAGTACCAATTACAGGATAGTTAGTTCTTATTAGAGAACAGAATGGAGTTATTAGAGATAAGCAATAATAGCTTTAACATAACCTTGTATACATCAAAGCCACAATTTCTTTTTCATATCTCTCCATATCAAAGTCACACATTTATTGTCCACATCAATTCCACGTGTTTCTCTCCTCACATAAAAAAAAACTGATTCAGTGATATTCTTTCAAAGCTAACCCGGGCGCTTATTCGCCGTACCAGTTCCTTCAAGCAGAACAACACTTGTAACAATTTCTAGTAACTTCCTTGTACCAGAAATTGTTTGATGTAGTCAGCATACCTTGCCACCATAAGTCAATGGAGTGTAGTATTTTCTTACACTTACACACTGCAGTATTGTTTCCCACTTCTCCAATAGTTGTAGTGGTTTATAAGCCAGAAGATTCAGATAACACAAGGAAAGGCTGTTCTTTCTCTGTAAATATATAATCTGGGAACAAACACTATGTTTCCAGTTCATTCTTTAAAAAAACTAACTCCATTCTTTATTACAATTGAGTCTCAACTTACAGTTTCCTTCAACAGTATTTATTAGCCAAACATATGCATACAGCATAATAAATACAGCATCATAGTTTTATGAGCAGTTTCATTATAACAATGTCAAGTGTTAGCATTCTACATATATACATCATAGTTCACAATTTGTAGAAATAATATTCTACTCACATAATGCATCCCTATGTAAACCGCAAGTATAATAAGTCAATAGCAAAAAATACATGAAATATTTCTAAGCATTCATTCTCAATCAGTCAGTTCTCACCTTTAATCTAACGGCCACCTTTCATGACCGGACTTCTTGCCACTCCAAATTCAAGTGATGAGAGAATAGATATAGCTGGTAAACATTTGATCTCGTTCTCGTAAATCTTGACCATTGGATAATAAAAACTACTCATCTAGCTGGAGCTGGTTTGCATTACATCAGCAATTTCTAGCATATTCCCAACTCAAATGTTTACTCCAACTCTGACACTTACAAAAATACCATTATGTGTGCCCAAGGTCGGATCACTTCGACAAATTAACAATTTATATAACAAGTAAGTTTAGAAATAAGGATAGGCAAACTTACTCCACCACAGAGAGAAAGGAGAGCAAAGAGAGGAAGGAGAGAAAGGAGAGGAAGGAGAGAAAGGAGACCAAGATTGTAGATCATTCTGTACATATCTGAGTAGTGCAGATTGTTACTTCCCCAAACTTCACTTTTGTTCTTCTGTTCACGATTGGTGACTGAATCTTAACACTTCCCAAAGTACATTTGGTATAATTCTTCACAAGTAATTAATTAAATTTACTGCTTCTCAAAAATTACAATGCTGGTATAATTCTTCACAAGTAATTACTTAAATTTACTGCTTCTCAAAAATTACAATGCTGGTATAATTCTTCACAAGTAATTACTTAAATTTACTGCTTCTCAAATTACAATGCTGTTATAATTTTTCAAAAATAATTACTGCCATTTACTACTTCTCAAATTATACTACTAGTATAATTCTTCACCCTAATTACTGACATTTTCTACCTCCAAAATTAGACTTCTAGTTTAATTCTTCACACTTAATTACTAATATTTATTATTTCCCACATTACTCTGGTATTACACTTCTTCACGAATGATACGAATGATTACAGAATGTTATTACTTCCTAAATGACTACTGCTTTACTTTGACATGGATATTTTCTATAACTTAAAGTTAATGGTTTATTCTTGTCGTTCTCAAACGATAAGTGAATATAATGACTCCCTAAATGCTGCTGTCTCAGGTGTCCTATAATTATGTCTGATTAGGATGTCTTATGCGTACTCAACCCCAAACTGTTCTTATGCTTACTCAACCCCAAACTGTTCTTATGCTTACTCAACCCCAAACTGTTCTTATGCTTACACAACCCCAAACTGTTCTTACACTTCTCTTAACAGTGACTAATTGAACCTTACTACTTTCCAAACACCATTGTTCTTACACTTCTCTTAACACTGACTACTGAACCTTACCACTTCCCAAACTCCACTGTTGTTGTACTCCACATACTCTTGGATTTCCCACAACTTGATATTTTCGAACGTAGACGCGCATGTGATTTGGGGAATACCCCTGAAGTTAATGATGTCACCTTTTTGAAAGACAAGCGGCTGGAGGACGTCATATGACGCATTGTAGATTTGCACCTTATAAAAAAAAATTAAAAAGAGAGTACAGAATTGAAACAAGTACAACAAGACTAAAAGACGAAAAACACCACAAGACAAAACAAGCTTTCTTTACTATGAGACTTCACCACTGTTGTAATGTAAAGTTAGGGCAAGTTCACTTTCGAAGGATTTTTATTTTAGGTATACAGACTTTTATTTTAGGTATACAGACTTTTATTTTAGGTATACAGACTTTTATTTTAGGTATACAGACTTTTATTTTAGGTATACAAACTTTTATTTTAGGTATACAGACTTTTATTTTAGGTATACAGACTTTTATTTTAGGTATACAGACTTTTATTTTAGGTATACAGACTTTTATTTTAGGTATACAAACTTTTATTTTAGGTATACAGACTTTTATTTTAGGTATACAAACTTTTATTTTAGGTATACAGATTTTTATTTTAGGTATACAAACTTTTATTTTAGGTATACAGACTTTTATTTTAGGTATACAAACTTTTATTTTAGGTATACAGACTTTTATTTTAGGTATACAGACTTTTATTTTAGGTATACAAACTTTAATTTAGGTATACAAACTTTTATTTTAGGTATACAGAC
Organism: Sinotaia quadrata; assembly: GCA_028829895.1. Classification (NCBI taxonomy): domain Eukaryota; kingdom Metazoa; phylum Mollusca; class Gastropoda; order Architaenioglossa; family Viviparidae; genus Sinotaia; species Sinotaia quadrata. The sequence goes on from CM054182.1 coordinate 12,122,522, forward strand.
TTTTATTTTAGGTAACAGACTTTTATCCTTATCTCAGATACGAATTCATCCCCTATGTACTATTGCAATAATCAGCGATAACAGTGGTAATCGCTGTGCTTGATGAAATACCCATGATAATAAATATTAGTTGCAGCCTACCACAACACTTTACAATCAAAGTTTCTACATTTAGAATAATAAACACAACTATGTACTAATTAAACAGCACAGTACATCACAAAACAGGTACTTATCTCCATTTAAAATCCCCTCCAAGGTATCAAATCAGATACACAAGATAACACACACACAAAAATAAAAATAACTGCAGACAGAGCTTCATGTAAATTTAATCCATGATACTATACTAAGCATCTTAGTCAAATACTATACAGAACTGCCCTTTCCTATGATGTTTGAGTGGTCTCGATTCTGTGAAATATATTTTCACTTATGTACTGATCACTTCGCTGATCTGTGAGTAACATAAACTTGAACGATCTGAAGAGAGGCCACATCTTGCAGTCTCAACCCTAAGGGACTCGCCATCTAGTCAAGCTGCCAGTAAATGATCTCCCCAACATCCATACAGCCTAATAGAGGTATTGAACCCTTCATAAGTAATTGACCTATCTATCCGTGTTGCGATGACCTCCATAAAGGAACACGTGACCAGGATAAAGAAAAGAGAATCACTTTGGAGACCCATGATCAGGCACGATGGTGTAGAAATCGTAATGCTTACTAATTAGTTTCTCAAATTAACTTCTTCATCAATGGCTGTTTGCAGACGGATCTCTGCATTCGTTTTGCTTTCCGTATCGTGGTCCAATTCCTTTGTGGAGGAAGTGGTTATTGAGATCGGTAGGCTGGTACGTACTACAAGCTACAAGAATGCAAGAGGTAGTAAGGGTGCTGGAGCACCATGCCCCACTTGCAGCAAGTTGTCTGGAGACAGACGTCATAAAATGGGTGATCGATTAGTTGCTCGATAGTGAGAGCGATTCGTTGTGGACGACGAAAGGTGATAATAATGATAATATTTGCATACTTAAGAAAATCAAACATTAGGCTAATGGCTACTTATCTGATATTTACGAAAGCCGCACTTTACAGTAGCATTGCGAAATAGAGAGTGAGTTTTGTTTGAAAATGAAATTTGATATTTATTATTAATCTGTTAAACCTGATATGATTTATTGGGAGAGAGAAGAACAGCTACATGATTTATGTTGTGATGTATTGTTAGGGTTTAACCCTTATATAGACATCTAGATGTGGGTGTACTGTTTTAAAAGTTTAAAATGTAATTTGCAATTGGTTTGGGTAATAATATGGATTTAACATTACTAACGTAAGTAAATGATGAAGTTGAGAAACTGCCCCCTAGTATAGTTTGACATTATAAGAGGAAATATAGCGATTTGTATTCTGGATTTGCAAGAATATTATCTAAAATAATATTTATCGTTTTTACTTGTTTTCGCTCCTGCCCTACCTGTAAAAGTTACAATCACTCTTATGCACAGGCATTACAATGTAAATTAGAAAGGTCACTAGGCTTAATTAAGACTCTGAAGTGACTTAGTGAGAGTGAAATAGAAGTTCCGTTGTAATTAATGATGAACAATAAACAGAAGCCTTAATCTCAATCGTTTTTGTTTTTGCACTAAGTAGAACATGAAATAACCTCTCTCCAAATAATCAAATTAATCGATAATAAGCTCCAATATTTGTCGATGAATTTGCATCTGCATACTTATCTAAATATTGTATTATATTTCTTATCAGCTTCTTAATGGATAATTTCACGTTCCCAACTCTTCACCATTTCTGATGTCTTTTAATTAGGTGCTCACACAGTTTCTTTAGAAACTAAATATTAGAGCTTGATAATTAATGACAAATACCTTGGGTGGAGCACAATCCAGACCGGAAATGGCGAAGGTAGGACTGACAGTTGCGGATGAGTAGTCGTTCATGGCTTCCGCCCTCACTGTGTATGTTCCCTCTGATTCGTACGTGTGCTGAATGCTGGTCAGACCTGTCAGGTTTCTCTTTGGCTGTGGTGCTAGAATAGTTACACACAAAGGGCTGATAATTACAGGGAATACGGTTTTTTTGTTCAATAGGAAATTACTATTTTCTACTCTAAAAATTTAATTTGAACTTCTCTCTTTCTCTATGCTTGCATATGATTTTAGTATCAAGTCATTCAAAACGAAACAATAATGAACAGCGATGTAATAATGCTAGTATAACAAGTCAACTGTGTTTGTTTTGTATGTAATAATGCTAGTATAACAAGTCAACTGTGTTTGTTTTGTATGTAATAATGCTATTGTAACAAGTCAACTGTGTTTGTTTTGGATGTAATAATGCTATTGTAACAAGTCAACTGTGTTTGTTTTGTATGTAATAATGCTAGTATAACAAGTCAACTGTGTTTGTTTTGTATGTAATAATGCTATTGTAACAAGTCAACTGTGTTTGTTTTGTATGTAATAATGCTATTGTAACAAGTCAACTGTGTTTGTTTTGTATGTAATAATGCTATTGTAACAAGTCAACTGTGTTTGTTTTGTATGTAATAATGCTATTGTAACAAGTCAACTGTGTTTGTTTTGTATGTAATAATGCTATTGTAACAAGTCAACTGTGTTTGTTTTGTATGTAATAATGCTATTGTAACAAGTCAACTGTGTTTGTTTTGTATGTAATAATGCTATTGTAACAAGTCAACTGTGTTTGTTTTGTATGTAATAATGCTATTGTAACAAGTCAACTGTGTTTGTTTTGAATGCAGTCGAAAGTCTCTGATCTGCTGCTTGAGCAAAATATGTTGCTTTGGCCAAGAAGTCCTTCTAGTCCTGAGATGCTAAATGTGTGAAAAAATTAATTAAAATATCAATTAATTTAACGTGATCTTCTACTTTGTCAGAGGTTTGATCAAATACTGTATTTACATACCGACACGATTGAAACCAGTACAGTTGGTTCCGCTGTCTGCATAGAGCTCTGGTGGTGATGAGTCTCCAAAGTTTACAAAAAGACACGTTTGCGTTCCTTGGGTTTGAAAACTCACATTGAAAGTCTTGGAAATATTGGCCTTTTTCTGAAACATTCACAGAGAAGTAATCTTACATATCCTTCTATCTATCTATCTATCTATCTATCTATCTATCTATCTATCTATCTATCTATCTATCTATCTATCTATCTATTTATCTATCTATCTATCTATCTATCTATCTATCTATCTATCTATCTATCTATCTATCTACCTCTCTCTCTCTCTTTCTGTACACAAATCAATGTGATATTTTCGGTTCTGTCACTTTACATTTATATCGTGGTTTTATGTAATGAAAATGAAAAGAAAGAGTGATGTTACATTTAGTTCGAATTCTCGCCACACCAAATTCAAAGTGATTAGACAATAGAATTCTCTACTGCAATATAAACTTTTGATCTCACCCCATTGGCTGGTCTTGTTCTCATAAATCTTAACCATTGGATAATAAAAACTACTCATCCACTTGGAACTGGTTTGTATTGCGTCAGCAATTTCTAGCATGTTCTCACCTCGAGTGTTTACTCCAACTCCGACATAAAAATACCATCAAATAGAGTGCTCAAGATCGGGTCACTTCCGCAATTTAACAATTTATATAACAATTAAGTTTAGAAATAGGGATAGTGTAACGGAAAAAAGGGGGATAATCAATCCAAAATTTATTCTTTTAATAATTATCTCCCTTATACTGGTTACAAAGTGCAGTTAGGACATTTATCACCAACTTAATAGTGAGTACCTTATTAGTAAACTTGGTGCACTTAGAGCTTAATACGTAGGACATTCTTAGTACTTAGCTAGTAAACTTGGCGCACTTAGAGCTTAGTATGTAGGACATTTATCATTAGTACTTAGCTAGTAAAATCTATTAACTTTTTCCTCTTATTTGAGAACATTTGTTTGAACATTGACATTATTCACTATCATTTATTGAAACGTTTTGCTGATTACATTTGGTTCCAGTTGGCATGAGAAGTCCACAACTTTTAAACGTTTTCAATGAACACTTCATTATTATACATATATGATTTATATGTGCATGGTGTGATTACCGCTTGAAGTGATTGTTTGTTACTTTATTATTTGTTTTATTTTGCCTCATCATTCATAGCTCTCGTCCGCTTGAAGTGACTGTTTGTTACTTTATTATTTGTTTTATTTTGCCTCATCATTCATAGCTCTCGTCCGCTTGAAGTGATTGTTTGTTACTTTATTATTTGTTTTATTTTGCCTCATCATTCATAGCTCTCGTCCGCTTGAAGTGACTGTTTGTTACTTTATTATTTGTTTTATTTTGCCTCATCATTCATAGCTCTCGTCCGCTTGAAGTGACTGTTTGTTACTTTATTATTTGTTTTATTTTGCCTCATCATTCATAGCTCTCGTCCGCTTGAAGTGATTGTTTGTTACTTTATTATTTGTTTTATTTTGCCTCATCATTCATTGCTCTCGTACACCATCCTATGAATGTGAGAGTGAAAGGACTTGAATGGCTGATTAACAACCATGCATAAGGAATTCCCCATTGTTGAAATAAATTCATTATCAGGATTTTAAAAACTAAAGTTTTCTGTCTTTGGTTTGAGGATGGGAATTGTGTACAGTTTATTTATTCGTTGTCCTGTCCGTACACCATAATCACATTTCCACCGCACACTCATACACACAAGCCAACTGACTCTTCACATAGAATAAAAATTGTCGTGTGAGTGATCGTCATAATACTTACACGAGACTCAGTGAGTCGCTGGCCAACCATCAACTCCTCTTTCAACCCAGAGAGAGGAATGTGGTGGTGACAGGCACATTTACTCTTCCAAACACACAATTATACTTTATATAATAATATACTTAATACAAAAACACACAAGTATACTTTCCTGAATGTAATAATACACTTATTACAGAATCAGACAAGAATATTTTCCTTTATATAATAAAATGTTGATTACAAAAAGCACTGGCGAAAAGACCCTCCCCCCCTCTTCGTATAATAATTAATAGAAGTAAATAGTATTCGACCACATCCTTGCATGCTCCGAATAAAGTACAGCGACAAAAACATTGACATTGTGAAATTACATCGTAGAGTTTTGTACAAAAGTACAGCGACAAAAACATTGTGAAATTACATCGAGGGTTTCAGGGATTTGTACAAAAGAACAGCGACAAAAAACATTGACATTATGAAATTACCACTTTGTGTACAAAAGTACAGCGACAAAACACTGACAAAGTGAAATTACCTCATTAGGATCGTGTGCAAAAGTAAAGCCCACGATTGTTTGGACGATCACGAGACTTGTGGTCACCCGGGAATTGTAGAGAGGGTTCACCGCAGTGACGTTGATGTTCCACGTGCCCGGCTTTAACAGGGGATTAAAGATACGTTCATTTCGTCATCATTTGATGCGTGAAACGTTTATTTCATCAACATTTAATACGTATAATATTTATTTCATCATCATCATTTAGTGTGTAACACGTTCATTTCATATTTTAGTGCATAAAATGTTTATTTTGGCTTCATTTAAGTGTGCAGCACATCCATCTCTTCATCATTTAGTGCGTAACACGTTCATTTCGTAATCATTTACTGCGTAACACATTTATGACGTCTTCATTTAGTGTGTGGTCCGTTCATTTCGCTATTCTTCGTATGTAACACATTCGTGTTGTCATTTGTAGTGTGTAACACTTACTTTGCAATTATTTATTGCATATCATGATCAATGTGCCATTATTTGTGTGTAATAAGTTCATTTTTTCGTTTTTTTTATTTAGTGTTCACCTGGCCAATTTTTAGTATAGAGAGCACTTTCATTACCTCGGTGAACTATGCAATATGCCCACTGTTTTTTTTTGTAACTCTTAGTGTGTAAAATGTTTTTGAGATCATTACGTATTGCACAATGCACTCATTTTGCCATCATTTAGTTTGTAATAAGCTTTTCAAGGAAATAATAACATTTAGCGATTTCTTTAGGTTACTCCCGCATAAACAAGAATATATATACAGACACACAAGTATAATGAAATAATATCAGATGTTTTAACTCGTAAATAACTAGTTACAAAATCACTTAAAACTCCTAGATATTTTCTTAGTGAATGAAAGGATTAACATGATACAAATACATGAAAGAAGTTATAAACATTAAACAGTGACTATATTTTGAAAATCGATATGATACAAAATGACTTAAAGAAAGAATTTCTCATAACTCTAAGATAACATTGCATAAAATCAGTGACTAAATCTTTAAAATCGACATGATACAAAAATACAAAATGATTCAAACAAAGAATTTCTTTCCACTCTGAAATGATATTGAACATATTGACTAATAGCTTAAAAATGGACGTGAAACAATATATTTACCGTGGGAAAAGTGATCTTGAAAGGGTTTGTATAGTTCTTGCTGGTGAAATTATATCCAGTGTCATTAGTGGCCACAAAGTCAAAATACAACGCTTTGGCTAGAAATACATACACATACATGCACACGCGCACACACACCAAACACACATACGAAATATAATGCATTTTCCAAAGTGTTTGTATTTAGCATTGAAAACACTAAAAAGAAGAAAAATTCAATAACAAAATTCAGCTATCGAACGATCCATCCATCCATCCATCCAATCATCTATCCATCCATCCATCCATCCATCCATCCAATCATCCAACCATCCATCCATCCATCCATCCATCCATCTATCCATCTATCCATTTATCAATCCATTCCTCTCTCTTATATATATATATATATTTATCTATCTATCCATCTATCCACCTATCTATCTATCTATCTATCTATCTATCTATCTGCCTGTCTGTCTGTGTCTGTCTGTCTGTCTGTCTGTCTATCTATCTATCCATCTAACTATTTCTCTCTCTCTCTCTCTCTCTCTCTCTCTCTCTCTCAATTTCTATTCGTTGCACTGTTTTCCAAAGGTAGTAGTGTCTTACCGTTATTTGATGTGTTGAACATGAAATAAATCTCCTTGTTTCCAGGGAATTTGAAGCCATTGTCGTCTAGTCCTACCTTAGGTGGAGGGTTAATGCGCGGCAAGTCGGGAAAAAAATATTTCGTCACTTTAGAAGCCAGGAACGGTTGGTACGCGCCAACCTGGAATCGGAAGAAAAAAAAATGAAAGATAGAAAACAAGAAATATGTTTAAAGAAAAAAAATAGACTTTGTTTTTCTACCAGGTCCGCCTTAGAGAGAAAAAAAAAACCATACTATGATACCTTGACCAAGGAACTCATTATGTTAGCACTTTGCCTGCCACATAGTGCGTTCTGACACTTATGGTCAAAGAACTCATTTTGTCCACATTATTATTGCTTGCAATCATAATGCGATCGGACACTTATGGTCAAAGAACTCATTTTGTCCACATTATTATTGCTTGCAATCATAATGCGATCGGACATATGTAGTCTAAGAACTTATTATATTAGCATTTTGCCTGCGATAAGGAAACATTCAGAAATATTGATTTACAAATTCTGTCTGTAGACATCTTGCAGGGTGACACACGTTTAATGTGTAGAAACTATGTATGGTGACACACTTTTAGTCTGCAGACATTTGTATGGTGACACACATTTAGTCAGTAGACATTTTGTATGGTGACACACATTTAGTCTGTAGACATCTTGAATGGTTTTACATATTTAGTTAGTAGATATTTTACATGGTGACACACATTTAGCCTGTAGACATCTTGAATGGTTTTACATATTTAGTTAGTAGATATTTTACATGGTGACACATATTTAGCCTGTAGACATCTTGAATGGTTTTACATAATTAGTTAGTAGACATTTTACATGGTGACATACATTTAATCTGTGCACATTCTGTATCGTGACACACATTTAGTCTGTAGATGTTCAGTATGTATCCAGGGTATAGGCCTCACGACTCACAGTTCCCTAATTATTCAGTAAAGTCTCAATACAGGTTAGTCCCTTAGGTACAATACAAATGTGACTATCAGTACAAATTAGTAACAGAAGCAGCTTCAGTTAGACTACTATTACTCCTGCTATTAGTAGTACTATTACTGTTACTACTGCTACTACCACTATTACTGCTACTCTTAATCCTGCTATTAATACTACTATTTCTACTACTACATTTACTACTGCTACTACTACTACTGCTAATAATTCTTTACTGCTACTACTACTACTGCTATACTATTATTACAACTACTATTACTGCTACTATTACTACTCCTCCTATTACAGTTACTACTAGTACTACTGCTAATACTACTAATATTCCTACTGTTACTACTATTACTGCTATTACTACTACTACACTATTGTTGTTACTATTATTACATGTACTACTATTAGTGCTACTACTACTATTCTTACTAAAATAATTGCAATTACTACTACTACTACTACTACTACTACTACTACTACTACTACTATTATAATTATTACTACTACTATTGTACTGCTACAATTTTTCAGAAAATAACACTTTTCTTCTTTGGGATAATATACATACGTAATGAAGTTTACACATTCTTTCCCAAATACCTAAATACCGGGATAGATAATACACTAGGACCTTCCACACTTGCACAAAAATAAAAATGATACAAAACAACCCTCCAACCATTAAAGTAATAATATACTTGTTTTTTTCCATATATAGCATGTAAGCTTTTAAAGTAACAATATACTTGTTTTTTGTCCATACACATCATGTAAGCTTTTAAAGTAACAATATACCTGGTTTTTTTGTCCATACATAGCATGTAAACCTTTAAGAAACGGGAAAACATACCGAGAGGTTTCTTTGAACTGAGGATGCGTCATTAAAGATGGTGACAACCGCGGTAAAATTCCCGTCTGAAGTGTAGACGTGCTGTAATGTCTTTTCGCTAAAGACGCTATTAATGTTAAAGTCAAACGGACCAAAATCGCCAGTCGAGCCGTCGCCATAGTCAAGGGTGATACTGACGATGCCTGGCCAGTTGGAGCCGTTCCAGGCAATGTATATTTGTGTCGTGCCTGAAAACGAAAGTTCATAAACATTGAGTTTTTGCTAAAATAAAGTAAAACATTGTACAGGTTAAAATGCATTTATTGTCTTTATTATTTCTATTGTTTTATTGGTAAACTAGAGCGTTAGTTATTTCTATTGTTTTATTGGTAAACTAGAGCGTTAGTTAAAGTCCTAGACACAGGCTCACAACTAAGGACAACTAAGGACAAATAAATAATGTATAAATGTATAAGTTTCCATTTACAAATCGAAAGCTATAAGGACAAATAAATAATGTATAAATGTATAAGTTTCCATTTACAAATCGAAAGCTATAAGGATAAATAAATAATGTATAAATTTCCATGTTACAAGTCGACAGCTATAAGGATAAATAAATAAATAATGTATAAATTTCCATGTTACAAGTCAACAGTTATAAGGATAAATAAATAAATAATGTATAAATTTCCATGTAACAAATCGAAAGCATTTGAGGACAAGTAAATGATGTATACATTTCTGTGTCGGAGTAAATTTGCTTATTTCTAAAATTAATAATTATATATTTGTGACCCGACCTTGGGCACCGTTTATGATGATCTTTTTGTAAGCACCAGAGTTGGAGTAAACAACTCAAGTGGAGAATATATTTATATTAGAACTTGCTGATACAATCCAAACCAAGTTCCAAGTGAAGGAGTAGTTTTTCTGACTAATAGTCTTACACTTGTTCATAACAACTTCGTTTAACGGGGATGCATTAAAGTTATTTTGTTGAAGAAAGTCCTATATTCAAATCACCTTTGACATAACTCAAGTCCAGTCATAAAGGCAATCATTAGCTTATGAAAGGAGCACACCGTTTTGTTTTGTAACCTTGTATCCACTTCAGACTGCAGTGACTACTGTACTCTATGTGTACACAACGTTGTTGTCGGACTTATCAGTGATGTGTTGCTGTTAGTTGATTCCAGTGAATTCCGTTCGAGAGCCAATACGTCAAAAATTGAGGATGGACTTTGGTCTCAAGAATTCACGAAGATAATTTTGAACATTCCTCATAGCGCACCCAAAAGTTCTGGAACATTCCTCATGGTGTGCTTGAGTAGCGCACCCAAAAGTTCTGGAACACTCCTCATGGTGTGCTTTGATAGCACATACGAAGTTCTGGACGATTCTCCACGGTGAGCTTTGTGAGCGCATCGAAGATTCTGGAACAGCTGTGTAATGTGCCCCAAGGGGTACACTGACCATCATCTAATAAGAAAGTGACTTGTTGCAAACCACATGATTGTGAACTAGTGCCAGTGACAGCTGCCATCATTGAGTAGGTTACGTACATTGACTATAATTATCTTTCTAAAACTCCACTCTCATTCATATGGTGAATTATATCTGTGAACATGATTGTATATATGATAATATGACTGCCGATGTCTCTGCTAGGATAATCTGAATGTCTAACGTTTAATCAATTTTGTGAAGTGATATAAATGTCAATGCTCTTTTGATTATATTCATATGTTGTATATTAATTGTTGATTTAATAAATTTCTTTTTAAATTTATTACACTTCATGCTCATTATATTAAAATCTTAAAATTTCCACCCGCAGAAACATGCGGCATTAATGCGTATATATTTGTCTGCAAGTACTGATCAGAAACACACTCGTCCAGCATGTAACATTTTTTTTCTCCTTGCATACCCTGGTCACTGATGATTTTTCAGACTTCAGTGATCACGGAAACCAAAACATATTTCTTCCTGTACTAGATAGTTCTGCTAGTATTACTCTAGAAAATATTAACTAGCTTTCGTTTATTATAGAAATGGGTAATAATGTCTAATACGTACCTCCTCTGTCAATGGATTATAGTGTTGAGGTATACTCTCCTTGTAAATGGGTAACTGTTAAAGAGTTATTCTCCTTCTGAATAGGCAATAGTGCTATGAGGTGACTTCTCTTAATAATGGCAATTCCGTTACTAGTTTTGTTAATGGACAAAAAGCGTTGCTGCACTTTTTAATGGGCAGTATGTTAAAGAGTTCTCTCTATATTAAAGAACACTTGTTAAATAGGTCACTGTCGTTATTAATAGGAAATAGTGTTAACAGATTACTATAAGTGGGTATTTTGCTATGAGGTTATTCCCCTTGCTAATGTGAAGAAGATCTTGCCTTTGTTAAAAAGCATCAATGCTAATATATTGTTTTCCTCGTTTATAGCAAAAGTGTTAAGATTTTTGTTATTCGCTTCTTAATGAGAGAATAATGTTAAAAAGTCAGCCCTTTTATTAATGGGCATTAAGAACGCACTCTCCGTATTGATGGGCAATAGCGTTAAGATTTTCCTCCCCGAGTTACTGGGCAATAGTGTTAAGATTTTCCTCCCCGAGTTACTGGGCAATAGTGTTAAGATTTTCCTCCCCGAGTTACTGGGCAATAGCGTTAAGATTTTCCTCCCCGAGTTACTGGGCAATAGTGTTAAGATGTTCCTCCCCGAGTTACTGGGCAATAGTGTTAAGATTTTCCTCCCCGAGTTACTGGGCAATAGTGTTAAGATTTTCCTCCCCGAGTTACTGGGCAATAGTGTTAAGATTTTCCTCACCGAGTTACTGGGCAATAGTGTTAAGATTTTCCTCCCCGAGTTACTGGGCAATAGCGTTAAGATTTTCCTCCCCGAGTTACTGGGCAATAGTGGGCCAAATGTGCTTGTGAGTTACTAGGCTTTAAAGACACTTTCTATATTTTCTTGACATACAGTAGTTTGAACTGCCTTAGCACCACTGTCAACTAGCATATAGAGAACAATATCTGTAGGACTTAGGGCTAGCTGATATTCAGGCTAAAATTGTGTTTATTTGTAAGAACGCGATACACAACTTCTTAGCAGTAGAGCCCATTTTTACGACTTACTTCCAAACGTGACGTCACTCGGGTTAGCCTTCACGGTGATAGATTCATTGCGGACAGGGTCGATGACTTCAATCAGCATAGTTGTTGAAAGTGTCTGTAGTTTAGTGTAAGCCGTCACGGTAATGTTGTAAAAACGTTTACTGGGGTAGGTAATACTCTGCGTGTCAACACCGTTCATACCTTGTCCTGAAATAAACAGTTAATAAAAGAACAGTAATACCACTCGAATTCTGTAATAAAAGAACAGTAATACCACTCGAATACTGTAATAAAAGAACAGTAATACCACTCGAATACTGTAATAAAAGAACAGTAATACCACTCTAATACTGTAAATAAAAGAACAGTAATACCACTCTGTTACTGCAATAGAAGAACAGTAATACCACTTCAATACTATAATAAAAGAACAGTAATACCACTCTTTTACTGCAAAAAAAGAACATTAATACTACTCAGTTATTGCAAAAAAAAAGAACATTAATACCACGCTGTGACTGCAATAAAAGAACAGTAATACCACTCTAATACTGCAATAAAAGAACAGTAATACCATTCTGTTACAGCAATAAAAGAACAGTAATACCACTCTAATACTGCAATAAAAGAACAGTAATACCACTTTGTTACTGCAATAGAAGAACAGTAATACCACTTTGTTACTGCAATAAAAGAACAGTAATACCACTCTAATACTGCTGCAATAAAAGAACAGTAATACCACTCTAATACTGCTGCAATAAAAGAACAGTAATACCACTCTGTTACTGCAATAGAAGAACAGTAATACCACTTTAATGCTGCATTTTAAAAATCACATCTTTGATTATACCTGCAATAAAAGAAATTTACTACCAATCTAATAGTGAACTTGATAAATTCATATATTTCGTTATACCTGCAATAATGAATGGACTGAATATTCAGTAATGCAAAACAAGCACAATAACTGAAGAATTTTCTAGACTTGTGCATTAATTGTACATATACTAAACACCACTTCCCTATAAAATGCATTTTAAAATTCTGTTAAAAATATTTTATAGGGAAGTGGTGTTTAGTATATGTATATTATTTATTATTATATATATTATTTACATTATAAATATGCAGTAATGCTCTCCTCTCTCTTTATACCTGTCAATCTGCCTTCTATAAGTACCAATCTATCGAGGTTTATTTATCTATTTCTTTGCTATCTATCTATCTATCTATCTATCTATCTATCTATCTATCTATCTATCTATCTATCTATCTATCTATCTATCTATCTATCTATCTATCTATCTATCTATCTATCTATCTATTCATCCATCCATCCATCCATCTATATATCTGTCTGTCTGTCTATCTATGGAATAGACTACGTGTAACTTTTTCTTAATTACTGCTGTTGGGTCTGTCCATAATAGAGAATCATTGCACTTTGCTAGACATTCTAGTGTATATTTCCACCACAAACAGTAGTGTTTTGAAAGGTATTATAACAACATAAGTGGTCGCATAAATTAATTGAAGATGCTATTACGGCCTAAAATTAAGAAATACGTTCCAGTATGTACACATATTTAATTTGAATCAAGACAGGACAAGCACGTCTGTGCGTATGTTCGTGATAAATGTAACAAAATATAGGTTAGTGGAACGTGACTTTTTCCCCGCAATTCCACTTCTAGATTCTCGTACGCACCTGTTCTGCTGACGTTCCTGGGCGGACCAAACCCAAACTCCCAGTTGAGATAGCACAGGTCTTTAGTTGGACCGCGGTAGAGAATGGCTTGGACATCAAGTGGCTGATTCAAAGGAGCTTTCTTGAAGACCGGCTTAATGGTCAATCCTTCAAGTTTTTCCAATACTGTCAGGTTACGTTCGAATGACTAGAAATGAATCGAGTTTCTTGAGAAAGTTGTAGTAAACATTATCATGCATTGTCTTAAATTTGAACACAATGTAAGAAATATGTATTAACGGAAGTTTGTTTATGCAAATTGTAGTATCATGCATTGTCTTAAATTTGAACACAATGTAAGAAATATGTATTCACGGAAGTTTGTTTATGCAAATTGTAGTATCATGCATTGTCTTAAATTTGAACACAATGTAAGAAATATGTATTAACGGAAGTTTGTTTATGCAAATTGTAGTATCATGCATTGTCTTAAATTTGAACACAATGTAAGAAATATGTATTCACGGAAGTTTGTTTATGCAAATTGTAGTATCATGCATTGTCTTAAATTTGAACACAATGTAAGAAATATGTATTAACGGAAGTTTGTTTATGTAATATTTTTTTTTGTTTTAAAGCAGTGAAGAATCCTTCATAGTATTTACGAAAATCACGAAATGAGTCATAACAATAAGAAACCTTCCCACAAATAAAATGAACATTCAAAGAACAATTATGATTCTATTCAATATGTATTTTACATATAAAAATACATTTAATTAAATTAAACTAGAATGTGAAAATTATTTGAAATTTAAGTGGAAAACGTAAAGCCAACTCTTATAGTAAACTGAATATATTTAAATAAATAAAATAACATCTACTTCATGATTCAAAATCGACACCATTAATAAAGAAATACTTGAGACAAATATGTAAATTAGTCGACAAAGAACTCTCACTTCGCGTTTAAATTTGCATTTTATGAATTGGTCTACGCTTCAGTACAACTTAGTGGTACGATATACTCTTACAATTCGTGTTTGTGCGTGTGTGTGTGTGTACGCGCATTTGTGTATGTGTGTTAGTGTTAGTTAGTATGTGTGTGTGTGTCTGTGTGTGTGTATGTATGTGTGTGTGTGTGTGTGTGTGTGTGTGTGTGTGTGTGTGTGTGTGTGTGTGTGTGTGTGTGTTAGTGTGTGTAACTTCTCAACCGATATTTTTTTGTTACAAATATGTCGTGACGAGTGAATCAGGAAAACAGTGAATGGTTTCTTCCCCCCCGAAAAAAAAAAAAAAAATCCCATAGCAGCATACATCTCATTAAGTCACCAACTAAACACTCAATTCAAACCCCATGCTCACATTGCTGCCCAGTATGTTGAAGATAGTTGCCCGGATGAGGTATACTTTTGTGTCGTCAATGCGGCGCGTGTAGTTGTGGCTGAGTGTGAGGTTAAAGGTTTCGGCGCCCTGCCCGTCCCCAAAATCTAACGTGCACTTGGGCTCCGTGGGCTTGGATTTGTTGGGAGGTAACTCAAAGCGTACGTCCACGTACGAAGGGGGAGCGTACAAAGCGTACTCCTCAAGGACCATCATGATGTCCCCCACACCTTGCTGGACCAGAATGTCGAAGGATTGTGGGAACGATCCAGCTGCGTTGCTCAGTATTACCTGTCACAGACATGTTACTTGTGTCAGAAAGACAGACACTACTACTACCCCCCTTCCGCCCCCTTTATTCATTTGCAAATAAATGTTTCAGGGATACAGGTGTCGGGGTATTCGACAATATAAAGCTATTAACCATGTATCGTTAAAATGGTGTTGGAAGGAATACATATCTCAAGATGGATTTCAGCAGTTCAAATATTTAGGGCGTAATAAATTCTGATTTGGAACACTTGTTATTGTCTGGTTTTTATTTAGATTAGTAATAAATTAAGTTTATTTGCTTTTGTCTTTTTCTATGTACTTACACATTATATTGCTTACACATTATAATATATTATATTATTTTAAATATGCTCAGTCTAAACAAGAAATGTAAGTAAGCTTTGTCAGGACATTTTTATCGATTGTTGTTTGTTTTAGAAATCAACAAAGTCAATTTCATTAATTTATTTTACTTAGATGTAAATGATCAAAAGAAAGATATTTTTTATTTTTTTAAATGTAAACATAAATGACGTAAAATTTGATAATAACATTTAATAACATTTAATAATTGATGTATATTTTTTAAAATGAATTTAACCCGTATTTTTTTTTTAAAAAGTAAAGAGTAAAGTTCGATAACTAATTCTTAAAAACTTACTTTCATAAACAAAATTTGGATACTATTAATTCACATTTCACATTTTTAGTTGGTAACTTTCAAAATCGAAATATATACTTGGTGCACCAGGTGCAGTGTACTACCAGGAATAAAAAAAATATGACAATTTCTTGCTGTCGTACAGTGACAACTTTTCATTTCACAAATTTCAAAATCTTGCAATTTGTCTCTATCTCAGCATCAACATCAACCCTCTCAAATTCAGTCATTAGTCACGGTTAACAAATGTACGCCTACAATGATCACACACACACACACACACACACACACATAAAAAGTTCGAGTAACTAAATTGGCTATACTTGGTAAATAAAGTAATATACAACACCCACAATATGACTTTAAAACAAATTCCCACTTCCCAAAACTGCTAATTTTAACACTGATCGCTCTACATGCCTGTAATAATCAAATTTTATATAAATACACGCCTACATAACAAAGAGCGATCAGTTATAATACTTAGTTATACGATATAATAAGAAATACAACACAGCGACATGCGATCTCACACGACAGCTGTGAAAAGCGGACAGAGCCAATACTTAGCAACACCATTATAAACTAATGACGTAACTATAACTAGACCTACAATAAACTAATATGAGTCATGACGTAACTATAACTAGACCTACAATAAACTAATATGAGTCAAGACGTAACTATAACTAGACCTACAATAAACTAATATGAGTCATGACGTAACTATAACTAGACCTACAATAAACGAATATGACACATGACGATACTATAACTACACCTACAATAAACTAATATGACACATGATGTAATTATAGCTACCTGTGTTTATAAATCGGTACTTCGAGATCGACTCTATGATTGTATTGTACACAAGTGTAAATCTTTCTGCGATTAAAACAATAAAGTGCTGAGATTGATAAGTGTTGCAGTTTCTTGGGGTTTTAATGTTTTTTTTTTTTCTAGTCAAATACTTCCTCCTTGGCCCGAATGGTAACGCGCATGCATAAGTTTCTCCATAGGTAATAACAACGTACGCATAATTTCCCGAAACGCTCTATTGCTACTAGTCTCGTATGCATAATTTCCCGAAACGCTCTATTGCTACTAGTCTCGTATGCATAATTTTCCGAAACGGTGCATAGCTAATAACTCACGCGAAATTGTCCGAAACGCTGCACAGCTAAAAATAACCCACGCGAAATTTTCCGAAACGCTGCACAGCTAAAAATAACCCACGCGAAATTTTCCGAAACGCTCCAAAGCTAATAATAAACCACACATTCTTGGACGCTCAATGATGAAGTGCTTAGATTCTCGCCGGACAATGACTAATACAAAACACACGTGATTTTCTCACGACTATTAAAATATAGCGCGTCTTCTACTCATTCCAATATGGTCGTTAATAAGACACTAGTTTGGGGGTGTTGTAGGCACACGCTAGAGTTACAATGCAGTTGACCTCTGGAGCAAGTACCATATATGACATATAAGGGAGCTCACTTTGGAGGCAAACTTTCGTACTTACCTGTACACTGAAAATACCTCCGTCAAGAAATGCATGGGTGTAGATCTTTTGTCCAGGCCAGTCGCCAGGATAGGTCTGCGATTCCACTGAGCCATCTTTGTAATCGAGTGTCACGTTAATGTCCGACCCGCCCGTGACGTTAACTGTGAATGTAACGGGAGTACCTGTTGTCGTGTTTAGTGTGCTGCATGTGACCTTGGGCGCAACAATGGCCTTCAGGAGGATATACTGGGACGTGATGCTGGTGGAGTTGATGTCATTGCTGGCACTGATGACCACCGTGTAGTTGCCGGATGGTCGCATACCCATGCTGATCGAAGAAAACGGGGTCTTCGATGAAGGGTTAACGGGCATAGGTGACTGATTGAACGTACAGTTCCAGGTAATGTTAGAGCCTGTAAGAAATGTGCTTATTAATATTAACCATATACCTTCTCTTAATTAGAAGATTTCTAAAACGAAGTGAAATGTGACAGATATTTGTAGAAAACACGCAAATTAAACAAACAAGAAAACAACAACAAATAATCATACTCCATCAATTTGGTAAAGCAAATCAACAAACAAAAATATGAACTGAATAAATGAAAAGTTTTGGAAGAAACAATATTAATTAAATAATCACAAGAGCGAATCTACTAGTAATCTCTCTGTATCATGCGCCTTACATGATTTTAATGTGAAACTTTTCTGGGTCTTCAGGATCGAGACAATGACACTAGATAAGGTTACAGTAGATTCGTTGTTGTTTTCTTGTAACTTTAAGATGGAGTCTTATTGAAGGCGTAGAAGTGTCTTTGGCCGCCAAGCGCAAACGTTGATGTTAAACTCTTTAATTTGTCCCTTATTAGTGACGGAGACATGAATTCACTAAATATATATTTTACTTCATTAGTGACGGAGACATGACTTCACTAAATATATATTTTACTTCATTAGTGACGGAGACGTGAATTCAATAAAGGCATATTTTTTGTATTTAGTGACTCGAGACACGAATTCATATATATATATATGAATTCGTGTCTCGAGTCACTAAATACAAAAAATTTATCCGTTCTAATAAAAGGATATATATATATATATATATCCTTTTATTAGAACGGATAAATTCACTAAACATTGTTTTTAGTCTTTAAATAGCTATAAAAGCTAATTAACATTAAAAACAAACATGGACCAAAAAAAAAAAAAAAGAAGAAAAAACAAGAACGATAACTAACAGACGCTAAAATATATTTAGCAAAATACGAACAGTGAAAAAAAAACTACAAGCACGCAAGTAGTTAAATAAAAGACAAACAATTAAAAAAACACAAAAGGACAAATAATAATCATAAAATATATACGATTAAAAGACAATAAAGAAATACTGAAAACATAAAGGATAATCATAAAATATAAATGATTAATAGACAATAAAGAAATACTGAAAACTATGAAAACATAGAGTATAATCATAAAATACATATGATTAATAGACAATAAAGAAATACTGAAAACATAGAGTAAAAAATATAAACGATTAACAGACAATAAAGAAATACTGAAAACATAGAGTATATTCAAGACAAAATGTAAGCACTAAAAACAGAAACAACCACAGACAAATGGCAAACAAATAAACCCCAAACTGCAATAATGAAGAAAATAGCAAGCACCTGCCAAACACATACGAAGACAAAGAGTTTACATCAATAAGCAATTACAACTTACAACCACAAGCGAACGGCAAACTTCTTACAACTACAAGAAAACGACAAACAACTTACAACTACAAGAAAACGATAAACAACTTAAAATCACAAGAAAACGATAAACAACTTACAATCACAAGAAAACGATAAACAACTTACAATCACAAGAAAACGATAAACAACTTACAATCACAAGAAAACGACAAACGAATTACAATCACAAGAAAACGATAAACAACTTACAATCACAAGAAAACGACAAACGAATTACAATCACAAGAAAACGACAAACGAATTACAATCACAAGCGCACGACAAAGAACATACAAAAACACAAATAAAGAACAATTCATAACAATAAGCAAACGGCAAACAACTTACAACCACAGGCGAACGGCAAACATTTTACAACCACAAGAAAACGACAAACAATTTAGGACCACAAGAAAAAGATACACAACTTACAACCACAAGGAAAACGGCAAACATTTTACAACCACAAGAAAACGACAAACAATTTAGGACCACAAGAAAAAGATACACAACTTACAACCACAAGGAAAACGGCACACAAATAAAAACGAACAACTTATAACAATAAGTAAACGGCAAACAACTTACAGCCACAAGCAAGCGGCAACCAACTTACAAACACAAGCAAAATTCTGAGAAATAATACCATTCTGAGAAATAACTAAATGATTCCTGATAAATAAAAAAAATATCACGAAATAAATAAACTGCATGTATATAAATATAAACATTCGAAAAACAAACAAAAAAGGGAACACCGCACAGACAAGCATGCGACAAACAACCAAGTGACATCACCCAAACAAATAAGAAAAATGTGAACGTATAATGTAACATAGAGAGTTAACTAAAAGACCAACGGTAAAAGAACATTATACAGACAAACATCTAACCGACAAACGACAAAAGAACGTCACAGGACAATTTCGTAAAAGACAAAACGACAAACGAAAACAAGCAAACTTGAACGACAAACACAACCAGAAAACTAGAACATAAAACATTAACAGAACCGGAAGGAACAATCGACTATACAAACAAGTAAGTAACTCCCCTCCCACCATTCAAACAAAATACACAAAAGAAACAAAATGAACAAAAACTAAACGATAAGCAAGCAAGCAAACACAGACTAACACCTACCTGTAGCAACCGTCCAACTCACGATGACAACCTGGTAGGCATCCTGACCGGATTTGGTTAGCTGCAGTCCAGTGATACGCTCCTGAACTTCCTGCGAAAATAGTGACGTACTGGAGCTGACGTCATTGCTGCAGGTGACGTTGACGTTGTAATTGCCGACAGCGTTAAAGGTGTGGTTATACGATGAAGAGCCAACTGGAGTAGTCTGTTCGTTAGTCATTTCTTTTGGCGTCCCGTCACCAAACTGCCACGTGCAATTGTAGTCGGATCCACCAGCTAAAGTGACCTTGAGGGGGGAAAAAAGACAGAAAAATTATACAGCAGTTATTTTCATCGATTCATGAAATGAGTATATGCCAGTATAATTTGTTTTAAAGTGTTTTTGGAAGGGGGGGGGCGGGTATTCATTTCTTTTTTTGTTGGTAGTATAGCACTAAATATGTTTTATAATTAGAATACGCACTTTGAATAGTTTACAGTTAAAGATAGTTAAGATATTATATTTATATTTAAAGAGCCTGCTTAGTCTTGTTCTAATTACATGTAAATTACGCAAGGATTTTTAAACGAGAAACATAGCTAAAGGTAACAAATAAAATGAATCGTAATACAAAATTACAATATTTAACAAATAAATATATCTACGACAGAGAAACCTATAAAATATAATTTGCAATTGTGCATTTTGGAAACAACGATACAGAAAAATGGTACTGCTAGTTATGCTAGTGAAATGATGTCTCGAGAAATGGTACTGCTAGTTATGCTAGTGAAATGATGTCTCGAGAAATGGTACTGCTAGTTATGCTAGTGAAATGATGTCTCGAGATCCTTTTTGATCACGACATTGATCCTTTGTATCTGAGCTCGAAGGGAGCTAATCCCTAGAAGCTGAATCTTGATCTCTTTGTATTAGCTCGAAAGGGAGCTAATGCCTGGTAAATGAACACAAAGTTTCAGTATTGTAGTAGGGGGCGATAATCTGAAATGAAAAGCACTAAGGAGATTTAGGTGAAGTGAGACGCTGAAACGTAACATTTATATTTTTTGGATGTTTTGATAGATACAAGAGATTAAACTTGTGCGAAAGCTTTTCTAAGATATTCGAGGTATTTGTTTTAAAGGACCTGACACTTGCTGTTTTCAAAGCGTTACAGATGTAAGTTCTTGTGAGACGTTTGTTGGGTGAGGTGGTCAGATACTATAACCACTAATACTGAAAATAACCACAATGACAGATAGTAATTTTAATGACAGTTAGTAACCCTAATAACAGATAGTAACCTTAATGACAGAGAACAAACTGACTATCAGACTGGTCAACACTATACCTTGTAGGTATGTAACTCCTTGGAAGGTGCCGTAACGGTGGTGATGACTAGACCGCGAACCTCGTCTTGCACGATGACTATCGTACTATTGGATTTGCTGCTAATGGCGTTGAAGGTTTCAGCAGTCAGGTTGTAACTGCCCTTCTTGGTGTACTGGTACGTCAGCGTTTGGTTCGTCACGTTCTGGAATGCCGGCGTACCGTCACTTGTGTTCCACGTGTACAGCGAGCCCCCACCTGTTTGTGACGTCATATGTACACAGTGATCGCATTTTATTAGCCTTAGAGACAGTTTTGGGATTTACTGCAACTTACGTGACAAATTTATAATATAATCAAAATGATGACTGAAAACTGTAGAATCAATAATTATCTAAATTAAATATATGATTAAAACAAGAATTGAAGAATAACAAATACTTTGCCAAAGATTGGTCAAACCAAACTGTGGAATAAAAGTTAAATAAAATACTGAAAAATATATTAGAAACCAACACACAATTTGACAATATTCTGTCAGACCATTACAGTTTCCAAATAATTAATAGATAAGATCCAACAAAAAATAAAACTGACAAATGCATACTACTTTAACAGTCAATCAGAAAATGAAATTGACAAACACATAATACTTTAACAGTCAATCAGAAAATAAAATTAACAAATGCATAATACTTTCACAATATGAAAATAAAATTAATAACCAAATATTAAATTTAATAGACAGTCTAAAAGTGGCACCAATGCCACCATAACAACTGGTTATTATTATTATGCCTCTTTCCATGACTTCTGTTTGTCAGTTGTGATGCAAGGTGTCAGAATATTACTAAGATTCTGGGAGATCCAAGGTTTTGTGGAGGATGTGTGCACTTCCTAGGAGCACTGCTTTGATGACAGTTAGTGCTTTGAGTAGTGGGGCGAGTCTGTGATTTCCATCGAATTTATTCAAATAACCTTCCAACTCAGTTATGCTCCCTAAGGGTCCTATTACTACAGGTATCACTTCTGCTTTTACATTACACAGTCTCTGAATTTCGAATCTAAGATCTTGGCATTTTTCTATTTGTTCTTTTTCTATTTTTTTTTTATGTTTCTATCACTAGGAATAGTGGTATCAATGATGGTTGATGTTCTGTTGGACTTATTGAGAACTACAAATGTCTGGTCTTAGTGCAAGAATCACTCGATCTGTTCTTATCTCTAAGTTCCATATTATATTGAATTCTTCTGTTTCGGTGACTGCCTCTGTTGGTGCATCCATGCACTTTCTGGGGTTTATGCCATAGTTCTCAACATATTTCTATGTGTTTTGCTACTTCGTTGTGTCGTTTGGTGTATTCTGTTCCAGCCAGAACCTGACATCCAGAGAGTATGTGTGCTGTTGTTTCATCCATGGATTTGCGGAGTCTACATTTGGAATCATTTGAGATTTTCATGATTTTCGTTTTGTGTGATTTCGTGTTCATTGCTTGATCTTGTGCAGCTGAGTGCTTCTGTTTCTGTTTTCAATCGGGTCACACGTGAACATTGGCAACAAATATATAATTTATAATATATGTTTAGAAATAGGGATAGGCAAATTTACTCCACCACAGAAAGTATAGGAACAAACGAAATTAAACAAAAACTGTATGAATAAATGACAAAATGTCACGTTTTCATACTTAATCTGTACAGATGAACAAACTTCCGTCAACATACTATTCATTCATACTGTTCTATAAATAGCACCGCCATTTCTGAAGATTACGTTCTAATAGTACAGATGTAGTACGATCAGTCGGGGGAGGTTTAGTTCGAAATCACATAAAATCATTAATTTCGTCCAGTGGATTAAGCACGCGTTCACTTTGTGCTAGTGAAACTGAAAACATCGGATTGCTGTTGTTTACTTTCGTAAGACCGAGGATGGTGGTTGTAGGTTCCACGACGTTCGTTCAAATCAAATCGAACACTATTCAGTAAACCTTAGGATGGACTTGTCTGGAACTGTTTGATTGAGGTCTTTCGATTAATGAAAGATTGTTGCTTTATCTGATAAAATTTTTTCTGTGTGAAGTATGTTTTAATCAAAGCTATTGTCCTCATGATTCCTGATGTAGCGATTTATAAACATAATCTGAACATTGTAATTAAACAGCTTATAGTAAGTCACTGGTAGACTGAATATAAAATTATAATTTGACGAAATACACCGTAGTTAAATATCTTGCTGTGTCTGCACTCTTGGAAAAAGTAATACGTAAGGATACTTTGTATAGCTCCATAACATACCCTGAGAACACTGAACTTGCAATGGGCGCCATTTTGTAGATTTTTTATAGATCCATAACATACCCTGAGAACACTGTACTTGCAATGGGCGCCATTTGGTAGACTTTTGTAGATCCATAACAGATCCTGAGAACAAGTCCTGTCTGTAATGGACGCCATTTTGTAGACTTTTTGTAACTCAATAACAGACCCTGAGGACACTGTAGCTGCAATGTGCGCCATTTTGTACTTTTTGTAGCTCCATAACAGACCTTGAGAACACTATACCTGCAATGTACGTCATTTTGTTGACTTTTTATAGCTCCATAACAAATCCTGAGGAGACTGTACCTGCAATCGTCGCATTTTGTGGACTTTTTTCGAAAGTATAGGTGTTTTCTCTGGAGTGCTCCAAGACCACAGATCTGCAAGCGCTGGACTATCAAAAACATTCGTTGAATTCAGCTCGAAGACAGGTGTGTCATTTGAAAGAATCTCACCGACAACTAGGGTGGATCTTGAACTTAAGATTTAGCACACTAGACTCCAACGCTTAGACCTCTTGGCATCTATCTTACCTGTGTTAATGTACGCTGAGTATTGTGTAATAATTAGCAATTGTTAATCAGTAACCGTGCATTAATGTCCTTCTAATTAAATTAACATTTATATTTGACGTCCATGATAATCTTCACAAAACTAAGTAACAGTTATTTAAACTAATGATATCCGCAAAACAGCAATGTGACATAAGAAAATAATGTTAAAACCGGTATCAGCAATTCGCTATAAAGTGTTTACACCTAGTAAAATAGCATTATATACAAAATAACATGCTCATGAATATTAACCTGTGTGAGGTTCGATTTTGAACATGACCGTCTGATTTGTTTTGACGATGTTTGGTCCGGTGATGATGGAAAAGTTGACGCCCTCCAAAACGGTGATGACGGTCGAGTTGTTCACTACACTGTTGTACACCTCTTTGTTAAAAGCGTTCACTGTGAGAGTGTAGTTCCCTTCTGTAGTGAACGTATATGGAAGGTAAACCTTAGACCCATCAGACACCGTAGCTCGGAGGCCCAAACAATAGGCTGAAAGATTCAAATCATCTGACGTTTTAATTGTATGTAAGCTTAGTGCAAGTTCAGGTGGGATGAATATCTATCTATCTATCTATCTGTTCGTACCAAACAATCCATCCGTCCGTCCATCCACCCATCCACCCACTCACCAATCCATCTATCCATCTATCCATTCATCCATCCATCCATATCTCTCTCTTTCTCCCTTTTTCTCTCTCTTTCTCTCTCTTTCTCTCTCTCTTTCTCCTTCTCTCTCTTTCTCTCTCTTTCTCTCTCTCTCTTTCTCCCTCTTTCTCTCTCTTTCTCTTTCTCTCTTTCTCCCTCTCCCTCTCTCTCTTTCTCTCTCTCTTTCCCTCTCTCTCTTTCTCTCTCTCTTTCTCTCTCTCTCTTTCTCTCTCTCTCATCTCTCTCTCTTTCTCTCTCTCTCTCTCATCTCTCTCTCTCTCTCTCATCTCTCTCTCATTCTCTCTCTCTTTCTCTCTCTCTCTCTTTCTCTCTCTCTCTCTCTCTCTCTCTAATTCGTACCAAACAATGCAGTAGAAGTGCTAATAACTGTGCCCGGGGTCGCCAGAGCGCTGCTAGTAAAGGACTGTCTGCTGACTGGACAGTCCATCATGAACAGACCGCCGGAAGAGCTCGTGTCAAAGCCTAAGATGTCGCCAGGAGTAACCTCAACCAGACCTCTTTCTTGGATATACTGATACCCGGTTGAGCTAGCCTGTACGCTAATGACTGTCTTAATAGTGTAGGAGTTCTGTAAAGAAAAGAGGTCAAACCCACTAACAAACGCAAGCAAGAAGAACATCAAGTTTTGCAATGACAGGACATATGAGTGATTTGTTCCTTCGTAAAGCTCACTGGCTCAGACGACGAACAGGATAAGCTGTAGGTTGATTACTACTATACTTGCTACTGCTGCTGCTACTATTACTACTACTGCTACTACCATATCCTGCTGCTGCTGCTGCTACTGCTACTAGTACTTGCTGCTGCTGCTATAAATACTACTATTACTACTACTACTACCTCCTCCTGCTGCTACAACTACTACTACTATGACCTCCTGCTGCTGCTGTTACTACTACTACTACTACTGCTTCTACTTCTATTACTTCTAATACTACTACCTGCTGCTGCTACTACTACTAGTACTTGCTGCTACTACTACTAGTACTTGCTGCTACTACTACTACTTTTTGTTGATGCTACTACAACTACTACTACGTCTACTATTTCTTGCTACTACTACTAGTACTTGCTACTAATACTACTTCTACTACTACTTGCTGCTGCTACTACTACTACTGCTGCTACTTATACTACTATTTCCTCCTCCTCCTCCTACTACTACTACTGCTGTTGCTATTATTACTACTTCTACTACTACTACTTAACTACACCACTTACTACAGGCCTACTAAAGAACTTTATTTGCATAAAGTTCACCAAAGATCTCTAAGTGCTTAGAGTATGTCCATCAAACTCAGCATTCAAGGACTAGAAAACATTAAGGTCAATCAAAAGAAAATTCTTTGACCAAATAAATCCGTATCCAGAACATTTACAAGCACAGTCACTAGTTTTGAAAACGACAGCTTTTGCTCTTAGTCTTACTGCACACTTCAAAAAGGAGTCCTAAAAGTATATTCGAGTGTGTGTGTGTGTGTGAGTGTGTGTGTGGTATCGTGGTGGTGTGCATAGGAGAGAAAGACATCTAAAATAATAGAACGTCTTAAAACCCTTTCTGGAACATAATAGAGCGAAGATCCACACAAGAACTATATACTTTGAAATAAAGTCCCACACAGAGAAATCACACCTAATGACTATCGCCATAAACTCCGCTCATTAGTCCCAGGAGAAACGAGGAAAGAAAAATGCAACGAAAAAGCCATTTGTACGAAATGAGACAATGAGTACTCACCCTAAGACTGGTACCACTAAATCTTGTGACAGGTGCACAGGTGCCATCGTCACACGCAAGTCGTCTGGGACAGAAAGGTTGACTGGAACAAGACACTCGATAGGCCGTACTGTCTGCTGCAGAGCAGGACGGGCTGCAGATGTTGTCTTTCAGACAGTATGTTCCCGAGCTGCATGTGGGCTTTAAGATCTGGTATCATGCAACACAAGAAAACTGTTTGAAGGATTTCTTGTGTGTTTAATCCTAGCCTTCCACTCTTTGTTTGATATGACGCTAAACATGTCTAATTCCATGAAATAATGAGACGAAAACTAGAAAGTGTATTTCTACTCTTTTGTTTCCCCCTTCTCTCCTCCCACATCTCTCCTTTTTGAATTTCTAGAGTTACATGTAATTGTGGAGAGTTGACTTCATACTTATATTTTACTTGGTTTGTGGAGAGTTCATTTCATACTTACATTTTACTTGGTTTGTACAAAGTTCACTTCAACTTATTTTCTGGACTTTACCAAGTTCATACTTATTAAACTTTGCTTGACTTATGGAAAATTCACGGAATTATTTATATCTGAACTGTTAATGTTTTACAATTAAAGGGGTGTGCTGAGGTAAAGAACACCTAATACATATTATATTTTAATGCATGTGGAAATTTTAGTTCATGCTTATGTTGTATTTTATCTGACTGAGAAAAATGCACCCCGTACTTATATTGATACGTATGAGGCATGTGAAAACAACTTACTCAATATCTGTCACTATATCTCAATTGTTAATGGTGTTATAACTAAGAGCGTCTAGTGTATCTTGCTAGTATAAAGACCATGACGATAGTTCCATCATGAATAATTATATCTAATTTTACCTTTTCTCCTTTATAAACAAAATCACTTTGATAATTAGTTTCTTTTTGTTATTGTTAATTTGAAGTTTACTCTTTACTAATTAACGAAGAACGTAAGAATAATGATGTCAAGTATAATGATGGCATGCATTAGTAATATTGATGACAGTGTAGTAATGTTAATGATGGCATGCATTAGTAATATTGATGACAGTGTAGTAATGTTAATGAAGGCATGCATTAGTAATACTGATGACAGTATAGTAATGTTAATGATGGCGATACATTAATGATTTATTATAACAATGTATTAAAATAATAACTATAGCATTGGTTTAATAACAGCGTCGATGTATTAACAAACAATAGACTGGAATTATATTACTATTATACTAATTATACTAAGTTGTTATTATGCTATTATACGGAATTATAATAATTTCAATAAACGAATGACATGTTTTCAGAATAAATTAGGCAAGAATGACAATAATGATAAGAATGACGACGATAAGTAGATACTCACTAATATCTTTAAGGTGCCTGTCCTGTTAGCAGCGATTTCCCATCCTATTATGCGGCCAGTGGACTCCGCAATGTATCCAGTTCCCAGGATAATACCAGTGGTGGTGGGCGGTGTTAGAAGTGTATCCTTGGTAGGTATGGGCTGGCCAATTTGTGTCAGGACCGGATCTAAAGATAACATTTATGACTCACTTGTAGTCGTCAGCACATTGATTATGTGTCAGAGTAATTCCTATCCCTATTTCTAAATTGTTAAAATTGTCAAAATGACCCTACCTTGGGCATAATGGTATTTTTTGAAAGTGTCAGAGTTGGAGTAAACAACTTGAGAATATGCTGATGCAATCAAAACCAGTTCCAACTGGATGAGTAGTTTTTCTGACGAATAGTCTCATACTTGTTCATAAAAAAAATTAACCAATGGGGATGGACCACAAGTTTCTTTGCTGAAGACATAACTTATTCTAATCACTGTGAATTTGAACGAAACTCGAGTCTGGTCATAAAGGCGATCATTAACTTTAAGTAAGTTAACTGACTGATAAATGGACTTAGTAGTATATTTTGTACATGTTTGCTATTGATCTATGATTTGAATAGAGAATGCTTATGTAATTGAACCATTATTTCTATGTTCACTAATTTGATTACGTTGTACATTATACTTGTGAATTTTGATCAGTGCTATATTTCTTATGCTGTGTGTGTATATCAGGCTAACATAACTGTTGAAGGCTTTGTAAGTTGAGAATGTTTGTAAGAGAGAAAGATGAATATTTCTGAAATTTAATGCTGCCTTAATTCGACTTTTATAGAGAAGAGCAAGCCTTTTTGTCCTGTTGCTATATGCAACAATGACTACTGTACTCTATCAGATTATCGTTGGTGTGAGAATCCAGCATTATCATTAAACTTGACAGCAAACTTTGCTGTAAGTTGATTCCTGTGAACTCCGTTTGAGAGTCAATACAGTGGAGATTTATGGCCTGAGTTTGGTCTCGAGAATTTACAAAGATTATTTTCAATGTTCCTCATGGTGTGCAGAGTAGCATAATATGAAAATTCTAGAGCATTCCTCCTGAAATACTTGAAAGCATATGTTAAATTCTAGTTGATTCTTCACGGTGGGCTTTATGAGCACATCGAAGATTCTGGAACAGTTGTTTAATGTGCCTAGAAGAGGCATGTGGGACCAATGTCTGAATAAGAAAACAGTGACTTGTTGCAAACTGCATGAATGTGAACACGTGTCAGCAACAGCCGCCATCTTTGAAAAGGTTATATGCTTTGACTTTAATTATTTCTCTGAAACTCCACTCTCATTCTTTGACGAATGCTATCCATGAACTAGATTATATATGTATGTTAATGAGATTGCTTATGGCTATGCTAGGATAGAGTGAATGATTGTCCAGTGCCATTTAATACGACGCTAACCAACAAAATATAGAATTTGGTTAGCCATCCCTATAGGTAGATAGGTACATGTTCTAATGACGCATAGTTGTTTTACCATGACAGTCATCTACAGACACAAAAACACATAGTTTTTAGCCAATCACCTATGAAGTTACTGATGCAATAATATGTTCTCATGTATTTAGATATGACGTCATAAGTACACAACATGCATATAGCTTTAGCCATTCATTATGACGCAATAGACAATAACGACATGCTATTTGGCACAGAATTACGACGCTATGATACAGTGAGACAATACTTTTAGCAGCTATGTTGCTATGGTCACGAAACCACCCATGCTTTAGCTGGAATGCTACTGACACAATAACAGCGTTTATGAGCCATCCAGCAATGATGCTACTGATACAATAAAAATATGTTATTAGCCATCCAGATAAGACATTAAATCACAGTAACAGAATGTTCTTAATTATTCGGCTATGCCGCTATAGATACAATAAATGCTTTTAGCCTTCCAGCTCAAACGCTATGGACACAATAATAACAAGTTCCTAGCAATCTATTTATGACAATGTAGACACAATAACAAACACAGTCGTTGCTATTCCGCTACGACGTACGACATAACAACAGCACGTTCTTAGTTATCCAGTTATGACGCTATGGCACAACAGCAAATTTCTAGTCATCCATTTCAAAGAGCTATGATACAAAAACAGTAAATTCATAGCCATCCATTTATAACTCTATGACACAATAACAGCAAATTCCGATCATCCAGTTAGGACGTTGGAGACACAACTACAAGTAAATTCCTTCTCATCCAGTTTTGATACTATGGCACAATATCAATAAATTCTTAGTCATTCAGTTATGAAGCTATGACACAATAACAGTAAATTCCTAATCGTCCAGTTCGACGCTATGGACACAATAACAGCAAATGCCTAGTCATCTAGTTTTGATAATATGACACAATAATAGCAAATTCCTTTGTCGCCCAGTTACGGCGCTATGCACATATAACAACAAATTCCTAGTCATCAAGTCATGACGCTACGGACGCAATAACAGCAAAATCCTAGCCGTCAATTTATGACGCTATGGGCGCAATAACAGCAAAATCCTAGCCGTCAGGTTAGGACACTATGGGCGCAATAACAGCAAAATCCTAGCCATCAAGTCAGGACGCTATGGGTACAAACAATAACAGCAAAATCCTAGCCGTCAACTTCGTCAAGTTATGACGCTATGGGTGCAATAACAGCAAAATCCTAGCCGTCAAGTTATGACATTATGGTCACTACGTCAGCATGTTCTTTGCCTTCCTCCCCGATATGACGCGTTGATCAAAATATATGCGCGCTCCTAGATCTAGCCTACCAAACGGCACAACGGCTAAACGTCAGGGTTGGTACCTTTTATGGGGAAATGAAAATGAAAGCACTGCGTTTTGTCTGCAACCGCTGTCCTGTGTTTTGGCTATACGCAGTGCTCAACCGAAAACAATTAAGAGTTTTAAAAGTACCTGCTATATCGAAGGAGTCCACAAAAAGACTGACACTGACATTGAGGCTGAGTGCGGAACCCTGCCACACAGTGGCCACGCAGTAGTCTTCCTTAAACGTGGCGAAAATGGATGTGCATACCACATCGATGTCCGATACAGGAGCCAGAACCGTCACAGTGGTCACAGCTTTCTGGGTCTGTTAGGAAATATAGCAATCGGAAATTTGAAAACAAATCAACGTAGAAGTTAATGATATTCGTCGCGTTTAAAGAAGGAATTGTGTGTCTTCTTATTATGTAATATCTGATAATATTATGGTCGCTGAAATACACCACAACCTCAGTTGCTATCAAGAAGTGAAACAATGTTACCCCACCCCAAATCTACATCTGAGGCGCATTGTAATTCACTTATCAAGTTTCCTCTTCCTGGATCACAGAAATACTCCCAACTCCGTTTCTCATTCACTGATTTCTTTCTTTTAAGCAAAATTCCCTTTAACGAAATCAAAATAATATTACCACGTACGTCAATTTTTTTTCAATAACTTCTTTCCTCACAAGAACCACAACTGACTTGTTTTCATCTTTCGATGTCTCGGTCTTAGTTTGCTCCTGTGAGGACTCTTTTCTTGTTATTCTGAAAAGGGCGTACTGCTTGTTTTAGTTCGTGTGGAGGTGGTTAGTTCCTTTAAGTTCTGGTGGGGGGGGGGAGGGGGCTGTGTTCTATTTTGTTTTTGTTAGTCTATTTGTTTCACTTTCAGGAAAGAATCCTTTCAAAGCAAGAACCACAAAAGTCTGCGATGGTAAATTAGTACACAGCCAATGCTTGGATGTGACTAATGTCAGATGCGATTATGGTTCACGATTAACAATAATTGTAATAGTAATTAACATAATTGTAATCTTAATTAATGTAATTGTTATCGCAATTCACGCAATTGTAATCATAATTAACGTAATTGTAATCATAATCAACGTAATTGTAATCGTATTTAACGCAATTGTAATCGTAATTAACACAACTGTAATCATAATTACGTCAGCGAATATTATCAACGTTTATAGTGAGGTGAAATGCGATGCAAGAGATGACAAAGCTTACCGCCAAAGTGTCGTTGTAGTCGTTGGCCTGCACGACAACGCTGTACACGCCAGGAATGGCGAAGGTTCGAGACTCAATGCCGGTGGCATTCTTTTTCGACAACCCCGCCCCGTCGTCGTAGTCCATCTGATAGTAGACGTTCATTCCCTTTGTGATACTGCGGAATATAATGCGACTCCAAGACATTAACCCTTTCTATACTGAAAGCAAAATTGTTAGCTTTGATTTGTTAACATCATTTTGCGGTAGAATAGAAAGAGTTAAACAAATCATTAATAACTAATCTGCCTCTCTAAGGATAATCTAATCTCACTCTCTGAGATAAGCGCTGAAATACAACCAGCCTCCAAGGTCTTATCTTTTCTTTACGCAGAACATAGAAAAGTAAAGATTATTATTATTATTATTATTATTATTAAAATATATAAAAACAAAGCAATTATAATAATCAATTCATCCCAGTATGAGGTGAAATAAAACCCGTGAACATGATATCAATATTCATTGCCAAGCTCTTTGAATACTGTTAACCACGATTAAGTCAGATAAACGAATCAATACCTTGCAAGGTGTTTCGACTGTCACGTTCCATTTACTGGGAAAACAAAAGTCCTATTACTGCCGCCATTTGTTTTCACGACGCGACCAAAGCAGGATATAATAATCGATAACTTCAGAGATTAAGAGTTTACGAATAACTGCAATGTGTATATGTGTGCGTTTGTATGCATGCGCGTACTGTCACAGTCGTATGACTTGTGTCTATGCCATATGCGTGTGTGAGTATACAGTTGTAATGGGGAGTATGCAGGAAGTGCGTGTGTTTCGAGAAATAAGAATAGAAAAAGAAAAGCGAAATGCACGCCACTTGCCTGATAGCAAAGTTAACGTTAGTATCAGTTCCTACAGAACTCGTGGCGCTACTCGTCAGATCCAGGCCGATGATTGGCTGAGATGAATCGTACAGACTAATGTGGGATTCACCTCCACACTTGGAAGCAGGGTCTCCACTGCAGAGAAGCGAGCAGTTGAGATTCGATACCGGTGGCGCCGGAAGTTCATTACCACAGAAGCAGAATCTGTTCATTAGAAAACACACACACACACACACACACACACACACACACACACACACACACACACACACACACACACACACACACACACAAAAATCACAGTTCATACAAAACTCCAAATAAGATAAACAAATGGAACTAATTACATAATTATCTAACTTCTGGAATTCAATATCATATATGATAGTTCAGAAAGACGCTGTTGAGGTAAACAATATTTCGGGCATGCTGTTGCTGATGATTATTTGTTTATTTCTATTTCACATGAGTAATTGATTAATCCAAGGTTTTCATGAAGAAAACAGTTATATATTATTATACTCATATAATTATAATGTTTGTTTATAATGTATTTCTACTAATTTCACAAGAATACAACATAAACAAAGTATTTATAGACACAGAAAATATTCAATAACAGGCTCGGTTTATCGTGACCAAGAACAGTCAGTCATAGTAAGGTTACATAAGTGACCAGGAATAGTCAGTCATTGTATGGTTTCATATGTGACCAAGAACAGTCAGTCATAGTAAGGTTAACTAAGTGACCAGGAACAGTCAGCCATACGTATGGTTTCATAGGTGACCAATTAAATATGCTTTCAGATCAAAGACTTTCTTCATTTTTTTGCAGTCTTTGATATAAGTTTACAATAAATTGATAGCCTATTGACCAAAATTTGGAATCTACCAGAGACCTTTTTCCTGTGAAATGCTGTAGGTGCAGTTGACATAGTTTAAAGATGAAAAATATTTTCATAGAATTGATAAAAGTAAGAAATATTTTCGTAGAATTGATAAAAGTACGAAATATTTTCGTAAAACTGATAAAAGTAAGAATTATTTTCGTAGAATTGATAAGTAAGACCTATTTTTGTAGAGCTGATAAAAGTAAGATATATTTTCGTAGAATTGATAAAAGTAAGAAATATTTTAGTAGAATTGATAAAAGTAAGATATGTTTTCGTAGAACTGATAAAAGTAAGAAATATTTTCGTAGAATTAATAAAAGGAAATATTTTCGTTGGAATTGATAAAAGTAAGACTTTGTAGGACTTTCAAAAGTAAGAAATATTTTCGTGGAATTGTTAAAAGTACAAAATATTTTCGTAGAATTGATAAATGTAGGAAATATTTTCGTTAAATTGATAAAGCCAAGAAATTGTTTAGTAGAACTGATAATTTAAGAAATTATTTCGTTGAAACGATCAAGATGAGAAATATTTTCCTAGAAGCGCTAAAGAAAGATGAGAAATATTTTATTTTTTTGTGCACGCACGCACACACATACTTCTAATACTACTACTAAATAAGTGTTAGCTTTTACTGTTAGTAGTTTTTCGTATCTTGGGAACATAGCTGCAGTGTATGTATTGTATGAGTTTAACTTCCTTTGTATTTCCGTAAGTCATATGTAACTCACTTTAGGCTTGATATATATATATATATATATATAGTACATTCAATGGACATCTATTGTAAGTGCACTTGCACTTTTCGTTAGTAGTGAGTGAGGCTTATAACAGATTAATACATTATAGATTTATTTTTAAAACAGCAATTGTTTTAGTATTAGGGTACATGTAATCTACAGTGCATACGTTTTGCGTGTGTAGCTCTAGAATTGCAGTTTAAATTTTACAGCAGTTATGTTTTCACACAGGTAACTGTAACTAGGTTTTAGCACAACTGGATGGGAGTAATTTAACAAGAACTGCATAGATACAGCTAGCAAGTCCCAGAGCAGGTAATTTCTGATCTCCGACTGAAAGATTCCGAAGCACTGTCATGGCTACAACCTCGATTTGTGAAGGGATGTTTATGTTTAATGAAGGAGCACGATAGTAATTTGTTCTGAACATATTCTTCTTTCTTTCGAGGTAATAAGACGAAATGTAAGTAAATTTGTATTGTGCCATTTAACCCCTTCTTTGCTGTAATTAACATTTTTGACCTGTGCTATCGGGAGTTTCATCTATTATTTATTTTTTTTTACAAATTACATATTCAATATACTAAGCAATGATTTATTATTTTTTAAAATTTAAATAGTGAGCAATAATACTGTTGAGTGCGAGAGTAACGAAAGTGTTAAATAACGGAGCTATAAAGTTAACTGTTTCACTGACATTTTACTCACCTGCCAAACGTGAGGGCGGCATACTTGAGGTCGTAAGTACCGCACTTTGCGGCACACAGCTGCGGCGTTAGGTTGCCAGGGTCGTAGTCACCTGGGTTGAAGAAGAAGGTGCGGTTTCGACGGTTTTCTTCAAAGCATCCTATGTAAGAGGCTGCAAAATAAAGAAAAGAAAACAAAATAATCGGCTATAAAAAATGAACAAGCGCCCTATGCAATCGTCTGTAGAATAAAGAACGAGCGCCCTAAGTAATCGTATCTAGAACAAAGAACAAGCGCCCTAAGCAATCGGCTGTAGAATAAAGAACGAGCGCCCTAAGCAATCGTCTGTAGAATAAATAACGAGCGCCCTAAGCAATCGGCTGTAGAATAAATAACGAGCGCCCTAAGCAATCGGCTGTAAAATAAAGAACGAGCGCCCTAAGCAATCGGCTGTAGAATAAAGAACAAGCACTCGAAGAATATGGCGTATTTTATAACACAAACAACATCCTTTATTCCAACACTTTCACATTAACTAGAGACAGATACGGACTCGCTCTTAATTCATCCACAAAAGAATGGACAATTGTGTCGAAGGCTAAAATAATAACAACAATAAAACTCATTCGCGTCCCTTTAAGAAACAACTCCTATTTAGCAAACAGCCGTCAGCTCTTAATAGCCGTAATCTCGTTTTCAGAGAACTATCGCTTCCTGCTGAGAGAACGAAACCTCTCTTTTTATTAGAACAATCCGCCAATGCCTTTGATGAGAACAATCGCCAATGCCTTTGATGAGAACAATCGCCAATGCCTTTGATGAGAACAATCGCCAATGCCTAATAGGAAAACAACCATCAGTACCTTTGAGAGAAATCGTCAGTGTTTATAATAACAACAATCAGTGGCTATTAGGACAACCACTAATGCCTATTATGACAACCACCAGTGCCTATTAGGACAACCACCAGTGCCTATTAGAACAACCATCAGTGCCTATTAGGCCAACCACCAGTGCCTATTAGGCCAACCACTAATGCCTATTAGGCCAACCACCAGTGCCTGTTAGGCCAACCACCAGTGCCTATTAGGACAACCACCAGTACCTATTAGGCCAACCACCAGTCCTATTAGAACAACCACCAGTGCCTATTATAAGAACAATCATCAATGACAATGTTGATGACATACCCATTGAACAACCATTAATTTGTTGTCAGAGAACAATCATCAACACTCACTTGGAGAACATTCATTAGCTACGACAGCCACTACCCACCGACAGTTCGTAATTATATATATCGCAAGGTTGTGGCAATAAAGAATGTATGACAGACGACTTTCATAGATTGGCATTTGTCATGAAAGTCACTCACTTTTGAAAGCTCGTATATACAGATTTCCGGCTAACCAATCAATACATTTTGCAGCGAGTAATTAAATATTTCCCGTTGACCACCATACTGACTACATTTTGACGGCTCACATTTAAAGATTCCCCATTTATCAATCAATACTATTTTACAGTTTTTTTTATACTCCATCCGCTCTAGAGTTACACTATTTTGATTGTTCCTGTTTATAGGTAGGCCAGTGGTCTTGGTAATTACAGCTGTATTCCATGATAACTCTCAGTCAAAGATATTTGTTTGTTTATCAGTTCAGTAAATCTTGACAAGCTCGTATTGAAAACGTCTTTTTCTAGCCACGACACAATAAATGTTGACTGGGATTGTTTTGATTCAATTGACCTGTCAATAATGTTTCCAGGTAATAGTAAAGATATTCATACTAATAAACATTGTATGATAAGGTGATAATCAAGTCTTTCCCATTAACAATGACTGAATGTTTACAGGTAATAGTCAGGTATTTCCAACTAATAATGACTTATTGTTTACAGGTGATAATCTAGTATTTCCCATTAATAATGACTTACTGTTTACAGGTAATAGTCAGGTATTTCCCATTAATAATGACTTATTGTTTACAGGTGCTAATCAAGCATTTCCCAGTTGCCTAAGTTGCGTTAGAACTTAAGTGAAGTATCGCTAACATTCGCTGAGTCTGGAAGTGGTAAAGACGGGTTAACTTTTGTAGGACCAAACACATTTCAGTTTTACCATAATTCATTTCTAACTTATTCTCCCTTTCCATCCATTAAAAAGAAAAGCAATGAACTCCTTTACCTTTCTTTCGATGCCAAACTGTCACAAATTTATGTGTTTAAATATCCAAACCGACACATTTACATTTAATATTACAAAAGACTTTACGACCAAAGATATGGGTACAATTTGTACTGGTATGAAAATAATTTGTATAGATGAGTAAATATTAAGAGTCATAAAATTATTAAATATTTTAAAACTGTTTCTTCAGATGTACATTAAAGCTTTGGTCAAGCCTCGTAGAACATGTAGTTTAATGTTATTAATTTACAAAATAACAAAAACTGAAACGACCTGTTCTGATTTTGAGTCACGGGCTTTATTTAAAAATAGGATAGGATAGTTGTTAGTCTAACGTTGGACGTACTGATCGTTGGGCCCATGTTTAAGCGAAGAACAAAAGAACAAAACAGGGCCTTCACTATAAATGTGGGAAATAATCAATAATACAACCAGCAGAGAACAATAATACAATCCAAGACTATGCACTGCAGAAGACTGTTCCATGAGAACAAAAAGTCGCCATGGCGTTCGCACTGACAGCTCAATACAGGGAGAGCACTCACAAAACTTTTCTGCCCTAGAGGCACGCGTAGATATCGGGTATTTGTGGAACTTCCTGTATCAAGCTTACTGCAGTGTAATGGAAACAAAGAAGCGTTGGATCAACGCTAGTACAGTGGATGCTCTGTTTTTCATGGTCGTTCTCAAACTCTTGTGGTCCATCCAGTAAGGTTCACAAAACACTTCATTAGTCAGAAAAGCAATTTTATCTGGCATGCAAATTCGCGGTCATGTGAATATATTCTTTATCTGAAAGTTACTTATCCTTGTTTTCAAATCTGATTATAATCTTAATTTTATATAATAATATTAACGCGAACTTAGACCGGAACCACCCCGCATCAACTGAGTAATATATAATAATATTATTACTGCATCGTTATCACCTTGTATTTGTGTAAACGTCATAGAAATCCTATCCCCCTCAAGACATGCTTATATGACGTGTTCTAATGACGTGCTTAATCAAATTTTTACTAAAGATGTTCATGCAACGAGCTTTTTATTGGAAAGAAATCGGAAGATCTGTTGGAAAATAATTTTGCGACCAGCTTGCATACTAATAAACAGCAGGGGTAGTTTTCTTAAAAAAAAACCCACTAAAAGAATTATCCAAAACGTAATAGTCTTTCGGACTTGAGCTATAAATAGGCTTCTGTTCTCTACTTGTTCATGAACTTTAAATCTCACCATGTTATTTGAGTTGCTTTATGCTTATGTCTCATCCTAAGAGTCGTTCTTGTAATATTTTTCAATACACCACCCATGTTCTCGTGCAAATACCTCCCAGAGAAACAAGGTCAGACACAAACAAAACTGACATGCACAGAAATCACATTAAGTCCATTTTATACAAACAAGTGTCCTCAATTTTAAATTTGTGTATGATTAGATGGGATGAAATCCATGCTAAGTGAACTTATGACCCAAAATAAACGGTAAATTGCCCACCACGGCGATGGACATAAACTCTTTGGTGACAATTGTTGACCTCAAATCGCAGTCGTGTCACTCAGTCACTCAAATCGATTGCAGCGCGAGATGGATTGATAGCAGCCATTAAACTTGATTTTCATTTCGCACTGTTCTTTTTGTGGTACGTCGAAAAGTTTGATACAGTTAAGAATTATCAGTGATGTCCGATTGTGACGTAATAAGCGTCATTTATATGTAACTATGCATTCTGTAGTTCTCACGAGGTACTATTAATAATTCAAGCTTTGTCATGTCTTACTGCACTACACTTTATTATCGATTCAGGTCAATCGCAATGACTCATCTATGTGCGTGAGTGCGTGTGTATGAAAGATGAGTTTTGGGGAGTACATGTGTGTGTTACTATGTGTGTGCGCATGCGCGCTTTGAGTGTGAGGCATAGGATTTAGGATGATCACAGTTTTCTTAAATCTACAAGAAGAAAAAAATCACATAGCACTCAGTAAAAAATATGACATTCTATCTCTCTGTTTGTGCTTGTTTGGTCATTAGTAGCTTTTAATTTCCGAACCGTATTCTTATATTTACACTTTACTCTACAGCAACTAATTGTTGCAGAAACTCCCTTGTTTCAATTTCAAACAATAACAAAAGAAATATAACGCTCACAATAAGACGACGGTTGAAAGCACTAAAGAACGCGATGGCGGTAAATTGCGCGTGTAACTGGTTTCTTTGCAAAGAGAGTTCTATCAAACAAACGAAAGTCCCTTAATGGCTGCGCAATTTGTTTGTGCACAAGAGTGAGAAACGATTTCAGCCGTCTGCGGTGGCTTTTGACAACAGCAATAAATGATTCGAGTTAGGCGGTTTGGAGCAGTAATTAAACGGGTCATGATTCTAGACCCAGGGGACGAGAAAGAAAAGTGTCGGCAATTCTTTCCACGGCACGTATGTTTTTAGAGCACAGTACTTCAAGACCATTGTCACGACTGGACCATTCCTTCAGCACCACGAGGTGACAGAACGAAACTGTGCAGAGAACTGATTCGTCAATGGAATCTTAGACTACCGTGTAGAACTAATCAGTATTGGGCAGGGGGGGGGGGGGGCGGGAGGGGGAGGTCGTTCTTGGCCATGGGCTTGATTTCACAACACCACCACAGCAAGACTAGTCAGAAATGCGTCACACCTCAAGAATCGTTCATAACTTCTGTACTATTTATTCTTTATGTCAGTAATAGAACATCTTTGAATGCATTTCCTTGCAGAGGTGGCCAGCATTTTACTCACTGTCGGTAGGATGTTCTCACGAGTCATAATAAGTTAAGGTATGAATAGTGTTCGGCGTTATTAGCTTTAACTGCAGAGATCTGAAAAAGTAGATCCGCGGATCTGCCCAATCAGTCTGCGGGATTTTTTTGTACGTAAAAGGGGCTCACCATTTGAAGACCTTATGAGGGAACTCACTTCATACTTTATTACTTCTGGTTTAACGCATTATGTGGGAAAACTACTGTAAATTATGTTACCCCTTTTAATAGTGAAAACATATAAACCAATTTCCTTTCTATGAAACAAATATTTACTTTGTCATAACAAATCATGTAATTAAATCCTTGACGTCAAAACAGCACGAAATCATTTCCTCCAATGAGCTTGCTTTATACAGCTCTTCGAGGATATTTATCTATTATTTAGACAGGTCTACTCTATTGTCTATCCATTTATTTCCGGGTTGCATTTCGTATGATTTGTCTGCTTATAACGACGAAGAAGTATCTGAATTAAAAGTAAAAATCTTTTCGATGATTATAACGTCAAATCAGGCTTTGACATCTTACTCTGGACCTTTTGACTTGTTTCCTATGCATTTAGTGATCACGTTCAACCTTTCATCTGAAAATCTTTTAAACGCATTTAAGAAAAACTCTATTTCTAGAGAAATATCAGTTGTTTTAAATCAGTAAATCTATCTGTTCACAATTAGAATGGAACGACACAAAACCAAAGAAACTGGAGAAAATGGAAAGCAATATTCTCGGCAGAGTTGTCATCACGTGAAATCTCTCTCTCTCTCTCTCTCTCTCTGTTAACAGATCAAATCAATCTTAAGTCACGTTTAATACTTATGTAATTCAGTCTAACATGCGTTTTCAGGATTTAGTTATTATGAATTTACAGAAATCGATAACTCAGTCTTTCCTACTATGTACTAGTCAAAAGTATAAGAACAAATGAGCCACTTAGAGTAAGAGAGACAGAGAGAGTGTGAGAGAGAGATGCTGGGAAGGTGAGAGAAGAAGCAGATACTTTACAGATGCATTTGAACTCCTGACTCGACAGAGAGCAATCAATAACGTCCTTATTTTGGTTGACCTCGTTCTGGTTGACGTCCTTTTGCTAGAGGCATTGATGCATCGCTTTGTTTCAGAGACAGTCTTGTTTTATAAGCAAAGAAATCACCAGGGAAAGACGCATACAACATCTAGACTCTGTGCTACAGCGAAATGTAGCAAATACATTCATCAGATTTCGTTTGTATATTATTAAAATATGATGACAGGTTAGATGAAAGTCGACAGTTATCCTAAAGAAACCAAAAGAAAAAGAAAAGACCACAAGCATAAATACACATGGATAGAGAGAAAGGTATCATATTCATAGAGGCGTGCAGACAGAGAAGCACACTTAAAAATACTAATAAATAAATAGTATAGTTAGATAGACAAAGATAGATAGATAGATAGATAGATAGAGAGAGAGAGAGAGAGAGAGAGAGAGAGAGAGAGAGAGAGAGAGAGAGAGAGAGAGAGAGAGAGAAAGATAGCTAGATAGATAGTTAGAAAGATGAGGTATTATTTTCGTGATCTTGAGAATGACAGTTCTAGATAATAATATATCAATGGCTGAAAAGGATCATTGTTCATGAATATGATAGTATAATCTGGGTCATAAAACTTCTGTTACCTAAAGCCTCGACAAGAAAATGCAATAAAAGATGGCGACAGCACTTTAGGTGAATTACTCACTTTGTTCTGTAACCTCATTCAAGCGTTCCTTTGGTAGAAGAAACATGGACACTGAAATTGACGTTAGGCCAGCGTGTGGAGAAATGGATTTGGAAGGTAATCATATGAAATAATGGATGCAACGTTTCATAAAATTTTATATGTATTCTATTAACCCCTCCCACTTCTCTCTTTACTCTCTCTCTCTCTCTCTCTCTCTCTCTCTCTCTCTCTCTCTCCACTGTTTGTTTTCATTAACTTTCACCTTCTGGTCGTCAATTTCCCAATGATATTACTAGCAGTTTCGGAATAGCGAGATGCTTCTACAAGGAATAGGAATATTACAGTGAACTGGATTAAAATTTACAATTACATGTATTTGAGGACTTACATTTATTCATCTACGACGACTATCATCAGAACATAGAATGGTATTTATTTAATGTGTCATGGGGTGAAGGACAAATTATACCTGTCTTACTAACAATTTTATCTTCAATCCTTATTAAGCTCTTTGATATTTTCAATTTTGTATTATACATTTCTTTATGCTGGCGATCACAGCCAAGTTATGTAATTGCATGCGTCATGCCGTAGCAGATTACGGACAATTAGAGGGATAGGTCACTATAAATAGATTATAATTATGTGCGATGCTCGAATGATTGTAGGGAAGGGGGGTTGTTGTTGTTTAAACCAAATGTTGATAACCTTGCATTGATGGAGTTTCCCTCCTATGATTCATAGATGTGCATAAATAGCATGAGACCAGTTTGGGAAATTATTCATGAGGGAGACTTTGCCTAAATGTACATAGGTTGCA
Source organism: Sinotaia quadrata (assembly GCA_028829895.1). Lineage (NCBI taxonomy): Eukaryota > Metazoa > Mollusca > Gastropoda > Architaenioglossa > Viviparidae > Sinotaia > Sinotaia quadrata. Next base: position 12,165,611 of record CM054182.1, read on the forward strand.
CTATTTCCTGAAGTCAAAGATAAGCCCACTAAATATTCAGACTAGGTAATACATCAATTTCTTCAGATTTGTTTATTTCATTAAGAATGTTGTAGCATGATTATGTGTATTTTATTGTGATTGATTATGAATTGTTGCTATTTTCTCCTGAGGTTGTGGCCAGAGAATAGAGTGACCAAAGTTAACACGTGTTCCATAATTTTAATAATTTATTGACATGTGTAATGATGTTGTGGAATGCTATTTTATTTCCACTAAAGTAAATTATAATTTGACAATTGTAAAATGCTGTGTGCTTTCGAACATTTTGTTCGTGTAACCTACCTGTGTGTGACATATTTTCATTCTAATTGTAACAGGCATATGTGGTTTATCCCATTTTAACCTTCATTGTAGAAATACGAACTGAGGTCAATTGTGATAGGACACCTATTGTCTGTTGCCACTATGTGCAGATCAGCGAACTATAGGTTTATCACTCATGGAAATAATTGCTATTATTGTTTCAAAACAGGTTTATGGATTTTTGGATTTTCTATTTGGTTCCATTTCTTGGTTGGAGTTCAGTTGCGAATTCCAGGTTGGCATTTCGACTAATGTTGAGTTTTCTACGGCTATTGAGCTCGGAACCTGATGCCGAGAGCACTATTCATGCGAGATGAGTTGTGAGAAGTCCAAGGTCGGCCAAGGTTTTCAATGACATTGTTCATGTGTGTTGCTGAAGGACCCCTCCGCCAAGTGATGTGCAGATAAATGGACGTCTGATAGACTCTGAGATCAGAAATTCATGTTACGATCCATATAAATATTTAAAAACAGAATAGGTAGTCCTAACGACTTTCGTATATGTATGTATCGATTAATGGAGTCACTATTTTGTTAAATATTAAATTTTTGTACTTTTGTTATCTAAATAACGGAAGTTGACTAATTATTAGGGAGATGAAGACTGGGGGTGGAGTTAAGTGCGAATGTTTTGTATGCATAATTAGTCATTATTAGGATAACATGCCCAATTTATCCAGTATTACACATATTCAACTATTAGTTAATATCTAAACTGAGAGAATTAATTAAGGAGACTGAAGGGTGAGTCTGGCAACCAGTCTGTCATCAGCATAGGTGTAAAATTAAAAATTAACAATCATTAAATCCTCATGCTGAGACAGGATCTCTAAACAAATGATGGAATGTAACATAATGCAATCCTGATATGAATTAACCATACAAAGCCATCTGCTATATTGACGTTTTATATATATATATATATATATATATATTGTCACAGGAAATGAGGGACAGAAATTATATTTTATTTCATTTTAAAAAACCGCTAACAAAACTAGTTGAAGTAATCCGAGTTTTGTTATTTTTCGTATGTAGCATGTAAATTCCAGTAACGGTCACCTAAGATCTCTTTAGTAGACAGACGTTCGTGACGCAGTGTGTGTTAATTATCATATTGAATATATATATTAGTTTATGAAGAATATGTATATTAAATAAATTGGGACAACTGCGCAATACCGTCACATGTTGTTGACGAGTGAAATGGCCAGTGCGCATTAGGATTGACCACAGAAAAGCGTGCATCACGATTACCACTATATATCCAAGGCAAAAATCATGTCACAGGACATAGCTTCTGGAAGTTTTGGAAACCTTCAGTGAGAGCTATATAAGAGGCAAAATGAAGACTTTTACTCTCAATGTTGAAAACGTCGATTCGTCTGAAGCCAGTCTAACTTCACGTATGAATTATCTCATGTACAGAGATTTCATAAAGGAAAGCTGCAATAATCTCTTTCCATCCGTTTTCCATCCGTCTGATGCCATATATTGAGTAGCGAGGCAAAATTACTCAGTATAACTGTTGGCAAAGTGGAAAGTTCGCTGTCAAGAAAAATCCGATGCATGTGACGCTGGTTGTATGCAGTTAACGACACGAGGGACCAACTTGCTCTTCCCCCTGTCTGAGTTCGTTTTGGCAGTCTATCCCGCAAATTGAGGGGCTGGCGCCGGAGATACATATCCGGATTTCTACACTCAATGTAATGCGACGACACATCCCACTGGACGACTCCATCCGATAATGCTAAACGTCGTTGAGGTGTCCGTGTCCACGACAAACAACGATAATTATCGAGGCTGACAGCAGTCAGCTAAATTTCAGATTTCTCCCCGTGATAATCTGAAAGTGGTGCCTAGATTCTGCAGAATCTTCACCTGTAATGCGACGCCTCAATTGCGTCCCGTCTTCACTTTGAAGTGCCGCTTATAAGTGACGTGTGAGATTACGTCATCTCCTTGGAACTCTGACATTAATAGTGAGTAATCATTAGCACGGCTAACGCGCACATACTTAAGTCTAGGACTCTTAAGAAAATGAACACTATTATATCGTTTGCAAAATAAGAACTCTAATGTTAAAAGTAATGCTTATTTTACATGTCAACTATTGCTAAAGCGGCCCCATTTGCCGCATAAGAATTGTGTAATTAATCTTTATTTTATATTTTGAATTTCATCATTTTCATCTCCCCTTATTCCCCAAAGAGTGCATGACATTGGAAAGTTGAATGAATGATTAATCACTGTGCGAAAGAGTAGTGCCCCTTTTAAATCGGGAAATAAATAACCTGATTTAAACATCTTTCAACTCTCTTGTTATTCATAGTTTTTGAGAGGGACGAAAGAATTTGTACTATTGTTTTGCACCGTCCGTCTGTTCGTCCATTTATTCACATTTATGATACACACTCACAACACACACCGCCAATAAAACGTTCCTTGGCATGACACTAATAAACTGGGCCCCACCCAAACATCAATGGAGTATGTCATGTGTGTCTATGTAACAACCTGACACGACGTAGTACTGGCACACGTCACGGGCTTTTTTTGGAGGTGCACCGGAGCAGGCCAAAAATAGACTTCACCCCTTGCATCTCTAACTTCAGCTCGGGTCGGCTTGTAACGAGCCCGCCCGTTTTGTGACATCTGGTGACCACTGACCGTGATCTGACAAGGTAAATTGTGTTGTTGTAAGAAAGTGTCATCTCTTTCCTGCTTTTCTATCTCATCACCATTATGCATTGTTTATTGCATGTTAGGGCTTGCTATTGAGACTTAGGTGAACTGGATTTTGATAAGACTTATTATTATTGTGTTGAAATAAGTTTTATAATCTTTACGCTATTATCGTTAACGCGTACCGACTCGTGTTTAGACGTACATAGATCGATATTTCGTACGCTACATTAGCAACTGTTGTTTTGCTAATTTTGCTAACTTTGCAAATTTGCGATTAGGATTTCTTTTATTCGTGTTTATCATAATCCTAATCACGTGGTGGCTGGTGTTCATACGCACACCATTGCACCACTTGTGACCGACAGAGGTCAAAATCCCGCGAATATTCTAAGTCACTTTATCCATACTCGTGATAACTAGCAATTTTAAAAATGGCCGAGCTAGTAAACATAAAGAAAGAACTCATGGCTATGGGTAGAGAATTCGGGTATGAAAAAGCCGAGTTAAAGGAATACGTGGATGAGGAGATAGCTAAATGGTATGTTGCGAAAGAAAATGAGGCGAAAGAGGCTATAGAGCTAGAAGGAAAGAGACAGGTAGCTAAGGATTTAGAGATGCGAACTTTGAGAGAGCTAGAAGATAAGAGAGAGTTAGCTAAACAGCTAGAGATGCAAACTTTGAGAGAGCTAGAAGAAAAAAGATCGAAAGAAGCTATAGAGCTAGAAGAAAAGAGACAGGTAGCTAAGGACTTAGAGATGCGAACTTTGAGAGAGCTAGAAGATAAGAGAGAGTTAGCTAAACAGCTAGAGATGCAAACTTTGAGAGAGCGTTGACGCATTGAATTTCTTTGATGACATACTGGTAGCAACAGGAACATGGGACCAACATTTATCCTCAGTGGATGGTCTACTTGACATTCTCGAGCGCCATAGATTGACCGTGAAACCCTCCAAAGTTCGCGCGGGCTTTCGAGAGATTGAATTTCTTGGCCATATCATAAGTGACGGACAAATAGGCCCAAATCTAGACTTGACTGCAGCCATTCGTGACATGACCTTACCGACTACAAAGAAACAGGTCAGGGCAGTTTTGGGGCTAGTGGGGTACTACCGAAAATTTGTCCCAAACTTCAGTACGCTTCTTAAACCACTGACGGACTTAACTGGGAACAAACAACCCACGAAAATACGATGGACGGCAGAGTGTAGCACCGCCCTCGAAAAAGTGAAGGACATCTTGACCAGTAAACCCGTCCTACAGTTACCAGACTTTGACAAAAGATTTATTGTCAGGACCGATGCATCAGACGAAGGCCTCGGTGCCATACTTCTCCAAGAGACAGATGACGAATACCTACCGGTAGCATACGCTTCTAAGAAACTGTTAGATCGTGAGACACGGTATTCTACGATTGAAAAAGAGTGCTTAGCAATCGTATGGGCACTCAAGAAATTTAGTGCATATCTGTACTCTAAACCATTCATCCTGCAGTGCGATCATAAGCCGCTGACATATCTGCGCACTAGCATGTATGATAACGCTAGGCTAACTAGATGGACACTCCTGCTACAGGAGTATAGCTTCGTTGTCGAACACATCGCGGGCCGAGAAAATTCGGGTGCCGATGCATTATCCCGGCATGCCATAACCGCGATATAAACAAGAGAGAGGATAGTCTCTCCACAGATGCGCATATAATTCCTGTGGGGACTATCGTGTGAAATAAAATTTTTTTGTTCCTATTTGATTTCCACTCTGTGAGCTCCAATCAATTTTAAGAAGGGGGTTGTCACAGGAAATGAGGGACAGAAATTATATTTTATTTCATTTTAAAAAACCGCTAACAAAACTAGTTGAAGTAATCCGAGTTTTGTTATTTTTCGTATGTAGCATGTAAATTCCAGTAACGGTCACCTAAGATCTCTTTAGTAGACAGACGTTCGTGACGCAGTGTGTGTTAATTATCATATTGAATATATATATTAGTTTATGAAGAATATGTATATTAAATAAATTGGGACAACTGCGCAATACCGTCACATGTTGTTGACGAGTGAAATGGCCAGTGCGCATTAGGATTGACCACAGAAAAGCGTGCATCACGATTACCACTATATATCCAAGGCAAAAATCATGTCACAGGACATAGCTTCTGGAAGTTTTGGAAACCTTCAGTGAGAGCTATATAAGAGGCAAAATGAAGACTTTTACTCTCAATGTTGAAAACGTCGATTCGTCTGAAGCCAGTCTAACTTCACGTATGAATTATCTCATGTACAGAGATTTCATAAAGGAAAGCTGCAATAATCTCTTTCCATCCGTTTTCCATCCGTCTGATGCCATATATTGAGTAGCGAGGCAAAATTACTCAGTATAACTGTTGGCAAAGTGGAAAGTTCGCTGTCAAGAAAAATCCGATGCATGTGACGCTGGTTGTATGCAGTTAACGACACGAGGGACCAACTTGCTCTTCCCCCTGTCTGAGTTCGTTTTGGCAGTCTATCCCGCAAATTGAGGGGCTGGCGCCGGAGATACATATCCGGATTTCTACACTCAATGTAATGCGACGACACATCCCACTGGACGACTCCATCCGATAATGCTAAACGTCGTTGAGGTGTCCGTGTCCACGACAAACAACGATAATTATCGAGGCTGACAGCAGTCAGCTAAATTTCAGATTTCTCCCCGTGATAATCTGAAAGTGGTGCCTAGATTCTGCAGAATCTTCACCTGTAATGCGACGCCTCAATTGCGTCCCGTCTTCACTTTGAAGTGCCGCTTATAAGTGACGTGTGAGATTACGTCATCTCCTTGGAACTCTGACATTAATAGTGAGTAATCATTAGCACGGCTAACGCGCACATACTTAAGTCTAGGACTCTTAAGAAAATGAACACTATTATATCGTTTGCAAAATAAGAACTCTAATGTTAAAAGTAATGCTTATTTTACATGTCAACTATTGCTAAAGCGGCCCCATTTGCCGCATAAGAATTGTGTAATTAATCTTTATTTTATATTTTGAATTTCATCATTTTCATCTCCCCTTATTCCCCAAAGAGTGCATGACATTGGAAAGTTGAATGAATGATTAATCACTGTGCGAAAGAGTAGTGCCCCTTTTAAATCGGGAAATAAATAACCTGATTTAAACATCTTTCAACTCTCTTGTTATTCATAGTTTTTGAGAGGGACGAAAGAATTTGTACTATTGTTTTGCACCGTCCGTCTGTTCGTCCATTTATTCACATTTATGATACACACTCACAACACACACCGCCAATAAAACGTTCCTTGGCATGACACTAATAAACTGGGCCCCACCCAAACATCAATGGAGTATGTCATGTGTGTCTATGTAACAACCTGACACGACGTAGTACTGGCACACGTCACGGGCTTTTTTTGGAGGTGCACCGGAGCAGGCCAAAAATAGACTTCACCCCTTGCATCTCTAACTTCAGCTCGGGTCGGCTTGTAACGAGCCCGCCCGTTTTGTGACATATATATATATATATATATACACATACTACATTCACTATACAATATCGACGTCACTTAAATATGTTACTCGACCTTGAACTATAGCATTTACTTCTACATAATGACGATCCATACGTATGTCAGCAAATGTGGACACACCCACTTATTTATAAGACATCCCTTACAGTTATCTTTTTGCGGTGACTGTAAACATAGCAATGACACTGAGTGTTCATTTGCTCTAATTCTCCAAGAACCTTAAGCACTCACAACCGTGGTCGCTATGCTCAGCATTCATTTGTTAGAGAGAAGCTGGGAATTAAGGGAGGCAAATCGTGTTGACTCTAGGTGGGCTTGAACCCATGCCATTCTGCTTGTAAACCTAAAGCCTTTACCCCATATCCAATTGTTCCTCAGCTACATTTTCTAAAATATGTTTTCTTTATACAATGACTCTATACGTCTACCAGTTATAGACTATAGTTCTTTACTCTATTGGTGTCCTTTATTTTTTTTTATCACCCGTAGATGTCACACTATTATCGTCACCTGGTGTCATTATTTGCAGACTATAGTTCTTTACTCTAATGGTGTCCTTTAATTGTTTATCACCCATAGATTATACTGACTATATTGTATTGTCATCACCTTCTTGTATCATTATTTGTAGTAGAATATGGTCTCTACATATTGATGTCCCTTACATATGTCCATCACCAGATGAGATGATAGATTTTGTTCACCACCCCTAGACTATAGTCATTAAACTGTATTGTCGTCACTTTTTGTTGTCCCTCAGTTGGGAACTAGGGATTATAATTACAATACTGTATTGATGTTTCTTACACTTGTTCACCAACCGTGGACTATATTCACTGTATTGTATTGCCGTTAAACACATCTTTTCATCAGATTTGAATTATAGTCACTATGGTGAATAGATGTCCTAACATAATGCGCATCATAGAGTTGTGGACTACAATCACTATTACGTATTGCCGTCACAAACATCTGTTCATCATTGGTGGACTGTAGTCACTGTACCGTATTGCAGCCACCTGCATATATCCATCATTGGTAGACCCTAGTATAGTCAGTCTACTGTATTGCCGTCACCTACATATATTCATCACTGGTAGACCGTAGTATAGTCTCTCTACTGTATTGCCGTCACCTACATTATATTCATCATTGGTGGATTATGGTCACTGTACTATACTGTCGTCACCTACATATGTCAATCATTTGTAAACTAAGGTAACTTTACTGTATTGCTGTCACCTACATATGTTCAATTTTTGTGGATTCTTGTCACTGTACACTATTGCCGTCACCTACATCATTCAACCTATTCATCATTGATGGACTATGGTCACTGTAACTTACAAATCAGTGTCAAAGATCAAATAATAGAAATATAACTGTGTAAGTGTAAGACTGATTTTAAATTGGTTAAGTCTAACTTTTGGCACCTCAACGCCTGGCATTGCTCAACTGTCTCGAAAAGAGATTGTCTGCTTTGTATTTCACGGTCTTCTTCTTCTTCGTGCTCGTTACAAACTACCGTCTGTGCTGTCAGATGAAACTTTTCTCCTTTCAGCTTTGTAATCCACATTTTCATGATTTGTTATCTTTGGGAAATGTAAAAAAATGAATACTTTTGGTTTGTCCGCTGTTTGTGCAGCCATATGCACTACAATATTTAACTATGTTTTAATTTTTCAAATCATGCCTTTAACGCAAGACAATATGTCGGACAGCGCATGCGGATTGTTGATCCCAATCGTGACGTCACATGTTATGTTGCTATGGTGAGAAGTCAGTCTCGCAAATGAACGAGAGCTCTGACTTCTTTCGGAAATATTGACTTTCAATACCAAAATAAATGCATTTATACAAATCTCTGAAAGCTTAAATTTTGAAGTTTTGATTCTAACAATGGGAATTACTCATTTCATAAGGATTTATTGCTATCTATGGCTGACCAGGATTTCATTTCGCTTGATCTTTAAACCACTTATGAAAACTTTAGTTTCTTTCACGAATTGTTTTGTTAACTACGATAATTTATTATAAAATTGCTTGCTTGCCTAAGTAACATACATAGCGCTGAATTAATTTTCTATATTTATTGTACCTTGTGTTTAAAAATAATTAGAATTAAGAATTAGGTGCATATTGGACATGAACAGCTGCTGTATTATCTATAGAATGCTCACCAGTCAAACTTTACGCTAATATGCAAACAGAACGATTCACACGAAAATGCACAGGAACAGGTTTAAAAATAACCGTACAAAAAAATCGACAAACATTGCAATCACAAATGCGGCTAACAAAGGCACGCGCATGCGCGGATAGAATGACACGCAAGCAGAACTTCCGCTCAGGCTTTCATAACTACGTATACATTTACTCACGGGGTAAAATAAGCAGCAGCGAGATTTAGTAATCTAATACTTGATGTATGACCATTTCAATCGGATTTAATCGAGTTCCCTTGTCGGGGCAAATTGTTTATCAAGTTTAATACCGGAATGTAAACACTTTCTGCCTGGCAACAGAGCATCGCAAGGACAAAATGATGAGATCTCTCCATTTGCAATAAATAAAACGATAAAGGGCAAACAACTCAAAGCGTGTATGCACACTGACTGCATGCACGTGTGTGAAATGAACATGAACTTTGAACCTTGTTCTGAATAATAACTCTTGTTAACTTCACCCGATATCAGTTTTTCAATTAATTTCTCTTTTATGTTTTAATCGCAACTGTCAGGTGCATATATGGCGAACGAAAGAAAGTAAACATACTGATATACACATCACAATAACAATATGAATACAAGAGAAAGTAAAAGAAAAGAATGAAATTATGAAGGAAGAAAGGAATAAATGTAAAACATTTTTAAAAGGAAAGAAAATAAAAGAAAAAAGATTCAAATAGAATAAACAGACATAAAAGGGAAGAACATTAAAAAGACAACTAAATGAAGAAAGCTAAGTTTAAGAAAAAATCGATAAAGGCAGAAAAAAGAGAAAGAAAAATGAGAGATAAGAGAAGGAGAAGAGAGAAGGAGAATAAAGATATACAGAGAAAAAAGAAATAGAGAACAAAGAGATAAAAAAAATTAAGAGAAAGGCAGGAAAAGAAAAAGAGAGGAAAAAGAGATCATTAAGAGAAAGAGAAGAAAAGAGAAAGAGAGATTAGAGAAAGATAGAACATAGAGAAAAAAAGAGAAAAAGAGAAAAAAGAGAACGAAAATGAGAGAAAGATGGAGAAGAGAGAAAGATAGAAAAGAGGAAAGAGAAAGGAGAAAAGAGACAAAGAGAAAAAAGAATAACGAAAATGAGGACGAACGAAAATAACTTAACAGCTTAAGAATACAAAGATGAGATGACGAAAAAATAGAAAGATCGACCGAACACAGAAAAATGAAAAGACAGGGAGAAAGTGAAGTAGAGAGAAGGTAGGAAGGACTGATAAAGGAATGAAGAAAGAAAGAAAAGACCTTATGAAGAAATAAAAAGAACGGGTAGGGAACTGAAATGAAAGTCATACTGTAAAGAAGATTAGATAGACAGGAACAAAATCAAGGACATCACTCTGAGGTTGGAAATGCTTTGATATTGAAGTCAGCTTTAAAGACACATAAACTCTCCTTGTTCATCTCCAGCCAGTCATCATGCAGGTCCAGACAATCATTTCCTTTGATCAAAAACTATAATCGCTTCATGGAAATTCCCTAAAATCCCTACCTGCAGTCCTAGCACGTCCATGGTGGCATGTTCCGGTCCGCTTGAAACAAAATACGTCACTGGTGTGCTCTGAAGTCTGTTTCAATTAAGCTTGTTGCTAGTTTGTTCTGAAATCTTTTTTAATAAACACGTCTCTGGTGTTTTTTCAAGTCTTTCTCAATAAGCATGTCACTAGTGTGTTTTGAAGTCTTTTTCAATAAGCATGTCACTAGTGTGTTTTGAAGTCTTTTTCAATAAGCACGCCACTACTGAGTTTTGAAGTCTGTTTCAATAAACACGTCACTGGTGTGTTTTGAAGTCTGTTTCAACAAGCACGCCACTACTGTGTTTTGAAGTCTGTTTCAATAAGCACACCACTACTGAGTTTTGAAGTCTGTTTCAATAAGCGCGTCACTGGTGTGTTTTGAAGTCTGTTTCAATAAGCACACCACTACTGAGTTTTGAAGTCTGTTTCAATAAGCGCGTCACTGGTGTGTTTTGAAGTCTGTTTCAATAAGCGCGTCACTGGTGTGTTTTGAAGTCTGTTTCAATAAGCACGCCACTACTGTGTTTTGAAGTCTGTTTCAATAAGCGCGTCACTGGTGTGTTTTGAAGTCTTTCTCAATAAGCATGTCACTAGTGTGTTTTGAAGTCTTTTTCAATAAGCACGCCACTACTGAGTTTTGAAGTCTGTTTCAATAAACACGTCACTGGTGTGTTTTGAAGTCTGTTTCAACAAGCACGCCACTACTGTGTTTTGAAGTCTGTTTCAATAAGCACACCACTACTGAGTTTTGAAGTCTGTTTCAATAAGCGCGTCACTGGTGTGTTTTGAAGTCTGTTTCAATAAGCGCGTCACTGGTGTGTTTTGAAGTCTGTTTCAATAAGCGCCTTACTGGTGTGTTTCGAAGTCTGTTTCAATAAGCGCCTTACTGGTGTGTTTTGAATTCTGTTTCCATAAGCGCCTTACTGGTGTGTTTTGAAGTCTGTTTCAATAAGCGCCTTACTGGTGTGTTTTGAAGTCTATTTCAATAAGCGCGTCACTGGTGCTATGTTCTTCTACCTGATTCAATATTTTCAAAGTGAAAAAGCCTTGAACAGTAATTTCTTACGAGTGTGGTTAACCAAACGTTTAACAAACTCCAGTAAAGGTGTATGGAGGCCGAGAGCGAGAGGGATTTAGCTGTAGCAGCACGAGATCTTATTCCAAGCGTGTCAGCGATCTAGGACAAGATTACTGTCTTAAAGTACTGTCAGTATGATGATTCTGGAACTTGGCCCACTTTATGAAACACTCGCTCGACATCTGATGTGAATATTTGATGTCTGTCTCTCTGTCTGTCTGACCGTCTATCTATCTATCTATCTATCTATCTATCTATCTATCTATCTATCTATCTATCTATCTATCTATCTATCTATCTATCTATCTATCTATCTATCTATCTATCTATCTATCTATCTGTCTATCTATCTATCTATCTGTTTTCATCCTCCATCCAGCCGAAAGTCTGTGGAATCTTCTTGTTCTCATCTTAAAGCGTCGTTCAGTCAAGCTTACAAAACGAAAGAGCATTGTTCGCATACACACAAGGCAGAACAAAATACGCACTCCGAACATTTCAAATTATGTACAGTGCCATAGAGTGAGACTGACCTAGAACTGAGTCTGTGCATGAAGTGGAAGTGTACACTGAGGTATTACATATTAAGACGTAAAACATACCAAGACGTCAAACATATCAAACATGTTTGATATAATTTATTATCAGAAACGAGATATATACATATATAATAAACGGGAGAGGTATTTGGTAAGAGAAAATACAGAAGTATGATATATTAATAGTTGAAATATGCAAAGTGTGAGGAATACGAAATAAAAGGGAGATACACCAAGAAGTCATTCATATCAGAACTTCGTATATACTAGCCAGAAGTTACATATACCAAGATCAAAATATGAAGGTGTGAGACATACAAGCAAATCTATATGTCAGAAGAAAAACGTACTAGGAAGTGAGAATACGCGAAGAAGTATACGATATCGAGAAATAAAATCATGCCAAGAAGCGTGACCTGTCTATCTATCTAATGTGAGAACATATCAGGAGATACCGAGAAGTGAGAACACATGAAGACGTAAGTGCGAACCAAAGCGCTTGACACATAAAAGAGTTAGGACATTTAAAAGAAGTGTGACGTTTCAAGAAATGAATCATGCAAAGAAGTGTGACATTTAAAGAAATGAAAACATGCAAAGAAGTGTGACATTTCAAGAAATGAAAACATGCAAAGAAGTGTGACATTTCAAGAAATGAAAAAATACAATGAAGTAAGAACATTCAAAGAAATGTGACATTGCATCCTAGGACGTGTGCCATCAATAAAAAAAGAAGCGTGACATGTGAAGAAGATGAGATTCACCAGAGAGTTGACATACGAAACAGTGAGATTCACCAGAAAGTTGACATACGAAACAGTGAGATTCACCAGAGAGTTGACATACGAAACAGTGAGATTCACCAGAGAGTTGACATACGAAACAGTGAGATTCACCAGAAAGTTGACATACGAAACAGTGAGATTCCCCAGAGAGTTGACATACGAAACAGTGAGATTCACCAGAAAGTTGACATACGAAACAGTGAGATTCCCCAGAAAGTTGACATACGAAACAGTGAGATTCCCCAGAGAGTTGACATACGAAACAGTGAGATTCACCAAAAAGTTGACATACGAAATAGTGAGATTCACCAGAGTGTATGGCATACAAAATGATCGTTAATCGCGCAGTCAATTAATTTTCTTACCTCCATCAATCGTTTGGAACAGTGTAAACTGAAACAAAAATAAATATATAAAAAATAATATCATACGGTTAATATTAGTAATTGTAGACTCTTTTTGACAAATATAAATAACTTTTATTTTTAACTGGTGATGTGACAAATTATAGAACTGATAATTTATTTTACTCTAGTTGAAATTTTTATTAGTATTAGACATTCTTAGTAGTATTATTTTTATTAGTATTAGACAAGATTTTACACTCAGAGTTTTCACACTTTTTTTTATCACTCAGACAGAAAGTGTTATAAGCAGAAAAGAAACAAAGGAAAACACACACATACATACACATACATACACGCACACTTACATCCTCCACTCACTACACCCAATTAAAAGTTAATACGAAGCACTCTTACTATTGTATGCCATAAACTAAATGAAATTGTAATAAATCGCATTTGCTGAAATAAAGACATAATCAAAAGACATAGTACATTAATGCCAGTATGTCTACATGTTCAGTTTGCGTTGTACACCATGCCACTATAACTTTTCAAAATTATCGAATTGCTGCGCGAGTTTATTGTGTCACTCAGAAGTAGAAAAGAAGATAAATAATTAACATCAACAAAAATTACTTCGTTCTGACAAGTTCAGGGAGCGCGGACGTTACAAGACTCTTTGCATTCCGTTACCACATTCAATATTAATAACAAACGGCAAAGTAAAATGACAACAGGAAACGAAAGAAAAATAGCACAACAAAACCAAAGTAATGAAGAAAAAACTGTATTGTGCTGCTATTTAGAGAAAAGTGAAATAAATACACAAAAAAAATTGTTTCAAGCTCCACTTGTTTTCATTACTTCTGCGTCATCCACTATAATTGCATTCATTTGTAACAAAATTTAAAACAATACATGGATTATTTTAACAAAATCCATTAAAACGTATATGTTGAAACTACTGTGACGAAATCCATTTAAAATTCATACAACAACTAAATGGTCTAGAAACATCCGAATAAAATTAAATCTTTATAGAATCATCATGTAAAGTGTGCAAATATATGCACAAGAAACACAATTCTTAAAGAAAAAAATTAAAATGTGCACTGACCCAGACCAAAGACACAAAGAACACACGAGGTTGTGCCATCAGTACAAGCCACAGTCTCTCTCCAACTTGTCCAGAGACTGGAAATCTTTTCGCAACTGATCCAGTGGCGCTCGAATCCCAGCTTCGTGCGCGAAACGTCCCATCGCGCTTTGAGTGGAGGAACTGCGTCACGTGACCAGCAATGTCGTCAGGGAGTTCTTTTGACGCAGACCCTGAGAAGGTGATTGGCAAATTCAGGTGACAGTTTTAAAAAAAGACCCGTTAGAGTGAGTTAGTTATATGCATGCAGGCCCCGACACTCGCCAAACTGGTTTTGCACGGCGCGTGCCTGGAAGATAGGACAATGATCCGGAAGTTGGTATGAGCTGCATAGCGAGCAGCACGCAATGGTGACGTCGCATCGACGTACTGGGTGAAAACACCACCTAAAAATAAATAAACAAAAGATAAAAAGAATATTGATGAAATGTAGCATTTTAAGTCTTTGATTTCAAGTGTAGTGGGTAAAGAAATCACACGTGAAATAATTTGTTTTTAGCGCATGATCAAGACAAAGATTTAAAAAAAAGAATTATATTTATTATTCATATTTTTATTAAAAAAATGTTATATATAAAGACCAAAGAAAGAAACTAATATCACGGCTGCAAGTATTAATTGCGAAACTGTTCAAGGTTGTTATACAGTTTTTTCTTTTTTTACCTTTATGTCACTCACGCATATTTATTCTTGTTTAAACTATCGACTTCACACATTTTTCTTTTTATATCCCTATTCCCCCGTTCCTGTATAGTTTACTTTTTTTTTGGGCTATGCCTTTAAACATTTAAACACTCTTTCTTCACCGATATGCTTTAGCATTTCTTGCACTATTTTATTTAAATAATTTCTGGTTATATTGTTTCTTTTCCTGTATTTGTCTTAGCATATTTAGCCAAAGATAGATTCACAACTTCTTTATTATCAAACGAAAGCCTCAGTGTAAATAAACAGTTACAGAAATACTTCCATTTCATTCGGTCTTCTTGACGTAAAGAATACAATCTAAAGACACTTAAAATAATAAACATTATGGCAGCGTTATTACGAACACAACATTAAGGCTAAATAGACAAGCAAAGCGACGTTTTTCAAGGATGGACACCCGTATTAACCACGAAGAAACACACAACTGCGATTAGATAAACTCACAAAGCCTTAAACGCAGTAATTGGTTTTTCTACCGACTCATAGTCGACATTAATAGCCAAATAAAATAAACAGGGCATTTTATTTTTAATGCAACGATCCACAGCTCAGCGAAATAAACACGACAGTTATTTTATGTAATAATCCATAACCAGATAAAAGAAACATAGCAGTGCTTTTATGTTTCAGGTTACGGTCTATATGCTTTTACAGATGTTAAATAATACGTCAAACAATAGCCGATAGTGGGTCGTGTCCAAGCCTGATGCTTGGCCGATAGATTTCCTGCAGTAAATTCATATGTACCTTTAAATACTCTGAACTGGGGTCTAAGCAGGCATTCATGACGAAACTGCGCCAAAGACATTTTGCGAGAGGCATCACATATTCCGTGAATCGTTCAAGAGAAACCCGTTGTGCTAAGAACAAGGTACCATGGTGCCAAGAACAAGGTACCATGGTGCCAAGAACAAGGTACCATGGTGCCAAGAACAAGGTACCATGGTACTAAGGCAAGGTAAAACACATCGAATTCTTAAGATATTTTACTCTGTATTTTATTAAGAATGTTGTTGTGTGAATTTTGAATATCTATCGTGTTTGAAAATGTATTATTGCTATTTTCTCCGGACGTTTGGCCAGATTATAGAGTGGCTAGATTAAAATGATTAAAATGTATTTGCACCTCTATATGATTGTTGGACTGTGGAACGATAATTAATTTATCTTTCATTGCATAAAGATCAGGGAACGCTAAATTTATCCTCTTGAAAGCTAACTGAATTGTAATTGTGGAACGCTTGTGCACATTCGAGTAATTTTTGTATATAATAATTTAAATCAAAATGCTTTGTTGTAATCGTAACACGCATATGCGTAATTTTGAATTGTATCACTTATTTCTTATATTTTACTTTTCATTGTAAAATACAATTACCTTCATATGTAATGATTCAATCTCTTGCGTGTAATACGTTGCATTATGATTGTAACACGCATGAGCGTGATTTTGGACTACGTCTTTTAGTTATCATATTTTATCTTAGACGTAAAATACGATCTAAGGTCGACTTGTAAATAAGCTACGCTATTTGTCTATGCCATATGTACGGATCAGTGAATAAATAGAATTGTCGCTCATAGAATGAAATTATATTTTCAGAGCGGGTGAAAAATGTCCATATGATTATGTTCGTGAGTTTGGTCTTGAAGTTCTTGGGGATTCTAAGTGGATCCTGTGTGCGTGTCCGATGTGCTGAGACTTACTGGACACTGGGGCCTTACAACTAAAGGTTGGGGAGCCAAATTGATGAGTTGTGTGACGGCTGCCAAATCCGATATCCAACGACCTACTGTTGGGGATGTGTGAGCGCTGCCATAACTAATGAAGGATGGAAGCTAAGTGATAGTCCATAAACGCTGAACCCAGTTTGAAATTTTGCGATTCGTACAAACACTAAAGACAATAGGTGGCCTTATGACCTTTGATGTATGGAATTAACTTTTGTTAATTGTTAACCTTTATTAAATATTTTTATTGTTGTCTAATAAGTAGTTGGCTAATTATTGCGAGGAAGACCAAAAGGACTGGGTTGGGGGCTGAGTCAAGATGATAAATGTTTGAATGCATAATTAGTTGTAATTAGATAACGTACCCAGTTCGTGCTTTATTACACAGGTTTACCTGTCACTAAATTTGTTGTCTAAACTTCGTAGTTAATTTAGGAGGCTGAAGGGTAAATCTGGGCAACCAGTCTGTCGTCAGCATAGGTGAATTTTGAAATTTAATAATCTTAAAATCCTCATGTTGAGACAGGGTCTCTAAACAAATGCTGGGACGTAGCACAAGACTTAAGAAGAATAAAACGGGAGCTCTTGTGAGTAATGTTTAGTACAAATAAACTCATTTGTGTAGATAGGACTAGATAAAATAATACACCAGCTTTTATTGTCAGATTTCCTAAAGCCTTGACCAAGAAAGCATCTTGCGCTAAATAGTACCCATTGACACTAATAAAATTTTAAAAAATAGATTTCTTTCATAGGCTCAACAGAAATACATCTAGTTTTCTTACATAGGTCCTAAATAAATAACTTCAAAATTCTTGACCGACTCATAAAACAGTATTTACAGCAAATGCATCTACATTCGGTTTCACATATGCATAAACATACTGCATAAAAAGGCCACAATTAAACGTAAAACACAATATAAATATATATTTAAAAATAGAAGAACAGAATAACTAAATTAAAAACAAAAAGCAACAGCAACACTATTGTAATTAAGACTGCTTTTCTAGAACCTTTTAGCGTTTGGAATTCATCATTATTGACAAGGCGAAATAAAACTTCTGGGGCTTGTAAGGAACTACGACCTTGTCATTTTCAGGCTTAAAACTAGCATCATAGTTTTAAATAGAAAAGGTAACAAATCTATAAGTGTACGTACTGCAGGGAATACCCCTGGCACTCTACGAATATAATATATTTTGCACAAAGGAGAAATATGCCTGCTTCGCTGTAGGTGACCTCACAGCCGCAAAGATAAATGTATGTGTGAGCGCGCGCGTTTGTATATGTGTGTATGCCGATATATGTGTAATTGTTCGAGTTAGCGTGAGAGAACTGGTCTGAGATTTTACAACTGTCAGATCCGAAACTTTCTCGCTCATCATTAAACGTTTCTCGGGTTAGAGGGAGGGAGGGTGGGTCTGTAGTAGCCCAGTGTAGCACTGAAAGGAGTTCTAATGGCCCAGACCGCGTGATAGGTCAAGGTCATCTTCCTGGCATGACAATATGTGTAGCACGGCGATACAGCCAGCGGTTTGTTTGGACCATTTACCACCAACGTTTAACGTTTCACGATCTATGATCTGTCATTTTTTTTTTTAAATAGCTAGATCCGTCTGATAGAACAATGTAAAAAGGACTTCATTCAACCAATACGACACCATAAAAAGCAAAGTATTAAAACAATGTTGGTGTCATGTGGTGTCTTTTAAAGTAAACTTCCGTTTCCTGAGCAACGCGAATGCGTCATACGAGAAAGTGGCTCAGCACCCACTCAGCCATTTTACATGCTTTGTCGGCCACATCACAAAGATATATATTTATAATTTTGTTAACATTGAAACTTTAGACAAGGCCACATCACAAAGTTATATATTTATAATTTTGTTAACATTGAAACTTTAGACAAGGCCAGATGCACAATCGGTACGCACAAGAAAAAAGACAACAACCTGAAGGCAAAAACTGCTGATAGCAAGCGAATTGTTAAGGAGGTATTAGAGCTGACAAAATTCCCAGTTTGGAAATAAAAATAAAAATTTCAAGAAAAGAACCATTTGTCCAACAGTTGGAGATCATGCCCAAGACAAGCGAAAGTTTGCCGTCACAAGCCGAACATTCGTAACGTGTAGGTATGTACAATACAAACTCATCAGTACACATTGTCCTCATTAAAGGAATGGTAACTGTGTAGAACAAACTCAACAGTACACATTGTCATCATTAAAGGAATGGTATTTGTGTAGAACAAACTCATCAGTACACATTGTCCTCATTAAAGGAATGGTAACTGTGTAGAACAAACTCAACAGTACACATTGTCATCATTAAAGGAATGGTAATTGTGTAGAACAAACTCATCAGTACACATTGTCATCATTAAAGGAATGGTAACTGTGTAGAACAAACTCAACAGTACACATTATCCTCATTAAAGGAATGGTAACTGTGTAGAACAAACTCATCAGTACACATTGTCCTCATGAAGTAATAGTAATTGTGTAGGACAAACTCATCAGTACACATTGTCATAATGAAGGAATGGCGGCTGTGTAGGACAAACTCATCAGTACACATTGTCATAATGAAGGAATGGCGGCTGTGTAGGACAAACTTATCAGCACACTTTATCCTCACGGAGGATACTCTCACGTTGTCCTCGTGAAGGAATGGAAACTGTGTAGGACGAATACAACTCCACTACACGTTTTCCTCATGAGGGAATTGTAACTGTGTAGAACAAACTCACCAATACACTGTATCCTCAAAGAAGAATGGCAACTGTTTAGGATCTTCTCACTAGTACACGTTGTCCTCGTGAAGGGATGGAAACTGTGTCGGACGAACTCCAATAACTTTGTCCTCATGATGTAATGGTAACTCTGGAGGACAAACCAGTACACATTGTCCTCATGAAAGAATGGAAACTGTATAGAACAAACTCACAGGACTCTTTTGTCCAAATGAAGGTATGGTAACTGTTTAGGACAAACTCACCAGTACACTTTAGCCTAATTACATGACACTAATGGTCAGTGTGTAAGACAAACTCTCCATTGCTTAATAAACTAATGACGTTACACAGAAGATAATATAACTGTGTAGGAAAAAAATCACCAGTACACTTTAACTTATTGACGTGATATAAATGGTGAATGTGTAAGACAAACTGACCACTACATTTATGAATTAATAACACGGAAAATGATGGTGAGTGTGTAGGACAAAATCGCCAGTACAATTTAACTTATTGACGTGATATAAATGATGACTATACAAGACTAAGTGACGACAGCATTATAAACTAAGACATTACACAGAAGGTAACTCTGTAAGACAAAATCACCAAAACTCTTTAGCTCATTGACGTAGCTTAAATGGTGAACGTGTAAGACAAACTCACCACTACATTATGAACTAATGCACGGAAAAAGATTATAAGCATGTAGGACAAAATCACCATCTCACTTTAGTTTACTGACCTGACATGCAAGATGAATATATAAGACCAATTCACTATTGTACTATGAATTAACAGATAGTGACTTTTTAGGAGTAACTTCCCAGTACATTTTCTCGCTAATAGGGCAATATCAGGTGTCGGACAAATTCGCCAGTAGACTATGTCCTTACAAGTGACACAAGCAGTGCGTAACTAAAAAGATCTCACCGAGAAACTATATCCTAGCAAACAGTACTTAGGACGATCTCACCAGTAAACCACGCACTAACAAGTGACACGAATAGTACATAACTAGGACGATCTCACCAGTAAACCACTCACTAACAAGTGACACGAAGAGTACATAACTAGGACGATCTCACCAGTAAATCACTCACTAACAAGTGACACGAAGAGTACTTAGGTGGATCTTACTAGTAAACCACGCACTAACTAGTGACATGAAGAGTACTTAGTTAGGTCGATCTTACAAATGAACGTGGCCCTGTTGACATAATGAAACTATATATAGATTGTGTACGTTTAGGAGTAACTCACCAGCCCACATTGGTGTGATGAAAGGTGATTAGGTGTGAGTGAAAACAAACTCACGAGTATATATTGGCCTTATATAGCTATGCCTACTTTTAAGAAGATGTTACAGAAAGACTTAAAACCCTAACGTAGCCGACTACACGTCCACTCACACTTGAGCAGTTTCAGGTGTTACAAGTATTTGGTTATATAAATGATAATCTGAACAATAATAATCACAAACGTGACTACGACAAAACCACAAATTTCCACCTGACAAAAAGACGTTGATAAAGTTTAAAAGAAAATGCAAATACGCATAAGCTTAGGGATGAATAAAACTTTATACAAGAGATCAATGGTGGCAGAAAGAATTATAAGATTAAATCAACATGACGTAAACGCATTTATATTGTTCGATTTTTCTTTATTGTTCACTATACACCAGAATAAGAGGATTATTCTTTGCATATTTTAACTCTTTTGCACTTTCAGGGCTTGACTAGTATGTAGGCTTGCAGTGGGGCAGTTTCCAGGCGGATCTGTCAGCGAGACGTATAGTGCAGGCAGTTGGCATGAAGTCTATCCGTGTCTACCGAGGGACTGTTGTCGGCCGAGGCCTGAATCAATCCAGTCTCTCATTGAGGCACAAGATGGGCGTAGAGTGGATATGGTGCCAGTCAAATGCCAATGGTATAGACCAGGGGTGCACAAACTTTTTAGCCCAGAGGGCCACATTTCCAATTGAGAGTGAATGGAGGGCCGCAAGTCAGATTGCACATGGATGGTTCAGGAGAAAAAGAACAACACAAATAATGAAATAATGTCTTTACATTCGTTTTTGCCTTATTAACATAGTTTTAGTCTTTATTAGTGAGAAGGGTGAGCCTGAATGTTGTTAACAACTTTGTCAATATTTGGTTCGAGTTTTGTAGTTGCCAGCCTCAAAATCGAACAGAGATTGTTGTCGGTCAAATTCGATCTCAGCTTATTCTTGTTCACATGTTCATTACTGAAAACGTTTGTTCACACAAGTATGGGCTGCCGAATTCTGACAACAACTTGCAAGCCAAGTCCTTGACATTTCTGTATGTGCTCGAGCTGAGACTTCCATAAAATGTTAAAATGTTGTTCTGCTGAAAAGATGACTTCAGTTCAGGTGAACATTAAAGATCAATGACCTCCAGTTGACAGTGATCAGGCACGGACTCTACACTACATGAGAAAGGATCGCGAATGAAGTTGAATAAGTCCTTGTGCTCCTTGAAGGCATCAAAGCGTTCAGTAAATTCCTTCAGCAATGTTTCACAATTGCAATGGTGTCTGCTGAAGTTACATTGGTACTCCTTCTGAAAAGCTGAACAAATCGGAAAATGACAAAGATTTCCAGATTGCAGATTCGAACAGAAGAGCCTCAACTTCAACGTGAAGGACTGCAGTTCTTTGTACATATCAAAGATAAAGTGATCTTTGCCTTGGAGACGCTGGTTGAATCTATTCAAGTGATCTGCCATGTCTGTCAGAAATGCTAAGTCTGCCAACCACTGTTTGTCAGTAAACACAGCCGTGTCTTTGCTTTTGACAGTAAAGAATTCACAAATTTTCGTTCGCAACTCAACAAACCGTTTTAATACCTTTCCTCGACTCAGCCACCTGACATCTGTGTGATACAGAATGTCTCGATATTCTGCCTCGATGTCTTCAAGAAATGGTCTGAACTGTCGATGATTAAGTCCTCTGGATCGTATGAAGTTCACAGAATTAAAAACGAATTTCATGACGTCAAATTTCAAGATTCGTGCACAGAGCGAATCCTGATGAATTATGCAATGGTACATGTGGACACTATCTGTTGGAATTCCAAGCCCCTGCAAATGTGGCAGCAAATAAGCAACAAATTCTGATGCTCTTCCAGTCATAGCAGGCGCACCATCCGTGATAACGCTGGCTAGCTTTGGCACCTGGACGTTTAAGGTTTCCAAGAACGGAAGTCACTCCTCCAAAAATATCTTCACCAGTCGTCCGCCCATGTAGTGAAGCCATACCAGCTAATTCTTGAGTTATTTCAAAGTTCTCATCCACTGCACGCACAAAACCCAGCAGTTGTGCTATGTCAACATTGTCAGTGCTCTTGTCCAAAGCAATTGAAAAGTACTTACAGTTAGCAAGTCTTTCACACAACTGTTCACAAACATCTGTTGCTAAGTCTTCACAGGGCCTTGAATGGTCGTCAGTGAGAGTGGGACTGTGTTGAAAAGGTCCGCCTTTTCAGGACATATTGGACAGCTTGGATGCAGTCTTTGACGAAGTCACAAGTCACCGTCAGTAAAGGGCCGTGATGATTTGGCAACAATATGTGCTACTTTGCACCTTGCATGAGCAAAATACTTGTTTTCTTCAGACTTTTTTGTGAAGAAATGTTGCTGTGCTGACAGACCTTTTAAAAGTTGCTCAATTTTGTTGTTTCTGTCAGCGCCTTTTAAGTCATCAAAAGTCGCAGCCTGCTTTGTTTTGTAATGCCGCTTGCAGTTAAAGTCCTTCATCACAGTAACAGACTCACAACAAATTAAGCACATAGCTGCTCCATTAAAATGCCACATAAAGTATTTAGCCATCCACTCTTCTTTCACCTTCCTTCCCCCCACCCGTCACCTCACCCCATCCCCAGACTGAACTCTGGCTGGCTGCCTGTCGACTTGGGTCTTTCTAATGCTAATTGATGTCACCATACATCAAAGATGCGCAGATACTACTATTTCAACACATACCCTTTGATCAGCTGAACTGAACAATATGCCCAATACACAGAGCTCTCACCTCAATACCGCATCCAGCGTTTGTTTTCAACACAGCACAAGATGCATGCACGGGAAAGCAGACCACTGTTCTACCCTCTTGTTCAGATTAATGTTAAAAGCTCCTTGCAGGCCACAAATAATGGTAACATTCTAAAGTCTTCTGGGGGCCGCACTGGGCCCTGTCGGGGGCCGCATGCGGCCCGCGGGCCGCGGTTTGTGCACCCCTGGTATAGACGGGTTAGATAAAGTGCAGATTCTACAGCGCATAAAATCGAGTCCTAAATTTCTAATGAAGATTGGAGTGACTGCTGGCGTAGTACCAGACACATCATTCATACACAACAAATCAGAAAAGACAGATGATTAGTGAATGGAAGAAGAAAACAGAGAAGGATGATTTAAACAGTAAATAGATATAAACATACGTGAACATGCATGATACATAATAACATAATCATAACTACTTATACATAATTTAAATCATAAGTTACTCCTGACTAATCTTTCTTGGCAAAAAGGACCTTTTAATTAGTGGTGCCTGGCAGAGCTTTTCTGAGCAATGCTATGCTGATTGCAGCGAGTTTGACTCTGGAACTTTGGGGCCGGTTTTGGCGTGAATAGAGATAGACCGAGCCAGTCATTGTAATAATTCACCAGTCTAAATATCTAGCGAATTATTACAACTTGAGTTACTAGATCGGCCAAGATTGAATAATATTGCCAGAGATCATCAGGACTCTCACGCAAGAGGGGAGATAGCAGTTATGTAATAAAGTGCAGGACCTAAAGTCTGGTCTCTACCGCGAGTTTGACCGTAGATTCTGTGCCTGACAGTCTATAAAATGGATGAAAGTTCAGCAGTCACATCTGGTACCGTTAACATTACCTTAGGTACATGTATTTCAAAGGCAGCCTACCTCGACGTAATGAAGTCACGTCTCGTACCATCAACCTTACCTTAGGTATATGTATTTCAATGACTGCGTACCTTAACGTAATAAAGTCACGTCTCGTACTGTCAACCTTACCTTAGGTATATGTATTTCAATGACTGCGTACCTTAACGTAATAAAGTCACGTCTCGTACCATCAACCTTACCTTAGGTATATGTATTTCAATGACTGCGTACCTTTACGTAATAAAGTCACGTCTCGTACTGTCAACTTTACCTTAGGTACATGTATTTCAAAGTTAGCAAACCGTAACGTAATGAAGCTGCAAATAAAGTCTGTATATAGGACAAAATAAATATCGCACAAATGGTCTAATAAACAGTACAGTTGTGCAAGCATATAATAAATTTACCAATAAACTTTCCCTCACGAAGCAATGGTGATATATGTCAACGACACTGATATTGCCAAATATAACCTTCTGTTTACGGTGAAAAAAATTATAAAATAAATACAACCATTTCCTTCATCATTACGAATGATAAATTGACAGAATCATCACAAAGGTGATTTTTAATAAAATGATTAATTCTTATATACATAACAAAGAAAGAAAGAAATAATAAGGAAACATAAGTCGTTTAATTTCAAGACAATGCCGTCTTAGCAGCCACTTGCATTGAACAAATAAAAGTATTGATTTAAAGCATTAAACCCTTTACAGACGATTTATTATCAAGTTCAGCTAGAATCCGGATTTCACAGCGTTCACAGCGTTCACAGGGTTTAATAGCGATGTGTTGATGTTTGCACAAAAATTTCGCTCATGGCTGTTTAAGTATTGTCTAAGAGAAATTGGCACACGAGGATTAACAATAAAATAAAAAAAACAAAAACAGAAACCGTCAAAGAAACACCATTCGTGACGAAACAAACATTAAGATACATGAACTGTTGATCTGATTAGAAAAATAATAATAAGCAAACGTTTTAGATACAAGTTTCACTGCAAAATGAACTTTAAAGAATATTTAAAGTAAACTCACATGTTGCTGCAATTTTATGACACATTGCATTTTGAAGTTTAGCTCCACTTACTAATGGGAGAGTTAACGGCCGTGACCTAAATTTTTTGTAATGGACGCCTTTGTTGGTGTAGTTTTTCAATCCGCGGAACTGTGGATCTGACGTCGGAAATTTAGATGGGCTCCGAATCTTTTCAGCTCAAATGGACTTAATGTATAACCCTGACGAAAGATTTTGAAATAAAATTCATAAGTGATGTTTTAAATAATGTATTTACAAATCAATATACATTAGTAGTTTTAATGTGCAGACTTCAATCATAACTTAGCGGCAATTGTTTCTTAGCATGGTTTCGTTGGTCTTCCGGTTCGATTGCCCAGTGATGCATCCACTAAGCCAAGATTAAGCTACTAATTCCACCCACACTTAACACTCACCTACTCACGCTAACACTCTCACACTTAACACTCACCCACTCACACTTAACACTCACCCACTCACACTTAACACTCACACTTAACACTCACCCACTCACACTTAACACTCACCCACTCACACTTAACATCCGCCCACTCACACTTAACATTCGCCCACTCACACTTAACACTCACCTACTCACACTTAACACTCACCTACTCACACTTAACACTCACCTACTCACGCTTAACACTCACACTTAACACTCACCCACTCACACTTAACACTCGCCGACTCAAACTTAACACTCGCCTGCCCACATTTAACACTCGCCTGCCCACACTTAACACTCGCCCACTCAAACTTAACACTCGCCCATTCAAACTTAATACTCGCCCATTCACACATAATAACCACCCACTCATACTCGATCCTTTTTTCCATTACGTATCCAAATGGAAGTGTATACCACTCGCACTTCATCACTTTAGCCATTACTTTTCTAAATGGAAATGTACCTGTGCTCTGCTAAAAATTTAAATTCCATAAAGTCCGATAATTTTATATTTTGAATAATAATTATGATTTATTAATGCAATAAAATTCGTAATTCAATAAATGAAATGCCCATTTCATGAAACAAATTTATATCTAATTTATATTTGTTATTAGTGTGAAGATCAATTGTGCTATTTTTACAATTAAAATATTTTCAGAATTCGTAATTAATTTAATTTTAACACAAATCATACACATATCTAGAAATCACTACATAACCTCTAATTCTCTCCATCGCGACCTTAAGATGGACAATGGGAAAACGACCTAAAGGGGGTGTCTGCATACCTACCCAGGTTTCCCCTGCAGGACTATTTATGATTTAAGGGTTTTCTGATGCCTTATCTTTGCCCTGACTTGTGTGGGTAATCGCCCTTTTAACCAGTGGCCGAGTCGTAGACGTCGACACCTAGGCACCGCAATTCTCTCACCGTACAAATCTCTTGTTCATGTTTTCCGAAATACATCGATACCTGGCCACACCTACGTACAGTGTGAATGGTTCATTGTTTCTCTAACTGTAGGGCAGAATAGTTAGAGCACTTAATGACCGCGTTCTTTTGTCTAGGTGTCTGTTATTTAGCTGCTTTGTTTATCTACTGATATAAATAATTAAATAGGAAATAAATAATCAACAAATTATTTAATGCACATGAAAAACGAAGATAGCTGAGAGGCTCTGTACTGGTGTGATATGTGCGTGAGCTACGAGACATTGCGCCTTTGGTGTGTAAGCTGCGAGGCTATGTGTATTTGGTGTGATATGTGTATGAGCTACGAGGTTTCGTGTGATATGTGCATGAACCGTAAGGCTTTGTGTGTTTGGTATGATATATTCTTAAACTATGAGGATTTTGTGTTAGGTGTGATATGTGTATGAGCTATGAGTTTCATGTATTTGATGTGATATATGTATGAGCTATGAGATTTCGTGTGTCTGGTGTGATAGATGCGTGATGTGAGGCTTCATGTATTTGGTGTGCTATATGTGTGAATTGTGAAGCTTCGTGCATTTGGTGTAATGTATCCGTAACCTGTGAGACTCCGTGGTTTTGGTGTGATAAATGCGTGAGCTGTGAGGCTTTGCGTATGCAGATTTGATATGTGCATGATAGCTTTAAGGCAATGTGAATAATTTTGTGATATTTGTGTGAACTGTGATGCAATGAGAATACATTAATGTTCAATACCTGATAAAATTATTTTTACTGTGAATATCAATTTGATATTAGTTGTAGGCATTATGGATAGTGTGATATTTGTGAAAGCTGTGATTAATGATTATTAGTGTGACTTCAGTGATAGCAATTTGGAAAAGTGAATATCAGTGTAAACTCAGCTTAGCTATAAAGCAATATAAAGACTTTTTCCGTGACTGTGATGTGAATATTGGTGTGATCCGTACTTAGCTATGAAGCAAGGTAAAGACTTTTTTCGTGACTGTGGTGTGAATATTTGTGTGATCCGTACGCGAGATTTGAAGTAAAGTGAATAATGATGTGATCTGCAGATATCATGCGTGTGTGGACTGAGAGAAAAATAACATAACCGTATAATGCATTGTGAGGCATGCGGCCATTAATATAATGTATATGCTGGATATGAGGCAATGTGTATGTCTGTATAATTTATGTGTTTTGTGTGAGGCAATGTGGACAACATCATAATGTATGTTTTGTTATGAGATAATATGGACATCACTATAATGTATGTTCAGATATGAAGCAATGCAAATAATGATTGATCTCCGCATGACAAACGGCATAATGTGAGTGTAGGCTGTAGGCAATGTGAATGTGAATTTAATTGTGAATACAGGTGTAGCGTCTGGAGGGCTCTGCATGTGAAATGTTTTCTTCTTCTCACTATAAATCTGCGTCAGGATTGCTGCTTAAAGTTTGCGTGGGGGAATGTAGTACTGATTGAAACAACACTAATATGTTTTTGCTGAGTACAAAAGAGTCCCACTCTGTCATCTCTTTCAGTAATTGCTCATACGTGTATAATGTTAAAGTTCGAATAAATATTTATATAATATCAACACTATGAAGACAGTCTTTACAGGATCCTGCATCATCAACAGACATCATTTGCAACTGTGTTTTCTTATGCACTCACTCACTAACTCACTCACTCACTCACTCACTCACTCACTCACTCACTCACTCACTCACTCACTCACTCACTCACTCACTCACTCACTCACTCACTCAATATATCTATCTATTTGTGACAGAGTAAATTTATCTATCCCTATTTCTAAACATAATTGTTGTATCAATTGTTAAATGTTAAAGTGACCCGATCTTGGGCACTGCTTATGCTGATATTTCTAAGTGTCAAAGCTGGAAATAAACAACTCAGGTGAAGAATATGCTAGAAATTGCTGATGCAATCCAAACTAGTTCCAACTGGATGAGTAGTTTTTCTGACTAATAATCTCACACTTGTTCATAACAAACTCATCGAATGGGGATAGACCGAAAGTTTCTTAGTTGAAGAAGTACTCTATTCTAATTACTTTAAATTTGAACATAACTCAAGTCTGGCCATAAAGGCGATCGTTAGCTAATGGTAACTGACTGATAAAGAAAGAATAGACTTAGAATATTTCGTGCATGTTTGCTATTGATCTTTGATTTGAATTAGAGAAACATTATGTAATTGAAACATTATAATTATTTAATTTGACTACGTTATACATTATACTTGTGAATTTTGATCGATGCTCTATTTCCTATGCTGTGTTTGTGTATCGGGCTAATGAAATTGTTGCAGGATTTTGTAAATTGAGAATGTTTGTAAGGGTAAAAGGAGTTTAGAGATGAAATATGCCTGAAATTTAGTGCTGCATTAATTTGACTTTTGCAGAGAAATCACGCCTTTTCCCTTTTGCCTCAGGCAGCAGTGACTATTGTACTTACTTGGTCATGTTGGTGTTGTCATCAATTTATCAATAAAACGTGTTGCTGTAAGTTGATTCTTGTGAATTCCATTCAAGAACCAATACTGGGTCTCGATAAATCATGAAGATTATTTTGTATGTTCCACTTGGTATGTTGAGTACAACGCACTAAAATTCGAGACATTCCTCCTGATGTGATTGATAGTGAATGTGAAATTCAGGGGAATTCTCTATGGTGTGCTTTTGAGTTCATCAAAGATTCTGGAACAGTTTTGTAATGTGCCTAGGAGGGACACATGAGGCCATCGCCTGAATAAGATGGTAGCTGTCACCAGCACGTGCTCACAATCAGAGATTTGTTGCACACAACGTGATTGTGAACACGTGCTGGTGACAGCTACCTTCTTTGAAAAGTTATGTGCATTGACTTTCATTATTTTTCTGAAACTCTACTCTCATTTCTATTACGATACCCAATGAACTTGATTATGTATTGATGTTAATTGACTTCTAATTTATATGCTAGGATAAAATGAATGATTGTCTAGTGTTGTATACAATATTGTTGTATAATACAAGGAAAGGCTTCTTTCACCCTGAAAAATATAATTATTATAATTATCTGAATCTCCTGGTTTACTAATTATAAGCCCCTACGACCGTGGTAGATGCACGAAGGATCTATTGAAGTGGGTAAGTTTAAAGAATGCACTCTTTACTTTTTTCTATCTATCTATCTATCTATCTATCTATCTATCTATCTATCTATCTATCTATCTATCTATCTATCTATCTATCTATCTATCTATCTATCTATCTATCTATCTATCTATCTATCTATCTTTCTATCTATCTATCTTTCTATCTATCTATCTATCTATCTATCTATCTATCTATCTATCTATCTATCTATCTATCTATCTATCTATCTATCTATCTATCTATCTATCTATCTATCTATCTATCTATCTATCTTCTACATTTAATCAGGAGAACCTTTCCACACCGTCTGTCTTTCACAGTATGTTTGAAGGATTTATTCGTGAAATAATTTTATACATGCCGTACACAAGGGTTGGTCCATATATTCAACGTGTACAAAGGTCGCCGTACAAATCAAAGTATTCGAGATATTTTGGGGAATTACCCTCAATGTAAATAAGGTGTTTTCAAATTAAAAAAAAACCTCTTCCGAGGAAATAATGTTGCTTTAGTTACTGGCTTTCGAACTTTTAGTGTTTTAATATTTCAGCGATACTTTTCAAAGCAGAAAATCTAAAACTTTCAGATTTAAAAATAATTAGTTTTTCATGTATTAATGTCGTTAAATTGTTGGGTTTTCAAAGAAATAAACTGTGGGAAGTGAAAAATAAAAGTGTATGCAATTCGATACTTTTTCAAGAAAACCTATTATAGACACAGAAAACGTGAAAAAATTAATTATTATTCACCATCATTCTCATCGTATTCGTCATCATCGTTAGCAACATTATTTTTATTATAAATTATTTGAAAATCCCGACAACGATTCAAAATGAATAAATAAAAGTATCTTAAAATACATTTTCGCCCCAGAAAAATTAGCTTTGAATGGACTTACATACTTATATCAATTCGACTATCAGACAACAATGCAGCTTCAGACTTAAGATGAAAATTCTCTGGTAGGTTTTAGTAAAAAAATCAAATGCAATTTACTTTGCAAGAGTAGGTTGTACCAAATAACAAATACAATTAAAATTCACTGAAACCCGGATTTGCTTTGAAGAATAGCTTGTACCAAATGACAAATACAATTAAAATACATTTAAACACGGATTGTATTAGTATCATCATGTTACTCTCACATGTATATAAAATTAATAAAAACACGTTAACCTATACACAAAGTAACGCTTGCATGTAACTCAAGAGCAATGAATACTTAAGTTGTCAATAAACAATCTTGCTCATTTCCATTTTGTAAATGCTTGAATATGAAGAAGTGATCCTGCTTTTTTTAAATTAAAAATTCCCCCGTGTTTATGAGATATTAACGTGTTGTAGTTTTTGTCTCTCCTTTCATTTATTTATTTTATTTAGTTGTCGACGTTGTTCTCCCCATGTTTAATTTCCGATTTGGTGAATTAGATGAAACGGTCTCGGAGAGATTTATAATAAAGTTTTCATTTAGATGGACGTCTGGATTGTGTAGGATTACTGTTGCGCATTACGCTTCGCAAACCCCTACCCCCTCCTCTGCTCCGCGCATAATTTTAGACGTAAGGCGCTTTGGCACGCCATGCCAGGAAATCGACAGAAAGCGGTCAGCGGACAGAGTCAAGCAGCCAGGCTTTGTTGGCGTCCTAGGGTACAATGGCGACAAAGATCGATGCGACTTGCTTTGAGGACGACACCAGCCGACCGTGGAAACTTGTCGGTATGGCAGCGTAGGCCTTCTAGGTCGATGGTTATCAACACCTAATCGAACAGCTTGGGAAAATTAAAGCGGCACGTGACGTCCGAACCACGATGGAACCGTTACCTGAAGAATAATTGAGAAACAATAGTATGCTGAGTGACCTCATGCACTCGGTCATATGCTGATCACATAATGGGTTCAGTGGTATGCTTATCTAATATAATATATTGTGTGGTATGCTAACTAATGTAGTAGGCTCAGTGATACGTTGATAAAATAATGGGCCCAGTGGGTCGCTGATTAATATAAGAGACATAGTGGTACACTATAATAGATTCAGTGGTACACTGATAATATAATGCACTCAGTGGTACGCTGTCTAATGTAATGGGCTCAGTGACACGCTGATAATATAATGGGTTCAGTGGTTCGTTAATATAATGGAGTCAGCGGTACGTTAATTCAATGGGCTCTTTGGTTTGCCGACTAAGGCAATAGGCTGGATAGTACAATAATTTAATGGGCAAAGTAGTGCCCTTACTAATATAATGGACTCAACGGTATACTGAATAATGGGCTGAGTAGTGCGCGAATATAATGGGCTCAGTAGTGCGCTATTAAGATGAGTTTAGTGGTGCACTGATATAAAGGGCTCAGTAGTGCGCTATTAAGATGGGTTTAGTGGTGCACTAATATAAAGGGCTCAGTGGTAAGCTAATTAATAGCGTGTACGCACTGGATCGCTGAAAGATCTACTGCACTCAGAAGAGGTACGCTGAATAACTAATGTACTTTTTCACTGGTACGCTGAAAGATCACATCCACTCAGTGGTATGCTCAGTAATACGCTGCATTCTCTGGCGCTGAATGACATGCGCCCAGTGGTACGCTGAAATTTGTTTGAAACCAATAGTTTACAAAAGAAACGTGTACGATTAGTGAGGCTGAGCAATCTTTCGGGCTTCGTTCTATAATAATCTCAAACACTCAGTGGTACACTAAATAACTGTTCGGGCTTCGTTCTATAATAATCTCAAACACTCAGTGGTACACTAAATAACTGTTCGGGCTTCGTTCTATAATAATCTCAAACACTCAGTGGTACACTAAATAACTGTTCGGGCTTCGTTCTATAATAATCTCAAACACTCAGTGGTACACTAAATAACTGTTCGGGCTTCGTTCTATAATAATCTCAAACACTCAGTGGTACACTAAATAACTGTTCGGGCTTCGTTCTATAATAATCTCAAACACTCAGTGGTACACTAAATAACTGTTCGGGCTTCGTTCTATAATAATCTCAAACGCTCAGTGATACACTAAATAACTGAAAATACCGTGCTTACAAATAAGTGAATTTCAGGTGCATTTTTGAAAATAGATATAATAGTTATGTTATGTTCATATGATCATCTATACAATCATTTAGATCACCATGATCAATGCGTTTGATGGTATGAACACCATTTAGTTGGATCATTTACAATAATTTAATCGCTCATTTACTAGCTGTCAATATTTTACTACACGAGATAGTCATCAGTAACGATAACTGATGTCGGTTAATGAGATTATTTCCCCAAAGAATGAATACACTCTGAGCACAATTAATGAAAGAGTAGAATGAGTCAGACAAATAAATTCTATAAGGCAAATGAGAATGCAAGGCATATGATATTCAATGTATGTCCGTGCTTATGAATGAAAGATTGCCAGGCAGAACCCTTGTAGAATTAATAATCGGAAATAACACTTCTGAACACTGTAGGAGAATTTCTGATTTTTACATAACACACGTCGGTTAAGTAGTAAGTTTGACACCGCTATTAACACAGGTAACATGTGTACTTGGAATGCAGAATTACTTTTTCTTTTCTTTTTTTTTTTAATATATATAAAGCATAGTTAGGTTCATGACTGATGAAGGGTGATTATCGATGGGTGGAAGTTAAAATGTCGCTAACAAGGTAACCCATGTGCATCAGACCAAAGCATAAGAACGCAGACTGGACAACGAAGTCGATGCTAAAGTGGCATGTGTGAGTAAACAAGAGAATGAAATCAGTTATCAACTTTGCCACTCGGTGGAGGGGGGGCAAACCTATGTCACGTGATGAAATGTGTAGTCACAAATCATCTGCAAAATTTTAGTTACTTTTCCAGCTGACCTGGATGGGCAAGTAGCTAAGGAAGGGATAGTCAACAACGCTAGGAAGCAGTGTGAGTTTAGGGTCAAATCATTCGACTGAGAAAACGTTTGAAAAGTAAAAGATTCTAATTTTGCGTCTGAATCAAAACCTTAAGGAAAAGAGATTTTATTCTCGAGTTACAAGTGTAATTTTTGTTACTATTTTTGGAGAGAGTACATTTAACAAGTACTCATCTTAAAAAAGGGAATAGTTTTAACCGGGCACAGTAAAGTGTGGGCCGCAAGCATGGCAAAGAAGAAGAAAAAGCGTAGATTGTTCTTACGATTTTCTTTTTAAGCACGCACGAGAGAGAGAGAGAGAGAGAGAGAGAGAGAGAGAGAGAGAGAGAGAGAGAGAGAGAGAGAGAGAGAGAGAGAACTCCTCCTCTTTGACTATACTATATTACACTGTTGTCCAGACTTCTCCAGACACTTGTAACTGTACACCTTTGTCCAGACTTCTCCAGACACTTGTAACTTTACACAGTTGTCCAGACTTCTCCAGACACTTGTAATTGTACACCTTTGTCCAGTCTTCTCCAGGCACTTGTTGTTGTACATCTTTGTCCAGACTTCTCCAGACACTTGTAACTTTACACTGTTGTCCAGACTTCTCTAGACTCTTGTAACTTTACACTGTTGCCCAGACTTCTCCAGACACTTGTAACTGTACACTGTTGTCCAGACTACTCCAGACACTTGTAACTGTACACCTTTGTCCAGACTTCTCCAGGCACTTGTTGTTGT
Source organism: Sinotaia quadrata (assembly GCA_028829895.1). Taxonomy (NCBI): domain Eukaryota; kingdom Metazoa; phylum Mollusca; class Gastropoda; order Architaenioglossa; family Viviparidae; genus Sinotaia; species Sinotaia quadrata. The sequence goes on from CM054182.1 coordinate 12,200,174, forward strand.
ACACCTGTGTCCAGACTTCTCCAGACACTTGTAACTGTACACTGTTGCGCATTTTGTGCAAAGTAGTTGTTTGCCAGACACTTGTAACTGTACACTGTTGTCCAGACTTCTCCAGACACTTGTTGTTGTACACCTTTGTCCAGACTTCTCCAGACACTTGTAACTGTACACTGTTGTCCAGACTTCTCCAGACACTTGTTGTTGTACACCTTTGTCCAGACTTCTCCAGACACTTGTAACTTTACACAGTTGTCCAGACTTCTCCAGACACTTGTAATTGTACACCTTTGTCCAGACTTCTCCAGGCACTTGTTGTTGTACATCTTTGTCCAGACTTCTCCAGACACTTGTAACTTTACACTGTTGTCCAGACTTCTCTAGACTCTTGTAACTTTACACTGTTGCCCAGACTTCTCCAGACACTTGTAACTGTACACTGTTGTCCAGACTACTCCAGACACTTGTAACTGTACACCTTTGTCCAGACTTCTCCAGGCACTTGTTGTTGTACACCTGTGTCCAGACTTCTCCAGACACTTGTAACTGTACACTGTTGCGCATTTTGTGCAAAGTAGTTGTTTGCCAGACACTTGTAACTGTACACTGTTGTCCAGACTTCTCCAGACACTTGTTGTTGTACACCTTTGTCCAGACTTCTCCAGACACTTGTAACTGTACACTGTTGTCCAGACTTCTCCAGACACTTGTTGTTGTACACCTTTGTCCAGACTTCTCCAGACACTTGTAACTGTACACTGTTGCGCATTTTGTGCAAAGTAGTTGTTTGCCAGCCAAGCTGATTGATGTGCAGATAATTATAATTATGCGCTTGAATCGCAAGACGGGTGACTTTTAGCCGCCACATGTCTGGTGTAAGCAGCTCAAGGAATGATGATATAATCACTTATGTTTCTTGTTTGTCTTGGGGATGGATTTTAAGACGTCACACGCGTCTTTTTCTGGCACTGGCAAGAGAATGCGTGTCACTTCTATTGTTTGTCATTCTCTCTCCGCCTGTCTGCGTCTATCTACCTACCTACCTACCTACCTACCTACCCACCTACCTACCTATCTATCTATCTATCTATCTATCTATCTATCTATCTATCTATCTATCTATCTATCTGCTTTGGGTCAGCCAGATGTATTGGTCATTACCATTTGCTGACTTGCTAATATTTTAATAATTTATAATTCCAACTGAGTGTTATGTATTATTATTAGTAGTAGTAGTATTGATAGTAGTAGTAGTGATGAAAGTAGAAGTAGTAGCAATGTGTTACTATATAAGACTGTGTAAACATTGAAACTATCCGAGGATGGTTTCGTGGAAATATTGATGTCAAATAATCTTTTCATTGTATTTGTTATATGTATATTTGATTGTTGATTTTAAAAAAAATTATTGACCTTCTTGCACATATTAATAACCATATGCTGGAGAGATACTGTGCGGATGTGTGCTGACTAAATATAGATTAAAGACGGATTTATCTTCTCCTTTGATAAGACGTTTTCCACCTACGGAAATATTGTGTGGCAGTGAATGTTTGTCTTCAATGTTGTGGAAGAGAGAAAACATTTACAGTACCCACATATTCACCAAGTGAGAGAGAGAGAGAGAGAGAGAGAGAGAGAGAGAGAGAGAGAGAGAGAGAGAGAGAGAGAGAGAGAGAGAGAGAGAGATGAGTGGTGTCTTATGGAGAATTATTATATTCATCATCATAACCAATAACTAGGGTGGCGTTGAGTCACACATACATACATATACACGAACAAACATACATTATAAATCAAAGATTACTAATGTGAAAGAAGGACACAGTAATGTATATTTAAAAATCAGACTCGGAGCAAAGCTGATAAATAGATAACGAAGCACACGCTACGCGAATACGGCTTAAACAAAGGTATAAAAAAAAGAAAGAAAACACATACCACAATGATTGCATTACTTGCAGTAAAATTGTCAACCGACGCTCTTGAAAAATAAATAATCATACACATGCTAACACGCGCACGCATGTTATAACGTAAGCACTGTTACCATGTTTTCCACTGTTGTAAAGTTTAATACATCGATCTCATAAAATATACCCCACAGCTTGCAATGACGACCAAATTGTTTTATTGACGTACTTACTGTGCTAACTGAGAGAGGTTGTTGTGTTCTATTGACCAACAGGGGCAGTAAATAATATTGTTTGCTACGTTTTTCAGTGTCTTTACGATTCCAAGCGGCGTTAGCTCGATTCTGGCAGCGATGACGTCAACCCATTCTTTGGACTCCCAGGTCGATGCGTCGTTATTTTCTGCAGTTTCTCTCGGAAGGGAATGCCTTTTGTTTTTGGCTCTACACAGGCTTTCTTTCTCGGGCTCCTGTTGTTTCTGGGTCTGGGGAAACCGCTATGGGTTGAGAATGGGTATGTTTGGGGGAGGGTGGGTGGGGTGAATAGGCTATGGTGAATGAATGAGTGCATGTTTAGTTTATCTGCGCACTCGGCAAACTGCTTCAGTAGTTGCCTCAGAGAGGTCAAGAACAGTTCTTTTATTTGAACTAGAAATAAAAAAAATCAGGAAGAATTACGACGATCTTGGAAAGATGTTAAAACATGATGAAACAACACGTGCATATATTTTATGTTTTGTTATTTAAAATTAATTTAATCCCCCCCCCCTCTCGCCGTAAATAAGCTTGAGTTAGACTTAGAAGAAGGTATAGTCCATCATTGCCTTGAAGCTTTTGGAAATTGAGACAGGAAGTCACGAGTTCTGTGGTCAGAACGACCTCACTCTTCCTATTATGGGATGACAGAAAACGAGTAGAACGTTTTGATCTTAAGAATCAAGAGGTTTTCTTTTCGGGCTTGACTCAGGTCGAGCCATCGACCAAAGCTGTTCTGAGTTGAAGATCTGTGGGAGTCGTTTCTTAGGAGGCGACACAAAGCCGATGTAAGCGCCCTCCATAATGGATACTAGCCTACATGCCAGGGGTTCCGGACAATCAGTCATCCGATTTGCCACGTTGATAAGGTGAAAATCAGAGAAAGAGAGAGAGATAGAGAGAGAAACAGGGGAGGGGGAATATGAAAACATTGATCTCGATTATAAAAATGTATGATGTGAAGTGACGTCAGAAAAATACACGAGAAGAAAGAGCAATTTACCGATAACAAAAAACAAACAAAAAAAAAACAGCGATATTTTCTGCAAGACAAACAACTAATTTACTGCTCTTATTTTTGTTGATAAATAGCTAGTGTTTTATCTTAAGCCGTATACGTGTGCACGCAAGTACACACACACATATCAAAACGCACATAATATTCTAAGGCGGTATTATTATTGCTTTCTATTGGCTGGTTTATTAATATGTAGATGTGAAGTATTGTGTTTTTCTTAATGCGATTTTAAAGAATGGCACTTTTCGTGGTGGAATTCCATCTTCATTGCTTTCTCATTTCATAATGCAGTTTTTCTTTCATTTATTTTTCCTCTAAACTCAAATTCCTAAAGGCACTTTTTGTTTTTGTAATAGTCCTGATTACTGCGCAGTCATCTGAAAATAAACAAATTCTACTGTCCTGCTTAAAAAAAAAAGGCAGCTAAATCATTTACGTACAATACGGAACAAACAGGGGACATAATACAGTGCCCCATGGCACATAAAAATACACTGGTATGAGGGCTATTCGTGTATTGTCTATCATTATTTTTCTGTAAAGTCTACCATTACTTATCTATGAAAATTGTACCATTACTTTTTTGTGCACTGTCCACCATTATTTTTCTGTGAACTGTCTACCATTACCTTTTAGTGAAATGTCCATCATTACTTTTCTGTGAACTGCGTACCATTAAATTTCTGTGAACGGTCCACCATTACTTTTCTGTGAACTATCATTACCTTTTAGTGAACTGTCCGCCATTACTTTTCTGTGAACTGTGTACCATTAAATTTCTGTGAACGGTCAGAAAAAACTTCTGAAATTTATGCAGGAGTGTTGTTGGAGATACTATAATACTGCGGTTTACGCCAGTGTTGCAGTTTAATTAATAAGTTTTAAGTGTGACCCTTGTCAATGGATTTAGAAAAAAAAATGTTTTAATGCTATTGTCTACAGTAATTAAAAAAAAAAAAAGAAGAGAAAACTGGGATTCATATGAGCTATGTTTTTCCAAATCTGTTTCGAAAGTTTTTTTAAGTGGACAATTTGCTCAAGTAACTGTATGCATCTTCTTTTAGAATGGAAACTATGTGACGTCACCTCAGATCAGATGGGAAGTTTGCCCTGGTTCAATGAGACCTGTAGGATGATAGTAAATACTGGTACCAGGTGCTCTGCATAACCAGGTTTTGTGCTGGGATGCCGGCTGTGCCAGTAGCTTGTTTGGGTTTAGATTATACAGGAGTTAAATCGCACCACTTGTGACAGGCGCCATTGGGGGTAGTTGAGGGACTATGAGCTTGGGATTGGTATCTGGAAGTGTAATGACAAGTGCTTGTTGTGTCTCTTTGCACTAACGTAAAACTATTTCAAAGTGGGACTCTCTCCATTTTGTATTATCTTGATATTTAATATAGATACAAGAGATTAATTTTAGTTTGTCATTGGCCCAAATAAAATTAGAAAAAATCTGTAGCCGTTCTATAAGTTATTTTTCTGTAACTTTTATAAAAAATCATTATTCATTTTCCAGCATCACACATTTGTCTCTATGAAGTCGTCAAATATTTATTTTAGCCTGGGTCACATTCAGCAAGATAACTCTTTAGTAATTATTTTAAAGCATAACCCAGTTCATGAACAACTTAAAATATGATTGGTCGCACATGTGTGAGATGAAAGTAATAGTTCAGTGGTTCTCAACCAGGGGGAAATTTTAGTTTCAGAAGAGGGGTGAGGCGGCTGGGACGATAGATTCAAACTACATTATTATTTGGAATGCACCTTTGGAGTCAATCTTGGAAATAGGGGGAATGGCATTTTTAAATATGGTGAAAAGGGTGTATGGGGCAATAAAGGTTGAGAACTACTGTAGTAGAACTTGTGTGAGCTACACTAGTTGTACGTGATACCAGTGGTGTATCAGTAGTTTGATGTGAGTGAGATACCAATAGCTGTATGTTAAGTGTGATACCAGGAGTTGTATGTGAGATACTGGTAGTTGTGTGCGAGTGAGATATCAGTAGCTGTTTGTGAGTGAGATAACTGTATGTGAAATACCAGTAGTTGTGTGAGTGGCATATCAGTAGGGGTATGTGAGTGATAAATCAGTGGTCGTATATGAGATACTAGTAGTTGTGCGAGGTCAGTATTTTCTGTATGTGAGCTGACTATCGTCATGCATGTATGTCAGTAGAATATGTAAGATAACAGTAGATTGCGATAATGAGATACCATTAGATATGAGTGAGATGTAATCGTTGTAATGTGAGATATATGTCAATACAGTGAGCAGCAGTATCCACCGTGGGGACATTTCAACTCCCCAATGCTACTGTTCGACCGTTTGTACTGGCCGCCAGCACCCGTTTTGTGTATCCCAACGAACACCGAGGACAGCAGCAACACCACCACCAGTTAGAAGGACATCATGGGCGTACGTACACCCTAGGTACAGACTTGGTGTGCTACTAGTCTGTGTTCTATAAGACACCGATTCCCACTCCAACATCGGGAACGACAGCAACATCATCCACCACAACTTTAGCCAAAGAGTTATCTAGCTAAAGTTTGCCTTTGTCGGCAGACATGTTTTGCAACGGACAAACGAACAATGACACTAGAAGATGACTTAAAAATTTCTACTTCAAAGTCAGCAGGCTGAACCAGCCAATCCCCCCCCCAAAAAAAAAACCTCCCTTACCCAGCGCGAAATTGGCGAAAGCTGGAAGCGCCCTTCCCCCAAAAAACAATAACACAACTTAACAACATGGGGGTCGATTCCCGGCGGGAATATGAGTTATAATTCGAATATCTAAAAGGGATGATTTAACGTTGGCAATGTCAATGATATTGGTTCCTGTTAAAGCGGTTTAAAAAAGAAAATAGTGTAATTTCTTACTTGACAGAGTGAGCACAGACTGAAACGTCAAGAAAAGCAACCATGGCCTTTCGTGAAGGACGAAAGGGTTAACAAACACGTGTTCAAGAAAGTTTTATTGTCCCTAAAAGATGTTTTCCGACAGTCTTTCTTATTTCAACATGACGTGAAATTAATTTTGAATTATCATTAACACCACTCACACACCAAATACCCATGCGACTAATAGGCCTATTAATTTATAATAATGTACGTAAAGCAACATTTTCTTTGTGCACACAATTTACAAGTGTTGCGTGTTACATTGCCACCAACTCGTTAGGGTTTGAACTGATGTGAAACACATTGCCGAATCTTGACACCGTTTCAACACCAATATGAAAGCTTTGAGGCAGATGCATGTGTATTCCTGTTCCAGGTGTGTAACCTGAATAGCAGTGTCCATTCCAGGCAAAAGTAATTTCTGCTAAGCACCAGACGTCACAGATATCGTAAATCCAATCTACTTTTATTTAGTGTGGCACTGCACAACATGGCATGAGCACACATTCATACACAGACGCAATCACACACATACATAGTATATGCATATATACACACACATACGGACGTACACATTTGCTAGTAATGTCTTGTGCTTATCTTAAGATTAATCAGAAGAAATAAAAAGTAAAATATTAAAAAAATAAATAGAATTTTGTTGCATGTTTTTTTTTTCCTTCATAAAAATCCTGAGGAAATGTTCGTACAAACAGGTAAATAAAGCCTTACTTTTTATTTTAAATTCTGTAAAATTGCAACTGTGAGGACTAGAGTTAAGAACCTATGTCTGTATGCACGATTTCCCCATGTTTGTCGACAGTAAATAACAAACGCCAATGCATCAATAAAGAGGCAACCATTCCTTGCCGAAGGCTGTTTATTCGTCAGTCCAAACACTCTACTAGGCCGAAGAAACCTGACAACCGCATGCAAGATTCATCAATACAAAGTCAACAACCTGTCGACAAAATGTTTGAGCAATTGATTGCTCGACGTTGTTTAACTCTCCGACCACTTATGAAATAAACCTCCAAAGTGGGGGCACTCCAATTTAGTGTTCAAGTAAAATTGAACTGTATATTACCACTTTTCCGTATCTTTAAAATCTTCAGATGACATCAATCTAACAAATATCTGTCCAACCTGCCATAGTTCTAATCAATATGCGCATACGGAAACATGAGGTAAAACAAGCAAACAATTGGTAGTTTCGGTATTGAAAAGTTCATAATTAAATGTTTACAGATGTAACTGTTTTCTTGAAGTTTGTGAAAGGATTTTACATGTATGTCAAAAATAGTGCCACTCATGTGAAGCCAGGAGTAATACTGTTCAGTGAGCCGTCGCCAAACAATCATAACCGGTCAACTGATCAAAAGAGCTTTTCACCTGTGAAAATGACAATCTCATAAGAGCAGTTCATCTGTAAAAATGGCAGTCTATGGCGTCTGGTAGAGTGGGTGGTCACGATAAATGGTAGTTAGTGTGACGGCACTCCTCCCCTTCCTGCATTAACTAAAAATACAGGCAAAGTCATAATCCAAGATTGGGCCGCAGAATAACTATGAATGATGTAGCAGATATAAGATGGACAATAGTCTAACAGCTCTGGCCCCCAACCACCCAACAATCTTGGTTACTTAGAAGACAGAAATTGTGAATGAAATAAGTTACTCTGTGGTTCTAGTGGCAAAGTATTTATTTATGAATGAGCATTAGCTATAAATGCGATTATGATTGGTGCTATAATTGTGATATTATAATGCCAATTTTCTTCTAATCACCAAGATGACCAGAGTTGTGTACTTCTGGCATGTCACTCGTAAGTGTCGATTCTAAAATGAAGGTCAGTAACTTCACTGACAGCAGCAAGGTTGCTGATTTATTTCTGTTGTTCAATAGAGGACAGACATCCCCTTCGGTCTGCAATTGACAGGCTGGATGTGGATACAGCTTACACTTTGACTGCAGGTACTCCTTGATTCTGGTGCAGGCCGCAGGGGTCATGTCCTTGGCGCATAAGCTGGTGCACAGCTGTAGCAGTTGTCGCAACTGTCACATTGCCGTTTGAAGAAAAACGTCACTTTTACGACAAGTTCTCTCTAGCCACTACAGGTCTTTGTCTCCCAGACACACAATGATGTACAATATAACTACTGGTAAGGCTATTCAGCAGGGTGACATGAAAGGATTGGGACTCCTCTCAATCATTATACAAGTTAATTAAATGAACAACATTTTTAATCAAATGTACAATATTTAAACACAATCAACAATGTTATTAATATTGCTAAAAGAATATGAACTCATATTAGATAATCAATGTGTGTCAGACATGCAACAAGACAATTGGCTAATTACATTAATTACACACAGAAACAAATAGTAACCATTGATCTAACAAACACTGGGGGAAAAAAATCCTGTATCTTGAATTACTAAGAATAAAATAAAAATATGTCTAAAATATAATTTAGAATTCTCATTGCATTAGTGAAAATGATTTTCTTTCATCTTGATGCAGAAAGAGTTAAATCCATTAGGAATTTTACCTTGGCACTTTTATCAACGGACCAACGGAGTCATTCTACGTCTGTTCTTATGGAAGGACAGAAAATGTGTGTCTGGGTTTGGTGTATCTGAATTTAGTGACAGTTATTCAAATCACTCCAAGAGTATCTGGGTTAGTACTATGATCATCATAAACTTCTTTGACTTAACTGATTCATTTGTACAAGAATAAACTAAACTAAACTAATTAATTTTAATTCGAGAGTGACTGATAAACGAAATGGAGTGAGTAAACAGAATGTGCAGTCTTCAGAATTATTCAAACATCTTAAAGTGAAGACTTCAGAAAACTCACATCTGAAACAAAAACCCAGTTTTGCTTTGGAATATGAATAATTAACAATTATTATTCGATTGATTTAAAATGTTTATAATTTGTTAAAATTTATTCTATCTAGAAAGTTCAAATTATAGTTATCATTCATAGTATTTAATTACATAATTATTATTCTAATTTCACTTTCTTGTAAGTTTGATAACATCAATTGTTTCCTCTTACAAGGATTATACATAGCATTATGAATATTACTATTATTTCTCAAGTCAAGAATTGTGATTTACAAAAATAATTCTTGAGCATAGATATGCTTTCTGTCATTGTCTTTATAGGAATGTGTTGGAGTAAATTTTATTTGTCATATGTATATTTGATTGTTGATTTCATAAATTTATTAACCTTCTTATGCATATTAATAAAACTTACATTGGAGTGACAGTGGATGGATGGGGGCTCATTAAATATAATTACATATATATATAATGGATTTGTTACTCTTTTAGTAAGAAGTTTCCACCTATCGAAATATCGCGTGACTGTAAACGTCTGTCTTATTGTGGAAGGGAGGAGACTTTTACTACGCCCGTATAATCTGCCAAGGGAGAGACGAGTGGTGTCCCCTGGGTGATTATTAACACACATAAATTAAGATTTCTCCATCACTTGTCATTAGTTATGGATGATCAATAATAATAATCATAACCAGTACAAAAGGATGCATTTACAAAGAAGCAATATTAAAAAATTCTAGTATATTTGCAGTTATATAAAATAATCATCATTTAAATGACATGGCACAACATTTATTTAAAGGAGCATATTTTATAATTTTAAAATCTCTTATATCTTAATGAAAACCTTTTGTAAATATGGTTAATTGAAACAGTTTGGAAAGAAATAGTCTTTCAAAACACTTCATAATAATTACTTCACTTGGTATTTTATTCCTGAGGCAAAAAACTGATTTTTTATTTTTAAAATTAAAAAACAGCAAAACCTGGAATTATTAATTTCTTTTCTAATACAGACTAACAACATATTATAATGGCAAATTAATTTCTATTTATTTACTATATCATTACACAGTATATGCCACATGTGAATAACCTTGAGAGATGCATTATTCTGTATCATATATATTACGAGACATTTTATTCTATATGGCATAATAGTGGGACACAACTGCTCTCACTGCAAGATATTGGATAGTTCACAGCAGGTATAGCTGAAATAAGTTTGACTTATTACCCAATGCCCTGAGCATGATCCTCGAGAAAACTCATCTAGCACAGATCTTCTATGACTCTATGTGAACTCTGAGTTAACTAGCCCAATATATGTAGAAAGCTTATGCTTGTCAGGCCATTTGACTTTTAAGTAACAATTTTGATCAAAGGGATGTTACTGTTTTGACCAAGAAAATTATTTCAGTTAGCACCCTTGGAAATAATATTATTTCTGTGAAAAATAAGATTTGTTCATCATTTAGTTCTGTTTTCATTCCATACGGAATACATTTACTAGGCATGTTATAGAGATTACTTGAATTTCTAGCACCAGATAATTTATATGTATTTGCTTTCTATCTATTTTGTATTACATATTGTAAATTCTACTTGAATATTTAGTAATAACATAATGTTTACATAGTTATGCTTTCAGATTTAATTACCCAAATTTAATTATTTGCCTGCTATGAAAATTTTTAAACAATTAATCCAGCTGTTATGTTAAATTGAGTATATTTATCATTTCACTGTTTCATTATTTCATTGCTAAATTTTAAGTTTACTGTATGTTTGACAAAGAAATATCTATTCAACGAACACATTTCAGCTTAATTAACACAAATTGATAGAAAAAAATATTTATTTAAAATACTTATATATCTCTTACATATAAATGAAACTAAACCTGTTAATCTTTAACATTCAGTTAATGCACCAAATAATAAGTTGAAGAACTAAAATGCAAATACATAAATTGGTCAGTGCATTCTTTCTTAAAACAGGCTTGGTGGGAAGAGGTTGAAGAACTATAATGCAAATATATGAATTGGTCAATGCATCCCTTCATCAAACATGCTTGGTGGGAAGAGGTTGCATAAATGCAAATATATGAATTGGTCAGGACATCATTTTACAATAATAGACGTGGTGAAAATGGGTTAAAGAGGTTAAAGATGTAATGTGTGAGCGTGAATGTGAAAATTGTGCAATCTAGGCTCAGTACACTGTTACAGACTATTTAGATTAAGAGAGTGGAGAGGATGGGGAAAGAGAGATGAGAATAAAAGAGTTTGCAAGCTGAATTAATGAAAACTAAAAGAAACAATCCTGAACAATTAGAATTAATGCCAGCTAGACATACATGATGATATTCAAGTAGAATTAATGCCAGCTTGAATTAATGCCTATCAACTAGACTTAATGCCAACAAGCAGAATTAATTCCAACAAACTAGAATTAGTGCCAACAATCTAGAATTAATGTCAACAAACTAGAATTAATGGCACTCAACTAAAACAAATAAACTAGAATTCATAACAACTAATTAAGATTAATAGCAATTAACTACAATTTAGACAACCAAAATTAGTTATTAAATTCAACCATAATATCATCTCTCAAAAGAACTGATCTAACTTGAAATTTCTCTGATTTATTAACACCATCTGTAATAAATGACAGTATAAGATAATCTTATCATCAATCAGAAGTATTTATCTCCCTTTGAAACTTAAACAAAGAGATCATCTTATCATCAATTAGAAGCACTTATGTCCTTTTCAAACGTATCTGGATTAACATCATCAGTAATAAGTGGCAGATTAAGATCATGTAATAAAAACATTTTTTCTGATTCAGAGTTGACAGTCCATGGTAGTACCTGTATTCCCAGACTTTTCCACCAGTAAACTTCATTCCTGAAACAGTAAACAGACACAAGCATATATTCACCCGAAGCCCTGCTCATGACACTAATTCATCTGGAATGTTCTCTCCACAAAACCTTAATGAATAATTTCCTACCTGAAAAGCAGAGTCTAGGCTTTTACGCATCTGTTGGGGCTGCTTTCTTTCTGTTAAGTTTTATTTATATTGTGTAACCTATCATAGGTATTGTTGCTGTAAATTATTTCAAAAGTATGTTGCCAACATTCCCCACAATGCTGAAATTCCCATCTCACCATCAGCTTGCTTATTTAGAGTCAACATGCCTTCAAAATTACCAAAGAAATATTTGTCTTAGAATTGCTGAAAAGTAACCATTGCTAAATATTTAGCAATTTGATCCACAACAGTGTCTAGACAATATGGCATAAGCATACAGTATTATTACCTGATTTATTTAAGTCAAAACTACTATCTGTTCATAGACTACAGTTGTACCTTTGCACCCACAAATGTCCTAAAAGTTAATTTTATTAAAGAACAATACTAACACAAATCTAAGAATGCCAGATAGCTATACAACCAGTATATGAAAATGACTTGAATTTTCTATGACTAGGTCGTATAATTGCGGATATAAATGCACACGTCATCTTTGTTAACACTCAAAACATGTCCTATGCTGCAAGTGAGTGCCCAAAATGATGAAAATGTTATTTTCTCAACAGACCAGAAATATAATAATAAATAACCTGCATATACTGTCCTTGTTAAGAAGCAAGACAGAGTTTCCGCATAGTTTCCAAGTGAAAGTGTATGTAGCTAAAGTGAAGAGAAAGTCTGCACACATAGAAATGTAATGCATGATTCCGGCATGGCGTGGAGTGCCATCAACATCCCAAGCTAGTACTCCCTTTCTGTAAGTAAGGGCTGTGATAACACTGGGATCTTTTCTCCTCACCTGCAAAGTCACACAGTTTTAAGCTGCAATACATCATACTATTAACATCAAATGTATTTTCATACACTTATAAAAGTACACAATTGTGTGCTTGTGTGTTGCAATAACAAACAATTTCTTTGGGCAAATGAAATTTGAATTTCTGCATATCAAATGATGCTACACCATGTTAATTATACATATAAAGCTTGAACAGATACTGGCAAATATAGTTAACTTACAACACAAATACAAATAATAGTAATAATAATAATAATAACAATAATAATAAAACTTGTCTTAATTAGACCATGGTGTTTTATCAAAGAAGATTTATGTTTAATCTCAAATAAATACATTAAAAAACTAAGTAACAATTCATACTCACTACAGCTCAAACATAATATGCAACTGCCACAACTACCGGTACATGTAATTGCATGTGAAAAAGATTGTTTTCTTAAAAAATCAAGTCTGAATGATACTTAGAAGTCTGTATATATAATATCAATTCAATGGGATTTATATTGGTCAAGGATAAAGGATCCATCCAGATAAGTAGATTTATGATTCAATAAACATTTGCTTTCAAACAAAAGAGAAATAAAATAGTTGGATGTAGACACAAAAACACATGAACACACACACACACACACACACACACACACACACACACACACACACACACACACACACACACACACACACACACACACACACACACACACACACACACACACACACACACACACACACACACACACACACACACACATGACCAAACTAGTGGCTGGCTGGCTTCAGTTAAAAAAGTGACATATAGTTTAATTTAATTGATTTACACATTATTGATTGGTTGTATTCTACTTTATAAGTGTGTTGCATAGTGACTGCACAACACTACCCTATCTCCTCCTAATAATAAAGAAGCAATTATGGAATTATGGAAGTTTTATCAGCAATATTTTAGACTGATTAATTTAATTAAAATAATTTAGTCTAATAGTTCAGAAAACTGGCATGTGAAATATGGAAGGATTGACTGCTTGATCTCAAATACATGTAGTTATTTTCACAGCACCATATGGATAATGACTGTCAAAGATATACAATCTAGTTAATGTCAAAAAAAGTGCAAAGAACAATAGCTCTAAATTTCCAAAGTGTAATGATTTTAACCATATACCAGGAGAATACTTTATTTTATTTTTATTAATACTAAATTGTCCATTTTCCATTCATTTCCATTTATTTTATGTTTGCACAGAAAGGTTTTCATTGCAGAATTATCTATTTTCATACAGATATATAATTTAACAATTGATCACAAGTTAATGAAGATAGAAATCATCTTATCCTAAAATACTTTATGCATTACTGTAACATAATGTAGAAGATATGCACATCAAAGCACATAATATTAGGACAGAAGATGTTGACAACAAAGTACACACAATCAGGGGAAGAAGACACATAAAACAAAGTACACACAATCAGGACAGAAGACACATAAAACAAAGTACACACAATCAGGAGAAGAAGACACATAAAACAAAGTGCACACAATTAGGATAAAAGACATATACATGTATATTAAAATATATAAAACTGCTGGTGAGTACCACAAATAATTCTTAGATAATAACAATAACTGCAGAAAAAGGGAGTTGCAGATTTAAGAAAAGATGAGCATGTCAAAGTCGTAATTGGAAAAAATAATCATACTCTTATTTTGCAAACATTATTTGATTGTGGTTTACTTCCAAATATCCATGACTTTACAGCACAAATGTGTGTATATGTGCATCTGTGTGTGTGTGTTTATACATATTTAACTGATTTGGCCCATTTGTGTAGCTTGTACTTACAGATGTGAATATCACCATTATGTAGTTATAAGTGGTCCTTCAATAAATTATTGCAGATAATGTGTATAGTGCTCCGAGTGCAAAACATGAACAAGATGGCCAATAAAATAAAATGACGGAGACATCACACTTCAAAGTGGTAAAGGTTGATAGGTACAATCTTTACTGTTGGGCCAAAATGAGATTTGTTTTAACTCTTTTTAAAGAAATAACTAAGCAAAGATTTTAAAGATAGTTTATAATAAAACAGTTTTATGTGCAAAGGGTAAAACAGGAGATGAAAAGAATCATTAATAATATGAATTACAAAACTTAAAATAGAACAATATTCATGCAGTAGACAGAACAGAAGAATGCTTATTTTTAAAAGACTTCAGGATCGTTCATTTAAAAGTGTTATCACAACTCAAATGAAAAGAACCTTGACTTACTTCATAAATGATTGTTGGATTGAAAGAGCAGACAATTGCTGTTTCATAGAGTTCTGGATATTTTATAAACAATTCATTCACCAGTTCAGCAGTCTGTAAGTTTAAGAATAGAGGCAATACTTTTTCAATTGAAAACTAAACGAGATGAAAATATTTACATAATTTCTATAATAATATTAAGCTGAAACAAAGTATAAAATTTGCATTTCATATGATGTAAGCTGGTGTTTTGTGCATTCTCTCTCAGAATGTGTGTTTTACATGTTTGTGCATAAAAAGTACACTACCGAAAATTATTTTATTAATAGTAAATTGTTTTATAAAAGCTTAATGCTATTAGATGTATGGTAATAAAGCAAACTAAGAACAGTAAAATGGACAAATTATGATTTTTGTAGAACTGTTTCGTGAATATCATATTCTTAACCTTTTGCGGGGATGCTTTGCAGTCGATAAAAACAAGGAGATTTAGTTTCATGCATTCTCTAAGGCATTCTTCCAATGTTGGCACAGACACTTTATGCTTGAATTTGTCCCTGAAATAAAACAATCTATCAGAAACAATAAAAGTAAAATACTGAATATATCTCTTCATTTTAATAATGCTTGTAAAAATGATGTTTCATAATGATATGAAAACAAAATAAAACTGCTTAAGGCATCCCCTAAACACAACTAAACAACGTCTCAATTTTTAAATCAACTTGCAACTGGAAAATTAACTCAGAATATTTATCTGTCTGTCTGTCTGTCTGTCTATCTGTCTGTCCATTCATCCATCCTTTTCAATCAGAGAGAATGGTTTGTATTACTAATAAAATAAAATGCTGTTAGTTTCATTATTTTAAAAAAGTGTAGTATATGCAAAACTATATGCTAAACACACTAAATATAGTAAAAATCTTTATAAGTAAAATTTTGCTATACTTTTCTGAAAGATTACCAAACATTAATGGAAGAAGAATTCCATTAGTAAAAAAAAATATGCTTTCATTTTCAAAACAAATATGAATTCTTTAAAGAAGTTAAAGTACCCATTCTCCCCAAAAATAAAAAAACCCAGGAATTTTAAATTTTGCAAGGTTCAAAACTGTAAGTATCTTATGAAAATATTGCACAAATTTGTTAAATATCAATACACATTCACCTTTAAACAGAGTTCTTCTTTGCATATGAAAGATTATTATCATTGTTTATATAACTGAAACCTAAATATACCATGGACCCTCAATTAATAAGCACAACTGATTCCACAGTCACTTGTTAACTAGAAAGCTCATTAATTGAATCTATTATTTCGATGGTATATTAAGTTACTAGTTCCAACTCATAAAATCCCATTTAAATTAATTGATTAAAGCATTGTATTTGTAATGTTTCTTAGAAGGACCCTTTCTTAATACTGTAATTTCACAAATAAAATCTTAATTATAAAAAATAATTCAGCTCCTGATTTTTTTTTAATTTTGACCCAAAATGTACAGTATATCATCAAAATGTAAACTAAATTTTGGAATCTGTAATCATTTTAATGTAAAACTGAATGTGTAAAAATATTCAAGAGACCAACTGAGTCCATTTGGAACAAAGCTAAACTGAAAACCAATTTACTGGCAGGCCATTCAATCACCTGATACATGCATGCCAGGGCACTCAGCCAGCCTTTGTTTAATAGAATTTGTGTTCATTAATACAATAATAGGAATGAAAGTTCTTACAGCAGGTAACTCGTTAACCAAAAAATTTTAACTGAAGCACTTGTTCATTGTCTTCTACACTAATATAATTATCATTACAATTATAATTTAAATTGTTCCCCTTGAATTTTCGTGCAAGCATGTAATTTTCAAGCTATGGTTCTATCACTTTTTGTTTGGAAACATGATGGTGTTGTGCATACATCAAACTCATGGGCTTCTTAAAACAGAGAATTCGTAAGTTCTCAAAGCAGCAACATGTATATTAATTCTTTACTTGACTGCCAGGTGGACATCTTGGGACAAGTAATATGTGAAACATGGGTGACAGGTCCCCATTTATGTCACAAATGGGATATCATCATCATCATCATTTTTGTGGGTGCAGATAAATTGCAAGTTGTAATCTGCTTAGCAAGATCTGAGCCACAGAACAAAAGGATCAAATACACTTATATGTAATCCTTTCAAATACTTATCCATAATTAAAGTACACTGTATATTAGCAAAAGATTTTACTCTTTTACTTACACAAGCATGTTTTCATTGCAGCAATTTGGTACTGTCATATGAAACATTTTTTTTTTTACTTTAAAGACAGGAAAATAATTGGTTAAAAATATATTTATAAATACATGTACATATAATTTTGATGAGATATAATAAGACCATATATATATACGTATACATGTATGTGTGTGTGTGTGTGTGGTGTGTGTGTGTGTGTGTGTGTGTGTATGAGTACTATGCTATCTGGGAAAACCCAGCTAAATTGAAAAAAATTCAAAAGTGGGGTTTTATAATTTATTAAAGTTCAAAATCTCATGTTTATTTTAAAAAGAAAGCCATTTTAATTTATGTCAGTTTTATCACTATACATTTTTTAAGGTACATACCTCCCTGGACTATCAAAGGGGAGTAAACAACTACAATTTACAAATGTCTGTAGCGCAAAATCAATTTTAGTGACTGTAGCCAGGTTTTCCCAGACAGCATCACATATGTATATTCCTGCAATTTCTGCATTACAAAGAAAGCATACACAATTATAATAGAGAGGGTTAAATACTCATGTCTGAGACTGAGGCAAATAAACAGTAATAAAAAACATTAGTGATATATAATCCCAGAATGTAAAATGAAAAACCAATTATTATTTTGACTACAGTGCTACATTACATTACTAAAGTAATGAATTCATCAACAGAGTTTACTATTCAATTGAATGTAAATTATAATAAAATAACATTAAAATAGTGTCAATCATACTTCAAAATTATACTTTTTAAGTTTTGACCAAACACCTGTTTTTATGTTTTGCAGCAGCATTCAACTGTTGAATTTCTTCATAAGTACTTTTTGTGACTTCGCCTGTTCCATCTGTGGTGCGGTCCAGAGTGTCATCATGTAGCAAGATTCCTACTCCATCACAAGTGAACTGCAAATCTATTTCAACCCCTGCTACACCCTTGCTGGCAGCCTTATGGAAAGTTAAATAATAATAATTTTTAATCTTACCAGTGCTAAACTTTGGGAAAGATTTTTAAAAATCATATATAATAAATAATAAATTTACATACATACATTCAGTACAATTTACAAACATGGAATTTTAAAATATGAGTGAAGAAGGTTGTAAAATTAAATAAATATGCAATAATATGTCTGACTGTTCAGGGATTTAATTTTATCTTGAGGATATTAGTTTTTAAAAAAAATAAAATTCAGAATGAATCTATGAACAAGATGACAGAGCTTTGCTTAAGTGTTTTTAAAGTCACATTCGGCCAAAATAAAAACATTCTCTTTCAAATAAGAAAAAAGAAGAGAGGATTCTGTGTTTGTGAGTGATTTGTTGAAAATAAAAAAGGGAGGGAATCACTAGTTGTATTAAAAACAGCACAAATATTAAAATTATATTACACTTTTACAGAAATATACTTAACAATAATATTAATAACGTATTTTTCTGTGTTCATATGTACCTCGGAATTATAAACTGTATTCATGAAAAACAAACTATATTAATGATTTATTTATAAATAAATAACTATATTACTAATAATGATTGTATTTATGAATAACTATCTTGATGCTGTTTTATGAATAGTTAAAATGCATTGACTATTTATTAATAACTATCTATATTAACTATTTAATTATGAATAATGAACAATATTGTTGGCTAACAGGAATCAAGCCAAAGGAAATCATAAATATCACACACATATAAACATGCGCGCGCGTGTTGGGGCGTGTTTATTAGAGTATAAACTATAAATGAGATAAACTATATAGTATATATATGTACACACTTAAAAAAAAAATCAAAGTTTAATTTAATTAGTATGCAAAATACCTCACGAATAGCTTCTAAAGTGTTTTCGGGTGTATCTTGACATCCACCCCGATGTAATATGATGCGTCGATTGAGATCTGTAGCGCTAAATCTAATTCTGCTAGAAAGGGAAGTTCCTGCAAGTGAATCTCTAGGGTCCATAGGCGAGTTGGTTGCGGGCAAATCCAGTACAAAGAGATGAGCAAACTTTATCAGCTTGCTATGAGGAAGGAGTTCGAAGCTATAGACATAAAATATTAAACTCGAACATAAAGTGATTAAAAGAGAAATAGTTTTACCAAATATCCCCGCAATAAAATAAGAGTATACGCTTAAGAGAAGACCGAAAACAAATTTTCTTGTTATCGTGAACATTGTTGCACTTTTTGTACATGATGGTATGATCGCAGAGAGTGATTGCCCTTTCGATCTGCGTCAATGAACCAGACGTCATCTAGTATCTATGATCGAACAAAAACTTTGCTGAGTGCTAAATTCTACTTCTAGAGATTAGTGCACTAACCGTACTTCCACCCGAAGTCGCAATGATCTTCTTTTATCTGCCTTATTAGTGCACTGTATAAACTATAAAGGAATAGATAACCGCCCAGAGGCCATATTAACTAGGTCGCACAGACTTTGATTGGGATAACAAGTGGGGGGGGGGGGGGGAAACACTCTCCAGTGGTGACACTTGAGCACGCGGCGAGAAGTCTAAGCTCATGCTGGTGAAGGCCTATCTATAATGTCTGAGGCGGAAATAACGCATGCTTGCCGCCAAATTAAATGGATTTTTATTTAATTTTATAAAAACACAGAACAAGGGACCACTGACGGACAATGTGAAACAATTACAAACACAAACTTTATTTTACCTTGAACTTTTTGTTGTCATAGGCTTTTTGATGTAGATTTTATCAAGCTATTGATGTGTGTGAATCCGTCCTGCCAGCAAAAAATCAACTCACTAGACGCAAACTTTTGAGCCACCGTAAACATAACAAACAGTTAAACCAACTGTCACACTTGAAACGTGGAATTATGTAGCGAGGTGCCCTGACGTGACTTTGTATTGATGTACTATACCAAATATTTACTAATTAATGATATAAAACATCTACAAATGCCGATGCAGGGTATGGACTACTGTATATCAACAACTGTTAGGCCGGCAATGGGGATTTTGCCGCCGGTCAGTTTTACTGACGGCCCCCACTCAGTGATAAACTGAGAATTAGATATAAAATGCATACAACACAACAATTTGTGACAACAAACAAAATGAAGTTGTTCTACATTAACAGACACGCAAGACTTTAAAAACAAAATATATTCTCGTTTCTGTTTTCTCATCACAGGCATGCCACACTAAAATAAGTGTATTTACTAGTTTAGTCAATTACTAGCCTGATAGTGTCTTTACCAGTTTAGTCAATTACAAACCTGATAGTGTCTTTACCAGTTTAGTCCATTACAAACCTGATAGCATCTTTACGAGTTTAGTCAATTACAAGGCTGACAGTGTCTTTACCAGTTTAGTCAATTACAAGGCTGACAGTGTCTTTACCAGTTTAGTCAATTACAAGGCTGACAGTGTCTTTACCAGTTTAGTCAATTACAAGGCTGACAGTGTCTTTACCAGTTTAGTCAATTACAAGCCTGACAGTGTCTTTACCAGGTTAGTCAATTACAAGACTAATAGTGCCTTTACCAATTTATCAGTCACTCCATGATGGACTTAACTTGCAACTCTTGGCAATAGTATGGCAAAATTGACAGAGTCCCTCCAATAGGCACCTAAATTTGAATACAGAATTAAGAACCTTGAAAAGTATGTAAATGAGATCCTAAATACTCTGCCAAATATTACATTCATAACTACTTAATTACATCTTTGACCCTGTAATAAAAGTTAACATTTTTATAATAGCATAACATCCTAATAAAGTCTTAACCATTCACACAATACTGAGACGTTTTACCTTTTCTATCCAAGAGTCTGACTCCTGGTTTCATTTACAACACATACATAACAGGGACTCTGAGACAGAGAAAAGTGCCCATCCCTTTGTTAGGAGGTTTTATTATTATTTCATTATTATATTATGTTGCAATGTTAACGTGACCCGACCTTGGGCACTGCATATGACGTCATTTTTGTAATGTCAGAGCTAATAATAGCCTTAGGCGATGCTGAGCTGTTGCGTTTGCTGATGTAAATTAAACTAGTTCTAAGTGGGTGAGTAGTTTGCTGGCTAATGGTTTAATACCTACTCATAACAATTCTGACCATCAGAATTGCTCTAATCACTTTGATATTGTTTGTCATCAAAGTCCAACCATAAAAGGCGACCGTTAGCTTATAGTGAGTTAAGCGACTGACAAAGAGAGAATGGACTTGGAAATATTTCATGCATTTCTTTACTTTTGATTTATGAGTATGTAATTTAATTTAGAGATGCTTTATGGTAATTGAACTATTAATTATCAAACTTGCAAATAACATCTCATCTTAAAATTGTAGATAAGAAATGAAAATTTGTTTTTAAAGTATGTGGGAGAATTTCCCACCATACAACAGATCACTGGTGGGTTGCAAAATTAGTTTTTCATTCTGGACTTGTGGCGTGAGTCAACTAGAAAGCATTGTAATAACTTGACCACTCCCTTCCCATGATGTCCTTCCCCTTCCCCTCTCCTCGCCTAATATATTTTATAATATATCCTCCATATTTTAGGTTTTAAGAAAAAAAAGAAAAAGAAATAAAAATATCATTTAAAACAATTTTTATAGACTTTGTTGCACACGTTACTCATGATAAATTAATGAATACAAGTGCAACTTTAATTTCAGTATGAATCACTTTTACTTATTAGAAATCAATAAAACATAAATACAACCTTAATTTCAGTATAAATCAATTTTAGAAATTTATAGACACAAATACAACTTTTATTTCTGTATGAATCTGTTTTACGTATTAGAAATTAATGAACAGAAATGCAACTTTAATTTCAGTATGAATCAACTTTATTTAACGCTTAGCCAAGCGGACAACTTGGGGAAGGGTTGGGTTATATTTTCCTGTACGAGTGTACGCTTTGTTTATATGCCGGCACTATTATTTCTGCATTTCTCAACAAGGAAAAGAAGAAAAATAGACTACATCAAGAATTGCGAGATATACGATAAACTACGCCTGAAAAAGAAAACAGCAACCAACCCACTGTAAAAATACGAGCATATAAATATAATTTGTGTATATCGTTTTCCGAAATTCAGGAGACTGAAATAGAAAAAGGAATATTACTCTGTCAGATTAACACGTCGGTCATATTGAAGAGTAACTTCCCTGCCTTCGTTCGAAGGCCATTAACCAGAACGGTTCTGTAACAGTTCTGCTAATTAATTACCATATATAAATCATTATATTCATTATATTCTTGCCAGCATGTTTCGATTCTTACAAAAACAATTTATTTATTTGCTTTCCAGAAATTATCTGAGAGCCATGACCCAAGGATGCTCCAAATATAAAACAACGAAATTAACAAAACTATTCTGTATTGTCAACTATAACATGATTGTTTATGTGTGCACAATTGCAGCAGACATAATCTTTAATCGGCTGTCTGTTAACTCTACTTCGCTCCTTCCGCCCCTCACGGTAAAGTCAATGAATACTGAAAAACTAGGAATGTGGCAACATTAAGACACCAGTTATATATAAACACAAAATGAATTTTGCGGTGAAAAACCGGTGGCTAGATATCCCTCATAATATTTAAACGTTGACGAGCAGCTGTTTCATGCATATGTTCAAATAGCAGGAAAGGCAAATAAATTAAGTATTTGTCTGAAAAATGTATGTTCTACAAAAGCTGACACCACTCTTAATTGCCCTTGACTACCTACCACCTTCCTAAGAAGTCTGTGAGGTTGGGAGGAGAGGATAAATGGCAAGAAGTCAAAGAATAAAAGGTTTACAGACGATATTATGAACCTTCGTCTGAGGCCCCCTAAGTGACAGTCTAAAACTAATTTCACCTTTGGAGAGGCCACCACTTAAGTATCACTATCATTTTAAAAACGATTAAAAGATTAATTTGGTTTTCTTAGAGTTAACGAAAGAATAGAGTTTGGTTTAAAATAAAATTAATAATATTGTAATTAAATTTTTTAAAAAAATGGGACATTAGGGAGTGTCGTAGTAATTATTAAAAATGCAGTCTCCAAAAATTAATGTAAAATAAAAGGAATTAATGGTGTTCATGTCTTAGGTGTTCGCGATATACTAATTTTCAATAGCATTATATTTATTTGTTAGTTTTTGATATCCTAGAAAGCAGCTATGTAGTTTCACTACTTATCTCCCTTGCGAAGACGAGCTATAGTAATCAAGGTATGGATATCTTCATGCGATAATAAAGTCCGTTGAGTACCTTGATGTATAAAGTGCTTTGAAGACACTGCCTTTGAGCTAGTCCTCATTTATCATTGTTGTCTAGTATCGTTATGATTCCTGACGGCACCACCTGACGTCTGCGATGCGAAGGAAGTAAGTGAGCAAGCCTCCGGCAGTTTGTGAGTGACATGTCCACGAGCAGTGTATCATCTCAGTGCCAGAGAGTGACATTGGGAGTAACAGAAGCTTTAGGCTTGGGGGTATGAGTAGTATGGGGGTATGAGTTGCGGCTGTACGGGTAAATGAGCCAATTCCCGTTATGAATTCATGGACGGAAACGCACTGCCCATCGGTCTTGTTTCTGTCCACTAGCTTAATGGGAGTTCTGTCCTCACCAGAATGGGATAGAACTTGTCAGAATGTGGGTCAAACAACAGAAATGGGGATCTTCATTTCTGGGAAGCATGAGTATTGAGTATGATTATACAATAAAATAAATCCAACCAACTCTGGGATATGTTGGTGTGGTCAATCGTTCAGTCATAGTGGTTTCGGTATGTGATTTAAAAAAAAAAACAACCATTGGTTGAAGTAGTGGACTACGTGTCCGTCCAATCCACACACACACACACACAAAAATGAAGTTGCCGTTAATTGTTAGGGTACATTCCGAAGAACGTAGTCAGTCATATACCTTCATTGAACAAGAAGCGTGTTGGATCCGCGTAAGACCCTTGCAATGTTCGCGTTAGACCCACGGGAAGAAAACTCATGAATATGTAAGCATTCTCGTGTTGAAAAGTTTGGGATGAAATACGAAATGTGATTTTATTTTTTTCGTTAATAGTGTAATGGGCTGGTGCAAGTGCAATGTCATCATGAAGTATATACTGTGTAATGACATAATGATGTACACATTGTGCAATGTCATCATGAAGTATATACTGTGTAATGATATAATGATGTACACATTGTGCAATGTTATAATGAAATACACTCAGTGTAATGTTATGATGATGTACAGGTTGTATAATGGTATAGTGAAGTACATGCTGTGTAATGTTATGATGACGTACACGTTGTATAATGGTATAGTGAAGTACACGCTGTGTAATGTTATGATGACGTACACGTTGTATAATGGTATAGTGAAGTACATGCTGTGTAATGTTACAGTGAAATACACGCTGTGTAATGCTGTAGTGAAGTACACGCTGTGTAAATGAAAGGCCTGACCAAGTGAGGAAAGTGTTGCAACAATAATCGTAGTGTTCTAAGGTAAACTGAATCCGGACGGAATGGAAAAATAAGAAGGAAAATCATTAAGCTAACATATGATAGTGTCGATTATTAATTTCAGGAGTGTTCATTGGAAGTCTTCTTCGTTCGTTTTCTTTCCCTTCCTTCCCTTTCTTTGATTGTGCTCTTTTCAATCATGTCAAGATCTGATTGTGGTTTTGAGGATGAATCTTGAGGTCGGGTTGCTCTTTTCTGTCTTTACCTTTGGTGGTGTCTGTGATAATATTCTGGTGTGAAGACTGACTAAAATTATGGGGAGCATTTCAGGCCAGGGAACGGTTGTATGTTTACTTTGTACGGTATGATCTGTCCGCAGACTCAGTGGCACCTAGCAAACTCCGAATCAAGCGTGGATCCTGTCTGGGGATACGTCTGTACCGATCAGTGTGGAGGTTAAGTCCTGTCCCTCAGCTCGCCACTGCACCGACCAGTGTGGTGGTTGTCCTGTCCCTCAGCTCGCCACTGTACCAATCAGTGTGGTGGTTGTCCTGTCCCTCAGCTCGCCACTGTACCAATCAGTGTGGTGGTTGTCCTGTCCCTCAGCTCGCCACTGTACCAATCAGTGTGGTGGTTGTCCTGTCCCTCAGCTCGCCACTGTACCGATCAGTGTGGTGGTTGTCCTGTCCCTCAGCTCGCCACTGTACCAATCAGTGTGGTGGTTGTCCTGTCCCTCAGCTCGCCACTGTACCAATCAGTGTGGTGGTTGTCCTGTCCCTCAGCTCGCCACTGTACCAATCAGTGTGGTGGTTGTCCTGTCCCTGAGCTCGCCACTGTACCAATCAGTGTGGTGGTTGTCCTGTCCCTCAGCTCGCCACTGTACCAATCAGTGTGGAGGTTGTCCTGTCCCTCAGCTCACCACTGTACCAATCAGTGTGGAGGTTGTACTGTCCCTCAGCTCGCCACTGTACCGATCAGTGTGGTGGTTGTCCTGTCCCTCAGCTCGCCACTGTACCAATCAGTGTGGTGGTTGTCCTGTCCCTCAGCTCGCCACTGTACCAATCAGTCTAAAGCGCAACGAGCAACCACGCTGACTGAACTGTCTCTGGTGTTAGTTCCTGTTTGGTACCAGTTACCATTGTCTGTATGGTTACCCATGATTACAATACTTCCAAGATGGCACTGGGACATTTTGCTGGTCTCATTCAGTTATCTAGTAGTTGTTTATAGAGGATTCTGTTTTCTATTTTCAAGGTTTTCGTTACATTTAGATGATAGTTTTGAATGAGACTGATCAAGATGGTGGGCGATTGACTTTGCTTATAGTTTTATTTGTGTTATTTAATTTTAACTTGTTTAAGTATTAGCGTTTCAGCGGTCCTCTCAATCAATAATTTAGTCGTATTGTCCTCTTACTTTGGGAAGCTCTTGTCTGTAGTGAGGCGATAGAATCATTAGTGTAAAGCACGGACAGAATAATAAAAAACCACAGACCTCCTGACTGCATGGGGTAGAGGCGAAACTATTTATGTACAATGCGAGATTCATATTCCACTTACATCCGTAGGTTCGGTACACTGAACACACTCACACCCACTTATGAAAATAGGGTTTGACATATAGATTCCATCCATGGTGATAAACAATGGAATATAGCCCGTCACTAGTTCCTAGTTCATACCCGGATGGATGGTAGACTAACAATACCGGGATTTTCGTGGGGGTAGGAATGGAGGAGGGGGGGGTAAAATGTTAATAAAAGGCTTGAGTTGTCCTGTAGGTGTGTTTTCCGCTGTGAATCGTAGCACACTTTTGGGTTTCATTTCGAGCTGTGTCGCAGTGCCGTGAGCACATTACTAAAGATTATTGAATTCGATACATCTCAGAACAATGAGGACCTTTGTTCCACGGGGAATCCAAGGAAATAAGTCAAGTCTGAACTATGCCTGATGAGGGTATTTTTTTTTCTAGAACCTTCTCACAATACTTCCTTAGGTCTTCAGTACGAGGAGGAAAGGTGTTTTGTGGGTTGTGGTCTTGTACGATTGGGAGGGGGAGACCTGCCCATCATATTTGTCACACGTTTGATGACTCATCTGATCCGTTACTTTGACATTTTGTTTTAGGCTGCTCATTCTTTCTCAATATTAGTCCACCCTGGTCTTTCTTTCTTTCTTTCTTTCTTTCTTTCTTTCGTGGTGGGGTGATTTCTATTTATAACAGTCCATGTAGTGGGTGGCTCACTGTCATCCTATTCAACCTGCCCGTGCACTCATGCCAGTGCCGCCTTGTGGGACGGGGTAGGGTAGTACCATCTATATTGCTGTCGGTATATAATTTTCTATTAAATATTCTGCCGTGACCTTCTGTCTATTCCTTTTAGTCTGCAGTCTTTTTATAATATATTATATGGCTAGTTACCTCCCCCCCCCCCCACAGCTGGACTTGATTATCTTATAGCTTGTTATTTCACTTCCTAGTCTGAAAATTCTTGATTGTTCTCTTCTAGTGTCGTTTTAGAACACTGGTATGCTAATTTGTCGTCTTGCCTTTCTAGAATCTTCGTCCCTTTCCTAGTTTAAATATTGGATTTTCCAGATTTTGTCAGTTTTGTAATTTCAAGACGCTGAAGTTTATACTTTTCTGATTTGGTGAATATTTTTAGTTCTTTGGCTTGAGGACAGGGGGGTGATATGGCATTAGATAGGTACCATTGAGGTTTCTGGTGTGAAAGGATATTGAATAATTAATATAAAAGGTAAGTATGATTAAATACAGTTCTTAATTTATTGAATTTAATATGAGAATCATTAATTGTTTTCTTTCTTTGCCGTTGATGATCTCACCTGGAAACTCCTAAACATGTCCTTGGCAGGAGGAGACCAAGGTGGAATATTGTTATAGGAACATGTAAGGGGAGTTAATCACAAGAAATAGCATTGGTACATGGCATTTATTTAACGGAACGTATATATCACCCTTATAATCTACCTTTTCTAACAGCAACTTGATCAATAAGGAAAACTATAACACACACACACATATACACGCGCGCGCGCACACACGAACACACACACATATACACGCGCGCACACACACACATATACACGCGCACAAACACACACACACACACACACACACACACACACACACACACACACACACACGCGCACTCACACACATATTGCGCAGTTGAAAACATACACACTTTACTAACCAATGGCGTATATTACGGTATGCCCGTGAACTAATTTACTACTAAGTGCAATCGTAATGCATAAATCATGCATTATTTAATATGACATGCAATGTTAACAAGACTATTTATTGGTGTTGTCAGAAATATGGGTGCAGCTACTACCACTTGTCTTTAATTTCACTCTCCCACAGACGTCTTTATGTTTCTGTTGCCGGATTCTCCCACAGACGGTAACTATGTGTAGCGTCGCAAATGTCTAGTTGTACTGTTGACAAGCTATTTACCTATTCCCCAACAACTCATGAAATTTGACAGTCTCTTTCAATATCTTGCTTCCTCCTACCCACCCTTTCTACTGGGTATGTATGGAGAAAGATGTGCATGAATTATCGCTCTTTCTCCCCGACCTTTCCCTCGCTTTCCGAAATTTCAAGAGATCCCTGTGTCAAAGCGCAGCATTTTTATTTTAAAAAAAATCTATCTATTGTTGTGTGTGTTTTTTTTTAAATTAGATGTTTTTAAAAGTAGATATAACTCATGACTGATGACAGGTGGAATGATATTTGCTGGAAATGATTTTATATGACATTTCTTCAAGCTAGTGGACACCGTTTTCTTTACTATGATACGCATTTGGTCATATTCCTTGTGTTCACAAACTAGGCTGTCGTTAATTAATAGCAGCATGAAGCAAATTATCAACATTTATACTAACCTTCAACGCTAAATGTCAATTCATTCCAAAAGTTTTATAAATAGTGTAATAAAAATCGGGAGAGAATTATAATCTGAGCAGTTAAAACAGGTTTCTTTTTTATGGAGACGACGTATTCGGGACTATTTTATAGCTGATCACAAGTGGAGACAACTCATACAAAAGTATTATCCCCACAGGCTCATTGAAATCTTTGAAAATCTTTCTGAGGTTATAACAAACTCGTTAAATCCTCGAATATACTTACTGAAGTCTAGTATAAACTTACTGAAGCCTTGAACAAATTCGCCGAAGTCTTGGAATACTTTTTGAAGTCGGAAAAGAAGTCAGTGATATCTTTGAATAAAGTCATTGACATAAAATTATACATTTTTCGAAATTTCGGCTGCGAAATTACGAAGTCTTCCAAACAAACTCATTCACAGTGCCACTGGATGGTAACTGAATAAACCTTTAAGCATAGTCAGACATGCTAATGCTATGCTTTAACTACATCAGGAGCTCCACATCCACTTCCGGTTAAGCTTGAGAAATAAAACAAAATCCCTGAATTAACAGGTTAGTTAGAGTAAGCTGAAAAGAAATTACCGCTGGATAGGTTAGGTTTGAAAGCACAGGAAAGAAATTACAATATTGGCAGGCCAGATTGGAGAAAACAATAAAGAAATGACTACACGGAAAGGTCGGTTTGAGAAAATAGGAAAGGAATCATGTAGATAGTTATTGTTGTAAAAATGGATCAAAAAGCCCACCACAACTTCCTTGAAAGAATTTCTATCAAGAATGATAAAATAGGAAAAAGTTAATTAAGCCAACTGGAAAGTGTTATTGATGTCTTCTGAGTGAAAAATTTTAGATGTTATGCATCATGTTGTAAATCAAGATAATTCTGAGATCGAACCTTTTGTTCAAACTTGTTCCTCTGGCTGCAAACATTCATCATACACATTTTTAAAATCTATGATTCATTTTTCATTTCGGCCTTATCAAGCATAATAGGAATTCCGTGCTAAAATTTTATTTTTAAACATTTTTGGGGGACATAAAAATGGTGTTTGCAGAATGGGGTGTTCATGGAGAGCAGAGTGAGCTGGTCACCGTTGTCAGGATGGGGTGGTTACTGTTGGTAGAGTGGGGTGGTCACAGCAGAATGGGGTGGTCACTGTTAGCGGAGTGGGGTGGTCACTGTTAGCAGAGTAGGGGTGGTCACTGTTAGCAGAGTAGGGGGGGGGCACTGTTATAATGTGGTGGTGACTGTTAGCACAGTTGATTGGTCACTGTTAGCAGACTGGGTTGGTCATTTTTAGCACAATGGATTGGTCACCTCTGTTAGCAGAGTACGGTGGTTACTGTGTTGCCTGCACATACTTATGATATAACTGATGTATGAATATGTGTGTATGATGCACTAAAATTAGTTAGCATTCTTTTCCCATACTTTGAGATGCGAAAGGTGGCGTTAAGTAAACAAATCTATGCTACCCACCTTGTAAACAAAGTGACAAGTGACATGGGTGGAGGACAGGGATGTCCCAGCCACAAATAAGTGAACAGAAAGTATTACAGACTCGCTAATCCTAGGGAATAGCTTGGTTCATATGTTTTCTTTTAGATAATTGATTTAATAAATTTATTGCTAATTTTTGTCACTACTTCTTACACATATTTAATTTACTTCTGGAGTAGCAGTGGGTGGATGGGGGATCGTTACATGATCGAATACTCCCGCAGCAAGAAGTTCCACCTGCGACTTATGATAATTATATGTCATCAGAACACTTCTCTATGTATGTATGTGAGGAAAATTGAGTTTTGAAAACGCCAGTGGATCTGAAAGTGGAAGAGACGCAAGGTCGTCCTATTGGAATTTTAAATATTTATAAATTAAGATTACCATCCACTCGTTTCTAGCTATGCATTATTAAATAATATTAATAACCTTAACCAGCGTGTGTGTCGTCACAGTACTGCCAGCGTGTCGGGTAGTAACTGTTATTAGCATGAGGTGGTAACACGTATAAATGGTATTAGCGTAATGGGGTAGTCACTGTTATTAGAGTGGGGCGGCCACTCTTAGCAGAAGTGGGTAGCAGAGTGAGGTCATTGATAACAGATATAGTGTTATCACAGTGGGATGTTCATAGATATCAACTTGGACCAAAGTTGCTCGTATAGCGCATTGGTACAGCGGGATGGTCATTGATAACATATAGGGTGTTATCACAGCGGGATGGTCATTGATATCAACTTGGACCAAAGTTCTCGTACAGTGCCCTGGAACAGTGAAATGCCAAGCACATCTCGCCTGAGTAAGCACAGTAAATGGTGAATGAGCAATCAAGTCGGTATAAGCGGCGAAGACTTAAACTTTGACCTTCAAACAAATTATGGGGCAAAGAAAGGCCTTGCGTAAAACAACCTGCCATTGTGGAGGTGGAAAAGGATCCCGATTTAATTTTGTGCGCCCGTGGCAGTACAATTCGTCAGGTGTCGGAAGCACATTCCATCGAAATCGATCAAATCTAGAAGTCAACACTTTATTCACTGTAATTCCATATAATGTGTGCTGAAAAGATTTTCGTCCTATTCATGAATATATTATACCCACGTTGCTTGCGATTATATACGTGACAACAGGCAACGTGAGATATATTACATATCTGTATTAGTGACAATCGTGACTTTTCTGTTCAACGATTAAATCTTGACATATGAAGGGTTTGTAAACGTATTCTATTTCTATTTTGGGAATACAAAGACATCAGTGCAGCCTAACTCATATAAAGTATTCCTCAAGTGACTCAATGTCCATTTCTTCACGCTAAATTTAGTTTGTTTGTATGCTTCGAGATCTTTTGAACTGAAAACTTCTTTCGTATGTGTTGCTTGTTTAGAACAGTAAGTTGTACGGGCAGTTGTAAGCGAAGTATTTATTTGCTGTATTTGCTTGATTGTAGGTGAAAATTCAATTTTACACACTAATACTCTTACTTCCACATGTGTGATTTTAGCAATAATAATTCGCTTGTGTTCTAAGTTCTTTAAACTCCGTAAGACTAAACCTCAGAGAAACTCTTAAGATAGATCACACTTACCAATCCATTGCTGAAAATGTTTACCTTGATAATTTAATGCAATGAGTGTTTTATACCGTTGGTATTCTAATGCGCTGATAATGTTTCATCTTGTTTAATAATCTAATGCACTGAGAATATTTTAAAACCTTTTATTAATATGTACATATTTGCTAATGCATAGTTCTGTTAGTACTTTATGATGGACAATCTGGTATATTAGAAGTTTATTACTTTTGGTAAAATCATTGTCTTGTACCTTTAATAGTTAATAAACCGAACCCCTTACAGTTAGTAAAGCAATACGTTTACTCTTTAACTTTGTCACCCAATACACTTAACATCTAGTGCCTTGTAAAATCTAAGATAATATGACATTTACTTTGGATAATGAATAAATATGATCTTTTACTTTGGGTAAGGTAATATACAGGTAATATTTTTCCTTTGGTAATCCAATAAAATTCCCTTACTTTGGGTAATCAGTATACTGTTACCATACGTTATTTCACCTTCGGTAATTTAATTTCAAGAGTTTACCCCTCGACAATAAATCAGATGAAATTTATTATTATAATTTTAAAATATATTTTTACTTTTGTATCTCAGCATACAACGTACTTTATCTTTGCAAGTCAATAAACTGGTCATGCTTTATTTTATGGTGGTTGTTTACATGTTGTGATGTTTTACATGTAACCCTATGCACGCTCAGTGTGTGTGTGTGTGTGTGTGTGTGTGTGTGTGTGTGTATGTGTGTGTGTGTGTGTGTGTGTGTGTGTGTGTGTGTTATGTGAGTATGTGCGTGTATGTATGCATCATTTTGTTAATAATGATTTTACACCTAGGGAAACAAATGACAGATTGGATTCGAGGTATATAGTATGGCAAATAATAATCCCATTGACTGGGAGATACTGCGTAGTAACAACTGACGTCACTGCACGACACGGGTTCGAAAATCCAAACCCAGTTCCCTTTGGCAGAAGTAACTACCTAGTGGCATCACTGGAAGATTGATTTGTCTGGAATGTCTTTGACGCAATACGACGCAACTCAGTAACTCATGAAGCTACACGATGTCATCCAACCGAGACCTTAAGGCTGGAACAGAGAACAAAGCAAGGAACAAGAAACTTCACTTAAGTTACTAACAACACGTTAATTTCAGCAAACTGACTCTACCACACCTATTTTAACATCGCCTCAAAGGCGTTTGGATAATAGTCGAGATATTCCCATTACTCAGCAAAATGATTCCCCCACACCCTTTTTTTTCCGTTGTCACAGTCTGATAAAAATGTCCGACTTGGTGACCCACTTGTCTTGTTTACTTCAAATTTGAATTTTGAAACCCTTGGCTCCTTTGTTCAAAGCTTCCTTTTTCGAGATGCTTCTAGAACAGGTCAAGATGTTATGTAACTTTAGGTCCATTGTCCAGATTCTCGAACCAACTACATACTTCGCGATCAGTCACGTGATACGCATTATGCTTTTCTATAAATATGGGTACGCGCTTCCGTTCCCTTTACTTCGAGACACATTAGCCATTTCCATCAGCTAACTCGGGTCATGAGGCAGCCGACAGTAGATGAGAATCAAGATACCTTCGACTTCTCATAAAAAGGTACCATTTTATCTGATAGTATTTTGCCTATCTTGATTATAAATATGTATTTGTGCTATGTATTATATTATTTCCATATATGCTTGAGCATGGTCCAGAGAAATGGCTGAAAAACCTATAAGTTATGGAATATAAATTTATTGTAACTCTTTTTCCATTTGTAACTTTAATTTATATTGTTTTAATTCACTAAGAGCCAGAATGCTGTGCTCGATATGAATTCCTCATGTAATTCAATTATTGCGTGTAATTTTAACTGTAAATTGTGAAGCGCCTTGTTGATTTGAATTACCCCTTTTTGTATGAACATTAATTTAACGATTGTAACTATTTTATTGCTTCATACGTCATGCTGTTAAATGGAACAGGCGTGAGATGACTACATTTTTTCTAAATCTAATTGTAAAACGACGTGAGGTCGAAATCTCTTATTCAGCGCATTTTAAACTGGGACATGCTTGGGCAGGAACGTGTTAAATTGAAATTACATTAGAGCACGTTACTTCCCTAGGTCGGCCCTGGCTTTACGTTACCCTGGCTTTACGTTTGCCCTGGCTTTATGTTTGCCCTGGCTTTACGTTTGCCTTGCCTTGTTCATCTGTATTAACTGGTCTGAGCTCAACGCGTGAGTTCATTTCTGAGGGTCCACGCCACTGAAATTCGAGTTCACTAGCAACATAAAGGAACACCTTCCTAGATGCCACGTGCGTCGTCGCTGTAGTGAAACTGTGAAAATAGACTGGCTGACTGAGTAAAAGAGACCAAGCAGATACAGACAATCAGCTGAGTATAACTCAGTGTTATGCAAATATCGAAAAGACAGTTGATGGCAATTCATTAGTTACCGATAAAGCATGTACGCGCAAAGAATCGAGAAATAGACTATTCGCGCTCGTATTTGATTATTGTTAACTTGTTAAACTTTATTAAATCTTATTTTCTTGTTAAAACCTCTTAGTAGTTAATTTTTATGCATAATAGACCTATAGATTATTCTTAGATTAAATGGGGGCGAATGAGCAGAATGTTGATAATGAATGCATATTAATTTAGAGGAATTTAACGGTTTTTAATCTAGCTAAAGTTCGCAGTTTATTAGTTTGTAAATTTGTCGTCTGAACTACAAGACACACTTTTAATTAGTCAAATAGTAAATTGAGCAACCAGTCTGCATAGAATATGAGAGAAGGAATTAAATATATTTAAAATCCTTAATTATTCTA
Organism: Sinotaia quadrata; assembly: GCA_028829895.1. Classification (NCBI taxonomy): domain Eukaryota; kingdom Metazoa; phylum Mollusca; class Gastropoda; order Architaenioglossa; family Viviparidae; genus Sinotaia; species Sinotaia quadrata. Next base: position 12,234,760 of record CM054182.1, read on the forward strand.
GGGCAGGGTCTATAAATAAATACTGGAAACGTAACATCCGTACCCTGTTTTACGTCATCGTGTCACTGAAATTCTTGTAAATCTCTAACTACTGATGTCTAGTGAAGGATAAATGTATGAGAGTAATGCAAAAGGCTTGAATATTAAAAACAAATTAATTAAATACTAATTAAGGAATGAATAAATGTAACAACAAAGACATAAGCGACTGCCATTTTCTACTATTTCGATTCATCTAAATCTAAAGCGATTGGTTATAAATTATCAAGCCCATGCCATGACGTCATGGAACGTATTGGAAAGCATTCTCATTTATATCACCCTGACCGGACAACTACTTTCCGAGATCAATCAACATTTCAGGACGAAGTTCAGTCGATGTGACAAAATAATATTTTATTTCTTTTTTTTTCTTTTTCAATCTATATTGTTTTATTTATTGCACATCTCGCTGGTTCTTGAGATAATTTTCCCCCGCCCTTGCGTTTAGTTCCTGAAATGTTGTCAGTGTAATTTCACCAAGGAAACCAAGTCTTATGAGCTTACATTGTTTAATGATTGGCATAAATGTCTAGATTGAACCTGCGCTGTCGCCAGAGACTGGGCTGCGCATGAGGTAGTTGTTATAGAAAAAGAATCCGATGACATAAATACTGCGTACTTCCTTGTGTCTCATTTTTATTTATTCGTCCGCCTAACTGTCGCTATCGTAATTTAGAACGTGTTTGCATTCATAACCGATACACCAGCTGAACCATTCTGACAAAGAGACGCCATTTTTCGTCTTGAGTAAAGATTTTACTATTGTGGTTGGTATGGATTAGGGGCCGCAAGTTCTCTTATCAAGGCATCGGTGGGGTGGGGGCTGTAATATTCATTCTTGATGAGAGTATGATTTCCACTTGGATTGTTAATGAGTGCTTTATGTGACTCTATACTAAGATGCGTGACCTACCTTACTGAGCATTATGTTTTTTGAAGTGTGCTTAAGACGATGTCTTTATGACTGACGTTTATTATCTTAAGATTCACCAACATAAAACAACGTGTGTTGCACACCGAACCAAGGCTCGGTGTACCTGTTACAGTGACGTTGTCGAAGTCCCTCCAAAACTTCTTCAGTCCTTATAAAAAAGCAACCTTTGCTTTATTATGACTATTTATGATTTATTTTTTCACATCGTGAAATTTGTAGAAAGGAAAAACAGTCCACGCACATGTATTGCGTGAAAGTTCAACATCACAACCATTCAAGAATACATAACTGTGTTGCTGTATATTACCTTCAGGAGTACAGCATCTAAAATAAACTCACCAAGAACAGCAACACATCTATCTGTTGTTGCATTCTGTGGTGGAGTAAATTTGCCTATCCCTATATCTAGACTTAATTGTTACATAAATTGTTAAATTGTCGCAGTGACCCGACCTTGTGCATTCTTTATAATGGTATTTTTGTAAGTTTCAGAGTCGGAGAAACAACTCGTGTTGAGAATATGCTAGAAATTGCTGACGCAATCCAAACCAGTTACAAACTCGTTGAGTAGTTTCTATTATCCATTGTTTAAGATTTGAGAGAACGGGACCAATGGGCTGAGATCAAACTTTTACCTGTTTTAGAGAATTCTATTGTCTAATCACTTGAATTGGGGTCCAGTCATGAAAGGTGACCCTTAGCGTAATGGTGAGTTAAATGATAGATTGAGAGAGAATGGGCTTAGAAATATTTCCTGCATTTTTGCTATTGATGTGTTATACTTGCTTAGAGATGTATTATGTGTGTAAACTATTATTTCTACAAATTATGAACTATGATGCTTAGATGTAGTATATTAAACACTTGACATTGTTTCTGGTGATACGCTCATAAAACTATTGCACTGTGTTTATTTTGCTGTATGCATGTTTCGGGCTAATAAATATTGTTGCAGGAAATAGGCAGTTGAGACTTAAATGTAAGAAAGAATGGAGTTCAAAAGGAATAAACTTGAAAATTAGTGTTTGTGTTCCCTTACTATATTTTAATGCGGATTCTGGGGTGAGTCAGCGAAAGAGAGAGAAAAAGTGAAATACCTTCACCACCACCACCACCACCACCACCACCCCCCTCAAAAGTAAACCATCTAGTGAGATTTTCAGGAATGTCTGCTTTAAAAAAATCTTCACCCTCCACCAACCGTTATCTTATTGAAGCTCAAAAGTATGTTTTCTGACTTTATATTCAAGGATTATTGAAGTTTCAGAGACTTTTAAGGAATACATTTAAATTATGTAAATTGAAGGTGCTGTATGTAGTTTATATTTTAAAGGTATTTTTTTTGCCAGAATTTGGGCATTGTCTTATATCATAACTTAATTTATAATTTTGTGCGTTGTACTAATCTACAACTGTGAATGTAAAGTCAAGTTCTACAACTCTCAGTACTGATGAAACTGAAACTAGTTATGATATTGCTTATTAGATTATGCTGTATTTAAAATATTTAATACATTACAATGCATTTTAAAATAAACTTTTATACGTTTTTGAAAAAGATAATAGTCCTATAATATATCTTTTTAGTCAACTATATACAAAAATAATTTTTACTTTTCACGTGAACTTTGTAATGCTTATTAACAGTTATAAAATGCATTATGATTACTGCTTACTTTCCTCTTTAGATAAACAAAAAGTGGGCTTTATGTTTAAAAAAAGCAATCTATTTTAATGTATTCTACAATAAAGGGCAGTTAGGTCAATACACTTGGACTGAACGACATTATATTTTTATTTTTTTTATTTAATCCCACTTATTTGTTTAGAATTATTCATTTCTCTCTGAGTCACAACTGTACAGAATACGACATTTCATCAAAAGCATATTTATTGACTTTACGTATCGACCATGTCAAGTCTCGTCCTTTCACATATCGCCCGCTTCGTGTCTCGTTTTTTCAGTTATTGCCCTTGTCATGTCTCCTCTTTTCTCGTATCACTCCTGTCATTTTTCGTTTGTCACATCATGTACGAAATACATCGTACAATTGACAGCAATTACAACACGAAACTTATATGAATTATTATTACAAAGAAAGAAGTCAATAAAAGAAAATCAGTTGTATACAGGATTGAGAGAACGTCTACACACCCTCATACACACTCACAGATGGGGGAGAGAGAGAGAGACATAGATCGATAGAGAAAAACAAAGAGAGGGAGAGAGACATAGATCGATAGACAGAAACAGAGAGAGGGAAAGAGACAAAAATAGAGATAGATATGCAGAGTACAAAAACCACACACGCACAGGCAAATGCAAACATGTGTGTGTGTGTGTGTGTGTGTGTATGTGTGTGTGTGTGTGTGTATGTGTGTGTGTGTGTGTGTGTGTGTGTGTGTGTGTATGTGTGTGTGTGTGGTGTGAGACAGAGAGAGATGGAGGGGGGGCATATAAAGAGATAGAGGGAGACGGCGAAAAAGAGACAGAGGAACAGAAAAATAAAAAATAGAGGAGGAAGACAAAAAGAAAAGACTGATGGAATAAGACGAGAGACAGAGGAAGAGAGAAAGGAAGAAAAGAGAAATAGAGAGAAGCAAGTTTATTAATAGCATTATTTTAAAATTATATAGTTATTGTATAAAGAACTCATTTTCATTGTGCAGTTTAAAATGTTGTGAAAGTAAAATAAAACAAAACACAAAAGCAAATCACTTACAGTAAGTGTTCATAACTATTAGCATAATACTATTTATATTCGTATTTTTACGCACTGTTCTTTCCCGTGGCATTGGTAAACACTGCCTAGCTATAATGTACACAAAGTACTCATTTCAAGTTCCAATACTCCGCAAGCCTCCACGCACTCACTAATGGTGGCTTGAGAGGTTTCCAAAGACATATTATCAATCAAGTTGATTGATATTTTCCAGTGCGCAATCCCAGAAAACATTTTTAAAAGCATTAAAGAAGTTTTATGCAGTTTTTTTGTTAACTACCATAAACTTAACTTGGCTTTGATGCCACTTGTTAAAGGGTTGGGAAGGGGGGTTGGGTACAGGGCGGGTTTAAACTACTGGACGAACAAGGCAGTCGCCTAGAACTGCCTGTCAAGGCTTGTGGGGCGCCTAGACACGATGACCGATTTTTTTGCTGTTGACACTTTTGCTAAGAAAAAGTCGAATGAAATATGTAGACTAAATAATGACATTAACATTTTACACCAATCTGGTTGCTTATTGATGGAGAATGTCACATGACACCGTTTTAATTTTGGAAAGTTTATAATGAGCGATGCCTAAAGATATGGGATGCAAGGAGGAAAGTTCATCAATGGAGCAAAATACCTCTACACCGGCCATGCTCGTGTCCGCTTGTCTTTGTACGCTCATATTTTATTGGTCAGAACAGAAAGTTTCTTTGTCAACATAATTATGTATAACAGGTCATCATACGATTTTGCTCCATCTGAGAAAGTGCTACTAATGTCACGACAAGATTTTGAGATCATTTGGCTATCTTACGGACTATCTCTTCTACATTTTGTGCCATTTCAAAGCAATGAAATGAATATTTTTAAAGTCCTTTTAATTTGATTTTTAAAACTCAGACAAAAATGTATATAAACTGGAACTTAATCCAGACTTAATGTATGTTGCGTGCCATTTCTGTCGAAAAACCACTGCAATAATAACATCATCAGCTATAAACACACCTCGTGACTGACAAGGTTGTGTCATTGACGATGGGAAACATTTAGTTCTAAGTAAGTTCACGGACCTTGTTATCGAACATGTTTGTCCATAAATTTAATACTTATTCAGACCACTGCGGTAAATGGAGAGGACATCCAATGATAGCAAGCGCTGCCGATGCGTCACTAACAGAAGTTTCAGTGTGACCATTTTGAGAATACCAACCTAACATAACAATGCTGAAGACGTGTTGGAAAGCATTCATTATTTTAAAATATGACTTAGTTAACATTGTAAATTTATAATCATATTTAATTCATTTTATTAGACATTTGTTATAATATTTCTTGTATTAGGTAAGGATAAAGTTCTTTTATATTTTAAATGCTTAAAATAAACATTCTTGAAAATATTAATTTGCAACAGTACACTTACAGAATATAATCATCAAATGATGTCAAAAATAGTTTGCCATTACAATTAGAAAACGACTTGTTGAAAAATTCTAATCGATGTTTTTGTTTTAATTTGTATGTATTTCAGGTTTATTATTTTGTTTTTAATATTTAGAAGTAAAAAGCACTTTTATATTTTAAGTGATCAAATTAAGCATTCTTGAAATTATTTAAACCTTAAAACTCGCAGAATACAATCACCTAATATTTCATGTTAACAATATTCTGTTATCACATTTAAGATAAATATTTGTGAATATAAATATTTAAACTATTCTAGTTATATTAAAATTAATTTGTATATATTAAAGAGTGTATGCTGTATTTTTCACAATCAAAGCACATTCTAATCTTTATGATAATATACCCACATGAATTCGATCATGATGAGTAAGGAAAGGTAATCTACAAAACTAACAAAATATCAGTATACAGACCGTAGAACTGAAGAAAATGCAGGTGTAAATGAAAATGGTTTATTTTGAACATGGATGAATATTGGCAACACTAGAGTTAGCTCTCACACTAACGATTGTTTCATAAATAAAACAAACTAAAACCTGTACGGTAGAGCTAACTCTAAATCCTTCAATGCACAGTTTGAAAATAGCTACATTGTAAAGAAATGGTCTACAACAGATTCAGACAAGTATTGCAGTAACAATGTCTTCATATATTTAAACAAGTATTGCAGTAACAATGTCTTCATATATTTAAACACTTTCATTTCTAGATCTTTCATTAATATAGAATTTTTAAGTAGGCCGAATAAATTTTCTACAACGTAAGGCTCTCGCTTTACATGTTTATATTTCATTGATAATTATTATCTGAAGTGATATGCCTAAGGATCTTTTCCATTCTTTCTGTTTGTATTATGTTGTAAATTTAATTATATTTATTGACTTATAGATTAATAAAATTGGGTATATATATATATCGAAAACAGTCGATGCCAAACGCGCAGTTACAATAGACCCTACAATGTTTCGGTCTTTTCAATATGGCGGACATTTGTCGACAGCGAATTTGCCCTTGTTTCCTCTCCATATATAGAGTTCAGCGTTTCAGACAGGCGCGCAGAAAGTACGCATGCGCACACGTATCGCCGTGTAATCCCTCTTACCATGCCCCATGTATATGGATGGCTGCGAGTTTAGTTTCGGGGAGACAAAACTATTGTGTTTGAATTGAGCAAACAGCGAAATCTGCTGGCTAGATAAACAGGTGTACGACAAGCCAAATCTTGTCTTCCTGTTAACATTCGTAACTTTCCGCTTTCACCTGACCTCCCTCTTATGTGAACAACGTTCAGACGAGCTTTTACTTACTTCCTACCTGAAGGCGGTGTGCTAAATGACGCGTCTGTAAGAATGGACGATACATCGGGTCTACTACCTGCACGCTCTTGAGAGGACCTGGTAGAATAAAGTATTAAAGAGCAGAAAGATATCTGCTTCTCGGGCATATAAAAAAAAATACCCAGAAACACACCACCAAAACGCTCTCACTTACATGGGCGCCAATGTCTTTCCTTTCAAGACCACACATCTCTCGCTTATGCCCGTTTGCAAAATCAGCGATAGATGGAAGCGGGAGGTGAAATCTTATCAACCAATCAAGCCTTGATGAGGCACAGTAAAACTTTGTCGTGCTAAGAAACTGCATAAAATGACCGAGTATTCAAACAAGCGACAAACATAACGAAATAAGTGGCCCATAGCTGTTACATGGCCAGTAATTAGAGTTCTATTTAGTGGCCCATAGCTGTTATATGGCCAGTAATTAGAGTTCTATTTAGTGGCCCATAGCTGTTATATGGCCAGTAATTAGAGTTCTATTTAGTGGCCTATAGCTGTTATATGGCCAGTAATTAGAGTTCTATTTAGTGACCCATAGCTGTTATATGGCCTATAATATAATTAGAGTTATACTAACAGGCCCATAGGTGTTATATGGCCTATAATTAGAGTTTATTAAGTGGCCTATAACTAATGGGTGGCATTAGAATCCGACAGTAATTAGAGCTATCCTATGTTTATAACTCTGTACCGGAAATAGAATCTATCGGTAATACAATTATACTGAGTGGCCTGGATAGCGTGTTGGTTTGTATGAGTTGCTTGTATGCTATTTATTTGATTGTTCGTTTGTTTGCATGTTGATTTCCTTTCTGCTGTTTGTTCGCTTGTTTATTATTGTTTGCTTGCATACTGGTGTTGGGTGCGCGTTGAATGGCTGTTAACTGGCATATTAATCGCATGGTTTGCTGAGGTGCTGTTTGCATGTTTGTCTGCATGCTCTTTTTCGGGTTATGTTTTGCATGTGTTCCTTTGTTATTTGTTTGCTTGTTTGCTGTTTGATTATTGTGGGCCTGTTTCTTGGTACACTATTTGCTTGCTTATTTGTTTGTTGTTTTATTTGTAAATGTGTTTTTTGGCAGATTTGTTCGTGCGTGTGTTGTTTTTCTGTGCCGCGTTTTATTTGTATATTGTTTATTGGTTTTGTTTGCTTGTTTAGATGTTTGTTCCTTTGTTGTTTGCGCCTTGGTATACTGATATATTGTTTGCTTCTTGTTTATTTTTTTTTATATGATTGGATGTACCATATTTTCCCGTTTGCATGGATGTATACTGCTTTTCAGAAAACGCAATTCTAAAAGTGCTATCTCAGAAACTGATTGAATACAAACAAAATGCCCACGCCAAGCAGGCAAGATAAATTAAGCTGACAAGTGACACGCTCGACTCTCTCCTCTATCCCATGAAGACGATGTCAAGGGGGAAATAACTGCGGAAAATTGTGATTTACAGTTTTGAAGGACATTGCTGATTACACTCTGTATCCTGGTAGCCTGTCTACGCGAAAGCTCGAAAGGCTCCTTAATTCGGAAAGAGGGCATATTTAACCTATTTTTGTAGAGCAGATATAAAGAAATCCCTGTCAACTCTCGATCTGCTGTCGTGAACAGAAAATATAATATCTTTTAAAACATATCTATTTCTTTAATCGTAATATTTAAAAAACCAACTATACTTATTTACTTCAGGCGTGCTTTGCTGGCTTTACATTTTTGACAAAAGGATTTTTTTCTGGAAAAAGGCGTCTACCTGGAACTCGAAGTCTCTCAGAAATGAAAGATACGAAAAATGTATGCGCGATGACTTAGCGATTGACTTTAGTCTTTTGTTAGTCAGCAGTGCTTCATTCCACAGAGGCCCACGCTCACATGTTCTAGTTATCTAACATTCATATTTTTAAAAAAAATACAAAAGCAAACTATTGTGGTCAGACATGCACAAGTAACAAAACGGCCCGGATTTCAAGTGGCTGCATACAGGAAATGTGACTGGGTGGGTAGGTTTCCTAGTTTGCTGAGAGAAACGGGTGTTCGTTGGTCGTGCGATATCTCTTTCAAGATCCTGAGTCGCATAAACGACAACTTCGAAATTTAAAAAGTACAACTCCGAACTCATGAAATTAATAAAATATAAAATAAATTGACCAGCTTGCTGTAATAGTAATCTTGACCGGAAGTTCTTTTCTTAAAGAAATGGATCTCAGCCCACAGCCTACATGTCAAAGAAAACAAAATTTTCTTATATCGGGTTAACACCAACGCCACCTTGTTAATGGTTATGATATTTTAAATTAATCAATCATCAATAACTAATTACAAGTGATGATAATCTTAATTTATTTTATTAATAATTCTCCAGCAGACGCTACTCATCTCTCACTTGGTGGATATGCGGGCGCTGTAAATGTTTTCTCTTCCACAACATTAAAGACAAACATTTACCGTCACGCAATATTTCCGTAATTACTAAAGGAGAAGACAAATCCATCTATATTTAGCTACCCCCATCCATCCACCATCTTTTCCAACATAAGGTTGTCAATATATGTTAGAAGGTCAATACATTTAAAAATAAATTTATTAAATCAACAATGAAATATACGTATGACAAATACAATGAAAAAGATTTCTCTACACTCTACAGCATGAAAATGTTTTGATCTCAGCCCATTGGCTGGTCTCATTCTCGTAAATCTTAACCAATGGATAATAAAAACTACTTAACGAGTTGGAAATGGTTTGTATTACATCAGCAATTTCTAGCATACTCTGAACTCGAGTGTTTACTCCAAATCAGACACTTACCAAAAATACCATCATAATGAGTGCCCAAGGTCGAGTTATTTTGACAGTTTAACAATTTATATAACAATTAAGCTTAGAAATAAGTATAGGCAAATTTACTCCGCCACAGAGTATATTTGAGTTGAAAAGTATTAAATGTGAACTTCATGGACAAAACACTTCACTATGAGGTTAGCATAGGTCTTATGCATAAATTATCGAGTGATGATTGCATTATAAAAACCAGAGTATTAAGATATTAACCATACTAAGACCATTTAAGTACGAAAATGATACAGCAGTGGTTGATATGTATTTAAGAAAATGATAGGGTAATAACTGTAGCTGATATGTGTGTAAGAAAACGATACTGCAATAACTGCAGCTGATATGTATTTAAGAAAACGAAGCAGTAATGGAATTTAGATAACAACAAATTTGTTCTTCCAAACTTTATGCATCATTCTGTGCGTTCTGTGAATTACTTTTAGAATTTGCCATGTAATATTTCTTCATAATTACGACCCATCAGCAATGACATGTCATATTTCTACAGTTTCGTGCTACAATGGAATGAACTTAATATCGTTTCTACGACTTTTCTCAATTCTCTTGCCACTGTCAAAGCTATGATTGCTCTTTTCCATATTTTCCCCACCTATTTGTACTCCAGGGATAAGCTTAATCATACTCCTATTATTTAGTGTACTAGCACTACTCTTACTCTAACAGTTTACTCATATTTATTAATTTATTTTACTCCTAGAAATATTGTACTCAGATTCCAACTTCACTCATATTTCACCTATTACTTATTATTCTAGTTCTTATTCTTATTTTAACTTATACTCAGATTTTATCGTTACTCTTTTCCTCCAGCTATTTCTCTTTCTTTTTTCAATTGTTACTGCCCCTCCCCCCTTAACCTTTTTCCCAACTTGCATTTTTATCCCAACCTTTACCTTTACTTGTTTCGTTATTGCTAGTTCTACCCAATCTTATTCATACTCTTTTCGGACCATTGTCATCTTTTATTGCTAGTTCTACCCAATCTTATTCATACTCTTTTCGGACCATTGTTATCTTTTATTGCTAGTTCTACCCAATCTTATTCATACTCTTTTCGGACCATTGTCATCTTTTATTGCTAGTTCTACCCAATCTTATTCATACTCTTTTCGGACCATTGTCATCTTTTATTGCTTCAGTTTAATCTACTGATTGGTTTATTTCTTCAATCACCATTCTTTTCTAAAAGTTCATTGATTTTATTACTCATTGACCAGCAGTTGTCTATCCTGAGAGTTCTAGAAAGCGGTTGTTTGTGACATCACTGAGAAATTTCGTATTGCGTGAATGTGTATATGACGTCAGCAAAAGGGCTACAGAGCAGACAGTTAATTACTGTAGAAGAAGAAATAAATAAATATCGACGAAAGGTGAGATGTATCCATCACTTGGACGTTTATGATCTGCAGTGAGAGAAATTTTAGTACACCTGCACTCATAAAGGGCATAATCACTAGGTAGATCACAGGTGAGACGAGCTAATTAGAATTTGCTGTCTGATGACAATTAAGAACTTGATCGTGAACTGTACTCGTATAACATTTATTTTCTGCGTGAGCTGTCTCCTGTCACGTAGAAAATGTGCAGGAGATAAAATGGAATAAACACGCATTGAAAGGCATTGAAAAAAAATCTATATGCATTAAAAAATTTAAAATCTAACAACTACAACCCTTTTAAAATTTATTATTGTTTGCCTTCAGCACCTCCCCCACCCGCCTTTCACCGAACCCAAAAATGACTCATTGCATTCTCTGTTAGCAAAGACAAGATCTGCGCGCAAAGGTATGCCTTTTAGTTAACTCAAACTAAGATACAATTATTTTAATCGCTCGGATTTCTCGGGAAAAACTCAGCCTTGTGGCTGAACTCTCGTTTAGGGTTTGTCACATCGACAGCGATTGTCAAGACCGGAAGAGCATTGTTGATTCACTGTCCGTATTACTGTGCAGGACTGGCCAAATTTGTCCTAGTCGTGTTGTTGTTGCACAACGTATTTTTGAACAAGGATACTGAGGGCACCTGTTAGAGATATAGAGTGTCAAATAAAATTTAACGAGAGCAGGTACAAAATAAATAAAGGAAAGACAATTTAGGTGAACGCAAAAAAAAATAAAAACCGGCTCCCCATTCCCCTACCCCTTTTATTGTCACACCTTTTGTGTGATACTCTGTCGCTTCGTGAATTTGTTTTTGAGATTTAATATTTGAGTTAAAAGCATATTAAATTCCCCCAAATTATAAAATAATAGCCAACCAACCAAATAATAAAACAATATTCCTTGAGTTGCATACTTAAAACAACAAAATTAACAACCTAACATCTGAAATAAAAGTAACAACCCAACACTTCAACAACGTTAACACATCCCAACATCTACAACAAAAGTAGCACAACCTAAACCTTGTATTAACTATATGACGACCTGAGAGAGAGAGAGAGAGAGAGAGAGAGAGAGAGAGAGAGAGAGAGAGAGAGAGAGAGAGAGAGAGAGAGAGAGAGAGAGAGAGAATATCTGTATCCACGTTATTACAAATTAAATTATTTTGTTTTAAGTAGTTGCTCTTATTTCTTTAATTGCTAAACAAAATTCCAAACGCCCAATTAGAACATTTTGTGCTTGTAGTATATCATGTAAACATCATATACATATATTGTCGAGTTAGTAGTATTCATTATTGTCTGTTCTTCCATCCATGCATCTACCAGTACGTCTGTCTAAAACCCATTCACCCATCCATCCATCCATTCATCCATCCATCCATCTATCTATTTATCTATCTACAATGATCTGGTGTTCATATTCCTGAAAACAAATTTTATCTGAGATAATGCGGTGTGTTCGTTTTGCGTGCCGTATTACTGTTCGTAAAGTGAATAAATTGTATTGTTTGGTTCATGTCACTTCCGACATGTCACGTATCAGTGCAGCTTGTGTCTGCTGAAATGCTTGCAGGTTTTAACACGCCAGTGATAATTTATGCAAAAGTATTATTTCGTACGCGTCCACAAACACGGACACCATACACCACGTGCATATTCCGAAATAATATTACTTGCTTTTAGCGCTTTAACACGTTTGATCCCAAGTATTTGCACACGAGTTTTTTTTTTTGTTGAAAGTAGACCAATCAAATTCTGCATCGGGTTTTTCGTGGGTAGGGTTAATTGAAGTTGTTTTTTTTTAAACACCTTAGAAGCGAGTCGGACCTGACTCACAGCAACATGTCCTCTGACCTTGATCTTACTCTGGAGAATTACTACACTACTCCTTCCTGCTGCCTTGCACGAGGCACTTATCTGATGTAGCCCTTGCTTGTATGCCCACTCCCACCCAACCCCAGTCATACCCATAAACACCTTTCCTAAACTAGTTCCAAGTCGTTCATGTGTCTCTGACTAGTGTCGCGAAATATTAAAAAATATAGTATAACGACAAACCGACAAAGTGTAGAGATCGAAAAGCGAAAAATATCTGCTGAAGTGGAAAAAATAGGATATAATTTCACTTTGGCTCTTTCTTCTTCTTGTTTTGAAACTGGTAGACAGACAAAATAAATATTTTGCATAGCGCTGCTCGGTATTGTCGCAGAGCAAGGCAGCTCTTCTGTGGAACCATGAAGCAAGAACTCTCTCTCGGTACTGCAAACAGGACTCGCCCGAAAACACACTCTCATGCATACACCATACATACACACACATGCAATCATGCACACCTATAAACACCCACACACACAAGCACGCATGCACGCGTTTACACATTCACACACAAACAAGCACGCAATCAAGCGTATACACATTCACACACACACACACACAAGCACGCATGAACACGTATACACACAAATAAACATACACAAACGCATGCACTCCTACACAAACCTACAAACACAAGCACACATCCACGCATATACACATATACACACTCAAGCACGCACGCACACTTATGCACACACAAGCACGCATGCACGCATATGCACACACAAGCACGCACGCACGCACGCGTATACACATATACAAAAACATATATACACACACAAGCACGCACGCACGCGTATGCACACACAAGCACGCACGCACACGTATACACACGAATGAAAGACAAGTATTTAGAAGGAAAGTCTTCAAAGAAAGGTATCTTAATTTAGGTTTCCCACTAACTGAAGTGTTTCGAACTCCAGTGGACTTCATTGGTGTTTGACAGAATCCTACAGCGAGAAAACTTTCATATTGTATGGAAGTGTGCGGTGTTGTGTTGAAGTGTGCAGCGTTTTGTTGAATTGTGCAGTGTTGTGCTGAAATGTCCGGTGTTGTGCTGAAGTGTGCGGTGTTGTGTTGAAGTGTGCAGTGTTGTGTTGAAATGTCCGGTGTTGTGTTGAAGTGTGCGGTGTTGAAGTGTGCAGCGTTTTGTTGAATTGTGCAGTGTTGTGTTGAAATGTCCGGTGTTGTGTTGAAGTGTGCGGTGTTGTGTTGAAATGTCCGGTGTTGTGTTGAATTGTACAGTGTTGTGTTGAAATGTCCGGTGTTGTGTTGAAGTGTGCGGTGTTGTGTTGAAATGTCAAGTCCATGTTGAACTGGGGACTTGGCAAGAAATGTTTGTTCGAGGAGTAACGTGAAGCTTGTGGTCAGGTAGAAAAACAACAGGATTCTAAGAAACACAAATTAATTTCTAGAAATGCAACCATAGAATATCTGGCTGTTTCATCATATACTGCTAGAAGAATAGCACACAAAGCTATCCTATGTAACTGTTGAAAGTCGTTTAAGAATAGCACGCAAAGCTATCTAATGTAACTGTTGAAAGTCGTTTACGAATAGCACGCAAAGCTATCTAATGTAACTGTTGAAAGTCGTTTACGAATAGCACGCAAAGCTATCTAATGTAACTGTTGAAAGTCGTTTAAGAATAGCACGCAAAGCTATTTAATGTAACTGTTGAAAGTCGTTTACGAATAGCACGCAAAGCTATCCCATGTAACTGTTGAAAGTCGTTTACGAATAGCACGCAAAGCTCTCTAATGTAACTGTTGAAAGTCGTTTAAGAATAGCAGGCAAAGCTATCTAATGTAACTGTTGAAAGTCGTTTACGAAGAGCAAGCGAAGCTATCTAGCGTAACTGATAGTCATTTAAATATAGCAAGCAAAGCTAACTAATGTAACTGATAGTTAAGAGTACCATGCAAAGCTAACTAATGTAACTGATAGTCATTAAAAATAGCAACCAAAGATAACTAATTTAACTGTTGATAGTCCTTTATAAATAGTTTGAAAGTCGGGAGATATATTTATAACATCTATAGCCGATAATGGTACTGGGATGTTTAATGTGTGTTTTACAAAGGTAACCTAATCAAGATATATTTATAACATCTATAGCCGATAATGGTACTGGGATGTTTAATGTGTGTTTTACAAAGGTAACCTATTCAAGATATATTTATAACATCTATAGCCGATAATGGTACTGGGATGTTTAATGTGTGTTTTACAAAGGTAACCTAATCAAGATATATTTATAACATCTATAGCCGATAATGGTACTGGGATGTTTAATGTTTGTTTTACAAAGGTAACCTAATCAAGATATATTTATAACATCTATAGCCGATAATGGTACTGGGATGTTTAATGTGTGTTTTACAAAGGTAACCTATTCAAGATATATTTATAACATCTATAGCCGATAATGGTACTGGGATGTTTAATGTGTGTTTTACAAAGGTAACCTATTCAAGATTATTATTGATGTTCTTGAGTCTGTCGTTAAGTGCAGCGTGCTTGTTCAAATGAATCTGTTACTGCAGCACCTAGTGTAACTGAAATTGTAATATATTTGAGTTGTATCAAATGTTGATGTACTAATTATATAGTAATACCCTAGTCCATCGCATATAAATATAATTATTGATACTTGCATCAGTCTTAGTTAGTTAAAGCGCCGTTTTCAAATCTTAGATTTAATTGCAGGATTGCAAATTGCCAATTATAATGTATCATTGATTTTATATTATTTTTATTTGCAATTTGCATTGGTACCTAGGAAGTGACAGTAGAGAAATTTACTTATAAATATGGTTGCTGTTCATTTTTGAGAAACAATATGTGGCAATGCGAAGACGACCCTATTATATGCTCGAAACTTTCCTAATCGAAAATTATATCGATTAGTGGAATACTCATAGTATTGCCCAGTGAAATTATATTTCTCTGACGCCCTTAAAGTTTACCAACAATTGCTGTTACCTGGGACCTTAGCTTTGCCGTCCTGTTTAAATCATGCTTGAGGTATCAGTAATCTGTGGCATGTCATTTTATTATCACCATCATGCTTAATTCACACTTGTTATCACACTTAGCTATTACTGATGTCGCTCAGCCTTACCCTTACATTTACAGCTTGTTTGGTATCACACTTACTTGTGCCTGCTGTCTTTCATCCTTACCATCAAGTTTAAATTACGTGTAGTGTCACAATTACGTGCGATCGAAAGGTAGACAGGGAGCTCAGATGACATAACAGTTGTAATATAAGTTTCATACTGAATAAATGTTAGACCTAACAATATTTATCACTTATTATTTTAGATGTAAAATTGTCACTTATTATTTTAGATGTAAAATAACATTCAAATATTCTTCTACATCTAAATACGCGATTATTATTATTGTTGTCACAGTCTGATAAAAATGTCATGACTTGCTGACCCACTTATTGTTTACTTCAAATATTGAGATTTGAAAACCCTTTGTTCAAGCTCTCTCCTATCGAGAAGCTTCCAGAACAGGTCAAGACGTTATGTAACTTTAGGCCCATTGTCTAGGTTCTAGAACCAACTACATGCCACGCGATCCGTCACGTGATATGCTTTATGCTTTCCTATAAATATGGTAAAAACGCACCCGCTCTTCACTGCGAGAAAACAATTAGCTACACACCCAACGTTAGCTACTCGAGTCATACGGCAGGCCGATGAGGTAGATGAGAATAAGACACTTCGACTTCTCATAAGGTACTATTTTTATTTGATTGTATTCTGTATATTTTAACTATGTATGTATTTGTGCTATGTATTATATTATTTCGCTATATACTTGAGCACGGTTCGTGGAAATGACTGAAAACCTATAAGTTATGGAATATAAATTTATTGTAACTCTTTTCCATTGTAACTTTAATTTATATTGCTTTTAAATTCACTAGAGCCAGAATGCCTGCGCTCGACATGAATTTCTCATGTAATTCAATTATTGCGTGTAATTTTAATTGTAAATTGTGAAGGCTTTGCTGTTTGAATTACCCCTTTGTATGAACATTAATTTAATGTTGTAACTATTTTTATGATTCATACGTCATGCTGTTAAATGAAACATGCGTGAGAAGATTACATTTTTCTAAATCTAAATTGTAAACGACGCGAGGTCGAATTTCTAATTCAGAGCATTTAAACTGGAACGTGCTTGAGTAGGAACAGGTTAGCAGAGGCTATATTGGGACACATTTGCTTTCCCCAGGTTGGCCTTGGCTTTTGGTTTTTGCTTGGCTTTGACTTTGGCTTTGCTCTGCTTGGCTTTGCTTTGCCTTGCCTTTGTCTTTGTCCTGTGAACCTGGACAAGTTGTTATTCTGAGAGTCCACACCATTGTAAGCAGCGTCAAGAGTAGACGTATGCTGGTCTAAACTCAAAGTTCACTAGCGACATAAAAGGACAATCCTCCCTGTATGCCACGTGCATCTCCGCTAGAGTGACTACTGTGAGATAGACCGGTACGGACTGGAATAAGGAGACCAGGCGAATACAGACTTACAGCTGAGTATTCCTCAGTTGAATTCAAATATCACAAGGAAACAATTGAGCATTTCTCCTCTCGAGGGACGATAAGCACATACGTGCATGAATTAAGAAATAGACTTTTCGCGCTCGTATTTGATTATTGTTAAATTGTTAAACTTTATTAAATCTTATTTTAATTGTTAAACCTCTTCGTAGTTAATTTTTATGCATAATAGACCTATAGATTTCTTGGAGTGGATGGGGGCGGATGAGCTGAATGACATAACGAATGCATATTAATTTAGAGGAATTTAACGACTCCAATCTAGCTAACGTACGCAATTTATCTGTTTGTAAATCTGTCGTCTGCACTACAAGACACATTTTTAACGTAGTCAAAGGATAAGTTGAGCAACCAGTCTGCGTAGGATATGAGAGAAGGAATTAATTTATCTATTATCATTTAAAGTCCTTAATTATCCTAGGCAGGGTCTATAAATAAATACTGGAAACGTAACAATTGTTAACAAAACGAACGTCGAAGCCAAAGACACACCTTTAAAAGATTTTATTCTCATCACGTGACTTTTTCAGTTCACCAAAATAAATAATACCAGAAGGGTAATCTATATCAGTGCAGATATGTCTCCTCCTAACATTTTAATATGTTAACTCTTTGATAAGGTTATGTGCATTTGACTTCCATTATTTCTCTGAAACTCAACTTTCATTTCCAGAATGATATGTATGAACTTGATTTTATAGTTATGTTAATTGACTGCAAATGTCTATAGGAATAATTGAATGATTGTCCAGCATTAATTGAACATTGTTGTGAAGTGATGTAAATGTTCTTTTGATTATATTCATAAATTGTATATATGATTGGTGATTTAATAAATTTATTGGTTTTTTATATATATGTATATATTGTTTTTTTTAACCTTTTTGATGACCTTATGTTGGAGAAGAAAGTATTGTGGGTGGGAGCTCGCTAAATATAGGTTAAAAGACGGATTGGTAAGACGTTTTCCACCTACCGAAAGATTGTGTGACTTAAATGTTTGTTTTTAATGTTGTGGAAGAGAGAAAAGGTTTATAGTGATTGCATATCCGCCAAGTGTTATAGACAAGTGGTGTCTTCTGTAGAATTAAATTATTAATAACATAAATTAATATTCTCATCACTTGCAATTAGTTATGGATGATTAAATAATAATCATAACCGATAACTCTGTCAGTGTATAGTTGGAGTTACATTTTTTAATGCAATTGCTTTGAACATTTTACTTTTTATTATTTTAGTTGAATAGTACAAGAAATAAAGTATTTGCCAACATATAATTAATGCTAATCGATTTGTGTTCAATAATGAATAATGGCTAGTTTGTATTCACTGCTAGGGAAAAACAGTTTATGTTTTAGGAGAATTAATGTTCTTTACAAATATATACTGCAACATTTTATTAAGTGTATTTCGACATACATAACATTAAACATTCATAATGTCACATTTGCTTGGACTCTACGCGCTATGCAGACCCATGGACACACAATATTATTAGTAAAGTACGAAATAACACTGCATTCTTTACGTCTGTAATGTTGAGTACTCCAACTTTGCTTCGCACGGTGAGTTTACGATTTCTTAGAAACCTGTTGGATATAACTTCTGCCCAACCCACATCCCCCCGGTCCTCACTTTGTCTTGTTTTCTCATGACTTTACTTCCTGTTACCTTCAAACAGGTCTTATCTAACCTTACCTCTTAAATTAAACCACAAGCGGTCTCACCACATTTGTTAATGCAGATATTGTAACGTACAGCCATTAGAATCAATCTGGAGGACTAGTACAAAAAAGAAAAAAATCTTTTGATTAAAAGGAAGAAAAGTATCGTTCTTGCTAATCATTATGTGATAGCCACTCGTCATTACCTTTTAAAAAATAAAGTCTGAACTAGAAATTTCAGAGAGTCTCTGTGAGTAAATAAAATAACGCAATGGATTCAAGCAACATGTACTTGTGGTACTAAATTGTCTAAGTTACGCGTAGAATGGTAATTGTAGACACACACACACACACACACACACACACACACACACACATACACATAGACGTGCCACATACATCCACACATTCACGCACATTTATGCCACACTCACATTAACATCTACACGCACACAAACAATTTGTTACACTACATTTTACACACGTACATTCTTACAAACACATTCATACATTCATATCTACGCACACAAGCTTGCAAACACAGATACAAACACATACATGCATTGTCGTACGAAGACATGAACGTATACAGACACACATACCTACTGAAACATTTCATTCTCACACCCACACTCGCATACACTCACCCACACTCGCACACACACACCCACACTCGCACACAGTCGGTCAAAAAAATTTACATACATAATTTAATATCAAAACAGTATAACACAGTACACCTGCAATATGATTTTGATTTTTATGTCTTGGCGAATGTCAGTTTTAAAAGGATAAAAGACAGATATAAAGTTTTCTTTAGGGACAACCAGCTTTTCACTTTTCATTGACAGCATAAATGACAGGCTGTCTTTTACAATGAATGGCAGTTATTTTTAAGAAAACAACAACAAAACGTTGCTTTAATCTTTTTTGTGAGTAAAAAGTGATTGAAGTTAAAAATCACCGCTCCTAAGCAGTATCAGTTGCAACAAGAATTTCACCTTCAGTAGTGAGAACATAAACGACCGTTTATCTCAAGGGTATGGAGAGGCACGTGACATTATAGGTCTTACGTTGCCGAGCCAGATCCAAGATAAAATGGAATTCATGAAAACTGCAGACTCTGGGGATAGGCTAGTTAGTATTCACTTTTAGCATTTATAGTACTGTTAGCTAATGAAGAGATGATTGTTTGGCGAAGGGATGATAGCTCTTACAGTGCTCTTAGGTATAGAGAATATGCATGCCTTGGCTAGCTGATGCCTTAATGCTCGCAGTTCTCTTTGGTAATAAAGGGGTGCATTCCTTGGCTATAATTATGTCCCTATGGTACTGTTAGCTAATACATAGATGCATAGTTTGGCTAATTGATAGTGTGACAGAATAAAGTTGCCTCTCCCCCATTTTAAAATTAAATTGTTATATAAGTTGTTGAATTGTCAGAGTGACTCGACCTTGGCAACTCCTTATGGTGTTATTTTGAAAATGTCTGAGTTGAAGTAAACAGCCAGAGGCAAGAATATTCTAGATTTGCTGACCTAGTGGAAAATGAGTGAACAGTTTCCTATTATCCAATGATAATCATTTATAAGAACGAGACTAGCCAATGGGCTGAGTTTAAGGAGTTCACTTGCTGTAGAGAATTCTACACACTAATCACTTTTGAATCTTGAGTGGCAAAGAGAGAGGTCCGGTTTAAGGCAGTCATTAGCTTGATGGTGAGTTTAATTGACTGATTGAGATAGATCGGACTTAGAAAAAATTCATGCATTTTATTATGACCTGTTATACTTGTGTATATGTAGAGATGTGCTTTGTGAGTTAACTTTTATTATTATGGATGGTTGAACTAAGCTGCACCCATGTAGTGTATTAATATGTGACTTTGTTTGATAAACTGGGTAAAATTCACATGGGAATAATAAATACTGTTGCAGGAGTTAAAAGTTTGAAGATGGAGTGTGAGATAGAAAGGAGTTGTATTGTAATAAAGAGGAAAATTAGGCTTGCTCCTTGATTATATTATCTGTTGCAGTCAGCAAGCAGCCTTTTGACTTTGAGCTTTGAGTTCACCTTTTGAATCTTGAGCATGGAGCCTCAAGTTTCAACTTTCACGTTTCCAGCTACCCTTCGTGTGTTCACAGGAGGTCAAAACTTGAATGACCTGCAAATCATGGGAAACTTGCAGAGTGTGTTCCAGAGTGTGTGGCATAAAGGAGTATGCTATGCATTATTGATGTATCAGAGCAAGTATGCTGGCTACATTGTAGAGTCTAGTACAGTGAAGTTACAAATATCGCTGTGATCACGTTTTACTTGAAGGAGGTGGCACAATGAGGAGACATTCGAGAACATAGCAATACATTAGTTCCCATGCAAGTGGCGGGAACACATACTGAACACTGACATTTTGACATTGTGGCATTGTTGCAAAAGCAAATTAAAGACTTTCAAGCAGTGTTTAATCCAGGTCACATAAATGTACACACACACACACACACACACATGCACACACACACACACACACACAAACGCACACGCACTCATGCACGCACGCGCGCTCACACACACACACATATGTAAAGAGAGAGACTCTGTAAATAATAGCTATCTGAACATGAGTAGGTGGAATATTGATGTTAAGTTATCGATTTCATTGTAATTGTCATTTGTATATTTGATTCTTCCATAAATTTATTGTTAAATATATTGACCTTCTTATGCATATTGATATTGATAATCTTTTGTTGGAGAAGAAATTGGGTGGACAGGGGCTCACTAAAAATAAATTAAAGTAAGATGTGTCTTCTCCTTTAGTAAGAAGTTTTCACTCATGGAAAACTTATGTGACTCTAAATGTTATGTTTGGAATTGAGAAAACATTTACAATATCAAGATATCCGCCAAGTGAGAGACAAGTGGTGTCTGTTGGAGGATCATTAATAAAATAAAATATATATTCTCATCAGTTGAAATCAGTTATGAAATCAATAATAATTATTATCTTCATTAACTAAGTTGCATGCTCATCACAGATACCTAATATATAATGGCCATTATGGCCATTTACCCAAGACAATAAAGGGACCTTTATCGCTACCGTTTTAAACAGAATTTGCATTCTTTAAATGGACATTCCCAAATAACGTTAGTAAAGAATGTGGGTTTAATTAAAGGAAATGACACAGAAATGTAAATGTACAAATAGCAGCAGACCTGAGAAAGAATAGATGTTTGATAATTAATTATTCACTACACACTTCTTTCATTTGCATGAATCTTACGCCAATCTGTCTCTCTCTGAATGCTGTGAAATTTGCAACCCCTCTATTCGGATGTTTACAAGTATCCCAGTGCTTACAGTAACATATGTCCTTCTCAGAATAGTATTGACTGTAAATAAAAAGATTTACTTCAGCTTCAGCTTGACTGTGATTCAACGGACTGGCAGACTAGTCTACGCAAAACATTAGCTATGAGGGCTATTCTGACAATGTTCACTTCTAACCAGTGGTATTTATCGCCCTTGAACAGAGTAAACTATGCTGTTCCACTCTGTTCGTATATAACAAGTCATCTTAGACGTTCACCTTATTTTTCGTCTTTATGAGTTGCAAACTAGATCTGTAACTAGTTTTAATGTTAAATCAGATACAACTGTTTATTATATGTCCAGCAGTCAAGACAAATTACAATTTTGAAAACATATTTTGAATAATAAGAAAGAGAAAATGATTATCTACACTAAATAGTCCCGATTCCCATATCCATTGGAGATTATGAAGGAAAGGCATTTTGAAAATGTGATTCCAAGATTTTTATTTTCGAATTTACATGTTAACTTTGATAAAAAGACAGTTTTCAGATATATTGGGACTGCTTAGCAAGTAATTTATTAAATTTATTTGAATCTTAAACAAGTGTCTGTTTTCGTGTGCTTAGTGTAGAATGGCAGTTAGCACTGATAAGTGAATAAATAAATAAAACTGTTTGCTGGTATGGTTGTAGTATTGACTGATCTTTGTCTATTCCCCCCTTCCTCCATACATACATCTTTACCCCCCGCAACGAGAAATTGCAACACCCTATGCGATTTCGCTAGAACAGCCGCGTTTGCCGCCCAGCGGCTTGGCTACTGAGGTCACAATTGCAAAGAATGAAATTTGCATCATATTCAAATCTTGTACGTGGCGGTTGTAATAATCATTAAGAGATTTGTGGCCCTTAATCAGAAAAGACGTACTGAATTCGCTGCAAGTTCTCTGAACTGACCTAGTTGTGTACCCTGGTGAGTCCACAGGTCATTGATCTCCGAGAGGATTGTGCTGTTAAAGTTAGCAGCAAGGTTTCACATTTCAGTTTTGTCCTGTAACATGAACAAGCGTTGTAACAGCTACAGCTCAAGCACGCGCCTAATGTACAGAATTTCAAAGAATAACGTACGAAACAGCAAGTACGCAAAGACCAAGAAAGAAAAGGCTAAAACGCAAAGACCAAGAACGCAAAGGTTAAATATGCAATGACTAAGTACGCAAAGACCAAGTACGCAAAGACCAAGAACGCAAAGAACAAGTACTCAAAGATCAAGAACGCAAAGACCAAGTGCTCAAAGATCAAGAACGAAAAGAGCAAACAAGAACAGAGTAAGTTCATTTGAGCAGCGCCCAAATGGAGGAAGTATCCATGTGACTGATTAGAGCAAATGCCCATTAATCTTATTATATACAATAACCACTGATTAGAGCAAACACCCACTAATCTTATTATATACAATAACCACTTCTCTGATTAGAGCAAGCACCCATTAAAACTGACTACTTACAGCACATAACTATTCGATTGACTACAGCAAATACCTATGAGGCTGATTTTAGTAAATACTAATTTGATTGATACCATTAGGCTGATTTAGTACAAATACTCATGTTACTGATTAGAACAAGCATTCATTGAACAAAAACAATTAAAAGAAAACCCCATGTCACAGGAAACGAGGGACCGAAATTATATTTTATTTCATTTCAAAAAACCGCTAACAAAACTAAATGAAGTAATCCGAGTTTTGTTATTTTTCGTATGTAGCATGTAAATTCCAGTAACGGTCACCTAAGATCTCTTTAGTAGACAGACGTTTGTGACGCAGTGTGTGTTAATTATCATGTCATATTGAATATATATATTAGTTTATGAAGAATATGTATATTAAATAAATTGGGACAACTGCGCAATACCGTCACATGTTGTTGACGAGAGAAATGACCAGTGCGCATTAGAATTGACCACAGAAAAGCGTGCATCACGATTACCACTATATATCCAAGGCAAAAATCATGTCACAGGACATAGCTTCTGGAAGTTTTGGAGACCTTCAGTAAAGCTATATAAGAGGCAAAATGAAGACTTTTACTCTCAATGTTGAAAACGTCGATTCGTCTGAAGCCAGTCTAACTTCACGTATGAATTATCTCATGTACAGAGATTTCATAAAGGAAAGCTGCAAAGATCTCTTTCCATCCGTTTTCCATCCGTCTGATGCCATATATTGAGTAACGAGGCAAAATTACTCAGTATAACTTTTGGCAAAGTGGAAAGTTCACTGTCCAAGAAAAACCCGATGCATGCGACGCTGGTTGTATGCAGTTAACGACACGAGGGACCAACTTGTTCTCCCCCCTGTCTGAGAGTTCGGTTGGACAGATCTATCCCGCTAATTGAGAGGCTAGCACCGCGATCGTCTCACAGACAATCCGGATTTCTACACTCAGTGTAATGCGACGACACATCCCACTGGACGACTCCATCCGATAATGCTAAACGTCGTTGAGGTGTCCGTTTCCACGACAAACAACGATAATTATCGAGGCTGACAGCAGTCAGCTAAATTTCAGATTTCTCCCCCGTGATAATCTGAAAGTGGTGCCTAGATTCTGCAGAATCTTCACCTGTAATGCGACGCCTCAATTGCGCCGTGATCTTCACTTTGAAGTGCCACTTATAAGTGACGTGTGAGCTTACGTCATCTCCTTGGAACTCTGACATTAATAGTGAGTAATCATTAGCACGGCTAACGCGCACATACTTAAGTCTAGGACTCTTAAGAAAATGAACACTATTATATCGTTTGCAAAATAAGAACTCTAATGTTAAAAGTAATGCTTATTTTACATGTCAACTATTGTTAAAGCGGCCCCATTTGCCGCATAAGAATTGTGTAATTAATCTTTATTTTATATTTTGAATTTCATCATTTTCATCTCCCCTTATTTCCCACAGAGTGTATGACATTGGAAAGTTGAATGAATGAATTAATCACTGTGCGAAAGAGTAGTGCCCCTTTTAAATCGGGAAATAAATAACCTGATTTAAACATCTTTCAACTCTCTTGTTATTCATAGTTTTTGAGAGGGACGAAAGAATTTGTACTATTGTTTTGCACCGTTCGTCTGTTCGTCCATTTATTCACATTTATGATACACACTCACAACACACACCGCCAATAAAACGTTCCTTGGCATGACACTAATAAACTGGGCCCCACCCAAACATCAATGGAGTATGTCATGTGTGTCTATGTAACAACTTGACGCGACGTAGTACTGGCATACGTCACATGAGTTTATCTTGGAGGTGCACCGGAGCAGGCCAAAAATAGACTTCACCCCTTGCATCTCTAACTTCAGCTCGAGGTCGGCTTGTAACGAGCCTCCCGTTTTGTGACATCTGGTGACCACTGACCGTGATCTGACAAGGTAAATTGTGTTGTTGTAAGAAAGTGTCATCTCTTTCCTGCTTTTCTATCTCATCACCATATGCATTGTTTATTGCATGTTAGGGCTTGCTATTGAGACTTAGGTGAACTGGATTTTGATAAGACCTATTATTATTGTGTTGAAATAAGTTTTATAATCTTTACGCTATTATCGTTAACGCGTACCGACTCGTGTTTAGACGTACATAGATCGATATTTTGTACGCTACATTAGCAACTGTTGTTTTGCTAATTTTGCTAACTTTGCAAATTTGCGATTAGGATTTCTTTTACTCGTGTTTGTTGTAATCCTAATCACGTGGTAGCTGGTGTTCATACGCACACCATTGCACCACTTGCGACCGACAGAGGTCAAAATCCCGCGAATATTCTAAGTCATTTTATCCATACTCGTGATAACTAGCAATTTTAAAAATGGCCGAGCTAGTAAACATAAAGAAAGAACTCATGGCTATGGGTAGAGAATTCGGGTATGAGAAAGCCGAGTTAAAGAAATACGTAGATGAGGAGATAGCTAAATGGTATGTTGCGAAAGAAAATGAGGCGAAAGAGGCGAGAGAGCTAGAGGATAAGAAAAATGAGCTAGAAGAAAAGAGACAGGTAGCTAAGGATTTAGAGATGCAAACTTTGAGAGAGTTAGAGGAAAAAAGATCGAAAGAGGCGAGAGAGCTAGAGGAAAAAAGATCGAAAGAGGCGAGAGAGCTAGAGGAAAAAAGATCGAAAGAGGCTATAGAGCTAGAAGATAAGAGAGAGTTAGCTAAACAGCTAGAGATGCAAAACCTGAGAGAGCTAGAGGAAAAAAGAGCGAAAGAGGCTAGAGAACTAGAGGATAGAAAAAATGAGCTAGAGGAAAAAAGAGCGAAAGAGGCGAGAGATTTTAAAGAGAAAGAAATCCAAGATATGAGAGAAATAGAGTTATTAAAGATTCAGTCAGCTAGGGATTTAGAAGATAAAAGGCAGGAAGTAGAAGAGAAAAAGCTTAAGTTAAAAGCTAGAGCACATCAGGAACAGCTTGAATTAGCTAAGCAAGAGGTAACAGCTAGAGAGAAGTTGTTAGATGGGACTGCTAAGCAACAGGCCGAATTAAATAAACCCCGTACACGGCTAGCTTTCTTTAACCCTGAAGTCGAGACGATTGACGAGTTTTTGACACGCTTTGACAGTTTCATTGCCAACTTTAATTACACTGACATTGAAAAGAAACAACAACTCGGTCAAATACTCCAAGGTGAAAGCTCGCGCGCATTTACTGATCTAACGCGCGATCCCGCTATTACTTATGCAGATCTCAAAACGGGTTTGATGCGTACTTTTCAATGTCCAGCAGAAGGCTTTCGAAAAATGTTTAGAAGAGCCATACCTAAAGCAAATGACACCATGCAAGCCTTCGGTACCCGGTTACGCCATTATCTTGATAGATGGATTGATTTGACAGACATCCGGAAGACATATGAGGGCCTATTTGATTTGATATTAAGAGATCAATTTCTCCATATTGCTCCGCCTGCAATGACGACATATTTGCAGCGAAATCCCCCGACTAACTTCTGTGATATGTTGAAGTTAGCAGACACGTATAATGATTACCCTGATCCGGTAATTACGAGGAGTGCACCACGCCCTCCTCTTACAAATCGGCAGAAGTATACACCGAAATCGAACCGACCAATGACGAAATCGGAAAAACCCGAACCGGTACAGCGGACATATACTAAGTCACAAGACGTACGACGTCACACACGTGACTCCCCACCTATGACATGTTACACTTGCAAAGGGAAGGGGCATAGTTCTCAGAACTGTCCCAGTCCACGTGATGTAAAGGTATGCACTGAAACAGGTGCAACTCTAAAGACCCAACAGGCTACAGTAAACGGACAAAAAGTCAAAATACTGGTCGACACAGGCGCGTCCATAAGCTGCATAAATGCTAAACTTGTACGCCCTGAACAGTATCTAAGAGGTAGTGTCCGCATTCGATGTGTTATGGGACACCTTAGTACATGTCCAAGAGCCACTGTACATGTTACGTCATCCGTATTTTCCGGTACAGTCACCGCCGCAGTGATAAGAGACATGCAGTTCGGATTCATACTATCGCCCGAACAGTGTGACGCGAACACTGATGACATCTATCCTGTTCTCCCCGTAACCACTAGAGCACAACGGGAACGTAGTAAACAAGGACCCCCGGCTCTAAAGATAGTCGAGAACACATTTCCGCAGTTGACCCCAAGTCAACTCAGTCACCTGCAGCAGGAGGACAAAAGTTTGTCCTCAATGCTAAAGCTGGCACGGAAAAACACTATTACGTCCAGCAAGTACGCGACAATGACGTATTTCCTGAAGGACGGGCTAGCGTTTCGGCGCACCGACTTTAAGGAAAATGATACTAGAAGCACCACGTGTCTATTTACCCCTAAACCACTCAGACCGCTGATTCTAAGCTTTGCACACGACTCAATCATGTCTGGACATCAGGGCGCACGTCGCACTGAGCAGCGAGTTCGCGAGGACTTTGTTTGGCCAGGCCTGAGTAAGGATGTTCGCTCGTACGTTCGTACATGTACGCAGTGTCAACAACATATTGACCGAGGGCGTGTCAGTCGAGTTCCCCTCGAGATAGTACCAACAGTAGAGGAACCATTCCTAAAAGTCGCAGTAGACATTATTGGCCCAATCATTCCCGCGGCCGAAGGAGGATATCGCTATATCCTAACAATCGTGGATTTTGCCACGCGATATCCAGAAGCAGTCGCATTAAAGGGCATCACAGCGATCGAAGTCGCAGACGCTTTAATAGACGTATTTTCTCGCACGGGCGTACCTCGAGAAATATTGAGTGACCAGGGCACTCAATTCACCTCAGCAATGATGGCTGAAACAATGCGTCTACTGGCGTGTAAACAGTTGTTCTCATCACCATATCACGCTCAGTCTAATGGTGCCGTTGAACGTTTCAACGGTACAATAAAGAAAATGTTAATTAAAATGGCCTCGGAACAACCCGACCAGTGGCCGCGTTTTCTAGCACCATTACTCTTCGCGTATCGCGAACTCCCACAAGAGAGTACGGGCTACTCACCGTTCCAACTACTATATGGCAGGCAACCTCGTGGTCCCCTTAAGCTAATAAAAGAAACATGGGTCAAGGGAGACACTGTGACCGATGGTAAAGATGTTCACACGTACGTAGCCGAACTACGTCAACGTCTGACCGAGACATGTCACTTAGCACAGGAAAACATTCGCGAAAAACAACCCCGATACAAGCGAAATTTTGACCGTACGGCTGTGGAACGTGACCTCGAACCAGGTCAGCTCGTATTACTCTTGCGGCCCACGCATAACAACCGCATGCAAATGCACTGGCGTGGACCCTACCGCGTTATTAAGCGTGTGAAGCAGAACGACTACAGCATACAGATAGGAAATAAGCAGAAAACCTATCACATAAATATGCTAAAGCGTTACTATGAACGCAGCGACGAACAGATACAAAACGTGAATGTCGCACTGATACAATTGGAAGACTCCAATTTCAGAACAGACATGATGTCCGCCGAAACCACGCCTAACCCCGCAGTTACAGTCGATCAAGTCGAGATTGACTCGAACTTAACTGTCGAACAGCGCGACGCAATGTCAAACCTCTTACACAGACACGCGCGCATATTCACCGACCAACCGGGCCACTCAGATTTGGTTGAACACCGCATCAAACTTTTAAGTGACAAACCGATACGCTTAAAACAGTACCCACAGAAATATGAGAGCACAAAGTACATAGCAGAACAGGTGCGTGAAATGCAAAAACAGGGCGTGATTGAACAGTCAATCTCCCCATATTCATCACCGGTCGTCTTAGTTAAAAAGAAAGACGGTACGCTTCGTTTTTGTGTGGACTATAGACAGTTAAATGAGATAACTGAATTCGATGCGGAACCTATCCCAAATCAGGACGAATTATTCGCAAAACTAACCAAGGCACATTACTTTTCGAAGTTTGACATGTGCAAAGGGTACTGGCAACTGTCGGTTGCTATTGACGACAGACCAAAAACAGCCTTTCCAACCCCGCTAGGCTTATTTCAGTTTTGCCGACTACCGTTCGGACTAGCGAACGCACCCGCAACATTCGCGCGCTTCATGCGAAAATTACCGTTAGAGAGCGTCAACGCATTGAATTTCTTTGATGACATACTGGTAGCAACAGGAACATGGGACCAACATTTATCCTCAGTGGGTGGTCTACTTGACATTCTCGAGCGCCATAGATTGACCGTGAAACCCTCCAAAGTTCGCGCGGGCTTTCGGGAGATTGAGTTTCTTGGTCATATCATAAGTGACGGACAAATAGGCCCTAATCTAGACTTAACTGCAGCCATTCGTGACATGACCTTACCGACTACAAAGAAACAGGCCAGGGCAGTTTTGGGGCTAGTGGGGTACTACCGAAAATTTGTCCCAAACTTCAGTACGCTTCTTAAACCACTGACGGACTTAACTGGAAACAAACAACCCACGAAAATACGATGGACGGCAGAGTGTAACACCGCCCTCGAAAAAGTGAAGGACATCTTGACCAGTAAACCCGTCCTACAGTTACCAGACTTTGACAAAAGATTTATTGTCAGGACCGACGCATCAGACGAAGGCCTCGGTGCCATACTTCTCCAAGAGACAGATGACGAATACCTACCGGTAGCATACGCGTCTAAGAAACTGTTAGATCGTGAGACACGGTATTCTACGATTGAAAAAGAGTGCTTAGCAATCGTATGGGCACTCAAGAAATTTAGTGCTTATCTGTACTCTAAACCATTCATCCTGCAGTGCGATCATAAGCCGCTGACATATCTGCGCACTAGCATGTATGATAACGCTAGGCTAACTAGATGGACACTCCTGCTACAGGAGTATAGCTTCGTTGTCGAACACATCGCGGGCAGAGAAAATTCGGGTGCCGATGCATTATCCCGGCATGCCATAACCGCGATATAAACAAGAGAGAGGATAGTCTCTCCACAGAGCGCATATAATTCCTGTGGGGACTATCGTGTGAAATAAAATTTTTTTTGTTCCTATTTGATTTCCACTCTGTGAGCTCCAATCAATTTTAAGAAGGGGGTTGTCACAGGAAACGAGGGACCGAAATTATATTTTATTTCATTTCAAAAAACCGCTAACAAAACTAAATGAAGTAATCCGAGTTTTGTTATTTTTCGTATGTAGCATGTAAATTCCAGTAACGGTCACCTAAGATCTCTTTAGTAGACAGACGTTTGTGACGCAGTGTGTGTTAATTATCATGTCATATTGAATATATATATTAGTTTATGAAGAATATGTATATTAAATAAATTGGGACAACTGCGCAATACCGTCACATGTTGTTGACGAGAGAAATGACCAGTGCGCATTAGAATTGACCACAGAAAAGCGTGCATCACGATTACCACTATATATCCAAGGCAAAAATCATGTCACAGGACATAGCTTCTGGAAGTTTTGGAGACCTTCAGTAAAGCTATATAAGAGGCAAAATGAAGACTTTTACTCTCAATGTTGAAAACGTCGATTCGTCTGAAGCCAGTCTAACTTCACGTATGAATTATCTCATGTACAGAGATTTCATAAAGGAAAGCTGCAAAGATCTCTTTCCATCCGTTTTCCATCCGTCTGATGCCATATATTGAGTAACGAGGCAAAATTACTCAGTATAACTTTTGGCAAAGTGGAAAGTTCACTGTCCAAGAAAAACCCGATGCATGCGACGCTGGTTGTATGCAGTTAACGACACGAGGGACCAACTTGTTCTCCCCCCTGTCTGAGAGTTCGGTTGGACAGATCTATCCCGCTAATTGAGAGGCTAGCACCGCGATCGTCTCACAGACAATCCGGATTTCTACACTCAGTGTAATGCGACGACACATCCCACTGGACGACTCCATCCGATAATGCTAAACGTCGTTGAGGTGTCCGTTTCCACGACAAACAACGATAATTATCGAGGCTGACAGCAGTCAGCTAAATTTCAGATTTCTCCCCCGTGATAATCTGAAAGTGGTGCCTAGATTCTGCAGAATCTTCACCTGTAATGCGACGCCTCAATTGCGCCGTGATCTTCACTTTGAAGTGCCACTTATAAGTGACGTGTGAGCTTACGTCATCTCCTTGGAACTCTGACATTAATAGTGAGTAATCATTAGCACGGCTAACGCGCACATACTTAAGTCTAGGACTCTTAAGAAAATGAACACTATTATATCGTTTGCAAAATAAGAACTCTAATGTTAAAAGTAATGCTTATTTTACATGTCAACTATTGTTAAAGCGGCCCCATTTGCCGCATAAGAATTGTGTAATTAATCTTTATTTTATATTTTGAATTTCATCATTTTCATCTCCCCTTATTTCCCACAGAGTGTATGACATTGGAAAGTTGAATGAATGAATTAATCACTGTGCGAAAGAGTAGTGCCCCTTTTAAATCGGGAAATAAATAACCTGATTTAAACATCTTTCAACTCTCTTGTTATTCATAGTTTTTGAGAGGGACGAAAGAATTTGTACTATTGTTTTGCACCATTCGTCTGTTCGTCCATTTATTCACATTTATGATACACACTCACAACACACACCGCCAATAAAACGTTCCTTGGCATGACACTAATAAACTGGGCCCCACCCAAACATCAATGGAGTATGTCATGTGTGTCTATGTAACAACTTGACGCGACGTAGTACTGGCATACGTCACATGAGTTTATCTTGGAGGTGCACCGGAGCAGGCCAAAAATAGACTTCACCCCTTGCATCTCTAACTTCAGCTCGAGGTCGGCTTGTAACGAGCCTCCCGTTTTGTGACATCTGGTGACCACTGACCGTGATCTGACAAGGTAAATTGTGTTGTTGTAAGAAAGTGTCATCTCTTTCCTGCTTTTCTATCTCATCACCATATGCATTGTTTATTGCATGTTAGGGCTTGCTATTGAGACTTAGGTGAACTGGATTTTGATAAGACCTATTATTATTGTGTTGAAATAAGTTTTATAATCTTTACGCTATTATCGTTAACGCGTACCGACTCGTGTTTAGACGTACATAGATCGATATTTTGTACGCTACATTAGCAACTGTTGTTTTGCTAATTTTGCTAACTTTGCAAATTTGCGATTAGGATTTCTTTTACTCGTGTTTGTTGTAATCCTAATCACGTGGTAGCTGGTGTTCATACGCACACCATTGCACCACTTGCGACCGACAGAGGTCAAAATCCCGCGAATATTCTAAGTCATTTTATCCATACTCGTGATAACTAGCAATTTTAAAAATGGCCGAGCTAGTAAACATAAAGAAAGAACTCATGGCTATGGGTAGAGAATTCGGGTATGAGAAAGCCGAGTTAAAGAAATACGTAGATGAGGAGATAGCTAAATGGTATGTTGCGAAAGAAAATGAGGCGAAAGAGGCGAGAGAGCTAGAGGATAAGAAAAATGAGCTAGAAGAAAAGAGACAGGTAGCTAAGGATTTAGAGATGCAAACTTTGAGAGAGTTAGAGGAAAAAAGATCGAAAGAGGCGAGAGAGCTAGAGGAAAAAAGATCGAAAGAGGCGAGAGAGCTAGAGGAAAAAAGATCGAAAGAGGCTATAGAGCTAGAAGATAAGAGAGAGTTAGCTAAACAGCTAGAGATGCAAAACCTGAGAGAGCTAGAGGAAAAAAGAGCGAAAGAGGCTAGAGAACTAGAGGATAGAAAAAATGAGCTAGAGGAAAAAAGAGCGAAAGAGGCGAGAGATTTTAAAGAGAAAGAAATCCAAGATATGAGAGAAATAGAGTTATTAAAGATTCAGTCAGCTAGGGATTTAGAAGATAAAAGGCAGGAAGTAGAAGAGAAAAAGCTTAAGTTAAAAGCTAGAGCACATCAGGAACAGCTTGAATTAGCTAAGCAAGAGGTAACAGCTAGAGAGAAGTTGTTAGATGGGACTGCTAAGCAACAGGCCGAATTAAATAAACCCCGTACACGGCTAGCTTTCTTTAACCCTGAAGTCGAGACGATTGACGAGTTTTTGACACGCTTTGACAGTTTCATTGCCAACTTTAATTACACTGACATTGAAAAGAAACAACAACTCGGTCAAATACTCCAAGGTGAAAGCTCGCGCGCATTTACTGATCTAACGCGCGATCCCGCTATTACTTATGCAGATCTCAAAACGGGTTTGATGCGTACTTTTCAATGTCCAGCAGAAGGCTTTCGAAAAATGTTTAGAAGAGCCATACCTAAAGCAAATGACACCATGCAAGCCTTCGGTACCCGGTTACGCCATTATCTTGATAGATGGATTGATTTGACAGACATCCGGAAGACATATGAGGGCCTATTTGATTTGATATTAAGAGATCAATTTCTCCATATTGCTCCGCCTGCAATGACGACATATTTGCAGCGAAATCCCCCGACTAACTTCTGTGATATGTTGAAGTTAGCAGACACGTATAATGATTACCCTGATCCGGTAATTACGAGGAGTGCACCACGCCCTCCTCTTACAAATCGGCAGAAGTATACACCGAAATCGAACCGACCAATGACGAAATCGGAAAAACCCGAACCGGTACAGCGGACATATACTAAGTCACAAGACGTACGACGTCACACACGTGACTCCCCACCTATGACATGTTACACTTGCAAAGGGAAGGGGCATAGTTCTCAGAACTGTCCCAGTCCACGTGATGTAAAGGTATGCACTGAAACAGGTGCAACTCTAAAGACCCAACAGGCTACAGTAAACGGACAAAAAGTCAAAATACTGGTCGACACAGGCGCGTCCATAAGCTGCATAAATGCTAAACTTGTACGCCCTGAACAGTATCTAAGAGGTAGTGTCCGCATTCGATGTGTTATGGGACACCTTAGTACATGTCCAAGAGCCACTGTACATGTTACGTCATCCGTATTTTCCGGTACAGTCACCGCCGCAGTGATAAGAGACATGCAGTTCGGATTCATACTATCGCCCGAACAGTGTGACGCGAACACTGATGACATCTATCCTGTTCTCCCCGTAACCACTAGAGCACAACGGGAACGTAGTAAACAAGGACCCCCGGCTCTAAAGATAGTCGAGAACACATTTCCGCAGTTGACCCCAAGTCAACTCAGTCACCTGCAGCAGGAGGACAAAAGTTTGTCCTCAATGCTAAAGCTGGCACGGAAAAACACTATTACGTCCAGCAAGTACGCGACAATGACGTATTTCCTGAAGGACGGGCTAGCGTTTCGGCGCACCGACTTTAAGGAAAATGATACTAGAAGCACCACGTGTCTATTTACCCCTAAACCACTCAGACCGCTGATTCTAAGCTTTGCACACGACTCAATCATGTCTGGACATCAGGGCGCACGTCGCACTGAGCAGCGAGTTCGCGAGGACTTTGTTTGGCCAGGCCTGAGTAAGGATGTTCGCTCGTACGTTCGTACATGTACGCAGTGTCAACAACATATTGACCGAGGGCGTGTCAGTCGAGTTCCCCTCGAGATAGTACCAACAGTAGAGGAACCATTCCTAAAAGTCGCAGTAGACATTATTGGCCCAATCATTCCCGCGGCCGAAGGAGGATATCGCTATATCCTAACAATCGTGGATTTTGCCACGCGATATCCAGAAGCAGTCGCATTAAAGGGCATCACAGCGATCGAAGTCGCAGACGCTTTAATAGACGTATTTTCTCGCACGGGCGTACCTCGAGAAATATTGAGTGACCAGGGCACTCAATTCACCTCAGCAATGATGGCTGAAACAATGCGTCTACTGGCGTGTAAACAGTTGTTCTCATCACCATATCACGCTCAGTCTAATGGTGCCGTTGAACGTTTCAACGGTACAATAAAGAAAATGTTAATTAAAATGGCCTCGGAACAACCCGACCAGTGGCCGCGTTTTCTAGCACCATTACTCTTCGCGTATCGCGAACTCCCACAAGAGAGTACGGGCTACTCACCGTTCCAACTACTATATGGCAGGCAACCTCGTGGTCCCCTTAAGCTAATAAAAGAAACATGGGTCAAGGGAGACACTGTGACCGATGGTAAAGATGTTCACACGTACGTAGCCGAACTACGTCAACGTCTGACCGAGACATGTCACTTAGCACAGGAAAACATTCGCGAAAAACAACCCCGATACAAGCGAAATTTTGACCGTACGGCTGTGGAACGTGACCTCGAACCAGGTCAGCTCGTATTACTCTTGCGGCCCACGCATAACAACCGCATGCAAATGCACTGGCGTGGACCCTACCGCGTTATTAAGCGTGTGAAGCAGAACGACTACAGCATACAGATAGGAAATAAGCAGAAAACCTATCACATAAATATGCTAAAGCGTTACTATGAACGCAGCGACGAACAGATACAAAACGTGAATGTCGCACTGATACAATTGGAAGACTCCAATTTCAGAACAGACATGATGTCCGCCGAAACCACGCCTAACCCCGCAGTTACAGTCGATCAAGTCGAGATTGACTCGAACTTAACTGTCGAACAGCGCGACGCAATGTCAAACCTCTTACACAGACACGCGCGCATATTCACCGACCAACCGGGCCACTCAGATTTGGTTGAACACCGCATCAAACTTTTAAGTGACAAACCGATACGCTTAAAACAGTACCCACAGAAATATGAGAGCACAAAGTACATAGCAGAACAGGTGCGTGAAATGCAAAAACAGGGCGTGATTGAACAGTCAATCTCCCCATATTCATCACCGGTCGTCTTAGTTAAAAAGAAAGACGGTACGCTTCGTTTTTGTGTGGACTATAGACAGTTAAATGAGATAACTGAATTCGATGCGGAACCTATCCCAAATCAGGACGAATTATTCGCAAAACTAACCAAGGCACATTACTTTTCGAAGTTTGACATGTGCAAAGGGTACTGGCAACTGTCGGTTGCTATTGACGACAGACCAAAAACAGCCTTTCCAACCCCGCTAGGCTTATTTCAGTTTTGCCGACTACCGTTCGGACTAGCGAACGCACCCGCAACATTCGCGCGCTTCATGCGAAAATTACCGTTAGAGAGCGTCAACGCATTGAATTTCTTTGATGACATACTGGTAGCAACAGGAACATGGGACCAACATTTATCCTCAGTGGGTGGTCTACTTGACATTCTCGAGCGCCATAGATTGACCGTGAAACCCTCCAAAGTTCGCGCGGGCTTTCGGGAGATTGAGTTTCTTGGTCATATCATAAGTGACGGACAAATAGGCCCTAATCTAGACTTAACTGCAGCCATTCGTGACATGACCTTACCGACTACAAAGAAACAGGCCAGGGCAGTTTTGGGGCTAGTGGGGTACTACCGAAAATTTGTCCCAAACTTCAGTACGCTTCTTAAACCACTGACGGACTTAACTGGAAACAAACAACCCACGAAAATACGATGGACGGCAGAGTGTAACACCGCCCTCGAAAAAGTGAAGGACATCTTGACCAGTAAACCCGTCCTACAGTTACCAGACTTTGACAAAAGATTTATTGTCAGGACCGACGCATCAGACGAAGGCCTCGGTGCCATACTTCTCCAAGAGACAGATGACGAATACCTACCGGTAGCATACGCGTCTAAGAAACTGTTAGATCGTGAGACACGGTATTCTACGATTGAAAAAGAGTGCTTAGCAATCGTATGGGCACTCAAGAAATTTAGTGCTTATCTGTACTCTAAACCATTCATCCTGCAGTGCGATCATAAGCCGCTGACATATCTGCGCACTAGCATGTATGATAACGCTAGGCTAACTAGATGGACACTCCTGCTACAGGAGTATAGCTTCGTTGTCGAACACATCGCGGGCAGAGAAAATTCGGGTGCCGATGCATTATCCCGGCATGCCATAACCGCGATATAAACAAGAGAGAGGATAGTCTCTCCACAGAGCGCATATAATTCCTGTGGGGACTATCGTGTGAAATAAAATTTTTTTTGTTCCTATTTGATTTCCACTCTGTGAGCTCCAATCAATTTTAAGAAGGGGGTTGTCACAGGAAACGAGGGACCGAAATTATATTTTATTTCATTTCAAAAAACCGCTAACAAAACTAAATGAAGTAATCCGAGTTTTGTTATTTTTCGTATGTAGCATGTAAATTCCAGTAACGGTCACCTAAGATCTCTTTAGTAGACAGACGTTTGTGACGCAGTGTGTGTTAATTATCATGTCATATTGAATATATATATTAGTTTATGAAGAATATGTATATTAAATAAATTGGGACAACTGCGCAATACCGTCACATGTTGTTGACGAGAGAAATGACCAGTGCGCATTAGAATTGACCACAGAAAAGCGTGCATCACGATTACCACTATATATCCAAGGCAAAAATCATGTCACAGGACATAGCTTCTGGAAGTTTTGGAGACCTTCAGTAAAGCTATATAAGAGGCAAAATGAAGACTTTTACTCTCAATGTTGAAAACGTCGATTCGTCTGAAGCCAGTCTAACTTCACGTATGAATTATCTCATGTACAGAGATTTCATAAAGGAAAGCTGCAAAGATCTCTTTCCATCCGTTTTCCATCCGTCTGATGCCATATATTGAGTAACGAGGCAAAATTACTCAGTATAACTTTTGGCAAAGTGGAAAGTTCACTGTCCAAGAAAAACCCGATGCATGCGACGCTGGTTGTATGCAGTTAACGACACGAGGGACCAACTTGTTCTCCCCCCTGTCTGAGAGTTCGGTTGGACAGATCTATCCCGCTAATTGAGAGGCTAGCACCGCGATCGTCTCACAGACAATCCGGATTTCTACACTCAGTGTAATGCGACGACACATCCCACTGGACGACTCCATCCGATAATGCTAAACGTCGTTGAGGTGTCCGTTTCCACGACAAACAACGATAATTATCGAGGCTGACAGCAGTCAGCTAAATTTCAGATTTCTCCCCCGTGATAATCTGAAAGTGGTGCCTAGATTCTGCAGAATCTTCACCTGTAATGCGACGCCTCAATTGCGCCGTGATCTTCACTTTGAAGTGCCACTTATAAGTGACGTGTGAGCTTACGTCATCTCCTTGGAACTCTGACATTAATAGTGAGTAATCATTAGCACGGCTAACGCGCACATACTTAAGTCTAGGACTCTTAAGAAAATGAACACTATTATATCGTTTGCAAAATAAGAACTCTAATGTTAAAAGTAATGCTTATTTTACATGTCAACTATTGTTAAAGCGGCCCCATTTGCCGCATAAGAATTGTGTAATTAATCTTTATTTTATATTTTGAATTTCATCATTTTCATCTCCCCTTATTTCCCACAGAGTGTATGACATTGGAAAGTTGAATGAATGAATTAATCACTGTGCGAAAGAGTAGTGCCCCTTTTAAATCGGGAAATAAATAACCTGATTTAAACATCTTTCAACTCTCTTGTTATTCATAGTTTTTGAGAGGGACGAAAGAATTTGTACTATTGTTTTGCACCGTTCGTCTGTTCGTCCATTTATTCACATTTATGATACACACTCACAACACACACCGCCAATAAAACGTTCCTTGGCATGACACTAATAAACTGGGCCCCACCCAAACATCAATGGAGTATGTCATGTGTGTCTATGTAACAACTTGACGCGACGTAGTACTGGCATACGTCACATGAGTTTATCTTGGAGGTGCACCGGAGCAGGCCAAAAATAGACTTCACCCCTTGCATCTCTAACTTCAGCTCGAGGTCGGCTTGTAACGAGCCTCCCGTTTTGTGACATCTCTCTCGTCAACAACATGTGACGGTATTGCGCAGTTGTCCCAATTTATTTAATATACATATTCTTCATAAACTAATATATATATTCAATATGACATGATAATTAACACACACTGCGTCACAAACGTCTGTCTACTAAAGAGATCTTAGGTGACCGTTACTGGAATTTACATGCTACATACGAAAAATAACAAAACTCGGATTACTTCATTTAGTTTTGTTAGCGGTTTTTTGAAATGAAATAAAATATAATTTCGGTCCCTCGTTTCCTGTGACACCCCACATTTGAAGAAGTACACATTTTATGAAGTGGACATTTCAATAAGAACGGCTAAGAGCAAGTAGCATAATTAACATTATACTTACACCCCATAATTTTTCTAAATGTTCTCAACTGCAATTCGAAAACACGAGTATTGTTTCCCCATGCGAGTAAGGTGTGCAACAGAGCGTGACCTGAGAAGTGCACTTAGTGAAGACGTAATTTACCTTGAACTCGAGTTTCACACCTTCAATATGAAAGATTGCTAACGCTGCGTCGGTATCTCGATGGGAGACCCACTCGGAAGTAAAGATTTTGTCGAGTGCAATATAAAAATATGCCCAGGATGACAACTGTGTATTCAACAAAATCAAGAGGACACAACCCTCATCAAGATGATTAAGGGAAAAATATGTTTTCAATGAATATTTTTCTTTGACGTTTCGATTCTATAATGTACGTTTCCATGTGGGACATAACCATACGAATATGAACAAAGACAAGTTTTTATTTCAAGAACCAACATCTCTACTGAAGATGGCGCTCTCATCATGATTGTTGGATTTGAAGCTGGAGCACTAGTTGAGCCCCATAGATTTTTTCCCCTTGCTCAAATGGGAACCTGGTGAAATAGCGCACTTTTGTATGAGTGCTTTTCATTGGTTGTTGTTCTCAATTATTGCTTTGTGCTGCAATGACTGATGAACCCAGAACAAAATATTCTTAATTTATATATAGATCAAGTTTAAAAATCAACAGATAAGTAAATTGTACCTAACATACTATATAAAATTAATACGTTATCAATTTTATTTAGATGCAATAAAATGAAATAAGAAATATAATATCATAATAAATAAATAAAACAAATTTGTCTTAAAAGAAATGTATACTTGCATATCTCAACTCTAGAAAAGTATTCCGACATATTTAAACGAATACAAAATGTATTAAATCTCTGCATACTGACAACGTGTAACATGAATGGAAAGTTGCTCTGTTAAACTATGGACATGCTGGGAATCAGCGATAACTGCAAGAGTCATTAGGGAAGCTATAGATTACGCCATTGAAATACACGTTTCTGTTAGGTTAGAAGGACGCCCCCACCGTATTACCGGTTGTTTCTAAGGCGATCAGGTCTTTTTTAGGGTATATTATAGGTTGTACCCGGCTAAATGAGAACTTGTTAGTCACCTATCATTTCTAGGTATTTTCTATTTTAGCTAAAAATTGATTTTATAAATGAATTAAAAAAAATTCTTCTGATGACTGCTTTATTGCACGTAGGGCCCTACAGTATGCCAGATTGCAGGACAAATTTCATATCTAATGAACGTTCATTACGAGGAAGGATATCGACAGTGAAACCCATGTGCATTTTTATTAATTTGCTTTAGCTTTATTGCTTTATGAATATGCACACAATTGTATTAATTTGGTATTTTATACCCCTTCATGTTCCAGACATGGTCCAAGTGTCATTAGATAAGTCTATGTCTAGTATTTGGGACTGAAAATTTTATTGTTTGGTTGGCGATAAATATTTGGATAATAATAACACCACTTTTTGGACAGCTCTGAGTTGAAAATAATTGTCCTTGGGGGACTGTAAGATTGGTATTGGATATACCTCAAGCTTTTTTTATTCCTTTCCTTGTTTTTAATGCTTAGGACTTGAAACAGCGCAAAACAAGTAAGGCTAACCGTTTGAGCCTCAGAATGTTAAGAACTGCATAAGTAGCCAGGCCTAATGAACATTTTTAGTAAAGCAAGAATGTAAAACCATCAAGTCCAACCAACTGAGCCCCAGAACGCTAAGCACTGCATATGTTGCATGTTGCTGGGCGTTATGGACCTTCTGAACACAGCAATAGGGCAATATAAGCATGTCAACTAACTGAGCCTCAGAACGCTAAGAACTACATAAGTAGCCAGGCCTGATGGATCTTCTAAGCAAAATAAGAGTATAATACAAGCTTGGCGACCCTTTTAAGTCTCCGACAATAAGACAATACCGTGGTACTGCATTGGTGACGGTAACGGTTGCATTATTCAGACTAGAATATTACAACCAACGACAACAGTAGTGTCCTTTGCGTCTCGAGTACTTTTCCTCCATTTCTTTATGAGAAAAATTAAATAGAACGCAGGAGATGTGTGGTGTCTGTAAGTTAAAGACTCTGGCCTTATTTGCTGAAAGTCTTGGGATCAAGTCCCTTCTTAGTCAATGGAAATTTTCTATATTTAATTTTTTTAAATGTTGAATTTAACAATCAAAATTTTAAACACGTAGAAATCTATGTGTCTGGGAAAAAGCTTAGTT
The DNA here is from genome assembly GCA_028829895.1 of Sinotaia quadrata. Taxonomy (NCBI): domain Eukaryota; kingdom Metazoa; phylum Mollusca; class Gastropoda; order Architaenioglossa; family Viviparidae; genus Sinotaia; species Sinotaia quadrata. The sequence continues at coordinate 12,276,756 of CM054182.1, forward strand.
TATAAGTTGCATCTGCAAAATGATATAGCAGTGGAACAATATTACTGCAACAATATACAATCTCTTCATGTATCTTCACTTTCTATTTGCATTCCCACAATCCTTCAGTTTTAAATCTTTCATCCCTACATTCCCCACAAATATCATATCCACTTGAGAAATGCACTCATGGTTATCTCTTACTCACTACCAATATAACAATCAGAAATTGTTCTTTTAAAAAAATATTTTGTCATTGTCAAGACGTATACTTAAAACAGACGTTTGACGCTGTTAATTCCTGCTTAACCGGGATATCTGTGAGATTACATTTACACTACCCACTACATGTAGACAGCTCTAGAATCAAGTAAATATTGGAAAGAATTAAATTTTGTCTGAATTGGTTGTGATATAAGTCCTCATTGACAAAGCTACAAAATTTGTCTGGAACAAAGTTTATTTAGAATTATTAAGTTAAAGTAATGCATTATTGCACACGTCACTGTATTTTCTTTATCACCATTACAATACAAAACCCTGCAAAAGGAAGTGACTAACAAAAACAAAAACTCCCACCACCACCACCCCATCATACTGAAAAAAGATATGCTACAGATAACCACAGATATTTTGGTTGCTTAGAAATGCTAGTGCTAGTAAAACAACATACATTTCCGTCCATTTATTTTAAAAAATAATCTTACATGTATTACTTTATCTTAAAGGTAAAGGGGCAAAACCGGACGCGGCTGTTCTAAAGAACACACTTAATTTGTCTTTATCTCTGTCTATCTGTGTGTCTTTCTCTCTACAGTACATCGATAATTCTGAATAACAATAAATAAAAAATTGTAATATATTTGTAAAAGAAGCAAATGGAGACCAGTGTTTGCATTTTCATATAAGGAATGAGTTTATACTTCACATATGTTAACATATTATTGGTTTATATTGCAGTATGCACTCTTCCCTCGTCAGACACGTTGCACCTCTTTAATGTAAGTGGACTATTCCACTTTAAATGCGGTTTTCTTATTTATATTTACCAAAGAAACTTAAATATAAGTGCATTGTTTCCCGAATAATTACGTTGTCTTCATCACTATACATTTGTTTCGCGAAGCGAAGGGAACCCGAAATGGCCACTTTGGATGTGCCTAGGTTATTTTCACTTAAGGCGCATTGTTTCCATATACAATGTATTGTACGTTCTTAATGCACGTTGTAACTAAGGCGCATTGTGTCCATATACAATGCATTGTACGTTCTTAATATACATTGTAACTAAGGCGCATTGTGTCCATATACAATGCATTGTACGTTCTTAATGTACATTGTAACTAAGGCGCATTGTGTCCATATACAATGCATATGTACGTTCTTAATGTACATTGTAACTAAGGCGCATTGTGTCCATATACAATGCATTGTACGTTCTTAATGCCCATTGTAACTAAGGCGCATTGTGTCCATATACAATGCATTGTACGTTCTTAATGCACATTGTAACTAAGGGCGTACTAACACCATTCACGAATGGATTTTAGGAACACAGAACGGATATTGGGTTTATTCCTAAAATAAAAATTAAAGTTAGAAACGCAATACGGTATTGAATTTATTGTTGAAACAAGAATTGAAAGCATTTGATATACACCTCTGTCTTGTCTTCCTCCTGACTTGTTCAATCTAAAACTGTCTCTGCTAACTCTCTCAGTCGTAAGGTGGTCTTCGTAATTTTACATCTCTCTCTGAATCACTGACTGGATGTTAAGATCGTGGCACTGTCTGCCCGTTTGTATCTCTACTTAAAATCTTTCCTCCCACACCCTCCTCAGAAGTCATACCCACTCTACAATAACTAATAACTAAACTTCATTTTCCTCTCTTTCTTCAAATTGAAAGTGTATAGTCCTCAATTCTGGGCAGTTAACCCCATGAAAACATTGAGACTTAAAGTTCGATTTACAAAGTGTGTTTGTTCATGTTAGCATAAGAACGTATTTCTTTGTTATAAAAATTCCTGGCTTGCAGAAAGGGATAAATTCCAGTTGTCGAGCCACTGAAATGGCTAACGTTCATGACCTTTATACGGAAAGAATAAAACAAACAATACATAAATATGTACTTTGAGGTCTTAAGCACCTTGTTTTCTTCTCAAAACCTTTGACGGGCTGTAAAGTTTTAAGTTTCAACACGAATGGCGGTCTACACCTTAATGCAGATAGAATTAACTCCCATAAACAGGTAATAATACTCAGTGAAAAGATCAAGATATTCGATATTTTTCACTTAGGATATAACATAAGAAAGGATATGGTTCTGGAGAAAAAGATAGTTTATATTATTTAACTCTCTTACAAGTGGATTAGAAGATTCATAATTAACCTTTAAACTGGTATTGTAAGTATTCTGTTGAGAAAAAAGCACATGTTGACTTTAATAAATGAAACCTAACACCAGCTGAATGAAAGGCAGCTCATTTTCTCAGCAATGGCTGACTGCTCTGGATGATAATACTTTCACTAGCGCACGGTTCAGACATTTTTATTATAGTCTTGTGACGCAAATTCGCTCATTTAACCGCACACGTCACACAACCAGTCTCCCCTCACCCCAATACTCCTGAACCTACCCCTAACACTGCAAAAAATAAAAAGTTGAACGCTTTCGGATATTGGCTGTAAACTTGTTTTCATCCCTACGACCTTTGTCATTTCTATTAACTTTTGGCCAAGGATGGAATTCTGATTATACAAAGCCTGGAAAGGAAGAATGAAACAGGAATTCTGATCATGCAATGCAAAAATGAGAAAGGAATGTTGACCATGCAAACACTGGAATGCATGAATGAGATAAATTATGACAATGAAACTGGAAAGCAAGAAAGAGAAAGAAATGTTGACAGTGCAAAGTGTGGAATGCAATAATGAGAAAGGAATATTGACAGTGCATAGTCTGGAATGCAAGAATGAGAAAGGAATATTGACAGTGCAAAGTCTGGAATGTAAGAAATAGAGTAGAATGTTGACTGTACAAAGGACGGAATGCAGGGAATAAGAAATGAATGTTGACTGTACAAAGGACGGAATGCTGGCATTACAATAGCTAGAATGCAAGAAACAGAATAGAATACTGACCGTGCTAAGGCTAGAATGCAAAGAATTAGAAAGAATGATGAAAGTTTCTAAGGCTGGAATACAGAGAATAAGAAATGAATGCTGACTGTACCAAGGCTGTAATGCAGGAAATAAGAAAGGAATGCTGACCATACCAATGCTGGAATGCAGGGAATAAGAAAGGAATGCTGACTATGCTATCCCTGGAATGTAGAGAATAAGAAATGAATGTTGACCGTGGTAAGGAGGGAATGCAAAGAATATAAAAGGAATGCTGACCGTACAAAAGGTGAAAAGCAGAGAATAAGAAAGGAATGCTGACCGTACAAAGGACAGAATGCACAGAATATGAAAGGATGGAATGCAAGAAGGACAACGACGTGTGGAAAGAGAACATTATGTGTATGACCCTGCCATATTAGCCAGACTAGTATATGGAAACAAAAACACACCATACAAGGGTCCTATTCTTCTGTAACTGAAAACTTCCAGCATTCTACATACTTCTGTAACTGAAATTCCAGCATTGTATGCAATCTGTAACTGAAAAATTCCAGCATTCTACATACTTCTGTAACTGAAATTCCAGCATTGTATGCAATCTGTAACTGAAAACTTCAAGCATTCTACATACTTCTGTAACTGAAATTCCAGCATTGTATGCAATCTGTAACTGAAAACTTCCAGCATTCTACATACTTCTGTAACTGAAATTCCAGCATTGTATGCAATCTGTAACTGAAACTTCTAGCATTCTACATACTTCTGTAACTGGAAACTTCCAACATTCTACATACTTCTGTAATTAGAAACTTCCAGCGTTCTACATACTTCTGTAGCTGGAAACTTCCAGCGTTCTACATACTTCTGTAACTGGAAACTTCCATAGTTCTACATACTTGTATAACTGGAAACTTCTAGCGTTTCTTTGTCAATCTGTAACTTGAAACTTCCAGCATTTTATATACTTCTGTAACTGGAAACTTCCATCGTTCAATATACTTCTGTAACTAGAAACTTCCTGTATTCAATATACTTCTGTAACTAGAAACTTCTTGTATTCAATATAATCATGTAAGTGGAAACTTCATATGTTCAATATACTTCTGTAACCAGAAATTTCCAGTGTTCAATATACTTCTGTAACTGGAAACTTCCAGTATTTCACATACGTCTGTAACTGGAAACCCCCAGTATTCAACATACTTCTGTAATCAGAAGCTTTCGGTATTCCATATACTTCTATAACTGGAAACTTCCAGTATTCAGTTTACTTCTATAATTGGAAACTTACAGTATTTAACACATTTCTCTTTACATTTTAGCGTCTTTATAAAATGTGCCTTCCAACAAATACAGGGCGAGGGAGAAACGCTTTAACTGTTTTGTAGTGAACTAAAGCCGATATTAAAGAACTATCTTCATACTCGACTGCAGAGCCCATAAACTGTCGAGAAATTGAAATTGCAGTTCAAGCAGTTTCGCCACGAATTAAAAAATGCTATCAAAGGGTCAAATACATAGTACAACCTTAAATTCATTGTTCACGTAAGAGATATAATAGTTGATTTTGGTTGAAAACATCGCACCAAAAATAATTGATTAATTTATGGAATGTTTACATTCAGTAAATGTATACCACTTTGGAGCAATCAAAATCCTATTTATTACATTTCTCGGACTTATTTTTAACATCGTTTGTAATATTTTGTTCTTTAGAACTACATCTAAGTCATGGGGCAACATCGTAAGTCAGGGGACTAAGTCCTAAATCAAGGGATTACACTTTAAATCACTGGACTTCGTTACTGGCAAAGGATTAAATTCTAAGTCATGGGACTACAAATGCATTTCAAAGGATTAAATTGTACATCACATGATTAGATTCTAAGACGACTCGACTGTCTTTTAAGTCAAGGATCTACAATGTATATCAAAGGATTAAATTCGAAATCACGTGACTAGATTCTAAGACGACTCGAGAGTCTTTTAAGTCAAGGGATTACAATGTATGTCAAAGGATTCATTCTAAGTCACGTGATTACATTCTTGAAGGATGAGCTGACGACATCTTAGATGTAAACTTTGATTTATGTTTTGTTTTTGTTTTACTTCACTCCTAACTGCAATTTTTATTTTAAAATAGTAAAAGGATATTTCAGTCGTTTTCACCTCTCATTCTAGTCAAAACTAACAAATCAGAAAAGTATACAAAAATACTCATCAACAAAATAAACGTAACCAGACAGGTTATTATAAACCAGAGCGAAAACCAAAGCAAACAGAAGACAATAAATAATTGTAAACCTCTCGGTGCATATGCTTATATACTTGTGAGTTTTCATGTCTGTTTGCATGTGTTTACATGTGTTTCTGTGAGTGTGTGTACATAGAATGATATATGAGTGAGAGTAAGTAAGCCTACAGCAAAAGGTCTTTCGTAAACGCAATAGTTATAAATTTGCTGTAGCAGCAACTGAATTGGGTAGGTATGAATTTAGGGTACAGCTCTAGCCTCTTGTTCAAGTGTGCCGAGTTTGATTGTGAAGTAGGGTTAATGGTAAAACTCCACTTTGCATCAGCTAAGTATTTCCCTATCTAAAATCGAAAAGAATACATTAACGGTTCTTCACGAAGGCATCTTTACTCGCATGACAAATGAGTTTTTATTTTTTCTTTTATCTTACAACTTAATCTCCCAGCAAATGACATTATACATATCTTTGTCAGACTTTTACAACTTAATATCTTGGCAAGTGTCATTGTAACTATCTTTTCAGACTTTTACATCTTAATATCTTGGCAAGTGACATTATAAATATCTTTTTCAGACTTTTCCATCTTAATATCTTGGCAAGTGACATTATAAATATCTTTTTCAGACTTTTACATCTTAATATCTTGGCAAGAGACATTATAAATATCTTTATCAGACTTTTACATCTTAATATCTTGGCAAGTGACATTATATATATCTTTTTCAGAGAAGCTGTCTACACTCGCATTAGTTCCTCTGCAAAATCAGTAACTTTTATAGACAAGAAACCACCTTGCTGGAAATTTCACTTTAAATATTTATAAAAGATAAAAATCACCCCCACCTCCCGAACCAAGTATAGATGACTTCTCTCTTAATACCTTCTCAATAGCTTTATGTTTAGTTGTCAAATTGACGCCTATAATACCTTCTCAATAGCTTTATGTTTAGTTGTCAAATTGACGCCTATAATACCTTCTCAATAGCTCTATGTTTAGTTGTCAAATTGACGCCTATAATACCTTCTCAATAGCTCTATGTTTAGTTGTCAAATTGACGCCTATAATACCTTCTCAATAGCTCTATGTTTAGTTGTCAAATTGACGCCTATAATACCTTCTCAATAGCTCTATGTTTAGTTGTCAAATTGACGCCTATAATACCTTCTCAATAGCTCTATGTTTAGTTGTCAAATTGACGCCTATAATACCTTCTCAATAGCTCTATATTTAGTTGTCAAATTGACGCCTATAATACCTTCTCAATAGCTCTATGTTTAGTTGTCAAATTGACGCCTATAATAACTTCTCAATAGCTCTATGTTTAGTTGTCAAATTGACGCCTATAATACCTTCTCAATAGCTCTATGTTTAGTTGTCAAATTGACGCCTATAATACCTTCTCAATAGCTCTATGTTTAGTTGTCAAATTGACGCCTATAATACCTTCTCAATAGCTCTATATTTAGTTGTCAAATTGACGCCTATAATAACTTCTCAATAGCTCTATGTTTAGTTGTCGGATGGATCCTATAACTTCTCCATAGGTCTGTATATAGGTTGTCAAATTGACGCCTATAATAACTTCTCAATAGCTCTATGTTTAGTTGTCGGATGGCGCCTATTTCTCCATAGGTCTGTATATAGGTTGTCAAATTGACGCCTATAATAACTTCTCCATAGCTCTGTTTTTAGATTGTCGGGTGGTGCCTATAATAACTTCTCCCTTGCTCTGTACATAGGTTGTCAGATGGCACCTATAACTTCTCCCTAGCCATGTAATTAGGTCGTCGGATGGTGCCTAAAATGTCTACCTAGGGCTGTATTTAGGTCGTCGTATGGTGCCTAAAACGTCTCCCAGCCATATATTTAGTTCGTCGGATGGTGCCTAAAACGTCTACCTAGGGCTGTATTTAGGTCGTCGTATGGTGCCTAAAACGTCTACCTAGGGCTGTATTTAGATCGTCGGATGGTGCCTAAAATGTCTACCTAGGGCTGTATTTAGGTCGTCGGATGGTGCCTAAAATGTCTACCTAGGGCTGTATTTAGGTCGTCGTATGGTGCCTAAAACGTCTCCCAGCCATATATTTAGTTCGTCGGATGGTGCCTAAAACGTCTACCTAGGGCTGTATTTAGATCGTCGGATGGTGCCTAAAACGTTTCCGTAGCCATGTATTTATGTCATTGCTTCATGTCACTGTAATAAGTTATATTTGATATGAAAGTTAATCTGTTGATTATTTTAAAAGATGGGTATGACTTGATTTGCTTGTGCTCTAACGAACGTTTTCTTAAAAGGAAAGACATGATCTCAACTGTTTATTGCCTCATAGTTTATCTTCTGAATTCTGATAAATTGTCTTATTTTCGTTCTCCGGCCAAAACCCGTATATACGCTACATTTTTGCTATTGCCATTAATATCATTAATGTCAACAATGTAAATTGCTTTAGTCATGATCAGATCACTCCCCAAAATGTTGTACTACTAACGATTACTACTGTCAACAATTAAATTATTGTAGTCACAACTATAGGCTAACTGTCACCGAATGAATTGCTAACGACACGAATATAACCATCAGCAATAAAATCATTGTAGTCACGAATGCAACTGCCACCATTTGTCGTTGTCGCGACTGTAACTGCCGCTAGTGTCGCAAATAGCATTATACTACCTCTATTGCCTCGATTACAATTGACACCCTCACATCCCACCCTAAAACAAAAATATTTCATGTTCACGCCCATAATCTAAACTATTAAGACGAATGCTGGTGTCAGGAAAAGAAATTGCTATCAACATGAGAATGTAACGTGACTGCAATGGTGTGCTAACTCGCCGTGACTTGAAACAGCGCCCATCTAACATGATTTAGTCATGCTGAACTAAGAAGTGACCAAGATAAATATACATGTCTAGACCTGAAAACCCAAATGCAATTCACAGGTAAAAACTTGTGAACAAGCTATAAAAAGAACGTGACCCTTTCTAACGTCCCCGTACAAAACGCCTTGTGACTGCAGCTCGCACGCACCCAGCGAAGCTGCGCGCTATTAGTATGGTCGTAGTGGTAGATTTGATATGGACTATTTTCACTTCCTGAATTCATTATAGGGAAAATGCTTTACATTTATTGCCTCACTTCTCTTCGTGAAAATATCCCGTGTGTGTGTGTGTGTGTGTTCGCGCGCGTGTGTAAGCGTGCATGCGTAGTGTATGTGTGCGTGCATGTGCAATTAAACGTCAAAGATACTAATTTATGTTTAGTTTTTTGAATCCGCCTGATAAAAGCACATGTTAAAGGATTTAGATGACTTGCTATGTGTGCACTGTATAGTTCCCTTAATGGTGTCCTGGAAATATTCTCCACCACTGCCACTCCACACACTTTGTATAGTTCACAAAGATTGGTCGTACAATTAACTGATTATCTTACTGAAATGTGTAATTCACAAAGATTGGTCGTACAATTAACTGATTATCTTACTGAAATGTGTAATTCACAAAGATTGGTCGTACGATAGACTGATTATCTTACTGAAATGTGTAATTCACAAAGATTGGTCGTACAATTAACTGATTATCTTACTGAAATGTGTAATTCACAAAGATTGGTCGTACAATTAACTGATTATCTTACTGAAATGTGTAATTCACAAAGATTGGTCGCACGATAGACTGATTATCTTACTGAAATGTGTAATTCGGAAACGTTGGTCGTACGATGGACCTATTATATATCTTTCAGTTTGCATTTGGATGATTAGGTAAGGATTTACGATAGGTTTTTAATTTGAACTTTTTCAAGTAGGCCGACCATTCGGTTAGGAAGGGATGTTAGCATCAATTGACGATTGTGATAGAGGAACATACTTATGGGTCTTTCTCATGATACTGTGGTAGAGGACCTAGTCGATGAGGAAGAAGACGACATGCCCGATGCCTCACCAAAACGATAATGTTATTGAGTGCATGAGTCATGAATGGTGCCAGTATGCGTGCACATAAAGACAGCAAAAAACCAGATACCATAACATAGAAGGTTTACCACAATTTCACAAGAAACGAATAGTTGCTGAAATGTACTTGTTATACTGTTGGAGGTAGAGGCATCTGTAACAACTTCATACACATGGTTGCTCAAAGCAAAAATAAACAATCGCCATTTGTTGCTTTTATTTCACTGTTTTGGGTTCTTCACTGGATGTAGTTATATTTTATTAATGTCTGTATATACAGTTGCTCAAAGCTAAAATAAACAATCGCCATTTGTTGCTTTTATTTAACTGTTTTTGGGTTCTTCACTGGATGTATTTATATTTTATTAATGTCTGTATAATTCAAACTGTTAATAATAATTAGTGGTCATGTGCTAATTTATGATAAAATATATATGATTCATCTTTATAAGAAAGAGTAATTATTACTTACTGAAGTTAACTAATCATTCTGGCATGTCTGCCCACCTTCTCAAAATGTTAGTAAGTTATTGAAAGATAAAAATAAATTAATTCATAATAATCTTAAATTTAATAATAGTAACTTAAATAGTAATAAAAGTTTTGATATTATTACTTTAAACCTTTCTAAAATAGTTGTTTATTCAATTTGAAGTTCAATTTCTAACTCTGATATTTTAATTAGATTTAGCTTTGAGTCTTCCAACTCGCCACTTATGTAATTCCTGGTTGAGTTTATCATCCACTCTGTCTCTTGCGAGTGTACATAAAGTCTTTGTGTCTGTATGAGAGGACCATATCTCTTGGCTGGCAAGCACTTAGACTGGATGCAAAATGTGTCACCCAGAGTAAGTTAAAAATGGGAAGAAGATGGTAGAATACTTAAATAAGTGTGTGAGAGAAAGCCAAAATTAGATTGCCTTTCATACCCACATGAGTGTCTCCTATAGTGATCTCCCATAGTATCTGTCATTGACTGAAATTATGGGTTTGAGGACTTGTGGAATTTCCTGGATTGTATAATTCAGTGACGTATTGCCAGCAATGCCTGGCAAAGTGGTGCAAGTTGACTGACCCCAGTTAAGGTAGGCTACTCATTCATCTGCTATATCTAACTTTGTATGGTCTGACCAGCTAAGGGAAAGGGCTGTTCATTTCTACCATGTCTACGTGTTTAATTGGTCCATGTCAAGAAGGTCGTCAACCCATGCTCCATACATATGAACCAGAGACAACACGCCAACGCTGTCATTAGCCTTTGAAACAGTTTTTTCCCTGATTGTCTGAGTGAAAAGATAAGTTAAAACAAGAGAACACTCAAAAGACATTGCTTGCCAAGGTTGACATCAGCATTGATATTATAATGTGCGTAAAATTCCTCATTAATAGTGATGACATTTTTAGCCGCAATTTATCCTGATCTACCTAGACATTTATTTCATCATTTCTAATTGTATTTAACTTCATTTCTTTATTGAGTATATGTGGGTAAAATTTGATTGTATTCACCAAGGGAGTACAGAGGCTTAGAGCTAATTAAGTTATGTGTTTAGCACAGGCTGGACAGTTCGTGTTGCAACCATTGTGCGCCCCTGTGTTCGTTCTTGAATGTGTGCGTGTGTGACTGGGGAATGGAGTTAAGTTTTCCAGCAATCAAAGAGGACTATTTCAAATAACATTGTATTCCTTTTTCGTCTTTCTCTCCTCCTCCATTCACACATAACTAAACGGCACAATCGTAATTAATATTTAATTAATTAATCATTAATGTTGTAAACAGCTCCTGTAGCATTTATTATTTAATATAAAGAGGTGATTTGTTATAATTTAAATTTTCTACAATACATACAATTTCATTTCTAAGCAATTTTACTAATTAGAAAGAGGGTGTATTGATTAGAAAACATTCCTTTGTCCCATTATTAATCTCCTAAGCCGCCCCCTTCCCCCGACGTATAGACATTTCTTTCGACTATCAGCTTCCTGAGTTTACAGAACACAAAATATCGCATTGAGGTTTTAAAAACTACAACTGCAAGAACCCCTGTGTTCTTAGTGCCAACGATGACAGAAGAAATAATACAAATTGATGAAATGAACAAACAATCCCACACAAGCATAGCAAACCTTACATAGCTGTGTTTGATTTACGAGGAAAAAACAACAAAAGAGGATTTTTTCACTGATTCCACTAGAAGAAAGGAAAAAGGAAGACAGCTTACTACAACCTTTATATAAAACCACAAAAAGGTAAATGTCGTTTCTTTCTAATAATTATCACAGTAAAAGACGTTAAGAAGATCCAGATCTAACGTTTAAAATAATGTTAAGTACAAAGCATTTTATTAATAAAAATCCCGTATAAATTTCTTTCAAGTTTGACTTGCACTGATCCAGCCCAACAACTTTAGCTCGCATACCTACACCCGCAAAAACATAGCGTTGAAGTTTCTTGCATGAAATTGGGGATGGGCTCATTTTAGTAGCCTGAAACGATAACTCTAATCGAAGTCAGTAATCTCCCTTTTGAGGTGCTTTATCACAAACGGGTTGCGCATAACGCAATCAATGCTTGTAGCGGTCGAGATTTGATACAGAGCAAATGTGACCTAAAATCATGCATTCGAATTATGAATGTACACCTGTGAACTCTGATCCCTGAACTTTTGAACGATGGCCATAATTAAACGTTGCAATGCAAGAGGACTACACTAGAAATGATACTGAAAAGGGGGAAGCCTAAGTCTCGACTTTAAAAATATGATATATTTACTTTAAACTAACTAAATGGTGCCCTATGACAACGACCCTTAAGGTGACAAATCCCGTGATTGATTCATGTGTACTTTAATACAAAACCTACGGGTACTTGCATATTCCCAGTAATAACAGTGTGATTGTGTGTGTGTGTGTGTGTGTGAAAAAGTACGGGTTCTGAAACGGTGGGTTGACATTACTCTTTTCCTGCTTATTTTACATCTGGCCTGGCGGTTCGAAATGAAGGAAAATGTCCCCAACCTTGGTGTTTTCAAATCTGTTTGTAATAAAGCACGTCTCAACAAGGATGCCTAACAAAGGGAGATAACACAGTTCCGTTCAAGATAAAGAGTTCAAGGAAACAACACGTTGCCTTGACAACGGTACGTGCCTGGAAGGAAAGGAGCGAAGAGTTGCATCGATCTCGTAAATTATCGCCCCTTAGTCCGACAAGAGTTCCTCGGTGATTTAGTACGGTTTTGCTTCTATATTTTTTAAAGTCTTTGCACACACCGAGAAGCGTGAGTAATGAACACATGTCGTGATCAGACAGTGGATAGAACACTGTGAAACGAAAGTAAAATAAAAGACCAAAACTAAAATGTTGCTGTCCTTTGTTAACCCTTCCAAACCCAACAAACTTGTGTGGCACAAAGGGAGATCACTCGCGATAAATACGAGGGAAAATAAACAGGAAATGAGCCACGTACCTAGCATCACTCGCGATAAACATGCGGAGAAAGAATTCTTAAATAAGCTTACTCCTTGACTGGGTATATATATTTTTTGTGAATTTGTCAACAGATAGAATGTCGTGTACACTTTTGTAAGTTGCTTTGGGATAGAGAGAAAGAGATAGATTAGCTTAGGCAAAGCACAAAGCGATCTCAGGCGACGCGATGGGCTTAGAAAAAAATAGAAAGATTGATGATTATAATTACATTTAACTATCCTCGATTAAAATTACTACAACTTCTGTTCATAATATATTGTTCCATGGGATGTGTAAATGTCGGTTAATGGATGTTGGACAAAAGTGACTAAAAGAACAAAAAAGGCAGACTCACATAATTATCCTTCCTACAAACAACATCAACACATTCCGAAATACTGCAACTATTAATATTGTCACAAATTATCCTCACATTATTATTACTTCTGCTACCACCACTACCACATCCACCATGTCATCACCACCACCATCATCATTATCAACGTTATGACACATTACCTTCCACATAACTACTTTTATTATCATCCACATTGCCACCACCACCACCACCACCACCACCAGCACCACCACCACCACCACATTGCCACCAGCTGCACAATCAAGTCCTGCGATTACTCTTACTACCGGTATAAAAAAGTACCACCATACAGCTTTCATCATCAGCATTCCCAGATACCAAGAGTATCCTCCCTTCTCTTATTACGATCTTACTAGTGTCACCATTAACAGTGCCATCATCACGAGCAATAACACCTTACTACCACTACTGTACCCACTATCATTACGAGCAACAACACCCTTACTACCACTACTGTATTCATTATCATCACGAGCAATAACACCTTACTACCACTACTGTATCCATTATCATCACGAGCAATAACACCTTACTACAACTACTGTATCCATTATCATCATGAGCAATAACACCTTACTACCACTACTGTATCCATTATCATCACGAGGAATACATTACTACCACTACTGTATCCATTATTATTATCTTCACCAGTTTTATTGCTTACCACCAGCACCACCAATCCTCAATGACCGAACTGCATCTTCCATATCACTATTATTACCCTTACCAATTTTCTCCTATCACCAGTACCATTCTTACCATTAACATTGTTATCATCACCACTTTTACGACCATTACTATTATTGTCTCTACAAATATCACTTTATTCCACCATCATTGCTCCATCACTGCCACACATATTATAATTCCAGTACCATTAATGGGAACACCAGTGCTAGTTTTACCACCATAACAACATAATGACTACCGTGAACGCCATGACCGTTATAACTGCTATCAACACAACAGTATCACTTCTACTACCACCTTCCGCTCACGCTACCACCGTACTACCCTCACCCTCACGATCGCTGTATTTCGCAAGGGTATGAAACACTGGTGCGCAATTTGTCATTTCTGGAATTGTAAGGTGCTGGCGCAGAAATAATAACCATGACTAACAATTATATGGATCATTTACAGTCTGTATTGAGGTACTCAATAAATATGTTAGGGAGTTGACAGTAATGGTGGGCAATAAGTAGAGTACACTAAGATATATCATGACACAAGAGTAAAATAGAATGTTTTCACTCTTGGATGTGATCAGGCTTATGTAAGTCACTAACATTTGGAGACTGAAAAATGATCACACACACATTAGGTGGACTTTTTTTTTTCCAGAAACACATATTAAGAGAAATAACCCAAAGATAGTAGAATTTTCCTTCGATGATATTAAATTCTTTCTTTCTTTCTTTCTTTCTTTCTTTCTTTCTTTCTTTCTTTCTTTCTTTCTTTCTTTCTTTCTTTCTTTCTTTCTTTCTTTCTTTCTTTCTTTCTTTCTTTCTTTCTTTATATTCCATAGATAACCACCCGAGTACCTGAGTTTTCAGAGATACACAATTCACTGCACATTTATAGATTACGTTACATTATGTAGGCTACAGGTTACAAAAGTTATACTTGTTAAAAGTAAGAAGTTACTGTGCGAAGCTCGCTTTGGGAAAACTCTCTCTTTCAATGTCATTTTATTCCACAACCAACAATAACAATGTATAATATCAAACCTAAAACTTATTTAACTAAACAAAAACAAAAACAAAACGATAAATATGTAAATAATCTCATAGTCATTTTGTAAGTGTGACTTTAATGACAGCTACTGCCTGAATGCAGTCTTAACCTTAACGTGTGTGACATAAACACCACTTAGTTAATGAAAATGATTATTATTATTATTAATTAATCTTTCATAACTAATTACAAGTGATGAGAATCTTAACTTATTTTATTAATGCTCCTCCAGCAGACACCACTCGTCTCTCTCACTTGGCGGATATACAGGCGCTGTCTTAAAGATAAATATTTACTGTCACACAATGTTCCCTAGGTGTAAAACGTCTTACTAATGAAGATGACAAATCTGTCTTTTATCTATATTTAGCGAGCCACCCCCCCCCTCCAAACACTTTCTTCTCCAACATAATGTTATCAATATGCATAAGAAGTTCAATAAATTTATTAAATCAACAATCAATTATACAAATGTTAAATACAATGAAATAGATTACTTGACATCGATATTTCTCTGAACCCATGTTTGGATAATTTTATGATTACAGTCTTAAGCGTAAAATACAATTCAACAATATGGTCATTACAAATCTCATGATAGTTTTATCAGAGAACAGAAATGGAGTTATTAGAGATAATCAACAATGGTCTTTACGTTATCTGATGCAGCATGGTCTTAACAGTCCTGTGCACTTTGCCACAGTTGCCACAGTGTCACAAATTATAGTTCAGTTCAATTTCTGCATGTTTCTGTTCTCACACTAAAGCAGAATTCACTGTTCATTCTCCCAAAGTGAACCTGGGCTCCTTTCCATTTTATCAGTTCATTCAAGCAGAACAGCAATTGTAGTAACTTCTAGTACACCCCCCCCCCATACCAGTAATTTTCTCAATGTAGTGAGCATACTTTGCCACCATACATTAAATAAAAAGAGAGAGTATTGTATACTCTATACACTTACACACAATGTGGTCCCAGTCATAGTGGCCCACAGCTAGTCAACCAGTAGACTCAAACAACACGTGAAAATAGGCAACTAGATTAACATACCAATATCAAAAGTACTTCAAATATTTTATAACATTTCACTAGCAAAAGTACTTGAAATATTTCTAAGTCCATTCTCATTGAACCAGTCAGCCAACTCATCATCAAGCTAACTGGCCGCCTTTCTAAACCAGAATTTTTCTTTGCCATTCCAAATTCAAAGTGATCAGAATTTTCTACAGCAAATAAACGTTTTGATCTCAGCACATCGGCTGGTCTTGTTTTTGTAAATCATAGCCATTGGATAATGTGACTAGTTTGCATGACTTCAGCAAATTTTTGCACTTTTTCACTCGAGCGTTTACTTCAACTTAGACATTTTCAAAAATACCATCACAAGGTGTGTCCAAGGTCAGGTTACTCTGATAATTTAGCAATTTATTTAACAATGAAATTTTAAAATAGGGATAGGTAAATTTACTCCGCCACAACATGCAAAGCTAGCTAGTTTAGTGGCTGCATTAAATGTAATGTTTTTCTGTTAATAGATGAAATTTTAAAATAGGGATAGGTAAATTTACTCCGCCACAATATGCAAAGCTAGCTAGTTTAGTGGCTGCATTAAATGTAATGTTTTCCTGTAAACAGATGAACTACACGTTAAATTAAAAGGCTTAATGCACATTAATAACAGGCTAAAATGTTACAGCTGAATTACAACAGTCTGAGCTGAATTTGTATCATCATTGCACGGATTTGTTATCGAAAAGAAATTTTTTGAGTTGGCAAAACTCTTCGTTCTCTCATTGCTTACTTTATATAAAAAAAATCAATTATTTTTCTGATTACAAAGAAAGGTGAAATACCATTTTCAGTGGCTGTAATTTTCAAAGAATTCCTTATTATGAGCGCAGGCACATGGATTTGTAATACTTTAGTTTGAAGAAAATAAATAATACTCACGGTGTTCAATGTCCCTAGCTTAGGTGTTCATGTCCCTAGCTTAGGTGTTCATGTCCCTAGCTTAGGTGTTCATGTCCCTAGCTTAGGTGTTCATGACTTTACAAAACGTCAAGCACAAATGTAAACAGCAGAATAGGGACTTATTTTCGGCAGCAAGTACGTATATTTTTCACGCATCACTGACAATGAAATACTAACGAATTGCTTTTGTTACTCATTAAAAAGCAATAGCTTCGAGTTTTCTAAGTCACAGTTATCCCTTAATGTCCTATATTTTTAGATACATGGGTATAGAGCATGGTGTATTTCGTGTAATGTGTATGCATGTTTTTTTTGTGTGTGTGCGTGTGTGTGTGTGTGATTGGAAACTAAAGAGTGGGATGTACAACACCGAGTCAGTTGGGTAGCATCAAGATATGATTTATTGCTTTCTCGCAACCATAAGAGTGACTGAGCTCAAGGGAGTGTTTGCAACAGATCTGGAAAAACTCGCGCGGCCTAATCAAGTGGTGTCAACTATGTTCTTTGGTCGTTGCTATAGTCCGTTATGTGTGATGTGTCACATCACATATCTTTCAGTGTTTTCTCGCGTTGTACTGTGAGTCTACATAAGAGTGTGCAGCTATACACAGCCTGTAAGAAATGGAAAATCAATTTATTGGCGAATTCCCGTAATAAATACTAGACTGTATGGTCATCGATTGCTTTCTTATAATGCGTAAATAAAGTCGAAACATTGAAAGCTATCGTAAACATTGAAAGTTTCAAAAGGGACTTAGAAGAATGACATTAATGACCACTAACAACATGTTCGATGACCTTGCAAAGACATAGAGATCAGAGCCTCGAGAGAGGTTTGTCATCATTTTGCTACATTCATTGTTGATGTCTGAATGTCATCACCACACTGCATTCATTGAGGATTTCTTATTGTCATCACATCACTACAGTCATTGATGATTTATATTGTCATCACATCACTACATTCATTGCTGATTCCTGATTGTCATCACATAGTCACATTCATTGCTGTTTCTCATTGTTAAAGAACGTAGCATCTATTCTAGCAGATATATTATGTCTGTTACGTAAGTCTGTGACGTGTAGCACTATCGTTCCATTCATAGCTGTCTGTTACGTAAGACTGTGACGTATAGCACTATCGTTCCATTCATTGCAATGACGACATACATTTTTTCAGATTGCAATCGTACTACAAAAACAAAACCCAAACAACTAATCCAAAATGAAGTTAAATTTACAAAGTTTTTTTTTCTATGAAAGATAAAATAATTTTTAAGACTGAAACCCACAAAACTTAATTGTTCATATAGCATTGCTCCACCCTGGCAGAATTAGAAGGAAAAATCACAGCTGACTTGTTTGCGAATCGCACGACGTTAATGGCCAGGAAAAGAAGGTCACGCCATTCAAGACCTCGCTGAACTTAATATGCACAAGGTCACAGACAATAGGTGCTATCGTAACTTCTAGATCCACTTAGTCAGGATGAATCAAAAACATGACACTCTCAAGTATTGAGTTTCGATTTTATTTTTACGCTGAACTGCAAAAATGAACAGTGATTTTGAGGATTACTATTGTATTAAATGAATAATGTTGAAAAAAAAATTCCAAGTAAAATATAAAATAACTTAGACGTCCTATAACGTCAAAATCCCGGAACTGTTCATGGACAATATGTTCTACGTGCGTCCATTGAAATTATCAGTATAAAAAATAAAATAAATAAAACAAACTACAGCAGACATAAATAAAATAAAACAAACGTTTTGGATAATAGCGTATTTTATTTATGTAGAGTATTATTGTTAAGTTATTATTCTGTAATATTAAGTCAGTCGTGAATTAGAGTTATCTGTTGCTGATTTAATGCACGGATGTGTTTATGGACGTTATCTTTGCCTAGTAATGTTCTGTCAAGAAGAAAGTTATTTTTTTTATTAAAAACAATATTTTAAAAAAATAAATTATCTGATATTATCATTGTAAATTTTATACAGCAAATTGTCATTGATCCTACGCTCATTATTGTCATCGATCCAAAGCTCATAATTGTCATTTATCTTACGCTCATAATTGTCATTTATCTTACGCTCATAAATGTCATTTATCTTACGCTCATAATTGTCATTTATCTTACGCTCAAAATTGTCAAAACGCTCATAATTGTCATTTATCTTACGCTCATAATTGTCATTTATCTTACGCTCAAAATTGTCAAAACGCTCATAATTGTCATTTATCTTACGCTCATAATTGTCATTTATCTTACGCTCATAATTGTCAAAACGCTCATAATTATCATTTATCTTACGCTCATAATTGTCAAAACGCTCATAATTGTCATTTATCTTACGCTCATAATTGTCAAAACGCTCAAAACAGAGTTTAGAAGTCATAGTTAATGAACACTGCTAGTTGGACTCTAGTGAACACTGCTGGTTGGACTCTAGTGAACACTGCTGGTTGGACGTGTAGATTAGAGACGTCTGCTACACAAAGTGTACCTTCATACACATTGCTTAGTGGACTACACAGTACATAACATAGTGGACTACACAGTACATAACTTAGTGGACTACACAGTACAAAACTTAATGGACTACACAGTACATAACTTAGTAGCCTATATAGAACACAGCGTAATGGATCTTAATGCAACTAGTTTATTCAATTGTTTGGACCCTGTTGCTATATATTATTTGTGTACAATAAAGTATGATGAATTAGAAGAAAATGCTGGACACAGTATATGTGACTGAATTTCACATGCGCTATCAAGCACATTTAGGTGGAATGTTCTCGAATTTTCGTGTACATTTACTCAACACACCACGAGGGACATTCGAAATAATCTTCGTGAATTCTCAAAACCAAACTCAGGCCACAAATCTCCGCCATATTGGTTCTCGAACGGAATTCACGGGGCTCAGCTTACAGCAACACGCTTTACTGCTAAGTCGATGACAACTGCCGGATACACACGCCAACGTAATCTAGTAGAGCACTCTAGACAGCGTAGCCTGATGAGACAAGAAACAAAAAGGCTGATCTTCATAAGCTAACGATCGCCCTTATGATCGGACTCAAGTTATGTTCAAATTCAAAGTGATTAGAATAGAGTATTTTTTCACCAAAAATCTTCCGGTCCATCCCCATTGGATGAATTTTTTATGAACACGGTGGATACTATTAATAAGAAAAACTGTTCATCCAGGTGGAACTGGTTTAGATTGCATCAGAAATTTCTAGCCTACCCTCCACCTGAGTTGATTACTTCTGACTTTGACACACAACTATCAGCATAAGCAGTGATCACGGTCGGGTAACTTTGACTTTTAACAATTTATATAACAATTACTTTTAGAAATAGGGATAAGCAAATTTAGTTCACACACACACACCACTCGTATTTATCCTCTTAGAACAACAATAATCAGGAAAACAACTGTATATCTGAGGTTTAGAACAAAATGAATTAAGTCATCATTGAAAAGAAAACGAAAACAAAGGAATATGAAAAGAACGGAATTTTACAAACGATGCATTCACGATAAAAGTACTTTTCTCACAAATCTTAAAAAAAAACAAAACTGCTTTCAGTAAGTCCAGTGTATGCTTATAACACAGAATAATTAAAGAACATCGAACTCAGAGCAAAGCATGTACACAACTCAAATGTTAATTAAGGTAATTTATTAATTAAAATAAATTTTACAAGTTCAGCGCATCGTCATTTTATAAAATGCTTTCGAGAGGGGAAGAGAAGAGTAAAGACTGCATATTTTCAAATTTCCTACTTATATATAATTTAAATTATTTAATAACAAAAAAAATTCCTTTATAGTGCTAGAAATTTAATGGAAAGTGAACTATTTATTTGTCGGAGCTCTTGAATGTTTTGTTGACATTGTAGTAACAATTGTAAGACACTAAATGTTAGTGTCTTCAGGTGATATCTATTGCTTTATTTTACTCTCTAAGACACAGACGTCTGAGCGTTTAGGTGTGACTTGCGGTTTGCAACACACCTTCTGTCCACAATTAATCTGATTCAGGATTCTTCTGCTCGAGTCGATCGGGTGACCTGGTACACGCCACACGTCTGGCCAACCGAACAATAGGATGTTATCGTTTAACTTGCATTTCGGTTTCAAAGCCAGTCATTGTTAGGTACGACCCTGTAAGACCGACTTTTTGACAGACATTTATTTATTTTATTTCCAAATCGGAGTGGTAGGAGCTATCTCATTTCGTGTGCGGACATGGCTGTGTAAAAATAGAATTAAGAAGGGGGCTAAAAAAAAAAAAAAAATGAAAGTAGGAATGTGGTTTGACCCTCATTTGAATACGTTTAGTCTCGTCCTCGATTTGCAAAAAATTTATAGCCAGTGATCGTAAACCTCAGGTGTCATGCTCTGACAAGAAAAAAAAAGTGAAAACGATGCGTAATTCTTTGCACTACCCTGGACTGGCATATCAATTCAAACCAATCCTCCAAGACTTTTTATCCAATCACAAGCGTACATTTTGCAAGAGTATAATATAGCTAATGTAGCCTAACATATTCCAATCAAGTTGTGCAAGTGAATACGTCACAAAGTTGAACGTTGTTACTAGTGTTTGTAACTAATAGCAACACTCACATATATAATAACGTGCAATCGATCTCGATCCGAACGATTGCTTAAAATCAACAGGGTTTTGAAGACCTGTATGTTTTTTGCTTTTGTATCGCGGCAACACATTGTGTAATATATAAGAGTAAGTTATAATACATATATTTTTAAATAATTTGATCGTACAGTTTGTTCTTTATTTAAAAGTTTTAAGATTCCAGAAAAAAAGTGTTTTAGGGCAGACATTTTTATATTGTAAATTAATGTCTGGGATAGAAATCAACTAAAAGAACTAATACTTCTATTTAAAAAAAATTACAAATATTATGAATATATAAATGAATCGTTGTCTATTTGTTTCTAATTGTTTCTGAAAATAGATATTTTGATACTGTGAATCACCTTAAAAAATGAAATCAAACCAATATCAGAATGACAGGAGAATGAAACTACTAGAAGAATAATACAACTTAGCAAAATAAAAGAATATAAACATATTAAAATGTATTATATACAATGTATTGACTAGGTGAAATAAACGGATTCAGAAAGTGGAATACTTAATATAGTCACTGTTTCTACGACATCGACAACTTCGTAATATATAGTTCCTGACAAGACAAACAAAAGGGCGATAAATCTGAATCTTTTTCATCATATTTTCCAGGACCAGTGAATAGTCATCTGAATTGAGAGAACAAACATGACTACCAAATCCTTGACATATCTCTGCACAGGTAAGGAAATCTATTTCAAGCCTTTATTTCGCGAAGTGATTAATACTAGTCGGTACGGTTTTCTGTTTATTCAATTTGGGTTTCGAAACACGGACATTGGCAAAACTCCCTTATTTTTACCACGAGGCTTCCATTCCTCGAATGTCACCTGAAAGAGGAATCAGTGGCGTAGCTCTTGTCGATTCTATGTATAATTTCCAGAAACCAAAACATCGAAAGTTCTGATTGCCAGGTAAACAATTAACCACAGAAAAGGACACACACAAAGGACTTATCATAATTAGAATTAATTAATTATCAAATATTTTTTCTTAAAAATTAGAATGTCAATCGGTGTCATGTTTCCTCTAACGAAAGCACCGACTATTCTCGATCACTTTCAAGATATTTAGTTAGCTGGAAAAAAAAGAGGATAATTAAGAGTAATGGAAAACGTAACGTGTAATGGGAAAGGTCATTTACATAGCAAATATTTAGTTACAATGAAAGATAAAATGTTGAAATGCTTTGTGCAAAAGGCTTGAATGACACGAGTTTCTACTGTTAAAAAGGGAAAAAAAAGTGCTTTAATTTATTCTTTATACTCATAATCCATTTAGCTGTATGCAAGTTTGTTGATATTTGTGATAGCTATTTAAATATTTACTTGAGTTTTGCAAATCTAATGCTGATAATTAGCTTAATGTTTTGTTTCATTTTAGGGCTGCTGTTGATTTGTTTATCGGTGCCTGTTTGCAGTGGAAGTGAGTATAAATTTATTATTGAAATTAAAGAACATTTAAAAGAAGGTTGGTTATCTCAAGTACCGCGCTATAGATTGCGGTTCTTGAATAGTGATGGCGGGAAAATAAGTTGTGAAGGATATGAGTGCAAATGTCAGTCTGACCCGTTTACGTTATCAACGCTAACGATACATGGTATAGATCACAATGCAAAGCCACGAAGAGCGAATAATCTCCCCTTACCTGCTTTCAAGAATATTGATATGTAATAATAAACTGTTAGAAGGTTGATTTTTTTTCCATAGTAAAGTAACGATTTTCAGATACTCACTCACTCTGGTGAAATGGTAACAATATCGCAAAGTGACCGTGGCGCATGGAACTAGCACACAATTATTATGTATCGTAGGTGCTCAGAACATCGCACACTATCAGACTCAGTGGTAAAATAATGAGCAGCTTCTACTACTACTACTACTACTACTACTACTACTACTATATTAACGTAATTTTATTATATTTCTTCCCTTCATCACTACTAGTATAGTTACTGCTGCTATCATCATCATCATCGTCGTCGTCGTCGTCGTCATCATCATCATCAACAACACAACCATCAATACTGCTATTATTATAACTAATAAGAAGAATATAAATTTAATTATAAATAGAATATGCCCCCCCCCTCTGTTTTTAGTAAAACATTAGAAAACACATTTCATAATTTTATTCAGATGTAATAGTAGAGTGTTGATATTCCTGTATGTGTTAATATAAAGTCATTCTAAAAAAACAACAAACTTATGCATGCTAGAATTCACCCACCTCATCCTACAGTAAGAACGTAGCAATCTTATGTTGTTGTTTTATATAGGTACGTCTACAGAAGATACAACTACAAGTAGCACAACTGAGTCTACGACAGACAGCACAACCACTGAGTCTACGACAGACAGCACAACCACGGTGTCTACGACAGACAACACAACCACGGTGTCTACGACAGACAGCACAACCACGGTGTCTACAGATACATCTAGTACCACAACCGGTGAAACGTCAACCCCTACTGATACTTCAAGTACTATAATAACTACTTCTACCACTACTGATTCTACTTCGACTCCTAGTACGTCAACAACTGCTCCAGCCACTACTGATTTAACTTCTAGTACTACATCAGCAGCTGCGACTACCGCTAGTTCCTCCACTTCAGCTTCTAGTACTACGTCAATAACTGTCCCTACCACTACCACCACAACTTCGACTTCCAATACCGCAACAACAGTCACTACTATTTCTAGTTCAAGTACTACGTCAATAACTGTCCCTACCACTACTATCTCAACATCGACTTCCGGTACTACTTCATCAAATACTGGTACCACTGCTTCTACTTCGCTAACATCGAGCGCCTCAACTACTGCTACAACACCATCAACTTCCGATTCCAGTAGCTCTTCTACAGAAATGACTTCGGGTAATAATTCACCAACTGACACAACAACTAGTGGCTTTGACTACAACATGGCCAGTGTTTTACTTCCTAATTCTGTTCTATTTCTGCTCTTGACGACTGCTGCTGCTTTGCTCCGCCATTAACTCATTGTAACTTGCTCGCTCTCTAAAGAACAGATAAAGAAACTGTAATCTACTTTCGAGGCTTGGACGAGGAAGAGATACAGAGGAAATTAATTATTTTAATTTAGAAAATAAGAATTTAATAAATTTAAACTTATTTTTATACAATTGCTAAAATATAAAAAATGTATTTTAGTTTCATAACATGTTAATGAGCTATTGCACAAAAGGTTCTATCATTTAGTTCTAAATTCCTCTGAGAAAAGAAGTTCTAGCAAGCGTTACTTTTAAATTCATCTACAATTTGAAGTTGTATGTCACCAAGTCAGGTCTCTTATCGTATCGCTCTCCAATAATTTTTCATTTAACTTTTAGACTGATTAATATAATGTGACCAGCAGGGCAAAGCTCAACAAAATAAAGTTAAATTTAGTTTCTCACTGCAAGCATTCTATCGGTTGCTCCAAGTCTGCTGCTGTTGTAAGTCTGTTGCTGTAGTAAGTCATGCATTGATGACGTGCTGCTGCTGAAGTGGTGTCACTTCAGATACATGCGCTGATGAACATGCCAATAGCACCAGACTTATAGTTGCCAATAGCACCAGACTTAAAGTTGCCAATGACATCAAATTTAAGTTGTCAATACATCAGATTTAAGTTGTCAGTAGCACCAGACTTAAAGTTGCCAATAGCATCAGACGTAAAGTTGTCAATAGCATCAGACTTAAAGTTGCCAATAGCATCAGATTTAAATTTGCCAATAGCACCAGATTTATAGTTGTCAATAGCAACATGTTTATAGTTGTAATTAGCACCAGATTTATAGTGGCCAAGGACATCAGACTTACAGTTGCCAATGATAAGACCTACAGTTGCTATTGTCATCAGAGTTGCAGTTGCCATTACCAAGCGAGTTACAAGTGGCCATTGGTATCAGACTTACAGTTGCCATTGGTATTAAAGTTACAGTTGCCATTGGCATCAGAAATTAATAGTCAAAGAAATTAATAGTTAAAGTGTATTCATTTCTACATTTCTTACTTTTTCTTATTGTCCTTCTACCCTGGGACTGTGCAGATCTCTGAAACAGATTTGATTTTCAGTATTAGCGACTTTCGCTGAAACTGGTGTCGTCATGACCACGCGTGTAAACTTGAAAGGTGGGTCAACTTAAATAAACAAACACACGGACATTGTAATTGGGAATATTAAAATCGTATTCAGAATCGCCAAGCTCGAAATGCAGAAATCAAACAGCGAGTCAGCCACACCGATAGACAATACAGCAACATGGTAACCACGGTAACACATGTATCACGCATAATCAAATTAATATCGACCACGCACTTTATGTCCCAGGGAGTTAATATATGATAACATTTTAAATGTTTACTGACTGAAAGCAATTAGAAGAATATTGTACGAATATATGTGTAGTATTTAAAAATATTAAATTATCTGTCGTACATGAATTATTTATACAGTCTCTCATTTTCTCGTTCCATTAAAGTAAAATTACAGAACAAGTTTTAATGGAAAGCAAAGACCTCTCTGCCTCTCAAAGTTAAAAATAAATTCTCTATAGATCTACTGAGAATGTCAATTATGAAATGTGAAACACTGTTAAAGATTAATCTTTATCTGAGTAGAACTAAACTTTCTAACGAGAACGGTTGAGAAGAAATAAATTTCCTTTAAAGTAAAAATAAATTTCCAGATAAAAAGAAATAAACTTTCAGGTGAGGAGAGAACAAAACTAATATCTTTTCTTAAGACCGGAAATCACTTGAAAATGTAATGTTCTACTTTCCAAATTGTTTTATATTCGAATCGTACTGTTTGCAGATAATCTATTTACGTATTCATGAAAACTCTCTATAATTATTTCACTTATGTATTCATGAAAAAATTGTTTAATGATTTCACTTGTGTATTAATGAATTCTTTATATAATTATTTATTTGTGTATTCATGAATACTTTTACTTTGCACGATTATTTCATTTGCGTATTCATGAATACTTTGTATGAATTATAAAATATTTTACAATTTATTCATATACACACATACAACCCTCCCAATACCACACACACATACACGTAGATGCACACATATACGTAGATACACATGCACGTAAACATTGTACAAATATTTCAGACCTGTATTCAAACACTTTATTAAATTTATATGTAGCACACAACCACGAAGTGAAGATACATTATATTATTAGGTAAACACAAGTGTAGATATATATTATTAAGTAAACACAAGTGTATATTATTAGGTAACACAAGTGTAGATATATATATATATTATTAAGTAAACACAAGTGTAGATATATATTATTAAGTAAACACAAGTGTATATTATTAGGTAACACAAGTGTAGATATATATTATTAAGTAAACACAGGTGTAGATATATATTATTAAGTAAACACAAGTGTATATTATTAGGTAACACAAGTTTAGATATATATTACTAGGTAAACACAAGTGTAGATATATATTATTAGGTTTTCACAAGTGTAGATATATATTATTTGATAAACACAAGTGTAGATATATATTATTACGTAAACACAAGTGTAGATATATATTATTATTACGTAAACACAAGTGTACTCATAAACAACACAAGTGTTATTCTTTTTTTGCTTTATATACTTATATACATATTTATATACATATTATACATATAAACATACATCTTTTCTTTTTTTAAATATGTATCTCATTATGAATCAAAGCATTTTCAAGAACGGATACTGTGATACTAAAGAAAATATAGGCCTATAGACATCGTTAGTAAAATGTCAAATAATAAAATATGTATACTGCATTCAGATAATTGTAAGGTAAAATTAAGCGTGTTATTTATAATATTTAAATAATATTATATTATTACTATTATCATTGCGCTGTGATAAAGTTTGATTGTTATTTTTAATAAGTAAAATATAAAAATATTGTTTCCTGTTCCTTGAAATATATGTTTGATTTTGTATAGCACTCTGTATTTTCGACAAAGGGTATTTCACGCCTGGCATTTTCTCATTCACGTTTCCAGCTTGTCGAATTTAGATGTATGTAAAGTCCAGTTCTTACGACAGTCCGCCTGAAATTGCATGCAATTCGTCTACAAAACAAACGTGTTTACAATCACCCCCCCCCCCCCCCCACGCCAAAACCGTTAGTATGCGTACTATTGTACAACCCACAAATTGCGCGAATTCTCAAACTGTTTTGATAGTAAATTGCGCAAATTCTCAAATTGATTCGATTATACTCTTCGCTTATGAAAATGAAATGATAATTCTTAAACCGCATGTGATAGGAAAAATTGATTACAGTAATGTCCTTCGCAAAAATTACCTATGCAAGGAAAGTGAGTCCTTAAATGGCGCATATTCCGAAAATGATTATAGCCACGACCTACGCGAAAACTGTCTGTGATAAGGACTTTTCTTAAGTGCATGCAAACACGCATCGCAATGCAGTTGTGAGTTCCTAAAGATGTATTGAAATGAATTAAACTGTTTAATTATTTGCTTTGGGGCCCTTTGCGTCAATGATGTATAAACAATAATGGCGATTTAACGCTATGGCCGACCTGCATTTGATAGGGTAGTGGAAGCATGAAATAATCTGACTGGACCAGAACAAATGAAAGCGCCCTCTATTTTCATCTCAAACGGTTAAAATAAAATTTAAAAAATCACTAAAAGACTACGTTCGCATTGATGTTACTATGGAAACCTAAATATCAAAAGTAGAAAAAAACATGAGCGGATTTTTGCTTATTGCCACTTGCCGGCAATATGTACATTAAAAATATAAAAAGTAATTTGCTGTAGAATTATTGTTTTGAAGCTAATTTAATAGGATCTACCATAATTCCTGCTGTTTCTAAAAAAAGCCAAAAGCTAATCATCTTTAGAGAAATAATAAATGTAGATTAGAGAGTTCAATTTTTGCCCGTTACATTTTTCTCATGCTAACTAGGATACAACCTGAAACCATTTTTTGTGCAAAAGGATCCTAAGACAAATAGCCTTCCGTACCATACGGAGATTGTCGTCTTATTAATATCAAATGTCGATAGAATAACATTTTTTTGCATGCCAAAGAGAAGAGATGTTATCATTATTATTATTACTTTGTATATTATGCATATTATTTGTGTATTCTTCATTCCGTCCAAATTTTGTGATATAAAAACAAATATGCGATGAATTAAATTTTTTATTGCACTGATTTTTGTTCTAGTCTGGCTAATATTAATATTCAGCTTCTCCTGGTTGCTGAAACAGTCTTGTTGGCAATCAAGCAATTTAAATTCTACTGTTTAATAACTTTAAAATATATAATTCGTCGTGACTTGCAGCTTGTGAGTTTACTGTTTTGAATAAAGGTTTTTTAATCATTTATTTGTTTCATTTCAAATCAATATTAATCTCAGAAAGCGTGTGATGCAAAACAACCCCATTATCGTCACTCTGCTAATTATTGACAATGAACTACGTGCAAATTTGTGATATTGTATTCATATGTCAAATCATGGGAATATGTGCGTGTGTGAACCTGTAATTGCGCATATTCGTGTGTGCGTGTATGTGTGTGTGTGAGTGTGTGTGTGAGTGAGTGAGTGTGTGTGTGTGTGTGAGTGTGTGTGCGTGTGCGTGTGCGTGTGTGAGTGAGTGAGTGAGTGAGTGAGTGTGTGTGCGTGTGTGAGTGTGTGAGTGTGTGCGAGTGTGTGTGAGTGTGAGTGAGTGAGTGTGTGAGTGTGTGTGTGAGTGAGTGTGTGTGTGAGTGAGTGTGTGTATGTGTGTGTGTGTGTGTGTGTGTGTGTGTAGGTGTGTGTGTGTGAGTGAGTGTGTTAGTGCTGTACACTAAGACTGCTTTTACTTTGCCTACAGGAAAGTTTGTGTGGGGACATACACTAACAAGTCGCCTTTTGACAAGAAATAAAATACAAGCACATCTTTTATTCGGCAGATGAAAGAACAAACAAATGCACGAGTAAAATAACAATTCGTATTGTAGAATATCTTACATTATTACGCATTGGTAAGAAGTTTTCCACGTACGGAAATATTATGCGACGGTAAATGTTTGTCTTTAAAATTGTGGAAGAGAGTAAACGTTTACAGCGCTTGCATATCCTCCAAGTGAGAGAGGCGAGTGTGTCTTCTGGAGAATTATTAATAACATAAATTAAGATTCTCCTCACTTGTAGTTAGTTATGGATGATTAAATAATAAAATTAACTAATAACTAATAACTCTGTGTCACATCTTAGCAATGACGTTTTGTGTCTACACTGTATAATAACCGTCAAATAACCAATACAGTGAGATCCTGTCGCGCATTTAATTAACTTCATTGCATGAGACGCTGTAATTTAAAGTGGCAAGTGCAGGTAGTCACACATTTAATTAACTTCACAGCTGTGTCGGTAATTTAAAGTGGCAAGTGCAGGTAGAGCAGTAATGTCGGGAGGAAAGGTAATGTCAGTATACGACGTAACTCATTATAATATTTAATGCAGATGGATAGAATATGAATTTTAATCTCAGTTCAAAACATTTATATGCAAATGAATACACCCCGCACAATTTTCACACACACACACACACACACACACACACACACACACACACACACACACACACACACACACACACACACACACACACACATTCTCTCTCTCTCTCTCACTCACACACACACACACAGACACACGTGTGGAGATAAAAGAAAGAGAGGACAAGGAAGGGAAGATGGAAAGAGAGATATAGGTATATAAATATACATCGTACATAGATATTACACACGCACTCTTAGCTAGTGTTGAACTGTAACCAGGATGCATGCCCTAGAAAGCCTAGATAGTGCTAAAATGCTTTATTAATCAATGCATCAACGATCTCTCAGGAGCTCTGTGTCCATACTGTAAACTGCTTTATTAATCACTGTGTCGACGATCTCTCAAGAGCTCTGTGTCCATACTGTAAACTGCTTTATTAATCACTGTGTCGACGATCTCTCAGGAGCTCTGTGTCCATACTGTAAACTGCTTTATTAATCACTGTGTCGACGATCTCTCAAGAGCTCTGTGTCCATACTGTAAACTGCTTTATTAATCACTGTGTCGACGATCTCTCAAGAGCTCTATGTCCATACTGTAAACTGCTAATATCGTGACAATTCTATAAGTCCAATCGACAACGAATCAGTTATACTATCAAAACATTACCAGACAGACGAACTGTCTTGAATGCAACCCGTGTACTTCTTTACAATATTAATCTACATTCACAAGAGAGCGCGGTCTAGCTTGTCCAGGCTGTTGTCCAGCCTGTAGCTTATTGTCCAGCCTGTAGCTTGTTGTCCAGCCTGTAGCTTGTTGTCCAGCCTGTTGCTCAGCCTTTAGCTTGTTGTCCAGCCTGTCAATTGTCTAGCCTGTTGCTCAGCTTTTAGCTTGTTGTCTAGTCTGTTTCCTGGCCTCTAGCATGCTGTTCGATCTGCTGTCCAGCTTGTTGTTCACTCCTCTGATTAGAAAATGCCCATTGTCAAGTTTACGATACAGTCTAGATCTACAAGCACTTGACATTTGACTATCTAGCTTTCTTTTCCTTAAACAACCCTCCCTGAGATTCTTGAACTCTCTGAACTCGATGCAACTCGATGAACACCATGATCGATATTTCACTGGTTGGAAGCAGGGCGATAAAAGGGACGCAACTATCACTGTGCAGTCCTCAAGAAAGCCGATTCAGCCCTGAAAATGAAAAAAAAGTCCCACTAGCCTTTGGCTAGTAACTTAAAAATTTTACTAGCCAAACTAAAATTTTTACTAGCCAATTTAATTTTTTTCTAGACAATCAAAATAGCCTAACATAAAAAAATACTGTTTTGTTCAGGTAATCTGGGTGGTCATGTGGTTATTAGCTATAGTATCGTATCAATTTTATTAATAAAAGTAGTAGCTAGATATTATTAAGATAATTTGGGAGGGGGGGAAGTTTGAGAGAGAGAGAGAAAGAGAGCGAGTGATGTCAGTGTTATACAAATCAATGTGTGATTTCATCTATGATATTTCAGTTTGAATTTTTTTTTTAATTTTCTGAAGGTCTTTTACAAGGAAAGCTCAATTTTGTGTTGTTTTACAGTGATGTTTTTATTTTTATTTTCAACTTAATCTGATAAAGTTATCAATAATCAATCATCATCATCATCATCTGCTGGGATCAGAACATCCGGCCACTCAGTGTATTGTAACTTTCTAGGCCTGCCAGATGAATTTGTCCACTTGGCAGCAGAACTCTCAGGCTGGAAGCTTGATCTTGAAACAGAGATAAGAAATGACGCCATTATTAAACACTTAATACGTGTAGATTTTGGACACACACATACACCTCCGTGTACGTGTGACACCTTGATTGACGGAAGTGAATACGCATGAGAAGATAAGAGGCAGATTCTATCAGTTGTGTACCGTTAAGGTGTGATGAAACTTCTAGCAACACATTGACTGATTTTACTGATGGGACGAATACACACGAGAAGATAGGGACGAATTCTATCAGTTGTGTACTGTTAAAGGGCAATGACACGTTGACTAAGTCTACTGACCGAAGTAGATCTCGATCTCCGGTAAATGACGTGAGTCATGACGTAATTTTGAAACACAAGATTATTGCTTTAGGCGAGGTTTTAAATCACTTAAAGTACTTAGTGACGTAGACAGAAGCCACGGTACATGGACTACCCTTATTGACTCACTTGTTGAGATAAAGGAATGTCATGAGTACGTACCAAAAACAATAGAGAGAAGAAGAAGGGAAGGAAAATTTACAAACCCATAAAAGTTCATTTTAGCCCACTCGCAGTTGGCGACTAAAGTTTTTTTTTTAGTCGCCAATTTTTTTTTTCACTAGCCATGGCGACTAAATTAGTCGCCATTTTCAGGCCTGCGATTGTAATGGAAGTAGTGGGACATAAAGCCTGCATACTTTAAGCTAGTGGTTCCCAACCTTTATTAAGGCCAAGAGCACATTCACATTTTCAAAAGAGGGTGGAGGGCGCCAAAGGTTTTTCAAGGCATACTTTGTATTTGGACTTCAATAATATGCAATGATACATAAGTTGATGGAGCAAATTCGCTCTTAAATATATGTAATTATATTTTATGATTATTATTGTGTAGATATTAATTTAGGAAATAATTTTGTTGTGTTAAGATGACCTGTGATTGCAATTAGTCTTGTTTTAGCTTTACGTCAAGGCCGGGTGTTTGTTATGTCAAGGATTTGTGAGGACCTATCCAGGATACTAATGATCATCATAGAGCAAGCATTATGTAACTTGAGACCATTTTTATTTGTGTTGAGGGGCCTCGACAGGAAATGTTAATTACCTAATGTGAGACCGTTCCTTTGCCTGGACTAGATGTATTAAGAGTTAATGTTAGAATATTTGACAAAAATTATTGAAGGACGAAAACAGAGAGAAATAAGGAATATTATCATTACTTAAACATAGATAACCAGCTATGGTTAAATAAAAATATTCTAAGTATTATTACTTGTATGTGGATGTCAATAAACAAAGACTAAAAGCAAATATGACAAAGGTAAACCAAAGGTAATCATACCTGCGCATCAGTAATTAATGGAGAAAAGATATTAATTCATATAGTTTTCAGTCAGTGTGATTGTTGGCACTGCATTTCATCAGCCAGTTTGTCGTAGTTTTCAGTCAGTGTGCTTGTTGGCACTGCATTTCATCAGCCAGTTTGTCGTAGTTTTCAGTCAGTGTGCTTGTTGGCACTGCATTTCATCAGCCAGTTTGTCGTAGTTTTCAGTCAATGTGATTGTTGGCACTGCATTTCATCAGCCAGTTTGTCGTAGTTTTCAGTCAGTGTGCTTGTTGGCACTGCATTTCATCAGCCAGTTTGTCGTAGTTGGGAGAATATGATGACAATTCCGTTCTTAGGCAATCGTCGAGGTGGGCATCTGTTAGTCGAGATCTGTTTTTCACCATATTATATATTATCACATTGTCCATCAAAACCTTGTATATACCACTGTGCTCAACATTATCAGAACAATGATCAAATTCTATATTATGTTTGTGTGTATAATCTCATGATACTTTAATACTGGAAGCAATATTAGAACATAATTATATAATAAACATGAAAGTTGAAAAGGTGAAAAAATAAAAATATAATTTAAAATAAATATTCAGCGAATGATTTAAGAATGCAATTTTCAGGGGAAGTAAATACAGTTATCCTTATTGATCACAAAAGAGTTACTTCCTATTACTTATGCATTCATTGTATTAATATTCTAAGTTATATTTATACAATTAATGATTATCGTAAATAATGCCTATTACTTTTTCAGCAGTTAAAGTGTGTTTCATGTTTTACTATTAAGATTTCTACAAATGTGATAATAATGTAGAAGAGAAGGGTAATGATGACACTGATTTTGATCATTGTTCTGATAACGTTGAGCACAGTGATATATACAAGGTTTTGATGGACAATGCGATAATATATAATATGGTGAAAAACATGCTGCTAAAGATTAGTATAATGATTTTATTGTTAATGATAATAATGATAACGATTGATACTAATCATACTGACGAACGAGACAAAGGTGATGATGCGCATGATTAATGCAATGATGAACATAATAATAATTCTGATGACAATAACGCATGTGATGTACGATTATGGCAACAACAATCACGGCAATAATGATGACATTAATGAGAAATTATAATGGTGCTGATGTCTTTTTATGACAGTTTAAATCAAAGAATAGATTTTCTATTTCTCTAATTCTATTTGTCGCGCGCGCATGTGTATGCGTAGTTCAGTGAACAGACAAAAATACTTAAGTATCATAATTGTCAACATATCGGTATTTTCAATGTTTTATTATTATCTGCCATTTTTACACCGTAGCCAGGATGAGGAGCTACACATTTCTAATTAGGGATGGTGTCCACTTTCGTGTAGTCATAAAAGTCACAAACTAGAATAATTACACATTTTAACTATTATAATTAGTACTTTTATTTGTAAATAATGTTTGTTTTATTTAAGTTTGTTGTTCATTAAATTATGACAGTTTCAATTAGCACACAACCAATTTTTTTTTTTATAAATCAGACACCTTTCTTTTAACTGTCACGTAGAACGAGGATTTAAGCTCGCCAAATAAATTTTAAAAAAATATTTTGTTTAAGCTGGTTACAGAGTGCAGTACGTGTTTATGTCTAGGGGCGTTGAACACCCCCACCCCACCCCCTCTTTTAACATAATAGCTATGTTGTTGATTTTATGAAAGATTTGTTCACCGAGAGCATGCGTTTGCATGACTGTGTGAAAATTTTATTGAATTGTTACAACAAAAGTATTTTTTTAGAATAGTGTTTAGAGATGCACTGAACTAGTTATTCATTGCCCGAGGTCAAGGCAAAGTACAAACTAAAGGAGACCCAAGGAGACCCCGTGTGGGTAAACTTTTCCTTAGCACGTTCATACCGTGTCCAAGCATCGATTTTCTAGAGGTTTAGAGAAGCCTCGAAGAGTGTGATATAAGAGTAAGTACAGAGACTGAGACAGCAAGGAGGGTGATATATTACGCTGTGAAGACACTACTGAAGGCATAACAGTGACCATCAGGAAAGGTCGCAGAGTACAACAGCAGCAGAACCACTCCCATTTTGACCACATTCCCAGCAGATCAGTCAACTTGGACGACGATATTCATCCTATGAATAGCAGTGACGACATCCCCTCCCCCTCTGCTGTAGGGTGGAGCCTACAACACACTAGCAACAGCAGTGTCTTCTCCTTGTCCGTCATCAGAGACAATATCTTTGTGAGTAACGCTTTAAAGACATTGGTGCATGTACAATGAGGTAGGAACTTATTATTGAACTTTTTTGCATTTAGCTCATTTACAGGAAACCACCAGAGACAAATATTTGAACCCTTATTATTTATGCAAGGACCTTTGTTAACTTTGTTGTTATTGTTAGCATATGTAATCTATTTTATAGCGGGATTACCACCCTTCAAAATATTTTGTTATTTAATTTTCTTTTTTCATCCATCGTTACTTGCTCTCTGCCTCATGATTGTGAGTGTGAATGGCCTAGAGCGACTGAATAACCACTGCATTTGAGAGTTCTCCATGTTTAATAAACCTAAAGTTAGAATTTTAAAAGACTGAAGTTGTCTATCTTTGGTTTTGAAAGTGAGCGAGCGCAGTCGTTTTTTTCTGTCGTATCGTCCGTACTGTTTACACTTTATAGACCCATATGCACTCATACACACACACAGTTTCAGCCTACCCATAACCCTGCATACAGAATAAATATTTCATCCAAACAAACACCTTGGTTCTTTCTGTGTGTAGAACCTGTCATAACATCCTTACAGGACCTATGAGTCGCTGACTAGTTATTGCCTCCCCTTGCGTCAGAGTGGTGGTGGTGGTGACATTAACATTTTGCAAGTCTGTTAAACAATCCAAACATCTGACAGTGAGCTGGTTATTGATTAAAGAAAATTAAACATGTTATAACAAAATGTCTGAAAACCCGAGTTTGAGCAGCTTTAATCATTGAAGAACAGTTAGGAATTAATGTGTTATTTTGAACAGATTACTGATGGAAGAACGACTAGGAATTAATGTGTTATTTTGAACAGAATACTGATGGAAGAACGACTAGGAATTAATGTGTTATTTTGAACAGATTACTGATGGAAGAACGACTAGGAATTAATGTGCTATGATGTACAGATTACTGATGGAAGAGCAGCTAGGAATTAATGTGCTATGATGTACAGATTACTGATGGAAGAGCAGCTAGGAATTAATGTGTTATTATAATAAGCAACACTCGCATCACACTCAAATGATAAAACTAAATATAAACATATTTTCTCTCAATAAAATAATACTGAAATGGAATAATACTGAATATTACAGAACAATAAGTATTTTTTGTTCGCAGTTGCACAGGTGAAATTAAGTGAAATTATTTTCCTGAAAATAAATATATCCTCGAGCAAGTCTTCTTAATCCTTCCTACAGTATAATGATACACCCCTGAAGTAATAACGGGTGTTGAAATATTATTTACAAAATATAATGATACACCCGTAAATTAATAAGGGGTGTTGAAATACTGTTTCTCAAATATAATGACACACCTTGAAGTAATAACGGATGTTGAAATACTATTTCTCAAATATCCTAATTAATTTAAGATCACACATAAATTCTAAAAGTAAAAAGGTTACTTTTAACCGCCGGTAACATGGCATGAGAACTCTATTCACTTTCCTGTAGATAAACTGACCTGAAACACTATTTGGTTACCTGTAGGTAACGTGACCTGAAATACTATTTGGTTACCTGTAGGTAACGTGACCTGAAACACTATTTGGTTACCAGCAGGCAATATGACGTGAGAATCTGATTACTCTAGGTAACGAGACGTGAGAACACAATTTGGTTACCTGTAGGTAACGTGACGTGAGAACACAATTTGATTACCTGTAAGAAACGTGGCATGGGAATGCAATTTGGTTACCTGTAGCCAAGAATTTGCCAGTCATGGCATCTTCAGGAACAGTCTCAATACTAGACGAAGAGTTTGGATTTATTATCTCAAACGTTCATGTTTTCTCTGTATTTTTTCAATGAAAATCTCTTATATTCATTTGTTTATTATTCTGTGTTAAATATTCATTCCTTGCACATAATTCAACAGTAACCGTGCTCCACTACTGTTGTAAGACTCCAGTGTTTCAATGGTTCTCGCCGGTAAATGTTATTGTATAATAATTGAAATGACGACAATAACATAAATATAAATATTTGATATATTTTTACAGATTATAAATGATATAAATAAATGAATTCACATACATTATATACATGTCGTACTATGCGCAAAACATAAGCATATATTAATGCATATTTAATTGTTACGCATCATAATTATCAGTTTTGTAATACTGACTTTTTCATTTTCAGAAATCGTAGCAATCTTGGAAATGTATTACTGTCATCCATTCGTCCCTCCATCTCTCTCTCTCTCTCTCTCTTTCTCTCTCTTTCTCTCTCTCTCTCTCTCTCTCTCTCTCTCTCTCTCTCTCTCTCTCTCTCTCTCTCTCTCTCTCTCTCTCAATCTCTCAATCTATGTGCCTGTTAGACCTATGTACTGGATTTATCTAACCTTATATCTATAAAGTGCTTGGGTTAATCTGATATTTGTCAAAATGACACTGGTTTCGCTTTGCGTCAATTTCAGTCTAACAGAACAAATCACAGCAGATCAATAACCCCCAAACGAGCGTGTTTCCTTATTAATGACTCCCCCACCCCCTTCCTACAGGTACTCATGCGTCCCCAATCGGAGATAAAAATCTCGAACAGTGCAACTGCGGCCAGCACGAGGGGTCGATTATCACGCAATAGTAGCGTTACTCTCGGTCTAAACCACTTCCTGATTGTCATTGGTGTCCATTGTTATTCACACTTTACAAGTTGTTGGAGATGGATTGCTCAATTGTGTACTCAGGTGCCCTTGAACTTTAAGTGACGTCATTTTTTGTTTTTTGACTTGTCAAAGAGGGTTTATTGATTAGGTTTTTGAAAAGTATAAAATATTGATGATTCATCTCTACATGGAAAACTGAAACCACTCAAAATATTACATGACGATGATGACCGTAACCTAACAGACATTAAAGACACAGATACCACATTCAGCATTTTTGAAAAAGTTAGAATCAAATGTTTTGCGTGGTGTGTGTGTGTGTGTGTGTGTGTGTGTGTGTGTGTGTTTACAAGTGATCATATATAGTATTATATTTGTGAAATGCTTGGCTACAAAATAAAATAAAGATCCCATTTACTTTCGTTCCTTATTTTCTTATGATAATATCATAAAGACAAGATCTTTTTTAATTTTCGTCTAGAGACTCTTGCGATGTCCTCCCCCCCCCCCCCCCAAGAAAATGTGTTAAAAATAATTACTTACACAGAATCAAAATTAGTAGATACATGCGTACATATTATATTATCTACAAACGGACCTAGAAATAATCCATTTTTACAATATATATTCACACACACACACACACTCAGACGCATATGTATGCAAACATGTAAGTGTGTGCAACCAGTATAATGAAAGTAAAGATTTCTTGCACTTTCTGTTTTATGAACTGCACAATAATGCAAATTAAAAAATTCAATGAAGTAAATAGTAAAGAATATATTTGCTGTGAAATTAAATGGTTGTACATTGTTATTATGAAGTGAGGAGAGGATAACCTAGAAGCCGTGTTGATCTCCCTTTATTACTGTATAAGATTAGCAACCAAACGTAACTCGAACGGATTGGACTCCCATTTCGAATCAAGAGAAAAACACAACGAGGAAAATTTAGATGACAGTTTTTAATGCTGTTTTATAGAATGATTTATCTCCTCTTAATTCGCTCTAGGAATATATCTTTTCCAGCTCTCTTAATATTAAAAAAGTAATGTATCAGAGGACGCTGAGAATTGCAATGATTGTTGAGCGTACTGTGAACTGACAACATGTAAAAATCCAGTGTGGACAATTATTTATTACAATGAATAACAGACATGAAGTGTGTGTTCTTAACTAAATATAAATGATTCAATAGGTAATTAATTATTAATTGGATTGAGTAATGATTCTGCCAGACCGTGAAATAGTTTATTCTGTGTACGTTCCATTAAAAAAAAATGAACTGTCTAAATTCTCAAGAAAGATGGTATGCTACTCTGTGAGTAGAAGCTAATAAATATTTTATAACTGAAACGTTGGAAACCAAACACACCTGTAGAGAGTGTCCTGCCATGGAAAATGATGACAAGGTCCCATAAGTGACTTCTAAAGCAAGCAGCACATAAACTAAATCCAGTAACTCCACTGGGAAATAAAATTATTAGAAACGGAATTGAAATATCTCATGTACATGTGTCGCCGCTATACTCTGGGGTGACTTTGTAATAATGACTTATACCAACTCTGTATAATTAGTTATGATACAAGACATCTACAAGTGCCGGTGCAGAGCATGGGTCACTGGTTAAATATGTATATCTGCAACTGTTACGCTGAAATACTGGTACGTCGCCAATTTGGCTCCGCCCCCAACTCAGATTCAGCTGAGATTTAATGTTTATGAATAATATATATATATATATATATAGAAACGATTATAATTAAACGAACAGAGGACAAGACGTAATCATTACATTATCATTTGAACTACGAAAATAACGATAGAACTAACAAACACGCGTTTTAAAATAATAACAAGAAATTTAATAAAACATACAACAACATGTTATTACAAGATTTAGAAAATTCAGTTCATCCTAAGCCAGTTCATTTGTACTGAAGTCACGTTCCGGATGGAACTTAGCTTATGTATTGAAATGACGTCAGCTGGTAGACTTGAATTTTGCCAGCCAATAGATCGGCATGTCCCAATTCAGCCGGGACAAGTAGAACGGCCACACAGGCACAGCCACACAGGCAAACAACAGGCAGCTATAAACGAGCAGCCGAGAATACACAATAAAAAGAAAAACCCTGCAACACAAACAATTGCAAAGCCTAAGTGTCCAGTCCAGTGCTCGATTAATAATTACTAAGTTTGGCATAGGCCTCTGAAAGGAAGAATATTAACATGTTCATAAATAAAACAGAGTATATAACATCCTAATAAAACTTAACCATTCACACAAATACAAAGACGTTTTTACCTATATAGCCAGGGTTTTCTTCTCTCATATACGACCCAGTGTTGTTTTGGGCGGACTACCCTTTCAGTCGTCAACCTCAGACGATTTTTCAGGAAGTAGTGAAGATAACATTTTCACTGTGGTTTTTATTACCCTGCTTAGACCAGCTTCTGACCTGTTCAATTCATTAGCTCTAAGATGATTATGTCCCTCTAACAACTCTAACCACCCGCTAAGCGTACACACTGACCACACGCTGACCGCCTCGCTCGCAGACTTCAAACACCGCAGACATCAAACGCCAGTCCCTAAATCTTCCACACATGTCTCTCATTCATTTCAGGGCTTCCCTTCTCTGTAAACAGGACGCAATACGCACTCATTCCACAAATGAAAATTTATATAAAATATATATGTGGGAATATTTTCCCATCATACAACAACATGTTATTACAAGTATTTAGAATTATAATTAGATGGATTAATTATATGGCTCATTAATGAGATGGTTAATTAATTAGATGGATTAATTCGATGAATTGATTAGATGGCCCACTAATTAGCTGAATTAATTAAATGACTTATTAATCCATTGTCCCGCTCATCTTGTATATTAAACATATTAATAAAGTAAATCCACCCATACATTTTCCACTATTATTTATTAATGTATCTATTATTAATTGCGGAATTCATAATATTGTGTGTTAAATCAGGCTATGACTAACTTTAACTTTATTTTTCTTAAAGATTAATTTTGTTCTTTCGAGCATCGTTTGCTAATATTACTTTACCACACTGTTAACAAAGTGTTCACATTAGCATTTTTTAGTTTTGTTTCCATTTTAAAAAGAAAGAAATCTTGGTTTCCAAGAAGTTATTTCAAAGTGGCAGGCGTCAAAACATTACATTATTAATCAATGTTTTCAGCTGAGTTTTGAGTGCCCGTTGGACTTCTATAGGACACATACACGGCCATTGTTTGTGATCTTCAAAAAAAAAAAATGTGCACAATAGATAATTGTCTGTCACACCACTTAGGGCGCACGTGATTAAGCGAGATAACATTGCTATAGAGTTAGTCAGGCAGTGATTGGCTGATTCCACAATGACGTGGATTATATTTTAAGTATTTTTGTTTAAGTAAGTTATATGACCTATAGATCGAGACACGTGACTGGGTGTGGCTGACATGTCAGTCTCTAGGGACAGTAATTCCATTAGTCCAAAAGAAATATGGTGTGTAATATGAGTTACATTTTCATTGGAACCTGAGTTTTAGCCAATGGCCAGATAGGAAGCTTCTGTGGCAAATGCTAAAACTGCTTCTACCATCACAGCCAGTTACACCTAGACACATATAGACAGGTATAGGCAAATATAGACAATTGGCAGAATGGACGAAGAAACTGGTAAAAGAACTGATATATATGGAAAGGACAGATTAAGGCCACTGGCTGCATTACTAACGTTAAAACAGATTAGTGCCACTGGCTGCATTACTAACGTTAAAACGGACTAAGTCCACTGGCTGCATTACTAACGTTAAAACAGATTAAATTATATTTGCAGTCTACATACTAGATATGAATAATTTATGCGATGAATACAACTGTAACAAATGCTACACTCTTAAGTGAGCACAGGTCGATGAGAGTTAGCTGGTAAACTCTCCAAAACATGAATAGAGTGCAGATTTATGTTTTGCATAGTAATGTATAGTTTCTAATTAGAAATGTGTAAGAATGAGAACTTATAGTGTAAATGTATGTGGAAAGTGTTCTAGCATAACAACAACCGCATAAGTCCACTGTAAATCACATACGGTCCCAAGTTAAGTGGTGTACGTTCCATGCACACCAAACATTTGTTACAATGGTTCAGTCTTTAGAGAACAATAGTACTGTTTTCTAAAAACTACAGCTTTCATATTCATATATAACTGTGATAAATATAACACATTTATATAGTACAAGCTAATAAAAGAAAATAATGTCTTAAAATGATAACTTAAAAAAATGTACATAGATTTACAGTAAAAATCTTTTATCTTATTAGTCAGAATAATCAGTACTGAATATACTGAATAATTTGTTTAAACAAAGGAAAAGCGTCACACAGCTATATGTATGGCTGTCCTGCGTACACAGATAATAAATGACTTTGTAAAATGCAGATGAATTATTACAAAACACTAAGAATTATATTTGCTCAATTTTATTTCAAATTCAGTTTTCAAACAATATGAAGCATTGTTTTAAATAAGAAAGTTATTCATTGTATGAATGTAAAGGAAAATAAAAAGGATTTAACAAAATCACTTAAAGCAAGTTAAAGCAAGGTAAGCAAGAGTTTACCAAACTATATTTAATATTGAAGAGAGAGTCTCTCTAAAATAAAACGAACATTTTCCTTATCTTTCCACATAGACACACACACAGACACACACACACAGACACACACAGACACACACACAGACACACACACAGACACACACAGACACACACACACAGACACAGACACAAACAACTAAATTATAATTATAATCAGTACATTCTATTAGAATAGCTGTTAATGTGAAATAACTGAGTCAGGGCTGTGTATAGAAACCTTATTTGCCATTTAAAAAAAAAACACACACAAGTATTTCTAACCTATTACATAATAATGCAAAGGAGACAAGCACAAATAAATTCTACACATACACAGGCCAGTTAATTGGTAGTCAGCTTTGTTTATCAGGCATGCGCTTTTCAGAGACTTCCAGAGCAAGAAGGACAGATGAAGAGAAACGATTGGGCAGGCACCAACGGTGCCAATAGCCAAGTTAATCTTTCTATATTTCTTCCTATTGCATAAAACGTATCTGTTTCAAACGAATAACGCTGGTGTATGTAGATTTATAGAACACCTACCCCAAACACGCACAACGCTGGTGTATGTAGATTTATAGAACACCTACCCCAAACACGCACAACGCTGGGGTGTGTAGATTTACAGAGCACGTACCGCAAACACAATTCCGCAAACGAACACTCACAATTCTCAACATCTTACTTATGTGAGTATGGTGCGAACTAATTCTCTCGTACGGATGATCAAATACACAAACATCCATGCACAATCCCCAAACACACACTATCATTCAAATGAGCACATTCAGTACAACACACACGCACACACACACACACACACACACACACACACACACACACACACACACACACACACACACACAATTTCGCAAATTCATCCCAATCATTCAAACAACCGACCAAACAAAAATCCCACTACTCTGTCTCCGGCACACGTGCGCACGCACAACGATCCCACACGCAATCTTCTCTCATACAATACAAAAGTTCGTTCACACAAATATGATCACTCCGGCCTTAACCCCCTCCCAATGAACAGGAGGAAATGGACATAACTCCCCTCTTTCTCCAACACGCGTCTGCATTCATACATTTCGTTTCCAGGAACCGATCATAGTACATGTACAAGAGAATTGCAGAGCTGATCCCTGGAATCGTGACTGTAACTTACACATACTGGTCCTGTTTTGACCCACGGGCTCCCAAACAGCCACACGCAGTTTAATTCTTACTTTAAGTTTATGCCAAACGTGCATTCAAGCGGAAATGAAAGGCATTGTAATTAATTTTAGACGCGCTGCAATGAAACGCAAGGGTGTTGTTTTCTGATTGATCAAAGTAACGATAACTCCTGAATAAAAAACAATTTCCCCACATGATCTCGTTGACTCCTCCGTACTGGCAGCACTATTGTTGTTCGTTCGAAACGTCACGATAATGTCCCTTTATTTATCTCCCATCGAAATCTCTAGGAGCTATAACAAAGTGCTAGAGACAATTTGAAAGTTCAATGCTTTTCAAGGAATAATTTATACACTGTGATTTTATAATTTTTTAAAAATTAAATATAAATGGTAACGATTAAAAATGTCAATTATGTTTGAACCTCTAGATCTTTAAAGTGGCCTGTATTGCTTTATAAATAAATGTTTCAGTATTATTATTAACTAAGCATTCCGTATATTCATGTAATCTAATAAAGACAAATAAATTGATTTTATTGTCGTCTTAAATGAAAGATTTGGAAATTCTATTTATTGTATTTATTTGATAGATTATTTACATTTCGAAATTTTACAATAGTGAAATAAGTAAAATAAAAATAAAACTAGAATTTACGTTATATCCACTCCAATTTTCTAATTACCTAAACTGAAACAGTTCTTGTAGTGAAGTAAACAGCAATTATTCAAATAGAATGA
This sequence comes from Sinotaia quadrata, assembly GCA_028829895.1. Lineage (NCBI taxonomy): Eukaryota > Metazoa > Mollusca > Gastropoda > Architaenioglossa > Viviparidae > Sinotaia > Sinotaia quadrata. Next base: position 12,321,424 of record CM054182.1, read on the forward strand.
CAGAAACCATGTCTATTTTAAAGTGTTTTAACTGTATATTTTGAATAATAAATAGTTTAACATCCTTGATGAAGCAGAACATTTAATCTAACTGTGTTATCGTTATAAATTTATTTATAAATTAGGAGAATGTTTGAAACAGCGCTGCTCATTCTTAACGATAACTTTTGTCTTTAAGTGAAAATTAAAAATAGAAATAGCACTGACGGTATAAAGAGAAACTGTTTGCACTGCCAATATGCAGAAAACAAATTTGATAAAGGTATGAAAGCAGATCGTTATTTTTAATATTTCTTATTAATTTACAGTTGTATTTGTTATTTAATTTAACAACCCTTTAAGTTTCAGTCAGAATATTATTAATAAAATTTTCACTTAAGAGGGAATCTAATCCTAGTTAGTTTAGAAAGGTGCGTGTATGTGCGTGTGTATGTGTGTGTATGTGCATGTGTATGTAAGAGGTAAGAGATGGGGAGAGAGATAGGGAGAAAGGGAAACGGAGAGAGGGACTATGTGTATTTGTGTGTGTGTGTGTGTGTGTGTGTGTGTAAGAGAGAAGAAGGAAGATATGAATTGTATGTATATATGTGTGTGTGTGTGTGTGTGTGTGTGTGTGTGTGTGTGTGTGTGTGTGTGTGTAAGAGAGAAGAAGAAAGATATGAATTGTATGTATGATTGTCTCTGTGTGTGTGTGTGTGTGTGTGTGTGTGTGTGTGTGTGTGTGTGTGTGTTTGACTAACGAATAAATAATAAATATAAAGGCAAACACAATAACAAAATCTGGCACAGGCACCTTGGGATGTGGGTGGCAGTTAATATTTCTACATTTTATGTTGGCACTAAAGTTTGATGTCATAGTGGTTTCTGTCATTTATTTGGTTTAGTCATTTAGGAATTGAAAAGTGCAATCTCTGACACAAGAATAAAGCTTGAACGTGTTCTTGTCCTCAATGTATTTATTTGATTTAGTTATTCATGACTTCAAACGTGCAATCTCTGACACAAGAATAAAGCTTGAACGTGTTCTTGTCCTCAATGTATTTATTTCCCTACCGGCTTATGAAGTTGAAACAATCCGCAGTTTTTTTTCAATACGTTCAGTATGCTGGATATCAATATATATCAATTATACAAGTATTATTCACGCTGTTTCTTCACTGACGTGCAGTGAGATCTACTAGTTACAGACAGGTCTAATGACACGTGACTGGATGCAGTTAAACCACTGAGTGTTAAGATTTAACTGTGTGAACAAGACCTTAGGAAATGAAATACTTATTGTGACAGCTTTAAAGAAACTAAAGCCTACAATGGCTGGAAAGTTATGTTATTCTGATAGACTGGCTAATTTTGATGTTCTACATTATTCTATGTTAGCTACTGTTTTATTGAAAATTTCCAGATTCTAAACATGCTGAGGTAGTTTGCTGAGTCTGATGAGGTATATCAGGTAATAATAATAATAAGAAGAAGAAATACACTAATTATGTAAAAAATAACCCGAAATTGGCTCCTTTTCCCTAAAGTACTATTTTCTTAATATCATTTATACCACATTAATATTAATACCACAGATTGGTGTAAAAATCAAGGCGAAAAAAAAAGAAGTAGACTAATTATTACAATCAAATTCGAGTGTAATTTCTTATCCGATAACGTATGTGTAGTGGAGAATCTAGAGGGAAACATATTTCAGTATAAGCACTTATTTTGTTAATGTTCTCCTCAAATTTATTTAAAAACAAATAACGGCATTAAACACATTGCTTCATGCTGCAAATTTTATTTGTACGACCAGCGTCACAGTCACTCAGTCCCCCATTCATCGACAGACAACCAGGAAAGATGGTCGTTGAGTGGTTAACACTCAAAGCAAAATCAACAACGTTAAATATACATTTACATCGCACTCTAATCATTTATTACAGGCAATAGATATAAATAAGCACACAAAAGTACGATATGTATATATCAACACAATTATATCATAAGTATTTTTTACAAAGTCTGGTCACTCATTAGCAGATTCCAATATACTCAATGTTCAACACAAACCGTCATACCCTGAACACAAACTATTTCCAGGACAGTTAGAAATAAATAATATAGTTACAAAGCGGGATATACAATGTAATTAATAACTCACTTTTAATGATTAGTGACTGACAACTCTATATCTACATCAAAATCTACTTCTCTATCTCCATTTATATCTAAATCCACATCTATATCTATCCGGCGCAAATTCCTAGATGTCGGAAAGATTCATAAAAATGGTGAAGTGATCCACAATGATAGCAGACTGGTCAACGTATAGATCCTGAAATGTTTCAGTGGTCTACAAAAAGGCAGACTGACCTGGAAACACTGTGTTCTGGTACAATGATAGTCTGGTTCCCTGAAAACGCCTTCTATATTCATATTTAAAATAAGAAGCCAAGTTCAAAAGTCACTCAGTCACTAAAGGGTTAAACTAATATATCATGGCAGTCGGGCTCCCGCAACTTTTCTGAGTTCAAGAACAAGATTAGTAAATATTTACGTAGTATTTACTCGACGTAGTTGTAGAGTTCGCTTTATTACTGCCCAGTATACTTCCGTCATAGCAGTATACTAGTTCACTAGTCACCAATGTTAATTACCTGCTAGTTCACTAGACACCAGTACTAGTAGCATGCTAGTTTACTAGCCACTGTTAGTTACATGCTAGTTCACTACACACCAGTATTAGTAGCATGCTATTTCTCTAGTTAGAGGCATGCTAGTTCACTAGCCACTGTTAGTTATTTGCTAGTTCACTGGTCACCAGTATTAGTAGCATTCTATCTCTCTAGAGTCTAGATAGTAGCATGCTAATTTACCATCCACCAGCATTACGAGCATTGCTAATTCGCTAGTTAATAGCATATTATTTTACTAGTCACCAGTATTAGTAGAATGCTACTTTATTAGCCACAAGTTAATAGCATTTAGTTCACAACTCACCAGTATTAATAGCCTTTAGTTCACAACTCACCAATATTAATAGCTTGCTAGTTCACTAAATACCAATGCTAGTAGTATGCTATGTTACTAGTCACCTTCATTAGTAACATGTTAGTTTACTAGCCACCAGTATAAGCAGCATGCTAGTTCACTAGCCAACAATGTTAGTCGACTGTTTCAGGACTAAGCCCTCACTTTACCCTAACTGCAGTATTCAGCTACATCACTACAAATGACATTTTCTTCCTAAGAAGAAAATAAATAACTGTGCTTTTCTCTTTCACAAAGTCGAGAAACGCGATTTTCTTACAATATTGTTGTTAATTCGCCTCTATCGTGAGATTGCCAATAAGAGTACATGTACCTATGTCTAGCTTAATATTCATAACACGTTCTGTGACACATATCATGCTTGATTGAATGTGTTCTCTTTTAAAAGCAATATAAACCCAGTGAGCCGCATTGTTTTCCAAGATAATATTATGTTCAGCGCCATCCCTGACCTGCGTGTGACACTACTAACCTTTGTACTCTCTATATCTCATCCGTGCCTAGTCTCCTGCTATAGTTCATTCTTCCTTTACATGCTTATGGTGGGTTTATTTTTAGTGACGTTATGAGTAAGATATATTTTCAACACTAAATACGCAATAACCTTGCTCAACACTATCTTGCTTTCTTTAAACAGGTGAAGAATCTTGCAATAATGTGAACGACAAGCAGGAAATGGTTAGATGCGTTAATATCAAACTAATGTAAACCGTTTGTTTTCCAACCTGAAATATTCTTTGTAATGTTTAGTAGACTGCGCCTCCTTACATGCAATTCTCTAACATGTCCTTTAACTGAAGCAACTGTCACGCATGCAAATCATTCAGTGTTCTATTTAAAATGCGATGGTATGAATGGACAAACACTGATTCTGGTCTCGCTATGCATAATTAGATATTCTAGAGGCCCTAATTAGGCTCCAAAATTCAAATATACTTGGGTAAACTAGACAAAGCGTTTTTAAGCTGATTTATAGTCAATTATGTCTTTAACTTAATTTACCAATAAACTGTACGTCTAAAGAGGATTGTAGTGAATTGGATAAGGAAAACGTAATCTCTCCCTCTAAATTTGAACATCTGTTTGTCCTTTATAAAATCTAAACATTCTCATTTTAAGCCCAACATATCATATATCAAAGGACTTGTCTTGATTACAGGAAGCTTGTAGGCTTTTGAATAGAGTCTGAACTGGGAGATTAGGCTCCCAAACCCACGGATAACGATTTTTCACTCAAGAAGAATGTATTTTATTTCATGCAGCCATACCCCCTTTGGCTGGTTTGTTGTTGCTCAATGTGAAAAGCAGGTGATTGTCAGACATACTATACAGTCTGGGTGAATGTTGAATAACAAAAGAGCTCTGGCTAAAACGTTTATGGAAGTGCTGGATTGATGGACATTTCACACTGAATTTTTCATAAGGACATTTCACACTGAATTTTTCATAAAGGACATTTCACACTGAATTTTTCATAAAGGACATTTCACACTGAATTTTTCATAAAGGACACTTCACACTGAATATTTCATAAAGGACATTTCACACTGAATTTTTCATAAGGACATTTCACACTTAATTTTTCATAAAGGACATTTCACACTGAATTTTTCATAAGGACATTTCACACTTAATTTTTCATAAAGTATATTTCACACTGAATTTTTCATAAAGGACATTTCACACTAAATTTTTCATAAAGGACATTTCACACTGAATTTTTCATAAGGACATTTCACCCTTGGTTTGGGTAAGAAATATATTTATGCAACACAACAAAATTAAGATCGTCTGCCTTGTGCGCTTCGAACTAAACTCTGCCATGTGCGCTTCGAACTAAACACAACAGGAAATGGATTTCTGCATTTTTAATAGGTCAAGTATATATATGTAAATATAATATAGGCCATTATTGGTCACCCGTCCCCTTACATAACACACACACACACACACACACACACACATACACACGTCCTCTTCCATAAGCAGCACATAAACGACTTATTGTTCACCAGGCAAGTATTATGCGATTACCCATGTGGTCGTCTGCGCTGATAAGTCAGTGTCGATGTAAGAGCAAATATCTTGAATTTGCAATGTCGGTTTGGACTGTAAAATCGTCTACTAGATGACTTCAGACAAAGTAAAATGAAAAGGAATGAAATAAACACGATATGCTTACTCAACACATCATCTAAATCAACAGTATTGTAGGCTGCACTTAATGTGAGCATATTACATACCAAAGGACTAACTTTGACAGATTTTATTTACACAGAACTAACTAAACAAACAAGCTGCTTGCAAAATTCCAGTTTACAAAAGTGTGTTTTATGTTTCAATATGCTTATGCTGTGCATGCATTGTTTCTAATGAAGAAATATATTTTACGTCAGCAAGAAAATCGCTCTTATTAAATAGGTACCGTTCCAGCCCTACTCCACACCACCCCGTAAACCCACATTGCATAACTGCACTGCATGACTTAACTTCTACTTTGATCTTCAGTCTCTTGTGGACTGGTAATATGAGAAGCTTTTCTTTCATCGAGGCAGAATGGCATATTTACGGTAATCAATCAATTAAAATTCAGAGAATCTTTATACACACTCACACACACACGCACACACACACGCACAAACAGAAACACGCATGCGTTCAGAAGTAAAATACATGTGTGTGGATAATCGTATGCAACGCCTTCAATCCGTGAATCTAACCCCGCCTTCTCTCCTCTCTTTCCCCATCCCCATTCCTCACACCCGCTCCAATCAAATTTTCCTTTGTCCTAAGACGACTGACATGTCCAGTACATTAAGCTCCTCCCTATTGTCTGTCAAGACAAACCCCTACCTGAAGTGATCATGCGAACAAAGGTTTGTAGACAACACAACTTTTAGTTCGATCTTGCATACATTTTGACCACCAGTTATCCCCCCACCCAGACCAGGCCATAATAGTGCCAAATTGAAGTCATTATTTTATATTCCAAACAATAACCATAATCATTACAATCTCTTCAAGGTTGCCAAGCAACAATCAATGGTGCCAAAGTTATGGTTTTATATTCCAAACAATAGCCATAATCTTTAGAATCTCTTCAAGGTTGCCAAGCAACACATAACGGTATATATATACATTCATGTACAGCTTGACCTGACTAGTAACAAGAACATTCTAGACGAATAAAACAAGAAGAAAAGCCACGTTAAGTAAAATCATTTTCAGGTTATTGCTTTTTCTTATTTGTTATAATAAAACAATTTAAGTACGCTTATATGTAGTAATATTCTGCAGATAAAGACGTAGGATCAAAGACGAGAAGCTTACAATATATGAAATAATAAACATGTTTAAGGTTTGTTGCTGTATTTGTCGAAGGCCGTATTATTAAAGGATTTGAGGAATTCTGAAATGTTGATAGCGACTCAAATCATTCCTATTGTCAATAACACTTTTAAAGAAATGAAATATACTTTACCTTCTCTCTGTATGTAATATATTATTCGACATTTAAATTGTTTCTGATTTGAACAGAAGAAAAGTAAGATCTTTGTCATCTTAATAGACTAAAGTAGAATTTCTGGGTAAATGACCTTTAATGTATTTATAAATGTATGACAAGAGCTGTAACGACCATTTTGTACTTCGTTCGCTGACCTTGTACACTGACCTGCATTATATCTTTACTGGTTATAATTGTTTATTTTACAGTTTTTCATTCCAAACGTTGACTTCGTTCGCTGACCTGCATGATATCTTTACTGGTTATAATTGCTTATTTTACAGTTTTTCATTCCAAACGTTGACTTCGTTCGCTGACCTGCATGATATCTTTACTGGTTATAATTGTTTATTTTACAGTTTTTCATTCCAAACGTTGCCTTCAGGAATGACTTGCAACATTAGAACTTTTATCTTCGCCTGTAAGTTTGATTTCGTTATTATACTTAATATTTCGTTATTATACTTAATATTTCGTTATTATACTTTATGGACATATAATAACTACTTACTGAGTAACAATGGTGTTGGAGTTGAAACACAAAATAACAAAACAATCCCCAGGAAGAAACAAATATGATCAGAAAAAATAATTGTTTTGCATTATTGATCTGTACATTCATCGAGGCACAATGTGTGGCACTTTGTCCGTTAAAAAAAGATCGCTGTAGCACTCAAACGCGTATTGTCTTGTGTAATGTAATTTATGTACAAGTATTTTGTTTAAGCATCACACCAACTACAGCATTTGCATTTATGGGATGTATACACGTTCTTCAGTAGCACACACACTATAAATCAAACAAAAAGAAAATGTGTTAATATTATTTTGAAAATATTTTCCATTTAGTGTGTGCACAATCTTAGAGAGACAGCGAAAATGGAGAAGCCCGCTATAATACGAAGACGACTGCATGAATATTCGATCTTTGTCCGCCTGTCTTTCTGTCTGTCTGCCTATCATCAGCAATAACAATATTCACAATTTTTAAAGACATTTCTATTACATTTAAGTTATTATTGTGTTTTATTAGTCTAAATTTTTAGTCATTTTATTTCAGTGCTTCGGCTGCTATTAAATTCGGTTAGAGAGAGCCAAAGCCATGGGGTATTTGTTTTTGTAGATGGACAATTAGAGCGTCACAGTTTCCGTATTAGAGAGTGGAAAGATTAACTCCTAGACGAATTATAACGGCCAGGACAAACGAGAGTAGCGCGTGAATGTGTAGAATCAGAAGTTATTAATGGCGTGGCGATTTTAACGGGAAATCCCCTGATCAGGCTTTAACAGAATTGAAACCCACGGTAAATCGTAACTTTGCGTTTGTATCATATTTCCTCCACTCTCGAGGAAACCAGTATGGAATAGTTCCCGAGTACCTGACCAGGATGTGCGTTTCATTATCTGACTCTCTATAGTTGACTGCCTTACATGTCTGTCTACTCTATTAGATATTTAATTATCTAGATAGATAGGTACATATATATACACAGATAGATAGATAGATAGATAGATAGATAGATTAATGTTGAGTATTAATCAGCCAATCTTCCACGAATTGCAATAGGTTTATATACATGTTCATTGTCCTACTATGAGTATTAATAGAGCTCGAAGATTGTTTAGATAAAAACGGTTTTTGCAAAATGTTTTGTCATTTTTACAGTTTACTGAGTCGTAGAGTTTCGTGTATATTCCTACAATTTTCGTGCATATAAAATAATGCAATTTAAATGTAGAAAGTATGGAAATGGATATTTGAATAATTTACACGTATATGCTATTAATAACCTTTAATACAATTAAAAATATTATACGATTGATTCGCATTATATATTTCAGGCATTTTGGTGTTGTCAGTCTTTGGTGTGGAACCAGTTACATCAGCAACATCAACAACAACAGGTAGAAAGTAATGTTAGCACGAACTGCATTCTCTTAACATGTTGTCGCTGCTTTTGCTACTGCTTTAATTTCTACTTCTACTATTATTTCTACTTCTGCTATTATTTCTACGTCTACTATAATTTCTACGTCTACTATAATTTCTACGTCTACTATAATTTCTACGTCTACTATAATTTCTACGTCTACTATAATTCATACGTCTACTATAATTTCTACGTCTACTATAATTCATACGTCTACTATAATTTCTACGTCTACTATAATTTATACAGCTACTATTATTTGTACGTCTACTATAATTTATACGTCTACTATAATTTCTACGTCTACTATAATTTATACAGCTACTATTATTTGTACGTCTACTATAATTTATACAGCTACTATTATTTGTACGTCTATTATTATTTATGTCTACTTTTATTTCTGCTGATTAATTGTAGACTAAACTTGGTGATGAACTGACAAATGAAATAAAATGTTTTATTGAAAATATGCCCATTGCTGTTTTCATGGCTATGTCATGGACAGTTCTCGATTTGAACAGACACATCCCTGATGGCGCATTTTACCATTCCAGTGTTTAACGTTGTCGTTCAATTTCTCAAATCTAAGTTTATGCTTTCAGGTGTAGTTTGTCAGACCTATCGAATTGCAAGCAAAAGAGGAAGCAATATCTATGAAATATGTGAAAACCAGAAACCAAACCATAAATGTTATCGTTTGATTTAATTTTACGATAATCTCACAAAAGAATTTAGAATGAAAATCATTATAATCTTAGTTGAAAAAATATGAGTTTGTTTGATTCACAGTTTAAGTACTGCACGAGTCTTTGTTTATTGTATTTAATAGCAATATATCCAAATCAAATCATTACCACCATTAGATATCGCTGTATTTAATAGCAATATATCCAAATCAAATCATTACCACCATTAGATATCGCTGTATTTAATAGCAATATATCCAAATCAAATCATTACCACCATTAGATATCGCTGTATTTAATAGCAATATATCCAAATCAAATCATTACCACCATTAGATATCGCTGTATTTAATAGCAATATATCCAAATCAAAGCATTACCACCATTAGATATCGCTGTATTTAATAGCAATATATCCAAATCAAAGCATTACCACCATTAGATATCGCTGTATTTAATAGCAATATATCCAAATCAAAGCATTACCACCATTAGATATCGCTGAAAGTGAAAACTAAAAGTGAAAAGAACTTCTTTAGATGACTGCGTTTAAGAAAGAATTATCTTAGTAGAAAATTAAAGACTCTGAAAGCCATGATATATCTCACTATACTACACATTTCCTGTCTCTAAATAGAAATTATACCATATCTCGCTAGAAAAGAAATTTCCCATCTAGCTAAAGGACACATTTCCTGTCTCTAAATAGAAATTATACCATACCTTGCTAGAAACGAAATTTCCCGTCTAGCTAAAGGACATATTTCCTGTCTCGAAATAGAAATTAAGCCATATATTGCTAGAAAAGAAATTTCCCGTGTAGCTAAAGAATATATTTTTAGTCCTATAGACATGTTTTCTCATATCTAGTCAGTGATCGTCTATAGTTATATGATGTACTTCGTACAATCGCTAGACAGCATTGCAATCCTAGTAAAAAAAACGAATTTCATATCTGACTAGAGAACATTTCTGGTCAAGTTAGAGATTGCATTAAATGTTTATAAGTTACAGTTATTATAGATCACATGTTGTATCTAGCTATACAAGTTTAGATAATCGCTCCTAGCCAGGACTTGCTGTTGACATATAGTTAATTATGCTATTTATAATTTGCTAGACAGAATACACAATCACACTCTGATAATTTTATTTCGTAATAAAGCTGTCTTATTTGAATGTGATACCACTCTATATAAATGATCTGGTTTTCTTTACAACAGCTGCAACTACCACAACACGTGCAACAACAGGTTCCACAGTAACTACAGCAACAGGTTCCACAGTAACCACAACACGAAGTATAGCAACCGCTCCGTTTTGTAGTGTCCTTGCCCTCGTATCTGGAGTCATCACTGCATCATTCATCAGATCATAGCGTTTCCGTGAAAAGGGGCCAGACTCCCCTTTCTTTTTCTCTGCCTTCTGCTATTTTATGGACAAGGAAATGTGTACAGCATTAGGAGACAAAAAATTAGACGCGAGGTGTGAATAATGCCATAATGACCGTCGGGTTTTGGGTCTCAATAATGCTGTATACATTCAATTAGCCCCTCGTATTCATATAATGTCTGTAATTGTGAATGTTAATTATTCCCCCTCCCCCCCTTTATTTTTTTAGGTGTAATGATATATAGAGGTACGTCTAGAAATGTATTTTTCGAGGGCGTACTTTATAATTGTTTCTTCCTTCCTCTATTTATGAATGTGTGCTCTTTGTTAATACATCTCTGTTTTTCAAGAGATCAAAAAACTGTCACTCTATCTGTTCTGAAATGTTGTTTGTGTTTCAATTGTAAATTATTACTTTCATTCACAACCCCACTCCATGACTATCCTGTAAATCAATTCAAGCAGAAATCAGTGAGTAAAATATTCATTCAAACGCCGACTGGCATGCGAAAATGAATCCCAAGACAGAAAGTTCGAGCCCCCACTCTTCCCGAAAGAACAACAAATAACAGCAACAAAAGTCGACAGTCTAAAACTTGTTGTATATGGTACACATTATGATTTTGCATATGGTAAACATAATGAATTTGTATATGGTTATAGAAGAATAAACCTGCAACATGAAATGTATTTATTATCTGCTGTATATAAACAAAAGCTATTGGAGCTTAATCGGAATATGAAAAGAACAATTAAAAAAAAAATTCTTTCAGTAATAAATGTTTATATTGTTAATCATTTACACTCGTATGCATATGGATGCAAAATGTTATGTATAATGTATTGCAGCATACTGCATTCTGTAACGAGTTATCACTGTGACATTTATACTGAATTGCATAATGTAACACTATTCCAAAAGTATGTATATGAATTATTAAACTTGTTTTAAAATAAAAAAATATTATCATTTTAATGTTTGGTTTACTGATTTCCTTTTATAAAGAATGTTGAAGAATGCCTGCAAGTTAACTAACCAACATTCAGTTTCTTTAAGCTGTAATATTGTGAGTTGCCGGTGGAATGCAAATCGTCTGTATATGACTTTAAAACAATGGGTTATAAGAAAAAAAAATTAAAATATGACCAGAAACGTTTCTGCTTAAATGATTCAAGCACATATGTGAGCTTGTTATACAACCCATTTATCACATCGACACATTAGGAGCTGAGCGTACTGTTTGAACTTTGTATATTTTTTCTGTATCTTTCGTAAAGACAGGAAAAGAGTGACTTCTGACATGCCGTAAAGACAGGAAAAGAGTGACTTCTGACATGCAGTAAAGACAGGAAAACTTTTGCTTAACAATGCTGTATACAGTGACTTTTGACATGTAGTAAACCAATGGTGTTCAAGCTTAATCTATCATAAATACATGTGTGCATCCTGGTTTGTCTGTTTGTCTATCTGTTTCACCAGCATATCTCAGTAATTTATGGAATGAGTACTTCTTGGAGAAAAGAAAATTTTCAGTTTGCTTTCATGCAATAAAATGTACAAATCAACAACTATGCAGTAATAATTAATCTGTTACGACACTAAACTTACAATCTGCATACTACAAAATAACCCTACAACCACAGTACTACAACAGTAACATTCAACGAGTCTGCTACTACAATAAATTTACAATTCAACCTATTATCACAATAAATCTACATGATACAACAATGAATCAACCGCCGACCTGCTACAACAATAAATTTACAGCCAGCTTGCTACAACAATAAGGCTACAACTAACTTGCTACAATAATTAACCTACAGTCAGTGTGCTTCAATAATGAACCAACAACCAGTGTGCTACAAAAATCAACCTACAACCAGTGTGCTATAACAATAAACCTACAACCATCATGTTTTCTGTCGGCCAGCATGAGATTAAAAATAAATTATGTCATGACTGTTTATTTTGTTTACCTTTTTTAATTTTTTGTTTGTATATAGTACATATGCCTCCCATTTTCAAACGGTTATTTATATATTTTCTTCTCCTCACAATATATGCATACACACATTACAATCTGAAAGTCTCTGGTAGAATGTTTTTACCAGGGGTAGAATCACATGGTACACAGTGGAAAAAAATAGAGAACATAACATCTGCATACAACATATACTGAGAAGCTGCGAACATTTTTGTTTTCATAGATAGTTTTTGATTTTGAAATCAAATTAAAGTCAATTTTAGACCTGCTAAAGTAGAATAGCTAAATAATGGATTCACCGACAAATGCGCGCCGACAAAATCGCGATGGACAAAAGCGCGACGACGCGTTCTGTCCCTAACTCTAACTCTAACCCTAACCCCTAATCCTAACCCTAACCTAACCCTAACTCTAACCCTAACCCCTAATCCTAACCCTAACCTAACCCTAACTCTAACCCTAACCCCTAATCCTAACCCTAACCTAACCCTAACTCTAACCCTAACCCCTAATCCTAACCCTAACCTAACCCTAAACCTAACCCTATCGCGCATTTGTCGTTCGCGCATTTGACGGGTCACCAAATAATGAAGCAGTTTGTCATTTTTATCTACAATATTAGTGTGTACTATTTATATCTTGGTTGAGACAAAAGCCTTTCATGCTGGCTAAGAACGAATCCTGTCACCACTTAACAATACGTACGTAAAACTAAATTACATTTGCAAATAATGTATCTGCTCAGTATCACCGTGTATAAACATAAATATTCACCACTTTTAGGTTGGTATACAATGACATTAATTTGTAACAGCTAGTAAAATATTTTAGCTACAATTATAATGTGTATAAATGCACAAAAATATTTTGAAAGATGAACAATAATTTTAATGTTGTCAGCCAATAACTTGTTCTCGCTAGATCTGCACAATTTTGGATACCCAACATGTCATTGGGGCGGGTTTTCCTTTGTTGATTGACGAGACTAGAATTTTACCACAACGGGAGCAAACTGGTTCTCAGTTTATCTGACGATGGTGAAGATGAGATTATAGTCGATACATTTATGCTCACCGTTGATTGAAATATAACCACATCAAAATCAAGTTAGTTATCGATTCTACAGGTCATTCATTCTATGATGTTTTAGTGGTGTGTTGCAAACTAGATCTTATGCAGCGTGCTTTGATTTGTTGTAGGTCTGTCATGTCACGGAGTTGTCAGCTGTTGTTATGTATATCTGAAAGTCATGTTTACTTCCGTTTTCCTTTAGCTGTACTCCAGGGTAAATTACCCGATCGTTTTTTTAAAAAAAATTTATTCATATTTTTTGTTGTTGTTGAAAATCTTATATCCTCTCTCCCGTTCAGCGTGCGTTTAATCTCCTAACAGAGAAATGTTTCGTTTGATGAGAGTATATTTTGTCTGACTTATATTAGCGTGTTTGTCGTACTTTGAAATATTTTGTTAAATTTTCTCATTGCACAATGCATAAACTTGATTCCATTTTAGGCAGTTTGTATATTGTTTCTGGACCATTTTGAAATTATTATTATTGATAGGCGTTTTTACACTGTTTCTGGATAAAACCAAAGGAGCATTCACATCCAGAGTGCCACCTTAGAATTACGTTGTTTAGGGAGATCTTCAAATTAACCCCTTATTCCTGTTCGTTGTTTAGGAATCTCTATGTTATAAACAACATTGGAACTGCTAGAATATAATTTCTGAATTTCAGGAAACAGGAATTTATACCTTCTCATGCACAGGTGATGTTTATTGTCCGTGCGTGACATAGTTGTGACACATTGTAGTGTAGAACATCCAATGGTGCTGTTGTGTAATTTAATCCACATGCTGGATTCTTCTGGAATTTTCTTGAGAAAATGTTGTGGCAAGATTCCGGAATTCACATCTTTGTTGGAACTTACGTTTATATATTTTTTGTGACACATCTACTTATCTATCTATCTATCTATCTATCTATCTATCTATCTATCTATCTATCTATCTATCTATCTATCTATCTATCTATCTATCTATCTATCTATCTATCTATCTATCTATCTATCTATCTATCTATCTATCAGTCCATCCATCCATTCATCCATCATCCATCCCTCTCTCTCTCTCTCTGCTTACTATTCGGCTTAAACATACTGGGATCTGTTGTATATTATAACCTATATGTGAAGCGTTTTGTAGAAATGTGACGTTCACCAAAACGTCACGTAACGTCGATATGCCATAATTGCCGGGTGATCTAACAGAAACCCAATCACAAAACATGTCAACAACCTCACACGAACATTTGTTTTTCTTTATTCACTACTCCGATCCCCCTCTCAAGCATGCAGGTGACCCAAATCAGAGTTCACAATCTTGGACAGTGCAACCATGTCAGGTAAACACTCGAGTTACTTAATGAGGGTGATGCACGCGATTGCAGCATTCCATTATATTCAAATCACTTCCTGCTTAGCATTGCTGTCTATCGTTAGCGAAGTGTGACATCTGACATTGAGTGGATTGTGCCAGCCTGGGTCATGCAATTTGTTATTATTTTATTGAGATACATGCTATTCTGGCTATAGAATAGTGGTATTTGTGATGCGAACACCACTTAGTTAATGGTTCTGATTATTACTAATTAATTATTCATCCAAAACTAATTACAACGGATCAGAATCTTAATTTAAGTTGTTAATAATTTTCAAGAAGATACCTCTCGTCTCTCTCACTTGAGAGAGTGAAATTTCAAAACTGATCTGTAAAACGAAAGACAGACAGACAGATAGATAGATAGATAGATAGATAGATAGATAGATAGATAGATAGATAGATAGATAGATAGATAGACAGATAAATAAATAAATAAATAGTATGGCGCATTAAATTTGCCTATCTGTATTTGTAGACTTAATTGTTATATAAAATGTTAAATTGTCGAAGTGACCCGAATTTGGGCACTCCTTATGATGGCATTTTTATAAGGTGTCAGAGTTGGAGTAAACAACTCGAGTTGAGATTATGCTAGAAATTGCTGATGCAATCCAAACCAGTTCCAACTGGATGACTATTTTATTATCTAATGGTTATGATTTACAAGAACGAGACCAGCCAATGGGCTGAGATAAAATGTTTACCTGCTGTAGAGAATTATATTGTCTAATCACTTGAATTTGGGAAGGACTTTGGTCGTGAAAGGCATCTTTTAGCTTAATGGTGAGTTAACCGACTGATTGAGAAATATTTCGTGCAGTTTGATATTGATATGTAATACTTTTGTTTTAAGTAGAGATATATTATGTGATTTGACTATTATTTTTACAAATTTTTGAACTAAGATGCTCATATAAATTAATCTAAACACTTGACATTGCTTCTAATGCGCTCATAAAACGGATAGACTGTACTTATTATATTGTGTTTGTGTGTGTGTGTGTGTGTGTGTGTGTGTGTGTGTGTATGTGTGTGTGTGTGTATGTGTGTGTGTGTATGTGTGTGTATCGGGCTAATAAGTACTGTTGGAGTAGGCTGTACTTATTATGCTCTGATTGTGTGTGTGCATGTGTGTGTGTGTGTGTGTGTGTGTGTGTGTGTGTGTGTGTGTGTGTGTGTGTGTGTGTGTGTGTGTGTGTGTGTGTGTGTGTGTGTGTATCGGGCTAATAAATACTGTTGGAGTATTCTGTAAGTTGAGACTTGAATGTAAGATAGAATGGAGTTAAAGATGAATAAACTGCAATCTTAGCAATTGCTCCCTGATTATAATTGACATGGGATAAGCAGCCTTTCCTGAATCTCCTGGTTTACTGATTATAAACCACTACGACCATAGTTGACACAAGAAGTATCTAGTGCAGTGTGTAAGTGTAAGGAATATATTACACTCCTTTGATGTATGGTGGCAAAGGTTGTTGACAACATTGAGCAATTACTGGAACATGGAAGTTACTGGAAATTGCTACAATTGTTGTTCTGCCTGAGAGAACTAATATGGTGGAACACCAGATATCCTTGAGAGAATAGTAACTAGGCAGTATTCTACAACTTGAGAAGGGAAACATGGGGAATTGACAGTAATAATGTGAACAATAAACTTGTGACTTTGTTACAAAAAGTGCATGGAAAGACTATAGTGACTTTGCCTACACAAGGTTACTTAGAAACTACTATTGCTTATCTCTAATAACTTCATTTCTGTTCTCTGATAAGAACTATCCTGTGATTTGTATTGACACTAATCTATTGAATTGTGTTTTAGGATATAGGGCTGTATATGTATTAAAAATATCTTAATATGGTTTCATGGAGTTATTAATGTCAAGTAATATTTTTCATCGTATTTGTTATTTGTATATTTCATTGTTGATTTAATAAATTTATTGACCTTACAAATATTGATAACCGTATATTGGAAAAGAAAATGTTTGGATGGGGCCTGGCTAAATATAGATTAAAAGACAGATTTATATTCTCTTTTAGTAAGAAGTTTTCCACTTACGGAAATATTGTGTTTGTTTTAATGTTGTGGAAGAGAGAAAACGTGTATAGCACCTGCATATCCGCCAGATGAGACGAGTTGTGTCTTCTGGAAAATTATTAATAACATAAAGTAAGATTCTTATCACTTGTAATTAGTTATGTACGATTAATTAATTAAATTAATAATAATCATTAACTAGGTGGCGTTGGCGTCACAGATAGATAGATAGATAGATTGGAACGAAATAAATTTTCTTTAAGAAATAAAATTTCTTTAAGAAGGATTATAATAAACTTAGCAATAAATTGACTATGTGCTATTTTCGGCAGAATGAATGTTATCGAAAACATTCTTGTTCTTTGCTTCACGCTTCACTGGATGTGATAAGAAAAGAGCAAGTCTAAGCAAGGCGTAACTCTCACTGAATGAGCAACTGTTCACACAGAAGTGGTAACAACTCATGTGACGCATTCCTAGTATTAAGTGAATTAGAATGAAATTTAACGGTTGAGCGCATCTTCTACCGGGAGATAACTCTCCACATAAAGCATACTGCAGAAAGTGGCTGTCGGTTATTTGTTAAGGGCTCGACACAGAGGCAACACAATGGATTGTGGAGGTTGTGCAATGCACAAGGGCCCCGGCGGTTGGATGGGTGGGTGGGAGCCCTGGCAGCGAGTGGAGTCTACATGTGTGTTGTAAGCAACAGCGTTTTTTTCTTTTTAAATAGAAGGGGCCCGCACCGAAGTTTTACATAAGGCATACCGTAAAAAAACCCACGTCGCTATGCCATTGGTTCAATTATAATTCATTCGTGGTTTTATTGTTTCTTCCAGTTTTTTTTTATATGTTTACTTTCACGATGAAATATTGATTTTGAAACACTCGCGCTGTCTACATTCACAAGGAAAAATTGCAGCTAATTGATGGGAGAAGGCTAGTAATTACCGTGTCACTAAACTATCACAAACTAACAAACACATTAAGTGAGCGTCCAGCCAAGAGAAGAGATGTGGAGGTCCGACTAGTATGGGTGAAGGCTACCGATTGCTGTGTCTCTAAAACGACGGATACCAATATTTACATACACACATACACACCTCACACAGATATATACAACCTCATACATATATACACAAATCTCACAAACCTCACGCACACCCACATTCACGCATACACCTCACACACATACATACATATACATCTTTACACAAACATATACAAACAAAGACACTCCTCACACATGCACACACCACATTCACACGTACCCTCAATCACCCACCAACGCACACGCGCACACACACACACAAGCACACAAACACACACACACACACACACACACACACACACACACAATTACCTTACTGAAAATACAAATACACAAGTATTTTTCAATTATACAAATTAATAAACACAGTTACATACATATTCTGCACCTTATAACTCAGTTTCACAAGTTAGCTTACACGAATAGCACACACACACACACACACGCACACTCACGTTTCCTTGACCCATTTCTATCATTTCCTGATAGACATGCCTGTACACGGTCTCAGTTTATGCAAATCAGATGTTAGCAGGCTCATCTTGCGCATGCGCTTCCTTGTCTTTGCAGGTGCACTCACTTGTCATGTGCCAAAGCCAGCAATAACCAAGAAGGTTGGAATGTATGAATTATTCAAACACAAAGCAGAAATTGAATATTATTTTACATTTAACTTCTTCCAGCTCTCTCTCTCTCTCTCTCTCTCTCTCTCTCTCTCTCTCTCTCAGATGCACTCACATAAAATTACCTCTTGCGAAAATTGTAATAAGTTTGATTCCTAAAGTATTGCATAAATAATTGTGATTAAACATAATTATGTTCGTAATTGCACTAATTAAGAATTTCTCCTCCTTCCATAATTTGGTCAAAATTTATTGTCCTCACACTCACTGCCAAAAGGCCTCCATTTTCAGGAGCACCAAATTTCAAACAGACGAAAAGGCCAGTGATAGATCTGAATATGTCTAATTTGGGTGAATTGTTTGAAGACATTAAGGGGGGGGGGAATCGAATTGATACTTGGGATGGAATCTGATTGGGGAGCGGCGATGAAAGTTGGACTACCTTTCTGTCTGCTGTGATGTCTTTTTGCTTAGTAGAAACATGATGGCCATTGATTCCCAATATGATGGATGGAAAGGGGTTAACATGCATTCCAATCAGTACTCGGTGGTTACATGTGTCTACAATGCTGTATCTGGTTATCTAGATGGCCGTTACTATCTGCTTTTGCTTCCATATTTCTTGTTGTTGTTGTTGCCCATTCCAATAGTTTCCGTAGAACTGGGTTCGTTTGTTTTTTCTCTTTGGTTGTTGTTGTCAGGAAATCAGGAATAATTGTTGCAGGACTGCAAAGGGATGACTAAAACATTGCCAATGTTGTTGTTGCCGTTTGTTCTGGTAGCTGTGATTGTGTTTCTTTAACTGTAGTTGCTGGTGTTAATACTTCCCTGCCAGTGTTTTTGTCATTTGTTTTTGTTGTGTTGTTTCTTAATGTTTGCTGTTGCAGAGATGTTCTTTTTCCTTTTCCACTTTTCCGTCTATTTCGTTTCTTCTGCTGACTCTGGTATTTGTTGTGGTTGAGTCCCAAAGAGGAGATGGGGGAGAGCGATGAAGGTTTTGTTGATGAAGTCCGAAAATGAGCTGTTATCTTTTGTCAGCCGAAAGCCTAGTCGAATTTGTAATTGTGTCTGGACAGCAGTATCTGGGTCAGGTTGTCGAACTTTTTCTCACGGGTCTCAACACCCAACCCCACCTCACCCCGCCCAGGGTAGTTCGTGTACTGTTTGCATTCTTTTATAACACACAATTTCAAACACAATTCCGTAAACGAATACTCCAACTTGTTGTTGTTGTTGTCACGTTTTCTTTGCTCCTGGTTGAGCGTGGTTGAAGGTTTTCATCAGCGATGTTCTCACCTTTGGAGGCGCTCTACCAACTTCCCAATGCATTCAATTATATAGTCTCACACAAACACATTGGAGCCCACTCCCAGTTTGCACCCGATTACATGTTTTATGGAGCTAGTTCACTTAAGGCCATTCCACGTGGTGGGTGTATGACACTGGAAACAAAATTTATATTGATAATTTCGCCCTAGAGTTATGTTTATCCTGACTGCGCGTAGGGATGTCTGAATAGTGTCGTATCCCCTTTAATATAATCAGTATCCCAATTCCCCCCCCCCCCAAAAAAAAAAAAATAAAACAAACCATGACACATGCCTTCTTAACATGAGTTGTAGAGAGATAAATAATTAGCCATGTATGTAACGGTGACAGAGTAAATTTGCCCCTCCTTATTTTAAAATTTAATTGTTATATAAATTCACCTTACATGACATTCTATATAATACTTAGACTCATTAAGTTACACTACACACGCTATATTATACTCAGACATATTTAGTTAAATAATTAGCGCACACTATTCTATACTCAGACGCATTCAGTTAAACTAATCAGTATAAGCAATTTATCCACTTCACATGATCATACATAATCCCTCAAACTTGCATACCCACCACCTACACAAATTCCGTGCACAAAGACCACTCAAGCAATCTCTTTTCAAACAAGTGATCTTTACTCAAATAAACACCACCCACCCCTCAGTAACCTATCCCTCCTCACACTTAAACGGGCACATACTTTCTCTATCCACCCCACACACCACCACACCCCAACACACCCGCAGACTCACTTCTTTCACAATATTTGTTCTGACAGTCATGCATCGTTTGATTCACTGAGATAATGTTATGTTGTTCAGATATTGACATTGTTGTTTTTCATGAGCTCATGAATACACACTTGTCACGGAAACCGAGCAGTATAGTCGCCCATAAATTTATTTTTATCCTTACTTCGATTGTCCGGCCAAGGCCACCCGACCAACGCATAACTGCAGTTAATGCTTTGTTAAGATACTAGTCTGAAAACACGACCAACGCATAACTGCAGTTAATGCTTTGTTAAGATACTAGTCTGAAAACACGACTAAATAACCTACACCGCATTTCAACATAGCGGCTTGAAATTAGAAATCTACATTTGTTAGTTTTCTAATGAATTTGTTTTAAACCAAAATTTATGTTACGTCTTTTGCATTTGTACGTGTGCAGTTTTATCTCAAGATTGTAATATTTTGAGTGAGAATGACGGATTATGAAAGATTGTTATATTTTAAATACTTAGTAAATTCAGTATATTTTATTAGTACTTGAAGTGCTCGACCCAAACTTTGGATAAGCGGTTAATCTTGTGGATCCGAAGGTCTTACTAACAGTTTAGTATGTTAACTATCAATGTCTGTGTGTCAAACGCATTCAAGCGGTAATAAAAGGCATGGGGGTCACTGGCATTGTAATTCGGTCGCTGCAACTATAATTCGGTAAACTACAGGGGTGTTATTTTCTCACTTGGCTCAGACTGAGACTATAGTCGCTGGATTATTTTTCCATCTACTCTCTCGGTGGTGGCACCTAATCTGCAGGCAGACGTATGGACTGCTTTACAATCAGGATGTTTATCTCTGTGCTTTGTATCATATTCACTTTCCTCAGCTTTTTACCTACACCGCACCGCCTAAATCCCCCCGCCCCCCCCCCCCCCCCCGACTGCCACACATTGCACATTTATGATTTTATTCTAAATACATTTTTTTTTAAAATTTAAAATTGTGAATTTATAATTATACAATACAAATAAAAAAAGCACTCTTTGTTAATGTTTTGTACATTTTATTTTTTACAAATACATTAATACGTGTTATTATTACTTTAGTCAGTGATATATGCAATCCCTATATTCATACAACTATATTATTACTTTAGTCAGTGATATATGCAATCCCTATATTCATACAACTATATTATTACTTTAGTCAGTGATATATGCAATCCCTATATTCATACAACTATATTATTACTTTAGTCAGTGATATATGCAATCCCTATATTCATACAACTATATTATTACTTTAGTCAGTGATATATACAATCCCTATATTCATACAACTATATTATTACTTTAGTCAGTGATATATGCAATCCCTATATTCATACAATTATCTCGTTTAAAAAAACTTAAAGACCAAGTGAACTGGAATGTAGTTAACAAGATTTGCCCCGTTACTAATCCCCAAGCCCTTTGGATAAAAGCATGCAGAAGTTATGTCAGACATGGGGGTCAAATGGTCTTCTATATAATTTTCTCTGTAATTATGTATTACATTTACTACTAATATTTATTACTATTAGTGATAGAATAAACTATCTACAATAGCACTAGTATAATTGTAGTATAGTTATGTTTCAAATACGTGATTATCATTCTGAATATAATTTAAAATTAAATTACTTTACTTACTAATAATGAACAATACAGAGAATAGCAGTAGTCATATTTTTAAATGAGTGATTAGTTTCATATTATAAATATGTATAATTTTAATTGCTTTACTTACAGGTACAGTACTGTCTTTTTCATATATATTATGTTTGCATGTTTATGCATGAATGTCTGAATAAGTGTTGTGTGTGTTTATATTTTGCTTTGTGCTCTATTTTATCTATTTAGTGTAAATCTAAAGCTTTTAAAATTAGCAATTAATGGCCAGCGTTATATTAATTTAATAGTTGAATAGTCTTATTAAGCTTAAATATATGCATATATTCTTATTAATATTACAATTATTAGTTTATTGTGTATATCCGATCTAACAATCTGGTACATTTACAAACAAAATGGCAAGAATTATATTTGCCATCTTCTTAATGGTAGTATAATGAGTGGAGCAAATTTCTATAACTTTGCTAATATGCAGTATTATAAAGCCACAAACTGTACAGTAAAATATTTAATTATGATCAAGTTACTTCAACTATTCTTTTCTACTCAAGTAGTTATGGCCAATGCACAATAATGAGTATCAAATACTTTCTAATGGATTTACCAACTAAAGTTAACAGCAGAAAATAAAGACCAGTTTTGAAATTCCAGAAATTTTATTCATACGTTTACGTTATAAATAGTGTTAAAACTATTGCTATAGTATATAAAGTAAAATATGACGCAATTAACAATATGACGCAATTAACAACAAGCAAATGCTGGTGTAGTAAAATGCATTCATACAAATTTAGATTAAAATACGAGGGTAGGGGTTTGGTGAATACATATTTAATTTATGGAGCGTCTTATTCAGTTATTTAAAAAAAAAATATTATAAGAGACATTGCAAAGTAATTCAACAACCATCTATTTATACCAGATATTCATTGACGTTAAGTCTGTCCTTCTCTATAGCTCAGAGACCTAGAGAGTCACCAACACCCTAACCAACAAACTCCAAGTATTCGTCAATGGCTGCCTTCGCAACATACTGAAGATCAGGTGGACAGACAAACTAAAGAACACTGATTTGTGGAAGTGGACAAAGATCCCATCAATCAGCAGATTGCCAGGCGTAAATGGCGATGGATAGGACACACCCTGCGGAAACCCCCGCAGGACATCACCCGGCAGGCTTTGCAGTGGAACCCCCAGGGAAAGAGACGGGTAGGCCGCCCTAAGACTACCTGGAGACGATCCTGCGAAGAGGAAATGAAGAGCTGCAACCTGTCATGGGGTGAACTGAAAAAGTCTGCCCAGAATAGACTGAGATGGAGAACTGTTGTTGAGGCCCTTTGTTCCACGGGGAATCCAAGGAGATAAGTCAAGTAAGTCAATTCATTGACGATTGATTGTTAATTAAACATATTAATAATCATGTTACCAATACATACCAAGTTAAAACTGTAAGAAGTATCTGTTTTAACAATTCATTACAGCTGCTTTTAGGCATTTACTGATATATAATACAGCCTCCGAAAAGACTGCTTTGCATTTCATAATCTTCTTGGAAATGCTCACTGCACAGTACAGTATGTGCTTTCGGAATAAAGTTTTCTCGTTTCATCTTTGTAATCCACTTTTTTGTAATCTCTCATCTTAGGGAAATGTAACAAAATGAATAATTTTACTTCGACCGCTGTTTATTCGGTCTTGTGCACAGCAATGATTAACCATTTTTTAATTTTTTAAACTACTCATTTACCGCAAGACAATATGTTGGACAGCGCATGCGGATTGTAGATCCACGTCGTGACGTCACATGTTATGTTGCTATGGTAAGAAGTCAGTCTCGCAAATAAACGAGAGGTCTGATTTCTGTCGGAAATAATGACCGAAATTGTAAATGTATTTATACAAATCACTGCAAGTTTAATATTTGCAGTATTGATTCTGAGATTGGGAATTACTCATGTTACACAGATTTATTCTTATCCGTGGATGACCTAGATTCCATTACACTTGGTCTTTAGTCATACATATGTTTCTTTTCTGTAATTTTATTGTGTATGTTTTCAGACAAGACAGAGGGAGGGAGAATGAGAGAAAGATTGCGACTATGTGCATAAGTGTGTGTGTTTGTGTGTGTGTGTGTGTGTGTGTGAGTGTGTGTGTGTCTGTGTGTGTGTGTGTGTCTGTGTGTGTGTGTGTGTGTGTGTGTGTGTGAGTGAGTGAGAGAGAGAGAGAAGTAATAATAAACGCATTCAAGCAAACAACACACTGATAAAATATTTCAAGCGCACCACGGGAAGTAAGTGGCAGGAGCTACATTTTCTCCTGTTTTCGACAGAGACTGTTTTCGAATATTTTACCCTTAGCGTTAGAATTTGACAGCATAGAGCTTCTGTGCTTGTGGAATGAAAAGTGCAAAATTTAAAATCTCAGCTCGAGTTCTTTCCCTTTTGTCTATTTATTTCTCTACATACGTGTTAATTGGAAATATGTCGCGCTTTTAATGCTTTAGCAATACAAGCAATATTGTGGATATCGATATGTGTAAATTATACACATACTATTCATGCTATTTTCTCCAAAGAGGCATAAAGAGATTTAGTTACAGGCAGATCTAATGGCACGCGAATGGGTGCAGTTAAGCCCCGACAAGTGTCAAGATTTATTTGTGTGAGTACCACTCCCTAGCTGGTATGTCACACCTGTTAAAAGGTATCGTCGCATGAAACAGCTATATGTTATTCTGACAAATTGGATTATTTTGATTAAATCCATATTATTCTCTGTGGTTTATAGTTTTGCTGTTGAATGTTTCCAGACTAAACACGTCGAAGTCGCGTGTTGAGTTTGACGTAGCCCTTTGAGTAATACAAATAATATTAATAATTTCAATAACTATATTAAGATTTAAAAGAAATATAAATGGCAATTTGTATGTCCTAATAAATAAACATTTCCTCTAGTGCCTATTTCATTTCGTACGGCATTGTGTGTATCTTTCTTTCCCCGTAATAATTTTTTATTAGTGATTTCTTTGAAAATGGATATGAATTCGGTTCCTATTATTTGCACGCAGTATCATTGTACCCACTATACTTTATGTGGAAAAAGTACCCCATTGTATTACCCATCATCTCACCTTATATCCTGAATATCCTCCAATCAACTGACCGTCATCTCACCTTGTCCAAACTGTCCTCCAATCAACTGACCGTCATCTCACCTTGTCCAAACTGTCCTCCGATCTACTGACCGTCATCTCACCTTGTCCAAACTGTCCTCCGATCAACTGACCGTCATCTCACCTTGTCCAAACTGTCCTCCGATCAATTGACCGTCATCTCACCTTGTCCAAACTGTCCTCCGATCTACTACCACCCATGTCACAATATATTCAAATTGTTCACAGTGAATCTTACAAAAGAACTGAAAATAATAAATAATAATTTTTAAAATGTAAGATGTGATGTAATATAGTCTTGCAAAAATAAATAAATCAATAAAATAAAATAAATAAGTAATTAAGGCCTCTTGCGATGCATACTGTTAACGTAACACACACACAAAAACCAACCCAGAAAGATACGTGTTAACGTGCGCCTCTTGGCATGAAACCCAAACTGTTCCAAGAATTGTGTGCAATTTCTCCAGACCAAAGCTGGATCCAAATTACGTCATATGGTTCTGGAAAAGAGATTCACCTAACCAACTTACAGTAACTTTGTTGCCAGCATTTAACAATAGTGTGAGAGGCACGCCACTTTGGTCATGAAAATGATTACTTTTATTAATTAATTTTTCATAACTAATTGCAAGAGATGAGAATCTTAATTTATTTTATTAATGAATATCCTAAAAACACCACTAGTCTCTCTCTCACTTGGTGGATATTTTGGCACTGTAAACGTTTTCTATATTACACTGCATTAAACACATTTACAGTCACATATGTTTCTGTGAGTGGAAAACGTCTTACTAAATCCGGAGTCAAATCCGTCATTAATCTATATTTAGCGAGCCCCCATCCACCCACTTTCTTCTCCAACATAAGATTATCAATATCAATATGCGTAAGGTCAATAAATTTAACAATAAATTTATTAAACGAACAATCAAATATACATATGACAATTATAATTAAATAGATGACTAGACATCAATATTTATGAACTCACATTTACATAATTTATGTTACATTGTCTCTCTGTAAAAGAAAAATTATAATTACAATTCAACAATACAGTCAATAGAAATAGCGGGTTAGGCCTATCAGAGAATATAAATGGAGTTATCAGAGAGGAACAATAATAGCTTATGTGACCTTATTCAGTGCAGTCTTGACAGTCTTCGTGCACTTTGCCAACATGTCAATTTATAGTTCAGTTCAAATTTCGTCTGCTCCATGCGTGTCACTCGCATGTGGAAAACTCTGTTCCACTGTTTGGAGTTGACCTGTGCACTTTTTCTCACCGTGTCATCTACTTCAAACATAACACGACCACAGTAACTTTGACAACCTCAATGTACCAGAATTTTCTAGATATATCCAATATATATATATATCAAAGTGTATAGCGTACTCCTTATGTTTACACACTGCAATAGAAGTTCCTGCACCTTCCCAGTCATTCAAGTTTCTAACTGGTGAACACGTGAAGGAAACTTGAGAGTTGAAACTCAAATTCAACTCAGAACTCAAAAGGTGAAACACAAAAGTCAAAACTAGAATGTCAAAGGTCACTTATTCACTGCAACATATAATTAAGGAGAAAACTAAGCTTCCCGTTTATCACAATATAACTCCATTCTGTCTCACATCCCATTCTCAATTTAGAGTCTCCTGCAACAGTACTCATTATCCAGATAAACACATGGTAAAATAAATACAGCATATCAAACAATGTCACGTGCTACCAGCCTACATGTGTGCAGCTAAGTTCAAACATTTGTAGAAATAAAATATAATATAATAATAAAATAAAATATGTGATCAACTCACATAGTACATCTCTACATAAACACAAGTATGACATATCAATAGTAAAAATATATGAAATGTTTCTAAATCCATTCTCTCCCAACCAGTCAGTTTTAATTCACTATCAAGATAACGACTGCCTTTCAAAGCCAGACTTTCTCCTTCCGCTTCAAATTCAAAAGTGATTACAGAGTAGAATTTTCTAAAGCGAGTGAATTCTTTAATCTCTGCCCAAGGCTGGTCTCATTCTCGTAAATCACGATCATTGGATAATAGAAAACTATTCACTCATTTTTCATTAGGTCAGCAATCTAGGATATTCTTTCCTCGAGCTGTTTACTTCAATTCAGACACTTTCTAAAATAGCACCATAAGGAGCGCCCAAAATCGGGTTACTCTGATATTTTAGCAATTTATTTAAGAATTTAAATGTACAAATAGGGAGGAGCAAATTTACTCCTTCATAAATAGTTTTGGACGGATGGACTCAAGTAGAGTGCAGTAGATCACTGCAGTCTGAATGGATAACATAAAACCAAGGGTGACCCAACAAATGCGCGAAAGACAAATGCGCGCACCGACAAATGCGCGATAGGGTTAGGGTTAGATTAGGGTTAGGGTTAAGATTAAGGTTAGGATTAGGGGTTAGGGTTAGAGTTAGGGACAGAATGTGTGTAGTCGCGCTTTTGTCCATCGCGATTTTGTCGGCGCGCATTTGTCGGTGCGCGAAAATGTGTTGGTGAACTATAACCAAGAAAGGTTTCCTCTTCTGGAAAAGTCAAATCAAAGGATAATGCGCAATAATCAGGTCTAACATATTTTACACTGTCATATCTAGCCACAAACATTCTTAAACGTTCATTCCTGTAGTAAAATTCATTAGCCTGATTCACACATAATATTATCAAATAGATAAATAACATTTCCACTAGGGACAATGTCATATGTTCAAAAATGCAATGTACAAAATCTCTCTAATTATAAGTCATCAAATACATGAAAACACTTCTAAATCTATTTACAAACTCATAAAAGTCAGCATTCTAAATTATCTCTGAGTCAAATGACAAACCATATATCAATAGTTCGAAAAGCCAGAACATACTTCCATGTCCACTCTTTCTTTATCATTCAAATAACTCATAAGCTCACGATTGGCCTTCAAGACCGGACTTGACCCTAGATAAAATGAAAGTTAGATTTGTTATTGACCCGTATCAGATTATTGGTCGCTTATAGCTAGCCAGCCTCCTAGAACTGGTTAGCGTCACTGGTGAGTTGTTTATTACTCAGCCTGGTTTGCTCACTTCAGGAAACTTCGGCCATGAAAATTTCCACAAAGATTGACATAGTAATTTTGCTTCTGCCTATTTTTAGCCTTGGTTCTGGAGAATTCTGACTTCCTTACATATTTCTTACCGTAAGAGATGCTGAGATTAAGGACGTTTGGTGTGTAAAGTGTCTACATCTGATGGCCTTCACAATCGTATGAGGTTTATTTATTGTTCTTTTAATTTTTGCTCCCAAATACCACAAGCTAACAATCACCTTTCTAACCAGACTTGAGTTATGTCAAAATCAAGGTGATGAGAATATAGAACTTTCTTCAATATAATAACTTTCAGTCCATTCCCATTGGATGAAGTTGTTATGAACAAGTGTGGTATTATTAGTCAGAGAAACTACTCATCCACTTGTAAGTGGTTCGGATTGAATCTAGTTCTAGCATATTCTCCACCCGAGTTGTTTACTCCAAACATATTATCATAAACACTGGCCAAGGTCGGGTTATGTTAACATTGACAACAATATATAATTATTAAGTTTAGAAATAGGGATAGGCAAATTTATTCCGCCACACCATGTTATTAGAAAGGTTTGACGTTGTAGTAAATTGTACTGTGACAGCCATATTAGAAAGCCCTCAAGTTGTAGTACATTTTACTGTGACAGCCATATTAGAAAGGCCTCACGTTGTAGTAAATTGTACTGTGACAGCCATATTAGAAAGGCCTCACGTTGTAGTACATTGTACTGTGACAGCCATATTAGAAAGGCATCACGTTGTAATAAATTGTACTGTGACAGCCATATTGGAAAGGCCTCACGTTGTAGTACATTGTACTGTGACAGCCATATTAGAAAGGCCTCACGTTGTAGTAAATTGTACTGTGACAGCCATATTGGAAAGGCCTCACGTTGTAGTTCATTGTACTGTGACAGCCATATTAGAAAGGCCTCACGTTGTAATAAACTCTATTATGACACAATAGCAATATTATTGGAAAGGCTTGACATTGTAGTAAACTCTACTATGACACAATAGCCTTATTATTAGAAATGGATGACATATTTTGCGACATGCAGACAATGGCGATATATTTGTCGAATAGATAACTAATGCAGTTTAGGTGCAGATTTTATGCATTTTATTTCTATTGATGTTTTGTGAATGTTTTCCTTAATTTAAGTAATTTACTCAGTCAATGTTTTATCAATTGTAAGTTATGTTTCTTTTATTTAAATAATTTATTCAATGTTTTATCAATTGTATGTGAATTTTCTTTTAATTTAAGTAATTTACTCAATCAATGTTACATCAATTGTAGTTAATTTCTTAAAAAATATTAGTAATTTGCTATTCACCACATTTTTTATCTTTGCAAAAGATAATTGCTCTTTAAAATAAAATAAAACTTGAAAAATAATAATAAAATAAAAATAAATAAAATATAAAATAAAACTTGAAAAATAAGAATAAAATAAAATATATAAAAATTAAATTAAATTAAAGCAAATTGACGTACTCTGAAGGTAAGGGAGAAAAGTGAAGTACGAAAAGGAGCGAATAAAGATAGGAATAGCAATAAAATTTAAGTACGTGTGCTTGTGTATATGTCCGTATGTGTGTACATGTGTGTATGTGCTTGTACAATGGGTACATTGCAAAGAGTGTACGCTGTATATTTATTTGTCGAAATACACAAATCAATGCATAAGAAGGAGAGATGATTATAGAGTCCCATGTACTAAAATCTACAAATAAATATAGTTACTTAGAATTTTGACTGACTGTATATTATGCTGTTATAAATAGAGTTTTTAGTGCACTCAGTGCACTATACTCTACTATACAATATAGTAATATAACATAACATAGCGTAATATGATATAATACATTTCTGATAATGTAGCATAATACATTTTATTGTATTTTTAATGGTTGGTTCAAGAGAAAATCTGATGAAAAGATTGAAAACTGTCATAAGAAATCCTTGTTCCACACCATTCCCGTGTTTAACGATATTTATGCCATCGAATACGGAACAGTAAAAGGAAATATAATTCTGACCAGAAGGATTAATGTATTCCACACGCATAAAAAAATAGTAATAGACACCAGCTGCATAACCGATTTTTGTTCTCCGCTTGTCGATCAAGTTAAAGTAATTTAAGTCCTGAAGTATTGTGTCGATGGCTGTGATCATACAACATTTTTTTTTAATCTACAAAACGGCGCTATCACGCTCCTTTGTCGTCATCGATGACATTGTTCTCCAACGCCAACTCCAACATATTCAACCCCCCACACTCGCCGTCCTTTCGACGCATGTCTTGAATTGGTAACCGACGTCATTCTGTTCGAGAATTGCACGTCATTTTTGCTCTATGACTATCGCATTACGGGTTGCTCTGGAACCTGTGTTAGAAACTGTTTTCAAGAATGTAGCCATACGTCAATTTTGCTCTATGACTATCGCATTACGGGTTGCTCTGGAACCTGTGTTAGAAACTGTTTTCAAGAATGTAGCCATACGTCATTTTTGCTCTATGACTATCGCATTACGGGTTGCTCTGGAACCTGTGTTAGAAACTGTTTTCAAGAATGTAGCCATACGTCATTTTTGCTCTATGACTATCGCATTACGGGTTGCTCTGGAACCTGTGTTAGAAACTGTTTTCAAGAATGTAGCCATACGTCATTTTTGCTCTATGACTATCGCATTACGGGTTGCTCTGGAACCTGTGTTAGAAACTGTTTTCAAGAATGTAGCCATACAGTATTCACAAGGATGCGAACTCTAGCCAAAGGGAAAAAAAATAATATATCGATCACCTACCACTGGATCGAATTACGTGTTGGCTAGTATAAATGGTAAAACAAGAGCTCTGTAATCTGTGACCAGCAACTGCCGTAGCAATTTGTGTGCATGCTTGAAGAAACTGTTGTTGTATGAATTATTTCCCACATTTTATTATTTTAATTATTTAATTATTTTAAACATTTACCAGTATCAGTGTGTTACGTATGTTGAGATTATCTCTGTGTCTGTGAGTGTGTATGCATGTAAAGTTACAATTATCAAAGGAATTGATTAATTCGACATCAAAACTAAATCTTTTCTGAACAGTTAACCTTCAAAATCATGCACAATGCAGTTGGATCTAATTTCAAGTTTGCCCGTTCAGTGTCAGGCACAAAAATCCCATCAGAGATACTGTATTAAAGTACCCAATAAAAGAAATTATAACAAATTGGCGCTGAAGCGAAGGCACGTGTTTCCTTCACTCTGATTGGTAATTTTTAGTGACTATGATATCTGAGGCTTTGCGCATGTATCTATGGGGAGTTATGGTTTCAGTGGCATAGAGACCAGTTAGTTAACAGTGTTAACAGTGTTAATTAATTACATCAGTCGCATTTATGTAATAAAACATATTACACATTGCAATGGGAATGATTATGTTTCGCTAACGATTTTACTTACTATGCAAAAGATGCACAGACAACCAAAATGAAATGAGTTCAAGTGAAATAATAAATTGTGAATCGCACAAGAGAATGCATGTAGTATGCGAAACAAAGTGCCGAGCATTCATGGACCACAGTAATTAATAATTCCGTTCTGAAGTAAACCAAAATATAACACTTTAGATCATATTTCCAGTAATTCCATTAAGATATAAATAAAACGGGAGCAAATCCACTGTTGATGAAACCATATCAGTTAAGTGAGAATATGCTCTCGGATATTTTCGATATTCTTATGAATTTGAAATCGCTATATTAATTTAATACAATGACTATAGGATTCATCAAAGAATACCTCCATATTGAAGATTTCAAGGAAACCAGCTGAAAGTGGGATTTGAACCGGCTGCAGGCAACATGACTACGTTGGTGCAAACAGATTAAGAGCGAACTCTGGCTTGACTAGGATTGGACTAAAATGACGAGGATTAAAACGGGCGATATATACAAAGAGAGAGTTAATAACAATCACCGGTTGATGTGACAATTTAACAAATGGATTATATTGCTGATGTGACCAATAGTTCATCAGGTTCGTCTTGCTACTATTTTAAAAATCAATCATCCAACCAACCAATAAATCAATCAATCGACCAACCAACCAACCAACGAGTCAATCAATCAATCAATTGAAAGATAATGCAAAAATTAACAGACACATAGCCAATTATAAATTAATTAAATTAATAAATATATAACTAAAACTAATTTTATTATTAATTGTAATTTTAAATCTTAGTCTCAAATACGAAAACTAAAATTGACAAAAGAAACAGACTAGTGGGGATAAAGAAAATTAAAAGAAAATATTTTCTCCGACTACAAATCGCAATGAGTTTCGCCGTAGGCATCCACACAGTAGATTTAAAAAAAAATACTACACTTGTTCATGAGTCAACTTACAACCCGTATATTGCCACACATTTAAACACTCATTAAGACATTTCAACAGACAATTTAGATGACGTAAAACACAATGTTATATATAAACAATCCCACGAAGCGAAGAGAGTATCTGGGTTCGAACCCAGCAAGATCGCATACTTGAATTACTAAATGTTCACTTAATTCTGATTTGTTCATTGTCATTTCTCATCATTTCTACAGTCTGTCTACGTTACATATAGCCTTTGGAGATCTTTGGCCTGCTTGTTTACTTTAAGACTACCCCAAAAATTTGAAGAAATAATTCATGTCAACTTCGACGTACCAATGTACACGAAATCAGCTTCGCTATTACATTTGACGTCATTGCAATTAGGTTCGAGAAAACATATTATTTTACGAGCTATTACATTTGACGTCATTGCAATTAGGTTCGAGAAAAAATATTATTTTATGAGCCATTACATTTGACGTCATTGCAATTAGGTTCGAGAAAAAATATTATTTTATGAGCTATTACATTTGACGTCATTGCAATTAGGTTCGAGAAAAAATATTATTTTATGAGCCATTACATTTGACGTCATTGCAATTAGGTTCGAGAAAAAATATTATTTTATGAGCCATTACATTACGCATTTGACGTCATTGCAATTAGTTCGAGAAAACATATTATTTTATGAGCTATTACATTTGACGTCATTGCAATTAGTTCGAGAAAAAATATTATTTTATGAGCTATTACATTTGACGTCATTGCAATTAGGTTCGAGAAAACATATTATTTTATGAGCCATTACATTTGACGTCATTGCAATTAGGTTCGAGAAAACATATTATTTTATGAGCCATTACATTTGACGTCATTGCAGTTAGGTTCGAGAAAAAACATATTATTTTATGAGCTATTACATTTGAAGTCATTGCAATTAGGTTCGAGAAAAAATATATTATTTTATGAGCTAAGTGACATCAAATACCTTTAAGCTATTTGTTATAAGGTCTTAAAGGTAACTTAGAGATAACAATTAAAAACAAAATAAAGACATAACCTTCTTGTACATAACATTCTAGCACATAGCCTTCTAGTAGTCAAACAAGAATAGAAGATAGTTTGGAAAACGGAACGTTAGTAAACCGTCAGGGTGGGCTAGTACGACGCGTTGCAGGAACCTCTTTCTGCGAATAAAGCAATATATGTTTTAATTTCTCGAAATATCTTTGATATGATCTTGATTTGTTTTTATCTTGGACACATTCAGCTGATAATAATAGCCGTTTTGATAAAAAAAAAAATATATCAATAGACTCCCACGTATGGAATAACTGAGTTTGAGATCATTAGATAAAGTTACCATGGGGGTGAGATCAGGGTCAAATGCTGTACGTCAGGGGTGGGCAAACTTTTTTTGTGTAGGGCCACATTGACAAATGTAAAGCTATTGGGGGGCCGCATATATATATATATATTATACCCACTTTGTTTACAGCAACCTATCACAATAAGTAATTATGAATTATTTATAAAACAGTATAAAACTATAAATAACCAATTATTGCAATTTTATTTTACTTATACATTTATACATTATATTTTACAGTATGGACTAACACTTTTACTAATTTGTTAACAAGATTTTACATTTTTATTATTATAATAAATTTTTAAAATTATCTCTCAGTGGCTTTAATTTAGACATAAACCGACTACATTGTCATTACAATTATTAATTTCTAATGAGATGTATGTAACTGCTTGCAATTTTTAACAATATTCTTGAAATCTGGAGCAAGTCTACTTGTTGAAATTCGCATGACAGCATGCAAGTTGCAGTCCGACAATAAAGACCTATTCTTAGATTTGTTGATCTTCAAGCAAGAAAATGCTTGTTCGCAAATGTATGTTGATCCAAACAATGATAAAAGTTTAGCTGCAAAGTTTTTCAAGTTTGGAAATGATTCTTCTGATAAAGATCCATAGAAATCCAGCAAACCATCTGACTTGAATTTCTCTTTCAGGTCATGATCTGCTTGTAAGTCAAGAAGCTCTAACTGTATGTCCTCCGGGGCTGTATCAGCTTCTGCACTTAAAGGGGAACTGAGAATATTGAAGTGTGGCTCTAAGTTCTTGAAATCTTTAAATCTCCTTCCAAATTCATCAGTCAGTGCATCTAATTAGGCTCTATACTTTTCAGTCATTTCATCAGAAATGATTTCTTGTTTCAGCAAAGGGAAGTGACAAAACTTTTTTTCACTTGCTTGTCTGGAGAACAGTGAGAGGTTTGCCCGAAATGATTTTACATGAACATACATTTCATGTGCAAACACACAATTGCCCTGAAGTTTGACATTCAGTTCATTTAACTTTTCCATAATTTCAATGGCAAACATAAAGTCTAACTTCCACTCTTTATTGACAATGTTAGTATTAAAGTCACATTCAATGCCCTTCATCTCTAGGAACATCACTATTTCTTCTCTGAGGTCCCACACTCGCCTCAACACCTTGCCGAGACTCAGCCATCGAACACTGGTGTGGTACAGCACATCGGAATATTCAGTTTCCAAATCGTCAAGTAATGCCCTGAACTGTCTGTGATTAAGTCCTCTTGATCTGATGAGGTTGATGACACTGACAACTGGGTCAATAACATGCTTGATATTCAAAACAGTTTTACACAGATTTTCTTGATGGATCACACAGTGAAGTGGTAATAATGTGTGGTCAGGATATTCTGCTTTAATCTTATCACTTATCAACTTTACCAGACCTACATTTTTTCCGGTCAAAGCACGAGCTCCGTCAGTTGTAACACTTGCCATCTTAACAGAGTTAACCTCAATATTTAAACTCTTAGCACAATCAACAGCTTTAAACAATCCAGTGTATAGACATTTTCCTTAAAAAGTAAATAAAATTCTTCAGTGTCCTAATTCATCTTTTTAAAAATAAATTTTAACAAAAGAAATGAACAGTTGAACCTCTATGCAAAGCACCGCGAAATGTACTTTATTATAATTTAAGCTGTTGATTGAGTCATTGTGCACAGAGACTTTGATGTTGTATTTCAATGAGCCATTTAACGTACATATGTTGGTATTCTATTGCACTTAGTCACTTTACTTACAGACGTTGGTATTCTATTGTACTGAGTCACTTTACTTACTGACGTTGGTGTAATATTGCATTGAGTCACTTTACTTACATACGTTGGTGTAATATTGCATTGAGTCACTTTATTTACAGACGTTGGTGTAGTATTGCATTGAGTCACTTTATTTACAGACGCTGGTGTAGTATTGCATTGAGTCACTTTACTTACAGACATTGGTGTAGTATTGCATTGAGTCACTTTACTTACAGACGTTGGTTTAATATTGCATTGAGTCACTTTACTTACAGACGTTGGTGTAGTATTGCATTGAGTCACTTTACTTACAGACGTTGGTTTAATATTGCATTGAGTCACTTTACTTACAGACGTTGGTATTGTAGGTGTTGTATTGCATTTAGGCATAATATTGTGAATTATAGAAATTATTCAGACATCGTTTCATGGAAATAATTGATGTCAAGTAATCTATTTCTTTGTAGTTGTGATGTGTATGTTTGATTGTTGATTTAATAAATGTATTGACATTCTTACGCATAATGATAACCTTATGTTGGAGAAGAATGTGGGTTGATGAGGGGCTCACTAAATATAGATTAAACATGATTTTCCTTCTCCTTTAGTAAGAAGTTGTCAATCCACGGAAAGTTGATATGACCGTAAATATTTATATTAATGTTGTGGAAGAGAGAAAACGTTTACAGCGCCCGCATTTCCGCCAAGTGAGAGATACAAGTGGTCTGCTAGGAGAATTATTAATAACATAAATTAAGATTCTCACCACTTGTAATTAGTTTTGGATGATGGATTAATTAATAATAATCTTATCCATTAACTAAGTTCCGTTGTCGTCACATAAACATTCTCGGATTTGAGAATATAACGAAATACTATTTATGTAATACTTACAAACCCTTAAGAAGAAAAATCAAAACTTCAGTAGTTCTTTATATATATATATATAAAAGTTCATAATCCAAATGAAGTCACAGAGTAATAGTAAGCTGCGGACATTCTAACACATTAAATCAAAAATAATTGTTTAACAAAATCTCTGGTAAATTATTTCAACAGAAATAGTTCGTGAAAAGCGGGCTTTACGAATTAATCGTCCGCCAGTTAACCCACCTACCTCCACCTGCAAAAAGAGTGTATAACCTGGGAGTGAGAAATTTCAGTCACGCTTTAGTGTTTCATATAGTGACAATAAGAAGACCCCAGTGCACCGAAAACAGCGGAAAGAAAACTTGATGTAACTCGATAAAGCTTGAAACCTCGGTCGTTATGCACTTCGAAGTCTTGACAAATTTTATTATCATACTTACATCGCACTAATAACGTAAAACACAAAAGTCAAATGCCCGTATGTATAACTATAGATCAAAAGACATCAGTCAGGCTCCCCACTGTCTGTTCACTTATCCGGAAAGTGCCGGTATTCAGTTCAAAAGAAAATCAAATACCCTCGAGAGAAATTCTAATGACCGTAATTTTATCGCACTACTAAAATATACCTAAATTTTATCGTATTCCACATTATAAACTGCTTATATGTTGGTGTTGCTTTTTTAAGTTTGTTTGAAAGCAACGTTTTACCGTGACAAATTGTTGTACAAACACCGCACTAGATTTGGAACTATACAGGGTCCAAAGATCAAGCAGAACACTAACCCCACACAAGGAAGAGAAAATTATTAACCTGATGTGCAGATTATGGCGAAATCGACTGATACCCCCCCCCGCCTTTCCAAAACTTGTCCAAACGACATTGGCTTGATCTTTCGTGCTGTCTAGAAATGCGCAGTTTATAAATAGCCACGAACCAAATCGGTAAAGATGAACCGCCTTAGTGCGAAACAAAAGGTTTGATGGTATATTTCTATTTGAACGCTTGTGTTGTGTTAAAACTTGAAATAAAAGAAGGAAAAGAAGTATGTGCCTGCTTGTACAAGTGTTGATCATGTGCACAAACGCCCCAATGAAATTATAGCTGTAACAATGATTTCTTTACAATTTTTTTTATTAATTAGCATTAATTAATAATTATGTATCGTTACGTTTTGTAGGCAGTAGTCATAACTTTGTGTTCGGTCAGTGTGTAAGTTAGAATTTATTAATCATTGTGTTAGTCTGACTGTTCTTGTCCCCTGGAAGGTGCGTGTAGGGTGTCAATGAAGGTGGTGACAGGGCGTGCCAGTTCTGACCCGTGTCAGTGTCACTGGGAAGATGGACGCATGACGGGGCAATGAAAGGGTTGAGTGGGTGCGATTGTTCGAACAAGCTGCAACCAAACCTGGGAAGTTAGCATGAATGTGTCAAGCACCCTCCCTCATTTCCCAAGCGGCAATCCCTTAAATAAGGGTGCATTTCCCTATTCATGGATCAGCGCGAAAGCGGCGGAAGCCGGAAGCGCCCCCTACACTGCTACTACTACTATTCATGGT
Organism: Sinotaia quadrata; assembly: GCA_028829895.1. NCBI lineage: Eukaryota > Metazoa > Mollusca > Gastropoda > Architaenioglossa > Viviparidae > Sinotaia > Sinotaia quadrata. Next base: position 12,360,078 of record CM054182.1, read on the forward strand.
CTTTCTCTCGTTGGCTGCATCTCGTCTTTGTCACGTCTGCCCGCCATTTTGCCGAAGATTCTGGACAACAGAAAGCACAATATTCTGGTGTGTAGGAATATGTGATTCTGTGATCCTTGATGTGAATATTTATTTAGGACTACAGTTTGCTCTTGAGAAGACCAGGTGCTGTACTATGATGCCTGAAAAATCTGATTAGTTACTATGTTTATTCGACGTTAATAGGTCCTCAAGGAGAGTGGCTCGCCTGGAGTCGCTCTTTAGCATTGTAACATAACAGGATGTATGGCTAGATGCTAAGTTTCCTGCTACAGAGGGGTAGGGGTAGAAAAGTTTTGATGATATTACGAGGGTCTAGCCGCACAAACGTTTTAGGCCAGAGGTCCAAATTTCCAATTGATAGTGCACGGAGGGCCGCCACACGGATGGCTCAGTAGAAAAAAACAACAACACAAATAATGAAATAATGTGCTTTACATTCGTAATAATGGTAACATCCAAAAGTCCTCCGGCGGGCCGCAAAGAGCCCTGTCTCTGGCCGCATGTGGCCCGCGGGCCGTGGTTTATGCACCCCTGGTGTGGCGCATATAAGTATAACCAAGTGATAGTTGAAAGATCCGTACTACAGAATTAGTTTAGACTATAGCCAAGGAAAGCAAAGATGTAGACTAGTACAAATTATGAAATATAAAAATACTACTTGTCCAGTTCACATATATAAATTTATTAAATATCTTAATTTGATGTGGAGGAAAGGCAAAATAAGAATGTACAAATGATAATGTAATCACAAGCAGTGTTTGTTCTCACAAAGAGTACAGGGAGACAGAGCAAGAAAATTGGTTGAGTTCATGAACCCGGTAGTGCCAGTGACTTATGGACAGTAGGAAAAAGTTTAATGACCAGAACGAATTAGTGCCCAGTGAGTTCAAAACGACAGTTGCAGTCGTAAAAGAAGTTGTAATATTTATCAGAGGTAGACGTCTAACTGTGGGCTAATGAATATTAAAAACCATCATGGCTCGAGGGTGAGGGGGCTGCACAGTGTTGGTGGCGGATGACTGTGGATCAACGAGAGAGAGGGAGGGAGGGGGAGAGAGAGACAGAGAGAGAGAGAGAGAGAGAGAGAGAGAGAGAGAGAGAGAGAGAGAGAGAGAGGAATGTTAGGACCCTGAGTGAATGAATATAAAAGATGATAGAACTGTTTACAAGAGTGTTCCCTTCCTTACTCTGTCCGCGTGGCTGGATACTTGACGCGGTTCAGATGGGTTAGTTATTTAGAAGAACATGGAACAATGGATGTACTGAAATAGAAGGAGGTTACTCATATATACTTAAACTGTTTCATAAGAAAACCATTAATAAGCAGATGAATAGGTGAGTCAGATTTTCTTCACTGATCTTATATACTATTACACTACAATGACTTCATACTGCTACTCTTCACTGATCCCTCATACAGCTTCTCTCCATTTATCTCAAACTGCTACCCTCCATTGACCTCATAAACTGCTACAGTACACTGATGTCCCATACGTTTTGTCTCCAATGATCTCATACTGCTAATCTCCATTGATTTCATATACTACAAAGGTACACTGATTTCTCACTATTGCTGTACATTGATCTCAAACTGCTACCTTACTTTGATCTCATATACTCCTACTCAAAATTAATCCCTTAAGCTGCTTCATTATTATCTTTACCTAAGTAACCTAGTGCAATTGCACTAATAGAATAATATTTTAACTGACCATCTGACAGATGTTTAATTTACACCGTCATGTGCAGTCGTTATCCAGTTTTTATTGCTGCGATCTGATGTTATTCATGCGATCGCTTGTGCGCCTTTAAAATAGGAAATGAAGTACCCTTTCTTTTCATTATTGCTACAGTCCCTGTTCATATTCTCTTCTTGTGTTGTATTCGTATTTTGAAAAAAAAATAGCATTCTTAATGGGAAATTGCTTCCTGCCAATAGAATTAACCATGTTGCTAGTGAAGTCACTTTAGACAATAAATATGTTTATGTTTGTATGTAATGTACACGTTTCTTGCTTGTGTTGTTTTAAGAGAAACAATAATTAATTTTGTGTCAGCTAGACAATCTTTCATACTGAGTACACGTAGTTCTCTATTCCTCACTCCGTAACCATCCCCACCTCCCACCTCCAACACACACACGCAAACCCAGTTTGCTTAAATACAATGAATGGTTCTGCTTTGAACTTTAGTTGCTGTGAACAAAACCTTGTTGTTGGGTAATATGAAAAGTCTCTCTTCGTCATAGCAATACTGTCATAATCATTCAGCCATTTTAAAGTCATACAAATAGATATATCACAAACAGACACACATACAAAACACATGCACAAATACACACACACACACACACACACGCTCAATAAAACATTATACGTGTGTGGTTAATTCAGAAGACATCAAAACCTTATATCTAACTCCGCTTTGTCTCCTCTCATTCCCCACCACCCCGCCTCCTAACACTCCAACGAATCTCTCCTCATGGCATTCCTTGTGAAGCATGCTCTCTCCCCCCCCCCCCCCCGCCGTGTCAGGAACGGCCAATAAATATCAAGCAGACATCAGTCATGATATGGAAAGTATCATGAAATCGGATGTTACAGACAAATACTGTTTCGGCGAACAGTGGGTTCGGTCATGCAAACATGTTGATCGCTGACTATTATCCCCTTGACTAAGTGCCAAAACAAAACCATGGCTTCATATTCCAAACAACAAACATAAACATCAGAATCTCTCAGGGTTGCCTAGCAACATCTAAAGGGTATGTATATAACACTCATGCACTGCTTGACATGACATGTAACTAGAACATTCTAGGCAAGGAAAGCGAAGAGGGGCGCAACGTAAAAGAAAGTACATTTTCAGGTTATTACTTTTTTTCTTTTTTTGATACAATGAAACAATTTAATTACTTAGAGTGTTGATAAATGTAGAGATTTGGTCGTAAACATAGGAGCAAGGACGAGATGTTGATATACTTGACATGATAACTTCTAAAGACTGTGATGATGCACAAGTCGTAAACTTGTTATCTGTGCATGATCAGTGGGCGAGTTTAATACTTGCTGTGAAACTGATATGTTTTATTAGAAATTGCGAGAAATTTAGAAAAATATGCAGGGAGATAACAAACCAAATCATTCGTATAGTCAATATTTTCTTTTGTCGACATTGTATTGAAAGTAATAATTTTCAGGAAAACATATTTCGATTTTTAAAAAAAAATTCTGCTTGGAATAGAAAATACGAAACATTTAACTTTGCAATCCATGCGATGTAATTGTAATAACTCAAAATTGCCAATTTGTAAACCTAATCATATTGCAACTCTAGTTATGTTATAGTAACGGTTATAATGAACCTCTCTCTGTCGTAATCCGTACTCAGATATTTGACTCTGTTATAATGTACATTCAAATTCTTTTAAAAAACAATATTTAGTATCTGAGTTTAATGGTCTAGGTCTCTGAAGAATATTTTTAAAAAAATGCTAATGCAGACTTTATGTTTAAATGCTTTATAACTTCCTCATTATTCTAATCGTTATAATTGTTTATTGTACAGATACAGATTACAACAGTTGACTTCAAGAATGCTTCGCTACGTTACATCTTTTGTCTTTGCCTGTAAGTTTTTTTTTTAATATCCCAGAATTTATCTGCATATAATAATACTTTTTGAGGCAGTACGGGTTGGTAAATTGGAAAAAGAAATATCAACAACAGAAACAACAGCAAACACACTTGATAAAATTAAAATAATTACTCAATGACCTTATTTGTAATTGCATTCAGGCAAAATAGCTAACAATTTTACTTGTACAATTTCTCTGTATCACTCAAATGATGAATAGTTTCTTGTAGTTTGTGTAGGTCTTCGCGTATCTTGACACTTCATTTGATAAGAAATTAGAATGTTATACTTTGAACCTCTCTCTCTCTCTCTCTCTCTCTCTCTCTCTCTCTCTCTCTCTCTCTACCTACCTATCTATCTATCTATCTATCTATCTATCTATCTATCTATCTATCTATCTATCTATCTATCTATCTATCTACCTATCTATCTGTCTGTCTGTCTGTCTGTCTATCTATCTATTTTATAGACAAATAAACGGTATATTTTACCTATCATTGAGTTAGCCGTATTGCAATACTCATACAATTTACTTCTCTGTCTATGACCATTTAACGAGCAGGAGTTGTTAAGATGAATGTTTCTTTTGTTTCATTTAGCTACAAGCAGCATTTTAAAAAAAATGCTCATGGTCGTTTATATCTACAATAACATTTTCATTTTTCTTGTGTTTTCCTTTAACATTAAGCAGAGCGTACTGCTTCCGGAGACAATATTTAAAATGTACATTTAAATTTTTACACGTGCATGCTATAAATAACTTGTAAGAAAACAATATAGTACGTTATATGCATTCCACGTGTTTCAGACATTTTGGTATTCGCAGTCTTTGCTGGTGGTAGTACATCTTCAACAGATTCAACAACAGAAGGTATTAAAATAATTTATTCCAAACTGTAATCCTTAACATATTGTTGCGCCTATTTCTATTGCTATCACTTCTACTTCTGCTGAATAATCATAGATTAAACTGACAAATTAAATAACTTCTACTTCTGCTGAATAATCATAGATTAAACTGACAAATTAAATAACTTCTACTTCTGCTGAATAATCATAGAATAAACTGACAAATTAAATAACTTCTACTTCTGCTGAATAATCATAGAATAAACTGACAAATTAAATAACTTCTACTTCTGCTGAATAATCATAGAATAAACTGACAAATTAAATAACTTCTACTTCTGCTGAATAATCATAGATTAAACTGACAAATTTAAATTAGTTGAATTAAACTAGAATAGAGCCCATTGCTCATTTCATGGCTGATCATTAACGGTACTGTATTTCGCCGGATTCATCCTGGATAATGTGAAGAATTCTGTGAATTCTGTTAAATTAAAAACAAAAATGATCACACCGGGCATTAAAAGATCTACGTTGATTCTTTCACGTGTACATAAGTACACGTACATCAAGTAAAATTAGAAATAGTGTTCATAGTGAAAACCATAAATCTAACACAAAAGGTGTAATCGTTGGATTTGCTGGTATGGTATTTTGCTTTCAAGAATTACGAGAGACAATCAAAACCTCGCAATTCACAAGTCAGTATTGCATGTGTAAGTGCAAGGAATCTTTCGCTAAATCTATACCATTAAATACTTCGCGTATTATTTGTGTTTGTTAGTGTGTATCGATGCTCGTCTGCAGTCCGAAAATTCTCTTGCGAAAGAAACTGTTCTAGCTGCATATATTTTAATATAGTTTGTTTCATTACTACCGTTCGATGACTACCCACAGTTGTATTACCGTACATCATTAAATTTATCATCTTGTGAGATTGATAATTATGGTCCTATAATAATAACAGTAACATAACCAAATATCAGAGAAAGTCCAACAGAGAAGCGAAAAGCTAGAAACATAGATGGCAGTGCTGAAAAAGAATGAATATAATATGTTGGTTTAAAAAAAAATAATAAAGATGCTGAAAGTCAAGAAACATATCGTTTAATAATTCATTTTATGTCTCGCTAGAAGATCTATCTCATATCTCGCTAGAGAACCCACGTCATATCTCGCCGCAGATTTCACGTCAAGTCTGTCTAATGAACTCATTTCATATCTCGCTAGAAACCACGCATTTGTTATGGTTTGATAACACATTGCACATCAAACCAGAGGACATAAGTCTAGCTAGAAAAAAATATTTTATAACTATCTAGAATCTAGATGCTTCACTTCTCGCTTGGCGTTCTTGATACCTAGATAAAGAGCGCGTTTCAAAATCAACTAAGAATACATTTAGCTACAGGACGCGTTTTGTGTCAAGCTAGAAAGGTAACATTGTCTAACTAGAGGTTGTCTTACCAAAATGAGCAAAATGACTTCTAGATAGAAGTAATATACATCTAATTAGGGGGCGCATTTCGTGACTAGATAGAGGTAATATACATCTAATTAGGGGGCGCATTTCGTGACTAGAGGGAATATGCGATTTGTATCTAGCTAGAGGGGGATGTTCTAGTGTAGATATAATACGCATTTCATGACTAACTTGAAGACCGTTTTATGATGCTAGATGTTGTGATTCTAATCTGGCTAGAGTTTATGATTTATGCTTAGATTAAGACTTTTCTAACTGAAACTCAGTTTAGCATATAGAGTTAGTTAATGACACAATTCATATTTTGCTGCACGATGCACAAAGATAAATTGATTTCATTTCATAATGCGTATAATACGTTGTCTTATATTACTTTTGAATCCTCAGTTACTACAACGACTGAAGCTACTACCTCACAAACCACAACAACTGCCACCACAACTACAGTACCAACAACTGTCACCACAACTACAGTACCAACAACTGTCACCACAACTACAGTACCAACAACTACCACAGTCACTACATCAACAGCTCGCGCAACAACTACTACATCAACAGGTTCCACAGCGTCTGCAGCATCAACGGGCTCCACAACATCGGTATCAGTAAATGGTTCCACTATCGCATCAACAACACGAAGTACAGCAACAGCTCCGCTTAGTAGCGCCCTGGCTCTTGGAGTGGGAGTCCTCATTGCGACTTTCGCTAGGTCTTAGCGTTGCCAAGGAAACGCACCAGACGCTGCTTTCTTCTTTATCTGCCTTCTGCTAATTTATTTATTGACATGGAAATGCGGTGTACATCATTAGGAGATAAAAATTAGACGCGAGTTGTGTCCAGTACCACTGATGACCGTCGTATTTTGGTCTAAAAATAGCTGTACGCTTTGTTTCTTCCCCTATACATAAGATGGTTGTAGTGTTCAAAGCATGCTGCGTGTTTCCTTTATATTTTCTAATCTGCTGCAATGATCTCTAAAAGTGTTTTCCGCGGACGCCTTTCTAACCTTTATAGTGTCACTTTTCTGTCCTGTGTTATGTCTGTCTATGATGAATCTCTGTTAATCTTCCCGAGAGCAAGGGACTGTTACTCTTTACTGTCTTGGGCGTACTACGTATCTCCTTCGCGTTAACGATTCTCTCCCTTCTATCACCCAATTTTGTCCGCGAAATCTCAACGAATGCTTGAAGCGAGCTTCAAGCAGGAATCAGTGAATAATCACCCGCACATTGACTGACTGTTGAAGATGGATGACAAGACAGCAAAACTTTCCCCATCCTCCATCACACACATTCGCGCTCATAACAACAACAAACAAACTCTGCCCAAATACAACAAAACAACAACGAAACTTGTAAACAGTACACATTATCAGTGCTTTTGTGTTATCTCAATAAACCTACCCTACGAAATATCACTGTAATTAAAACAAAGCTTTTGAGGTTACGTGAAAGAACAAACTGTAAGCGAAAAGTTTATTTTAAAAAAAAATTGTAGTTGTCGAGGTTTGTGTTAATTTATTCAGAATCGGTTATATTACTGTGATAAGGCATTTACTTTTAAAAAATCACATATCATGAATGATATTAATAGTGCGCAGTTGTCGAGGTTCGTGTTAATTTATTCAGAATCGGTTATATTACTGTGATAAGGCATTTTACTTTTAAAAAATCACATATCATGAATGATATTAATAGTGCGTATTGAATGATATTTGCAATGTACATTTGCGATGGAGGTGTATGTATGTGTGTGTGTGTGTGTGTGTGTCTGTGTTAGTGTGTGTTTGTGCTAATATACATACAAACAAACACACGTAAATATGTACATACATGAGTACAGTAATATACATTCATATAAATGTATGCATGTGTACATATACACGTATGTACATACATACACAAAATACATACACAAAATACTACCAAAATACATACACAAACTATACTTATATACAAGTCTTGTTATCTCACTATCGTACAACAGCATTACAATACGTTAAGAAAGCTGTAACAAATTAGATGTGTTGGTTTTCATATATTCATATTTACATTGACTTACAAAATATGATATTGTTCTAGAAGTGTATCAGGAAATTATTTATTTATTTGTGTGAAAAGTAACCATTTTTTATTAAAGAAAAACAAATCACAAACACATTATGATGAGTGCGCTTTCTTTTTTTCAAATGTTTTATTTTCATTAAGTATGTTCCATGCAAAATGTGTCATATAAGTTATGACATTGAAAGTGTTATACAAAATATTTAGTTGATGATTTATAACTTGAAAAAGCGTTATACAAGATATCTAGTTGATACTGAATACATTGAAAAGTGTTATTCAAGATATCTAGTTGATACTGAATACATTGAAAAGTGTTATTCAAGATATCTAGTTGATACTGAATATATTGCAAAGTGTTATTCAAGATATCTAGTTGATACTGAATACATTGAAAAGTGTTATACATCCAGTTGAGAATGAATATATTATGGAACGCCAACGCCACCTTAGATAGTAGTTATTATTATTTAATCATGCGTAACTAATTACAAGTGAGGAGAATCTTAATTTATGTTATTAATAATTCTCTATAAGACACCACTTGTCTCTCTCCGTCTTTTAATCTATATTTAGCAAGACCCCTTCTACCGAATTTTCTCCAACATAAGGCTATCAATATGTGTAAGAAGGTCAATAAATGTAACAATAAATTTATTAAATCAACAATCAAATATACAACATATAATATAATCAAAAGAGCATTTACATCACTTCACAACAATGTTCAATAGACGCTGGACAATCATTCAGTTTATACTAGAATAGACATCACCAGTCAATTAACATATCCTTGATATCCTTGAACTTGATTATATATTTATCATCATAGAAATGAGAGTAGAGTTTCAGAGAAATAATGGAAGACAAATGCACATAAAATTTTCAAAGATGGCGGCTGTCCCTGACACGTGTTCATAATCATGTGGTTGCAGCAAGCCACTGTTTTTCTTTTTCAGGTGACGGCCTCATGTGTCCCTTCATGGCACATTATACAACTGTTCTAGAATCCTCGATGAGCTCACAAAGCACACCCTGGAGAATCGTCCTGAATTTAACATGCACTACCAAGCATATCAGGAGGAATGTCTTGAATCCTCATGTGTAGTACTCAACACACAGTGAGGAACATTCAAAATAATCTTCGTGAATTCTCGGAACCAAACTCAAGCCACTACTTCCACTGTATTTTTTTTCAAACAGAATTAACAAGAATCAACTTACAGCAACATCCTTTTACCGATAAGTTGATGACAATGCTGGATTCACACACCAACGTAATCTAGTAGAGCACAATAGTCACCATAGCATGACGTGACAATAGTCAGACAAAAAGGCTTGCTCCTCTGCAAAAGTCAAATTAAGGTAGCACTTAATCTCAGGATTATTTCATCTCTAAACTCTTTCCTCTCTTACAAATATTCTCAGCTTACAAAATCCTGCAACAATTTCTTTAGCCCGATATACACACAACATAATAAATATAGCACCAATAGAATTTCACACGTTTAATATACAAAATAATCAAATTAATGAACATAGAAACAATGGATCAATTTAATAAGCATTCTCTAATTCAAATCATAGAGCAATAGAAAACATATGAAATATTCAAATCCATTCTTTTTTATCAGTATGTTAACTTACCATAAGCTAGCGATCGCCTTTATGGCCGGAATCGTGTTATGTTCAAATTCAAGGTCATTAGAATAGTCTTCTTCTTCAACAAAGAAACTTCCAGTCCATCCCCAATGGATGAGTTTGTTATGAACAAGTGTGAGACTATTAGTTTCAAAATGAAAAGTGTGAGTCTATTAGTTTCAATGCAAATTCCCTGAATGTTACTGACAATATACTTTATTCATGTAGCAGTATAAACATTAATTATTCTCTCCCTTTACTGAATTGAATTCTATGCTCTTCCCTCAGTATATATAGAAAAAAAACCCCACTAATGCATCATATCATCCACAAGCAATATATACTTTGCTACTCATAATTAAATCATGAATTCGAAATCAATGCATCCGTCATTAACTAGGCATGCATGTTTCATTAAATTTGAAATATAAAACAATCCAGCATTTAAATCAAAAATATTTCTTTACTACAGTCTAAGAGTGTGTAGTCTAGCTTTTGAAAGAAAATCATATTCTGGCTCTTACTAGGGTCTACTACTATCGCATTGCAACACAAATATTTTGACACAAAGTTACCTCCTCTTCTCTGTTTTAATGGGTGTCTGACAGTAACAGGTCCACCTATAACTTTTGCCTACTCTCCTTTGATGCTATTTTAAAAAAATTGTTCATACCTGGACAATGCCTGTAACTTATTGGTCGCCCATTAATTAATGAATAATCTAGGACAACACAACCAATTGAGATCACACTTCCAGTAGGACTACGAGACCCTAAGCAATTCCTTTCTAAATATAGAACAAGAACATAGAAAGCATGTGACATGTACCCTTTCATTACTGGTTATGATTATTATAAGTATTAATCATCCATAATTAATTAGAAGTGATGGGAGAAATCTTAATTTATGTCTATGAATAATTCTTCCAGAAGATACCACGTTGTGGAGTATACGGGTGTAGTAAAATTCCTCTCTCTTCCACAACAATAATATTGACGTTTTACTGTCACATGATATTTTCTTATGTGTGAAACATCTTATTAAAGGAGTAACAGATTCATCTATAATTATATTTAATGAGCCCACATCCGCCCATTGTCAATACAACACATGTTTTATTAATACGTGTAAGAAGGCTAACAAATTTAACAATAAATCTATTAAATCAGCAGTAAAATATATGTATATACAAATACAATGTGAAGCTCAGACACTTTCACAATAACACCATCAGGAGACTGATAATTTAGCAGTTTATATAACAATTAAATTAAAAAATCGGTTTTGTCTTGTCTGTACTAGTAATCGGTTGTGTTTTTTTTCTGTACTAGTAATCTGTTGTGTCTTTGTCTGTACTAGTAATCGGTTGTGTCTTTGTACTAGTAATCTGTTGTCTTTGTCTGTACTAGTAATCGGTTGTGTCTTTGTACTAGTAATCTGTTGTGTCTTTGTCTGTACTAGTAATCGGTTGTGTCTTTGTCTGTACTAGTAATCTGTTGTGTCTTTGTCTGTACTAGTAATCTGTTGTGTCTTTGTCTGTACTAGTAATCTGTTGTGTCTTTGTCTGTACTAGTAATCTGTAACTTGGCCTTGTTACCCTTGTATTCAGCTTGTCGAACCACTTTGCAGCATGCCTAAATATGACGCCATACAATAAATAGTGATTATATTCTATGATTATAAGATGTCAGGTAATCATTTATAGCTTGTAATTTCTAATCATTGGAGTCAGACTACTGCGACCACTAATGAATTTGCAAGGGTCCTAAATTTGATATTTTACTTTACAATCGTCTTGTAATGAGGGCATTATGTGCAGTTAATCCTTCTGCACTGGTGCAGGTGACATGAGCTTCAAAGCGTAAAACTCGTTCATTTTTTATTATAAGAGAGGAGGGGGGTGTATCCGTAATGTAAACGCGCTATAAGTCACAACCGTGACAAAGAGCTTAAAGGTTTGCAACGTGTTTAAACAGGCCACAAATACAATGCCTTGTCGACTGATCATGACATAAGCCACTGTACTATCATTTCATTACGAACTTCGAATACCAAATTACGGAATTCTCAAAGTTGTTTTTAACTTATTATTGGAGAACAATAAATTCTATGCACTAAGAATATAAATACATTGGTATTTTAAAAAAAATAACAACAGCAATAAACGTACTATTGTTACATGAAAGCAAACAACGGGTGCCTTGGCAATTTGTGTGTGTGTGGGTGGGTGGGTGGGTGGGGTTGAGTAGAAGGGTTTTAGTAACCCTTCATAATTTATTATTACAACGTCACAACGATCGCGACACTCAGTAGCATGGGCCTCTCATCTGGGCATTTTATATTGACATACAGCACTCACCTAACAATACAAATTCATAGAAAATCATATAATTCACTGGATCAAATATTAAAACTTGAATACTAAAACCCTTGTATTGGCAATGTGATCGAGGGTTGTGTACCCTTATCTTGCTTCAAACACAATAGTAACTTTAATGCTCAAAATGGAAATAGGTGTCACTGAGTCAGAACGGGAGGTGGTGGTGTCCATTAATCTCCCTCCTAGATATACAATGGGCAGAGAACAAGAGGTAAGCATTTGACTAACAATACAAGTTTCGACAACAAACAAAAGAAATTACATTACATTAACAGTTACGCAGACTGAAGAATTAATAAAAAATAATAAAAAGTTCAACAATATTTAAAAGAAATAAACAACATAAGTTCTGTCCTGTTTTCTCATCATTAGCAAATAACACTCACACTCTGATCAAGTTCAAAAGCTGCAATGTAGTCACGTGATCATAATCAAGAATGCTTAAGTTTTCAATGCGCTGGCACAAGATACGTCACACTGATTGACACTCAATAGAACACATCAAAATCAGGCACCCAAAGCCCACATCATAGATTTAAGAATAAAGTTAGACTGAAATAAATTTTTAAAAAGGCAAACATGAAACACAGGCAAATTGTAGGGTTAAGTGAACTGCAGCAAGTTACTACATTAATAATTATTATCTTGGCATATGCTTCTGCAAGAAATACACGTTAGACATGAATAAAATAACATTACATTCTTAATATAATTGAATCATTCACACAGTACAGAGATGTCTTTACTTTATCTAGCCAAGGGACTTCTTTGTTACATGTACAACCCAAAATTATAGGGATGGACCCAGTCTTAACGCCTGCCCGAATGGTCATTTACAAAGAATAAAGATTAGAATATCAATTTTGGTTTTCTTACTCTTGAAACCACACCCATCTCTACCTAGACTCACTCTTGAGCCAATCGAATTCAAAATCCACCTAGAACTCGTTAATATTTATGACTTTCTCGCATCTTCCAAACTACATTCTGTCAACACACACAATTTCTTCAACAATACATAAAACAGACATAAAATAAAGCGTGTGTTTAAATAGTACATCTCAAAGAACTTTCTTAAAAAGCACTCGGGAGTTCGGTCTTTGATAAATTACTTCTCAGAAATGCTATAAATATAATGTGCATACATTGTGTTAAAGCTATCTTTCGTTTTTTTAAAAATAATTTTACTTTACCTTCCACTTAGTTTTGTTGTTAGAGTGCAATTAAATTACTTTAACATGTTTAGAGTACAATTATTGACACTCGCTTGAAATCCTAATTTTAAAGACTGTGTGTAAATGTGTGTGTGTGTGTGTGTGTGTGTGTGTGTGTGTGTGTGTGTGTGTATGGGTGTGTGTAAATGAGTAACGTGTGACTGTTTGTGTGAGTGATTGCTTGAATGAGAATGAGATTGCGAGTGAGTATGTATGTGAGTGTGCATTTTATGAGTATTTGTTCGAGTGTGTGGGTGAGAGAGTGAGTGAGATTGTGTGTGTATATTTGTTTATTTGTGTGTGAGTGAGAATTTTTGTTAAGTGAATTTGTGGAAGAGGCTAACGAGTTTACAGCACGTATTTCGATGTATTAACACTCTCTTACCTTTTCCTCGTGACTCTCTTTGAATATAATACGTGCTTTTAAAAGTAACCCTTACTCCTGACAATATGCTGGATAGCGAAACTTGTAAATTATATACGCGGTACCCATGTGTGACGCCAATGCCACCCAGTTAATCATGATTATTATTATTAATAACTAATCTTCCATAACTAATTAGAAGTGATGAGAATCTTAACTTATGGTATCAATAATTCTCCAGCAGGCACCTTTTGTCTCTCTCTCACTTGGCGAATATACTGGAGCCGTGAACGTTTTATCTTTTCAACAAAACCAAAGACAAACATTTAGCTTCACACAATATTTAAGGAGAAGAAAAATCTATCTTTAATCTGTTTTTAGCGAGCCCCCATCCATCCACTTTCCAACATATGATTATCAATATGTGTAAGTAGGTCAATGAATTTAACAAAATAAATTTATTAAATCAGTAATCAAATATACACATAGCAAATACAATGGAAAATATTACTATGAAACCATGTTTGAATATTTTAATATCTATAAAGTCTTATATCTTAAAACACAATTCAACAGTTTAGCATCAATACAAATCACAGGATAGTTTTTTTTATCAAGGAACAGAAATGGATTTATTAGAGATAGTGATAATAGTTTCTATGTAACCTTGTCTTGATGATGCCTCAGTAGTCCTTCCACACGCTTTTTATGTCAAGTTTATTGTTCAATTCCATGTGTTTCCATCTCAAGCTGAAGAACACTCTTCCACTGCCATTCTCTCAGGGTAACCTGGGTGCTCCTTATTATATCCTTCATGTAGGAATTTCCTTTAACTTCCTTGTACCAGAAACTCCACATGTAGTCAGCAAACCTTGCCACCATACATCAATGGAGTGCAGTGTATTCCTTACACTTACACACTGAGGTAAATACTCATCACGTCTACCATGGTCATAGAGGTTTATAATTGATACACCAGGAGATTCAGATAAAACAAAAAAGACTTCTTATTCACTGTAAAATATAATCAGGGAACAAATGCTAAATTTCCAATTTATTCATCTTGAACTTCATTCTATCTTACATTCAAGTCTCAACTTACAGTTTCCTGCAACAGTATTTATTAGCCCGGTACAAGCACACACCATATCACGTTTACATGCGCAATCGACTAGAAACAATGTCAATTGTTTAGCATATTATATAGAGTATCTTAGTTAAAGATTTGTAGAAATAATAGTCTACTCACATAATTCTTCTCTATATAAAACACATGTATAACATATCAATAGCAAAATGCATGAAATATTTCTAAGTCTATTCTCTCTCAATGAATCATTTAACTCACCATTAAGTTAACGTCCACCTTTCATAACCAGACGTCTTGGCACTCCAAATTCAAGTGATTAGACAATATATTTCTCTACCACAGGTAAACCTTTGATCTCAGCCCACTAGCTGGTTTGTTCTCGTAGATCTTAATCATCAGATAATAAAAAAAGAAACTACTCCAACTCTGACACTTACAAAATATACCTTCATAAGGAGTGTCCATGGTCGGGTTGCTTTGACAATTTAACAATTTATATAACAATGAAGTCTAGAAATATGGATAGGCAAATTTACTCCACCATACCATGCTATGCCTCTCATACAGGATCAGTCATGCACTGCCTGCACCAGGGGACATTTAAAAAATAAAAGACTTTTTACAGGATGTAGTTACACCTTTCTCTCTGTTAGGCTTTGTCCGTACGCACAGTCCCCCCCCCCTCTCCCTCCCCGTCTCAAATTCGCAACGCTGATTGTCACACGATTTTAAATGCGCTGTCACGATAAGATAGCGTATACATTGAACACTTATTCTGACAAAGTGGTTTAATATCATTTTAACTATTTTTCATGTTGCTATTATGTTGCTATTGAATGGTTGGAAATTGCAAGCGTGCTTCAGTGGACTGTTGATTTTGCCGCAGAGCGTTGGTAATATTGATAGTTTTGTACAACTGTTTTAGCTGTGTTTTGAGGACAAAACCTATTTGACGTAGCAATTTTCTTTCCTCGTCTTGTATTTACATACTGTTGTGTTTCGCGTAACATTCTTTCTGTCAAGATATAAAGCCAATAAATGCAGGATGTCGAGGCATAAATTATGTTAATTAAGTTCGATAAAGGAAACGACGCGTAGCAACAAGCAGTTTTCTCCAGAGAATAGTATTGGAAAATATATCGCAAGTTCCAGTCATTTTGGTGAAAACAGCCATCTGCACTTGGTACCATGGCTTCCATTATATCACCATAACATTATATTACATGAACAATATATTTATTCCTCCAACAAATATCCCATTCTTGTCTCCGTTCTTCTATCTGAAAGTAAACAATAGTCTATGTAGGCACTTTCTCCAATCGTCTGTCTCAGAACTAAGGAATTTCACTTGAACCAATGAAAATGAATAGTTCATACTTATCTGTCTGTCCATCATTAATGTTATGTCACATCCACCTTCACACTCCTTGCTCTTGCCTTGGGCTCGTTCAGGACCCTCTAACGCTCACTCAGTGGCTACGGTTCCTTCCGCATACTACGATATTCAGCGATCAAGGTCTCAACATCAACCATATTAGATAATAATACACAATGACAACGTTCACTATATCCCGACTAAAGACAGCAACTAACGCGTGTGCGTGTGTACGTGTGTGCATGTGGATGAGTAGCAATGAAGTATGAATACCTTACCCCGTTTAAAAGAAAGAAAAATGTGCAGTAACGATTACTCTTGAACTGCTGTAATGTTCACATTCGCACTTGTGTAATGTTAACTCTCGCTTCATTAATGTTCACTCTTGTGCTTTTGTAGCTTTCACTCTAATAGTAGTAATGTTCACTCTCATACTGATGTAATGTTCACTCTCGTGCTTTTGTAGCTTTCACTCTAGTAGTAGTAATGTTCACTCTTGTGCTGATGTAGGTTAACTCTCGCACTTTTGTAGGTTCAACTATCGTACTCTTGTTATGTTTACTCACGTAGTGGTAATGTTCACTCTCATATCGTTGTACTGTTCACTCTATTACTGCTCTGTAATGTTCACTCCTGTAGTGGTAATGTTCACTCATGCAGTGGTAATGTTCACTTTTATATTGTTGTAATGTTCGCTCTCATACTGTTCTAATGTTTAACTCTTGTAATGCTGTATTCACTCTCGTAGTGTAATAATGTCACTCTCACATTGTTGTAATGTTTTCTCACTAATGTAGAAATGTCCACTCTCTTAGTGCAGCAATGCTTACTAAGTATAGTAATGCTCACTGTTGTATTGCTGTAATGTTCATTTACGAAGTGTAATAATGTTCACTCTTGTTCTGTTGTAATGTTCAGCCTTGTACAGTTGTAATGTTACGCTTGAACTGTTGCGTTATTTAATTCTCATACAGCTGTAATGTTGTATCTTTTATTGTTGTAATGTTCACTCTTGTACTGTTGTAGAGTTCAATATTGTACTGTTGTAATGTTTATTTCTTATGCTGTTGTACTGTTTACTCTTGAAACAATGTAATGTTTAACTTACACAACGTTGGAATGTTTAACTCATTTACTATTGTAATGTTAAACTCACTCACTGTTGAATTGTTTAACTCACTGTTGTAATATCTACTATCATATGCTGTAATGTGTACTCACGTACTGTTAATGTACACTCACAACACGTACTCTTGTAATGTACACTCTCGTATTGTTACACCACAGGAATCGTTCACACACGATTTACCGCAAATCTAACTACCCTGGCAAAAATGTTCTAATACAATGTTCAAAATTACAGACTTAACACTTAGTAAAACATGAGCTGATGAGCACAAACACTTGTATATTTCACAGCTTCAGAAGTCATAATTTCCACCAGGCAACATTCCATCTACACTGAGAGCTTCAGCTTTATCTTGAGCTTAGTGACCTTGGCCCTGATTAAACTTTGGTCTAAAAGTACTGTCACTTGAGCATTACCAGACTGCTGCGAGAAACCCTGTTGGTCAAGAAGACAATGGAAAAAGGGGAGGCAAGCAGTAAAAACTTCGCCCGAGCCAGAACCACTTGGAAAGAGATACAGAAACGCCACATGGGTTACGCGTGATGCAGACAAGATGGTCTGTGACGGAAAGGGTGATTTCTTCGGCCTGAGAATACTGTCTAGGAGATCAGTATTTGTACGTGAAATTCACCAGTAATACGGTGGTTCTGCCAAGTGGAGAAGTCTGCAAACAGATGAACTAACAAGGTAATGAGTGACTCATGCATTAAGTGTAACGAATTTAAATAGCTGACTTTTGTGTAATAATTCCTTTTGGATTGGAACTGTAACCCAGGACACTTAGTTAACAAAGTGCAATACCAGACCAGTGTATGTGTAACCAAGTTCCTGACAAAAAAACCCTCTGAATATTCGAACATTCCAGCAAAGAGTGAAATGAAAGACTTTTCCAAGCTTTATTCATCTGTAGCCAGCATTGCACACCAACCGACAGCGCCAGGCCATAGATGGAGACAACAATCACAAATTACATCAGGTGAATGCGTAATTATGCTTGTGTCATATGTCTGTAATTGTTCCTTGATTTAATGTAATTTCTGATTCTGATTCTTTTCTTATAGTCTAGTTTATAGTGATTATAACAAAGATATATTTTCTTATTTGAAGTCCTAGTAATTGTTCTAGGCAACATATTGAAACTATTCATATTCTGACTATATAATTTTCTAGTAATTGTTCTAGGGAATTAATACATGATTAATATTCCTAATTTAAAGCTTAGAGTGATAAGCTTTGAGAAATCTGTGAATCTCTGACACCTCGCCTTGAGTGTATTTTAATTGTTATTCTATTTGTTACTGATTTATTATTGTTCTTTTCTTTTAATAAATTGCTATTATTTTACGTATCCACTCTCGTAATTTCTAACTACCGTACGATAGAAGAGGGGTAAATGTGTAGATGACGGTGGGGGCTCAGCCAATGACGTACTAATGACGACAAAGACGGTCTAAACTCTAAAGACATAATTCTTTGTCTTGAAGTCATACCGAGGACTGAATTTGATTTAAAATTAAAATGCATATCAATAAATCCCCGATAGATTTATATTTTTAACAGCAGATGTTGACGATTGACATATCACCGGATATCGTGACACACAAAAATACCTTTCATGTTGTCGTGACCACGGACATTTGCTGAATTATTTCTCGGAATTTGTCTTTCAGATTGTTTCCTGGGGGCAACCTAGTTTCTTTCTGAAATCAAATAGGGTGGCTTCTTTCGAGGGTGGCTTTGTTCCCCTTCCATATCTACGAAGCGCTGTGGAAAGTTTGGGGATTCCCCGATTTTCATGGACTGCGGCATTGTTCAAACTATTTCGCTGCCCTATGATCATGTGACCTCGAGCAACCGTTCTGTCCGCTCCTCTCTGCCGACCCCCTTCCCCCCTCGTTAGAACACAGTGACTCACTAATCCCTAAAAGCGATACTGCTGTCGCGTGTGGCTGATGGGATAAGCTCGTGTGCCTACAGTTATCTGAGCCCGTTACACGGTTGGTTGCCTAACGTAAGCATAGCTTTACATGTCAGTTTTTTTACGGAGACTTTTCAGTCTTGATTATCGTGCACCGGATATTTTTTTTCTTTAGTGGGGTGGTTGGATGTAAGGTTGCAGATTTGGAAGAAGGTAGTGCTTGTTCTATCCCACTCTCACTAAAATATCTTGACAATTTCTTATAATCAGCGCGTTATTGCGGCGAGGTATTACATCAACACTCACAAGACAAATGCCAAAGGATACATGTAAATCGATTAGAGAAACTTCACATATCATTTACTTTTATTTAAATGCATTTATTAACTTCTGTTAGGTGCAGTAAATTGTAAATGTGCTTTCAAACTGCTAACCCAGAATTGTTTGAGTGGGCTTACGAGGATGTTTCGTGCTAACTACACATTGCATGATATGATTTAAACCAACAGTCATCTGCTCTTCTGTAGACAAAATCATATGCAATCGAATGATTTACCTAACCGCTACCCAAAACAACATATCTGAGCAATTGAATTCTGTACCTACCCGATACCCAATACAACAGACCAAAACAACCGAATGCTTTACCTATCCTCTTCTGAGTGTGTAAACTAATGAGATAAAACTCGTATCACCTACCAACTGAGGGAGTGTGTAAACTAATGAGATACAACTCATATCACCTCCCAACCGAGGGAATGTGTAAACTAATGAGATAAAACTCGCATCACCTCCCAACCGGGAGAATGTGTAAACTAATGAGATAAAACTCGTATCACCTCCCAACCGAGGGAATGTGTAAACTAATGAGATAAAACTTGTATCCCTCCCTACCTACTAAATAAACGTACTGTAATAAAATATTTGTCGGTACGTATAATTCTAATGTGTACGAAGGATTTTACCAGGGCTCTTCCTAGTGGTTCATCATCCTTATAGAGTTACCAGTTAAGTGTCTTATCTACCCACTGACATCTACCCCATTCAAGTACAGTTCTTCTCAACTTACATGTTACTTAGGGGTTCACAATCCTAGTACAATTAAGTGATTTACCTATACTCTGTCTAATGTGAAATCGAATCTACAGTTAACTGGTTCAGATTCCCACTACCCTGTAAGTGATCCATACCAAATTACAATCACAATTTCCATGCTGAATGGGAAGGACGATTGTTATTACGTCATAAGAGGTTATCCAATCGTTAAGCTGAAAGCCGTTACTGACAGAATTTTGGAACGAAACTATTAAGTTTAGTTGTAATTCTTAGAGCAGAGACACACGTCAGTCAATAACAATATTGTTTTAGTTGTAAGGTTCATTGGGGTGACCTAATAACAATGTATTTTTCCAAACTTTGGTAGTTAAGTGAATAATAATTCTATAAAGGTTGATGGACTATTGGATTTTGTTTTTAGTGGGTGTGGAGAAGTAAATTTGCCTATCCCTGTTTCTAGACTTAATTATTATATAAATTGTTAAACTATCAAAGTGACCAGACCTTGGACACTCCTTATGATGGCAGTTTTTTGTAAGTGTCAGAGTTGGAAGTAAACAGCTCGAGTTGAGAATATGCTAGAAGATTGTTGATGCAATCCGAACCAGTTCCAAAATGAATTAGTTTTTCTGACTAATAGTCTCGCACTTGTTCATAACAAGCTCATCCAATTGGAATGGATCGAAAGTTTGTTTGTTGAAGAAGTACTCTTTTTTAATCACTTTGAATTTGAACATAACTCGAGTCCAGTCATAAAGGCAATCGTTATTTTATGGTAAGGAGACTGATTGATAAAGGAAGAATGTACTTAAAATATTTCATACATGCTTGCTATCGATCTGTGATTTGAATTAAAGAATGCTTATGCAATTGAACCATTATTTTTATGTTCACTAATTGGACTATGTTGTACATTATACTTATGAATTTTGATCAATGTTATATTTCGTTATGCTGCGTGTGTATCAGGCTAACGAAATTGACACAGGATTTGTAAATTGAGAGTGTTTGTAAGAGAGAAAGGAGTTTAGAGTTGAAATATGCCTGAAATTTAGTACTGCCTTCATTTGACTATTTCATATGTCACTTCATGCTACATTGACTAATGTACTCTATGTACTCTACTGGAATACACTGGTGTGTATGTAGCCAGTGTTGTCGTCAATGTATCATGCTACAGTGACTACTGTACTATACGTACTCTACTGGAATACACTGGTGTGTGTGTAGCCAGTGTTGTCGTCAATGTATCATGCTACAGTGACTACTGTACTATACGTACTCTACTGGAATACATTGGTGTGTGTAGCCAGCGTTGTCGTCAACGTATAAGCAAAACATGTTGTTGTAAGTTGATTCCTGTGAATTCCATTCAAGTACCAATATGGAGGAAATTGTGGCTTGAGTTTGGTCTCGAGAATTAATGAAGATTATTTTGAATGTTCCTCATGTTATGTTGAGTACAGAAAAGCAAAAGCATTCCTCCTGATATACTTCATAGAGCATGTGAAATTCAAGATGATTCTCCCATGGTATGCATGGATAGAGTTCAAAGATTCTAGAACACTTGTATAATGTGCCTCTAGAGGGACATGTGGGACCTTGTCTAAATATGAAAGTGACTTGTTACAAACCGCATGACTGTGAAACTTGTGCCAGGAACAGCCGCCAACTTTGAACAGGTTATGTGCACTGACTTTAATTGTTTCTCTATGAACTTGATAATAATTATTTAGCTCAATTGACTGGTTATATATATGCTCTTTGGATTATATTCATATGTTGTATATTTGATTGTTTATTTAATAAACTTATTGTTAAATTTATTGTCCTTCTTACAGATGCTGCTAACTTATTTTGAAGAAGAAAGTGGGTGGATGGGGACTTGTTAAATATGGATTTACCTTCTCCTTTAGTAAGACGTTTTCCGTCTAAGGAAATATTGTATTATGGTAAACGTCTTTAATGTTGTGGAAGTGATAAATTATTTACAGCGCCCGCATATCTGCCACGTGAGACGAGTGATTTCGTCTGGAGCATTATTAAGATTTTCATTACTTGTAATTATGGGTGATGAAATAATAATATTAATCATAACTATTAGTTAGGTGGCGTTAGCTTCACCATATATATCTCTATCTCTATCTCTATCTATCTATCTATCTATCTATCTATCTATCTATCTATCTATCTATCTATCTATCTATCTATCTATCTATCTATCTATCTATCTATCTATCTATCTATCTATCTATCTATCTATCTATCTATCTATCTATCTATCTATCTATCTATCTATCTATCTATCTATCTATCTATCTATCTATCTATCTATCTATCTATCTATCTATCTATCTATCTATCTATCTATCTATCTATCTATCTATCTATCTATCTATCATACTATTGAGCCTAGCGGTTACGGTTTTAAGAGCACCTTTGGACTGTTTACGAAATAAATATCCATCATAAGTGATAATATCCCTAACACACGAATAATCAATCATTCTCTCTTACATTTCACAAGTATTCATCGAAATCGTTCACTGTAAAATTGAAATAATGCATCTTCCGGTTAAAGGATATGTCGTTGTGAAGTGTGCATTTTTGTCTCACGGTTCTAGAGAATGTAGGAGGGGTGGGGCTAAAACACTTCCTGATTCAAAATGCTTTCGATTCGATCTAGCGCTTGAAATTGACCTAATTTTCAGGAGTACGCATGTACCTGTCCAATAAGTGAACATAATTTTAAAGAAAATAATTCACTGTTGTTAGGGGCTACCGAAGGTGTGGAACTGGGAAGCAAATTAGGGTGTAGTCAGCATTTCAATGTACACTAGATAATCCAAGAAACTATTTGTCTTTATACATTGAATGTTTTATAAAACATTGTGAGTTACGAGGACATGATGTTTATAAAAGTGTCGTGTGCTCAGGTTCTAAATATAGGTCGACTATAAGCAGTAATTACTTCGAAGTCGGGGTACAACATTCAATGAGTGTTTCATCTAAAATAGTGCGTTTTTTGTATACATGATTAACTGTTAATTTTTTTTTGCTTTATGCTAGATCAACATATCAAATTGAAAACAACAACGTGACATTTTTATTGATTTATTTCATTTTCTTTATGATTTAATGATTTTTTTATTTCAACAAAATTATTTCATATTTCAAGCGTTTGTAAAAGTGTGCACGTTTACCTTTAAGTTTCAATAATGGAAAAAGAGTTGAATGGTCAACTTTATCAAAGTGCTGAACATTAATAATTCTGAGAAACATTCTATGAAACATTGCAAGCTGTGTAGCAAGTCATTTAACTTTAGACCAAGTCTTTTCTAACTTCGCCACTCTGCAAATTTCTTCTTCAAATTAACTGGGGGTATCTTTCGGCTCACTATGATTTCATTTCGAGATAGAAAACGTTGGGGCTTGTTTCAGCGGGGGGAAGGGGATCAGAATTAGTGGCTATCCGTGAATTACGTCTGGAAACGTGTTTATACGATTTATTATTTATTGATTGATTGATTGATTTTAATTTTGGGAGAAGTGAAATATTATATTATTTTCATTTAATTTCGTCCTCTATATTATTATTTATTTTTTCTTTTCTTGCTGTCAGGAGCCCTTATCAATTGCCAATTGGCCCTTTGTTTCTCTACTGCCTGGTTAAGCACCCTTTTATGCATTGGTTAGAAGTTTGTTTGTTTCAAGGTGAGTCATTGTCACGGGGAAATGCCAATTTATTTTTAATTGTTTGTGCCAATCGTGACAGGTTAAATTTGCTACAAACCGTCCAACTTGCCGTAATTTTCAGTCTGAAAACACGACTAAATAAATCTCACTACATTTTCCCACAGCAGCTCACAATTTAGGAGCTACATTGTAACTGTTATTAATAAATCTATTTTGTTACATATGCATATAAAACCAAGGTTCAAATTGTTGGTTGGTGCGTGCGCGCGCGCGCATGTGTGTGTGTGTGTGTGTGTGTGTGTGTGTGTGTGTGTGTGTGTGTGTGTGGGTGTGTGTGTGTGTGTGTGCAGTTTCGCCAGCACTGTTTTGCTATTGTGATATATTTTTGAAACAATGTATATTAATGAAGTGAGTTGTGTCATTTGAAAATACTGATTTGGGGTTTTGACTTTTTGAAATGCTTTCTTAATGTGTTAATTGTGAAACACTTTAAAATCTTTGCATGGGTTCAGAGGGACAATGTTTTTTGCTGAGAGTATTGTTTATTTTGTAGATGTATGCATTGACTAGGAACTGGCTGGTATTGTGTACGTACCTGAGAGTATTGTTTATTTTGTAGATGTATGCATTGACTAGGAACTGGCTGGTATTGTGTACGTACCTGAGAGTATTGTTTATTTTGTAGATGTATGCATTGACTAGGAACTGGATGGTATTGTGTACGTACCTGAGAGAATGAGAACAACAGACATTTTTTTTGAGAATTGCGTGCTCTGCATGGAAGGAGTTGTGTGGCTTGGCGATATTGCCAGCTTGCAGATTTATCACGAAACCATCGAACAACAAGTGAACAGATTACAAACTTGAAGCAGGGATAGAAGTGAAAATAAAAAGATTTGATATTTTAATTTTGAGACAGTACACAGTTCGTAATTTGTTTTTTTTTTAGAAAAGAAACAGGTGAGTGGAGAATTTACCTTTAAGAAAGGAACCGTTCAGAATGGCTTTGAGAAAATACAGTTAATAATTTACCTTTAAGAAAAAACAGTTCAGAATTTGTTTGAGAAAGTATAGTTGGAAATTGATAGTGGCAGTAAACTGAATTTATTTCCTTGTGTGTCGAGTTTTGTTGCCTTATTGAGTGCCCCATGAAGTTACGATGGTAAAGTAACTGGGACAATTCAATACAGTGTACCTCTTCAGACAGTGACTGAGTCTTTGAAGTCTTTGCTTTGCGTCTTTTATTGTGATCTTAATGTTTTTGCAGTTGAGATGGTATTTGTTGTCTAACGTTGCCTTCAGTTTACCTTCGTGTTGTGCTGCTTCTGTAATTTGGCTTATTTTTCTCCTTGGTATTTGTTGTCTAACCTTGCCTTCAGTTTACCTTCGTGTTGTGCTGCTTCTGTAATTTGGCTTATTTTTCTCCTTGGTATTTGTTGTCTAACCTTGCCTTCAGTTTACCTTCGTGTTGTGCTGCTTCTGTAATTTGGCTTATTTTTCTCCTTGGTATTTGTTGTCTAACCTTGCCTTCAGTTTACCTTCGTGTTGTGCTGCTTCTGTAATTTGGCTTATTTTTCTCCTTGGTATTTGTTGTCTAACCTTGCCTTCAGTTTTCCTTCGTGTTGTGCTGCTTCTGTAATTTGGCTTATTTTTCTCCTTGGTATTTGTTGTCTAACCTTGCCTTCAGTTTTCCTTCGTGTTGTGCTGCTTCTGTAATTTGGCTTATTTTTCTCCTTGGTATTTGTTGTCTAACCTTGCCTTCAGTTTACCTTCGTGTTGTGCTGCTTCTGTAATTTGGCTTATTTTTCTCCTTGGTATTTGTTGTCTAACCTTGCCTTCAGTTTACCTTCGTGTTGTGCTGCTTCTGTAATTTGGCTTATTTTTCTCCTTGGTATTTGTTGTCTAACCTTGCCTTCAGTTTACCTTCGTGTTGTGCTGCTTCTGTAATTTGGCTTATTTTTCTCCTTGGTATTTGTTGTCTAACCTTGCCTTCAGTTTACCTTCGTGTTGTGCTGCTTCTGTAATTTGGCTTATTTTTCTCCTTGGTATTTGTTGTCTAACCTTGCCTTCAGTTTTCCTTCGTGTTGTGCTGCTTCTGTAATTTGGCTTATTTTTCTCCTTGGTATTTGTTGTCTAACCTTGCCTTCAGTTTTCCTTCGTGTTGTGCTGCTTCTGTAATTTGGCTTATTTTTCTCCTTGGTATTTGTTGTCTAACCTTGCCTTCAGTTTACCTTCGTGTTGTGCTGCTTCTGTAATTTGGCTTATTTTTCTCCTTGGTATTTGTTGTCTAACCTTGCCTTCAGTTTACCTTCGTGTTGTGCTGCTTCTGTAATTTGGCTTATTTTTCTCCTTGGTATTTGTTGTCTAACCTTGCCTTCAGTTTACCTTCGTGTTGTGCTGCTTCTGTAATTTGGCTTATTTTTCTCCTTGGTATTTGTTGTCTAACCTTGCCTTCAGTTTACCTTCGTGTTGTGCTGCTTCTGTAATTTGGCTTATTTTTCTCCTTGGTATTTGTTGTCTAACCTTGCCTTCAGTTTACCTTCGTGTTGTGCTGCTTCTGTAATTTGGCTTATTTTTCTCCTTGGTATTTGTTGTCTAACCTTGCCTTCAGTTTACCTTCGTGTTGTGCTGCTTCTGTAATTTGGCTTATTTTTCTCCTTGGTATTTGTTGTCTAACCTTGCCTTCAGTTTTCCTTCGTGTTGTGCTGCTTCTGTAATTTGGCTTATTTTTCTCCTAGAACACTATTTTCTTTTCTAATCTTTTCTTCCACGGTGGTACTGATAGTTTCTTTATTTGTACTGTGTCTGGCATTGCATATCTTTTAATTACGTTTGCAATGGCGTATATTACTCTACTGGTTTCTGTGATATTTTCTATGGGTATATGTTTTAGCATTTCATTTGCATTCAGAATTACCCGATCTGTTCTTATCTCGAAGTCCCACAGTATTTTGACTTCTTCTGTTTCGGTAACTGCTTCTGGTTGATTCATCCATGCTCTTTCTGGGGTTTTTATGCCATAGTTCTCACACAGATTTCTATGTATGTGTTTTGCCACTTCATTGTGTCGTTTGGTGTATTCTGTTCCAGCCAGAACCTGACATCCAGATAGTATGTGCTCTGTCTCATCCATGGATTTGCAGTCTAGATTTGGAATCATTTGAAATTTTCATGATTTTCGTTGTGTGATTTGGTGAAGTGTATTTATATTTGTAATCTAGAACAATCTTTTGCTAGTTTTTACTAATCTAGACCACATTTTTGCTAGTTTATTTGCTTTTTTATTGCCTGTTATTTTAAATGTGATGGTATCCTAGTTATCTATTCTAGTTGCCTTTATCGTTCTTTTTTAATTAAAAAAATGTTGGTTTCGTGTAGGATAGCTAATATATGAGCTTTCCGCATTATGATTTATGATATACGTTGTGCTATTGTATATAATGTAAAGGATTTGATGTTGTAATGTAGTGTGTATAGTGTAAAGGATTTGATGTTGTAATTTGGGAATAATGTATGTTTATTAAGTACTGAAGAAAGCTTAGAGTGTTTTGAAAGAATACTGACAACGCTTGATTTTTAGGTTAGCGTTACTAATATTATTATCTAGTTATTTAATTGAATTGAGTATGCCGACCCCATCCTCACGTTTGTTATGAAACTAGTTTTATTGCATGATGCAAATTCTATATTTTGTTGCATTAATCAATATCTAATATTTTGTTGCATGACGCAAAAGCTAATATTTTGTTGCTCGGGGTAAATACCTCTCCTGTGGGCATTATTTCATAGATATTTAGTTTCAAGAAAACTCTCGATGACAATCTGTTCTACACGCAAGCATCACTGTTTAATGTGACAACTAAAAACATAAGTATATGGTACAACATTTACCTCTGCTCAACGGGTGAACGTTGGCTTGGATCAATGGTCACAGAGGTCACAACTGTTGCACATTAACATACAGCGTGTAGTTCAATATTTCACACAGTGTTTGAAATAACAATGGATTATAATAAGTGGTCTTACTCTAACCACACGCAGTGCTTTTCTTTGTGTTAGAACTAAACCTGCAGCAACGGGGAGTACTGCCGTATATTTTGTGCTTTTATTTTATTTATTCGCATTCACGATCTGAGTGGGATAGAACCGGTACATATAATTAGAATACCGCAGAGCCCAATGGAATTGAACATCGCAGCTTTCCCACCTACCTGTAACTAAAATTGAACATCGCAACTTTCCGACCTACCTGTAACTAAATTTGGAATCGCCAGCTTCCCGTATATCTATCTAATTATTTCATATGCACTGATATTATATATCACATAGTCATAAGATTAATTAGCTAATTATCTGTGTTATTTTGCAGCACATATCCTGTCATTGTAACAGCAGCTCAGCGTACACTGTCATCGCAACATTTTCTTCTGCTTGATCAAGTACAGACCTTCTCCAAAGATTTCTGTTCAACTCTTTACCTATTTCTTTTTTAGCTGTTTTCTTTCGGCCGTCCAGACAAATTAGACCTGAGGACTGAAATGTTATTGGCAGCTTAAGAGGCAAACAATGAATTGACACAAGCGATGACAGTTGAAGCGATTTCTCACAATGCACTCAGGATTAAGTAGACTGAAAAGCTAGCCCGAAAGGTTTTATTAGTTGAATCTAACGCATGGATCAACTGGTTTTTGGATCCTTGGAGAAAGATATCGTGGTGGGTAAGGGTGAAGATGGAGGTGATTATATTTGACGCGCGCGCATTTCTTTCAAGGTCACACGGGTCACTCTTGTGCGCAGGACGATTCGGTCTGCTCGACCCTTTTGTTGCAAGATTAAAAGAATAGATTATCAAGAAGAAAGAAACGGAAGGAGAAGGCTAGGCATTATTTGTAAATACGAATAAACCACGCGAGAAGAGTCGCAATAAATGAAAACGTGATATAACATTTTTGTCCTATTAAGTGATGATGTTCTGTACTGAGTGCTAATTAATGACAATGACGTACTGCATGCCGTAATAAATGACGAGACACGTGCTGAGTGTCGCAATAAATAGCGAGACACGTGCTGAGTGTCGCAATAAATAGCGAGACACGAGCTGAGTGTCGCAATAAATAGCGAGACACGTGCTGAGTGTCGCAATAAATAGCGAGACACGTGCTGAGTGTCGCAATAAATAGCGAGACACGTGCTGACTGTCGCAATAAATAGCGAGACACGTGCTGACTCGCAATAAATAGCGAGACACACGCTGACTGTCGCAATAAATAGCGAGACACACGCTGACTGTCGCAATAAATGAACACGCGATGTTAATTTTGAGGTCGTATTAAATGACGACATCTAGTATTGAATTTCGAAGTAAATAACGATAAAATATATAAAAACTTTGTTTCCTTCACTAGATTCAATGATTTTAGATTTTTCAGCTAACACAGATGCGTGCGAAACAGAACTTGTCATTGCATTAACATCACCAATGCATTTTATTACATTATCCACCACCCCAACCCCCTTCGTATCCCGTTTCAGATAGTAATAAAAACATAGATGCATAGCGTGCTGACGGCAATGCAAGGACCTGAAACATTGTTGTCATTCTGATGCAGGTAATATACACGAAGTAAACACCCTCCTTACACTTGAAAATAAATCATCCCGAAGCAAGATTCCAACGTACTATTTTTACCACAGTGAAATATAAAGTCCGTCACGAAAACTGTTGAGAATCAGAAATCCACCTGTCATTTTAAGTGCTGCTGGAGGATCTGTCTACAGTCTGCTCCAATTTGCGTGGATTCTCAAGCGTTAGTGTTACTAATGCTGCACTAAGCAGGTAATTGTTTTCAAAAATTAAAATTAGCGTGAATTCTTATGCGTTAGTGGTACTAATGCGGCATTAAGCAGGTAATTTTTTAAAAAAATAAAAATTAGTTATGCTCTATCTCAGTGCATAACGAAAATTAGTCTGCCTCATTTAAGGATGAGGATTGAGAAAACTGTAATAAATCATATATATTTCTAATGGTTGAATGTCGACTCTCGTATAACTTATATGATGTGCTGGTCTGCTATGACCATAATGGTTGAATTTCGACTCTCGTATAAATTATATGTGCTGGTCTGCTATGACCACAATGAAACGAGACTATATTAAAGTGAAAAGAACGCATATATGATGTTTCTCTGGGGCTAAATTCATGTAGTCTGTACTTCTTCAGGATACACATACAATGTTGTTGAGGCATGGTTGACGATTCTGTTAGTTAAAACTTTCCCGTAAAAGAAAGAGAGCAATGATAGTTAATAATAACAGATCTAAACGAATGACTACACTTCAAATTTTACAGTTATTTTTTAAAATATAACTCCGAAATGATATGCATTTATTAGAAATTATTACTATCTCATAAGGCAGTCAACATCTGGTGACAACTTTGCTGAAATTAATTTTGTAAATGTGTACGACAGTTTCATATGTATAAAAAATCAATTGTACTGACACGCATGGAAATATTTGATCTGGGGGAATTTTATGTTTTTAATTTTATTACAAGTTTTTACTACCTTAAATTAGTATTACTGACATTTTCAAAATGTTGGCAGTTATAAATAATTATTTTAATATTTATAAAAATAATCAACGATGTATCAAATTCCAGTAACTTCCTTGAAACAGAAATTGCTTGATGTGGTCAGCATATCTTGCGACCATACATCAACAGAATGTAGTATATTCCTCACACTTACAGACTGCGGTAGACTTTTCACATCTACCATGGTCGTAGAGGTTTATAATAAGTAAACCAGGAGATTCAGATAAACAAGTAAAGGCTGCTTTGTCCCTATAAAATTACAATCAGGGAACAAATGCTAAGTTTCCAGTTTATTCCTTTTTAACTTCATTGTTTCTTAAATTCAAGTCTCAACATACAGTTTCCTGCAACAATATTTATTACCCCATTACACACATAGAACATAATAAATACACCATAATAGTTTTATGAGTGCGTTCACTAGAAACAATGTGAAGTGTTTAGCATACCACATGTAAGCATTATAGTTTACATTTTTTAGAAATAATAATGTACGAATTGTTTTTAAGTCTCTCAATCAGTCAGTTAACTCACCATTAAGCTAACAAACTCCTTACATGACCGGACTTCTTGACACACCAAATTCAAGTGATTAGACAATAGAATTTCTTACAACAGGTAAACTTTTGATCTCAGCCCATTTGCTTGTCTCGTTCTCGTTAATCTTAAGCATTGGATAATAAAAACTACTAATCCAGTTGGAACTGATCTGCATTGCATCAGCAATTGCTAGAATATTCTCAACTCGAGTGTTTACTCCAACTCTGACATAAAAATACCATAATAAAGCGTGCCTAAGGTCTGGTCACTTCGACAATTACCAATTTATATAACAATTGAGCCTAGTAATTGGGATATGCAAATTTACTCCACCACACATACTTTCTTTCCCGTATAATTAGTAAATGTAATAAACAATACAATATGTGATACATCTGGACACTCTTCACTTGTTATGGTTGTTATTTATTAGTTAAGATCTTATAACTAATTACAAGTGATTGAGAATGTTAATTTATAGTTACTAATAAGACGAGCATATCTCTATGGACAACTATAAGTGTATCAGAAAACGCTACACTTTGTGCACTATTAAGATAGCGTTTTACTGTCGCACAATGATTCCTCGGATGGAAACATTGCGCACTATTAAGATAGCGTTTTACTGTCACACAATGTGTCTGCAGGTGGAAACATCTTACTAAAGGAGTTAGAAAAATCCGTCTTTTATTTATATTTAAGGAGCCCCCATCCACCCACTACTACTCCTACATAAGGTTGTAATATAAGTGCAAGAAGTTTAATAAATTTAATAATACATTTATTAAATCGACGATCAAATATACAACAATTGAATATAATCACACTTATCATTGACATTTACATCACTTCACAGCAGCATCTGATTTAATGTTAGACACTTATTCGGTTATCCTAACATATATATCAGCAATCAAATTAACATACGTTCATGGATAGAGTTCTCATACAAATGAAGGTGGACATTTAGTTATACGATATTAATCAATGTACATAACCGTTTCAATCATGGGAGCTGTCACTGGCGCATTTTCACAATCATGTGGTTTGCAACCAGTCACTT
This sequence comes from Sinotaia quadrata, assembly GCA_028829895.1. NCBI lineage: Eukaryota > Metazoa > Mollusca > Gastropoda > Architaenioglossa > Viviparidae > Sinotaia > Sinotaia quadrata. Next base: position 12,392,216 of record CM054182.1, read on the forward strand.
TCTTTCTTGTTAGTTGATGGTCCAACATATAACTACTGGCACATTAAGAAACTGTTCCAGAATTTTATATGCGTACACAAAGTACACCACGAGGAGCGTTCCAGAAACTTCATGAATTCTCGAGACCAAACTCAAGCCTCAATTTCTATTGTAATGGCTCTCTAATGGAATTCAAAGGAATCAACTTACAGTAACATGTTTACATTCACAAACAATCTTGGATACAAGCCAACGTGATCCAGTAGAGTACAGTAGTCACTACAATCTGAAGGAAATAAATGTTACAAAACATTAAAAGGCAAGTTAGAGGAGTCACTAAGTTTCAGGCAAATTTATCTCTAAACACCTTTCTCTCTTATAAACAATCTAAATGTACAAGTCTTTTGCAACACTATTTGTTAGCCAGATACACACACAGCATAAGGAATATAGCTTCAATTAAAATTCACTCTGTACCACACAAGCGAATTAGTTAAAATAGAAATAATGGTTCAAATAATAAAGCATTCTCCAATTCAAATCAATGATCAATAGCAAACATGGTCGAACTATTTCTAAGTCCAATCTTCCTTTGTCAGTCAGTGAAGATAAGCTAACGATCGCCTTTATGACCGGACTCGAGTTACTCTGTCATAATCAAATAGATTAGAATAGAACACTTTCTTCAACATGTATGTTTAAGTCTCACTTCATTGGCTATTTCGTTATGGCAAAGTATGAAACTATTAGTCAGATAAACTACGCATCCACTTGAAACTGGTTCAGATGACACCAACCTTTTTGATACTGAGAGCTACTTCATAGGTACTGAGTCATTCGAAGGGCTACCAGTTTGATACTTGATTGATTGAATCTAGGGGACGCTTCCGGCTTCCGCCGCTTTCGCGCTAAGGGAGGGGGTGGTTTAGCCCACTGGCTATGTCAAACTAGTTTTTATGTATCATTTCCAATTGGTCAGCTGTCCGCAAAGTTGTTTTTAGTGGTTTACTCATTACCTCATGCATGGCCGGTCAAAGTTGTCTGTCACTCTGAGCTATTGTTGTTCGGGTTGATACACTCTTCTAGTTTGCTTTTACACATTATTGTGAAGACTTAGAAAAGGCCTGCAGGCGACTCATGTGGTCATTGCGGGCGACCTGGTGCCCACGGGCACCGTGTTGGTGACCCCTGAGCTAGCATATTCTTCACAGGAGTTATTATTTTAACTCTGGTACTTACACAAATGTCAACGTGTGCAGTGCCCAAGGTCATGCCACTTTGACATTTAAATAGTTATATAATAATTAAGGTTAGAAATAGGGACAGGCAAATTTACACAATATTTAAATACTACATGTTTCTAGTAATAAAGACTTGCTAGAAAGAGCAATCAATGCGAACGTTCTAGAGAAAATACGAAAAAATCTTCCAAAACGTATAAGTACGTGAAATAATTATAAAGAATCAAGAATAATAAACAAAGAGAAACTGATTTCCTAACAAAAAATAAAAGTTACAAGAAACGTTGGATGTCACCACAGTGATTGTGTATAAGTAATATGTAGGCTATATACATATTTGCATACACACCACACATTGACACAAGCAACATACACACACACACAACACAACACACACACACACACACACACACACACACACACACACGCGCACACACACACACACATGTATATCCATTCTTTACTCTGCACCAAACATATTTGTTTTTAAGTCATGCTTCAGTAATTGTGTATTAGAGCTTGATGGTTGGTAATTTGAGGTGGTTCTATTCTAGACAGAACAACGGTCTTCTCTTGAGCAATGTTTTAACAGTCATTTGCACAAACAACATTCCCAAAATACACACACACACACACACACACACACACACACACACACACACACACACACACACACACACACACACACACACACACACACACACACACGTAGGTTTAAAATATAAAACAACATATCTAATCCCGTAAGTAGCACTCTCCTCCACCACCACCCCGCACCTCTCCTTGTCTATAATTTCCTGCCCCTAAGATGAGACGACTAACATTTCCAGGACAACAAATGTCTCTCTCGGCCCCAGGCATTATTGTGAAGCCCTCAATCATGACAATTATTGTGTAAACCTGCAATCCTCTTGAGCCAGGCGTTTCATAGATGGCACTCCTTCCAGGCTGCCAGCGAGTTCGTTTTTTTTCCTAGAAATTTAATTGTCACTTATCACGACCGAACCCATGGTTTCATATTCCAAACAACAAACAAACAACAGGAATACACTGAAATTGCCTAGCAACATATGATGATATATACCTTCCCCTCAGAATGACTGGCTATGGTTGTGAGAGCAGAGCTAGTCCACGATAGAAGGAAGAGAAGCAGCGCTTGAGAAATATTTTCAGGGTATTCTGTTTATTTTTCAAAGTAGATGAGAATATTAATTTCAGAGAATATTAAATTTGTAAACAGTGTATTACAGTTACGTCTGCATTCACATATAATTATAATAATTATATTTTCCAATGTAGACTACAATATTAAGTTTTAAAATGTCTAATACATGTACGCCTTAATAAATATATATTGTTATAATTCATTTTAAATTATCGATCAAACGGATGTTATGAAGCAATTTAACTTGAATATAAAACGTGATAATAATTTACGGTTTTAAACTTATGAAGAAAAGAAGGAAGCAAAGCAGAATATTTCGTTAGAAGATCATTAAACCTTGGGCAAAATGTCCAATAATTTTTAATTAGTGCAAGAATTCTAATTCAATATCGATTTGACAAATGATACGTTTTACTGTTTGGAGTTAAAGAAAACGAAATTCATTTCGATCTTGCTACTCCGCTCACGATTTTAATATAATATTTTTCTAGATGAAATATTTAGATTTGTAAAATTATATTTTGCCGCTCTAATCCATATAACAAGTTCAAATTATTATCACCAAAGAAATCGTTCTAGTCATGACGTCACATGCCTTGATGTCAAAATGCTTTCAATAGGCCTATCTACAATGTATAGTTGCAGTTTGAATACAAGATTTATTAACTTTGTTTTTATTTCTTCTTATCTATAAATGATTGAACGAAAAATTAAATTTCATAATGAAGTATGCGAAAGTAAAATGTTTATTAACTGTAAAATTTAAACAATTTGTTAATTTTACAACTATTTCGTTTTAGTGCATGGGTAAATGTTACTAAGGATACCTAACTGAATTAAAGTCTTCTTAAGGATTATGCGTATCTATGTTTTAACCATAAGAATTAGAATGAAATTTGCCTGGGCAATTCAGCAATCCCAAAAGCATTAGGGTGTTCTGTAGATAAGTTTCCAGAAAGGTTTTAAGAAACTACTTAAGAAAAGCCTGTAGTAGAATTTAGAAATCAATCCACTCAATGAATTTGTGTTGAGCAATTAGATGAAACCTTTCTGAAACCACTCGCATTTTAAAATGTCATAATCAGAGTATTTAACTGGGTGATGACGGAATTAGATGAAACCACTCGCATTTTAATATGTCGTAATCAGAGTATTCAACTGGGTGATGACGCCAGCCTAAAATGCAGAAGGTCGTTGGTCCGACCATGATTGTCAATCGCAGTAATTTCTCGTCATATCCTTTCGAATCCATAACATTGCACTAATTTCTTTACAACTAGTTTTATTTAACAAACCGTTTTATTAATTACTTTTAATATTATGTTTATAATTACAGGTGAGGATTAAAAGAGCTTTGACTTCAGAAATGACTCGCAACATTATCTCCCTTCTCTTCGCTTGTAAGTTTAATTTACATTTAATTGAGAACTGGTCATGTGAATGGTTAGTATAAAGAACGTCATTATAGGAGAATACTATGTCCTTATTTAAAGTATCTGACAGTTCTCTCTTACAAATTTTGTTGTCGCTCTGATTTTGGTAGCTAGATGTTATTTATATTTTAGTGCAAGTCTTGTGTACCGTACCACTTGTACCAATGGGGTAAACCATTTGTATTTCTTAAATGCCCCATTGCCGATAACATTCCAGCTGTTAAAATGAACATGTTATATTTTTCATTTAAACGTGTATAAAAAGTTTTTTAAAAACTATCCGTTGTTAATACAGCAATATTTGTCTCAGAAGAAATGCATAACTATGTATCAATCAATCAATCTATCTATCTATCTATCTATCTATCTATCTATCTATCTATCTATCTATCTATCTATCTATCTATCTATCTATCTATCTATCTATCTATCTATCTATCTATCTATCTATCTATCTATCTATCTATCTATCTATCTATCTATCTGTCTGTCTGTCTGTCTGACTATATATCTATGTATTGCATTATTTATAGAAATATGGATTTATAGCGAAAAATATGAAGACTGACAAATTGATAGATAAGTAGATAAACAGAAGCATAACAAAGACCAATAGATAGATAGATAAACAGACAAATGGTTAATCGGTACTATTCATTAAAACAAGGCTGCTGGCATAGACATTTTCTTTGCCCTTTTAATCGCCCATCTGCTATAACTATTATTTCACGTGTTGCATACTAAAGGGATTTTAGCGAAAATGTCTCCTAAAAATATTTGTCCCTATAAATGTATAACACGAATTCAGATTTATATTATATCCGGAATCTTTGTTTTCCACTTTTAGTGAACATAATGTAATGACATATAGTCGACATTTGTAAATGTACACATACAAATACATACAAACTATTATACAAATACATACATGTGTACATGCATATACATATACAAATACACACATATGAATATACAAATACATAAACATTATTATACAAATACATATATGTGTACATGCAATACATTATTTAAAACGTATTCAGTATGATATATACACGCCGTGATTGTTTCAGGTATTTTGCTGTTGGCAGTTTTTTGTGTTCAGCCAGTTACACCATCATCATCAACATCATCAACAGCAAGTAAATATTTATTGAAGCACAACTAGCATATTGTTTAATAATTTAACTTCATTTTGTTAATGGCAGTGCTCTCAATAAGTCTGTACCCTCTTCACAGATTTAGACTTATATGTTCTGATAAACTATTTCTGTACACTATTCAAATATTAAACCTTATATGTTTTGATAAACTACTTTTGTACATGTTTCATGTTACATGTACATGTTTCACAAATGAAACTTTGTATGATCTGCTTAACTACTTTTGTACACTATTTACAGATTAAACATTGTATAATCTGATAAATTAAATATATAATTGTTGGTAAATAATTTATCGCCTTTTATTAATCAGGGCGTTTATTTTCTGTCAAAAGTGAGTACATACTCATAATTGGATAAACACGCAAACTTATCGGTTAACTAAACTGTTGAACCGTCTCTAGTAAATAGTATAGTTTACTCGTTTCTATCAATTATCCGTTAACTAAACTGTTGAACCGTCTCTAATAAATAGTATAGTTTACTCGTTTCTATCAATTATCGGTTAATTAAACTGTTGAACCGTCTCTAGTAAATAATATAGTTTACTCGTTTCTATCAATTATCGGTTAATTAAACTGTTGAACCGTCTCTAGTAAATAATATAGTTTACTCGTTTCTATCAATTATCGGTTAATTAAACTGTTGAACCGTCTCTAGTAAATAGTATAGTTTACTCGTTTCTATCAATCGTAAGCTTAATAATTCACAATTAATTAATCAACAATGCATCTTACGGATAGAACTTCATTGCAAACTCAAACAGGCACCAGAACAGTTTTCAAAAAGGTGCTTAAAACAGATCTTGTTCTCCTAAATTAACCGTCATTTTCTTGAAAATCTTCTTTTTCATTTTCCATTATTTCATATCTGATGTACATCATATATGTAGTTACCATGTTAAAGGCTTGTTTTTAGTGCAATGTTAATGTTTGATTTTATTAATGAGTGTTACCATGTTACAGGCTTGTTTCGTGGAATGTTAGTGTTTGTTCTTATTAATGAGTGTTACCATGTTACAGGCTTGTTTCGTGGAATGTTAGTGTTTGTTCTTATTAATGAGTGTTACCATGTTACAGGCTTGTTTCGTGGAATGTTAGTGTTTGTTCTTATTAATGAGTGTTACCATGTTACAGGCTTTGCTAGTGTTTGTTCTTTTTAATGAGTGTTACCATGTTACAGGCTTGTTTCGTGGAATGTTAGTGCTTGTTCTTATTAAGGAGTGTTACCATGTTACAGGCTCGCTTTCGAACAATGTTAGTGTTTGTTCTTATTAATGAGTGTTAATATGTTCGTCATAACGGATGTTTATATGCGTATATGTGTTGTGTGAATATTATTGTATATAATGTGTTTATTTTGAATACTTTATCATTTTTTATTAGTAGTTATATAAAGCATATACACATTTGATGAAAGAATTAGCTCTTTATTATTATTATTATTATGCCTTTTTTCACAACTTCTGTTGATGTCGGTTGTAAACCAAGGTCTTGGAATCTTAACAAGATTCTGGGAGATCCAAGGTTTTACAGTATGTAGGCACTTCAGAGGAGTGCTACTTTTAGTAGACTGGCAATTCTGTGTTGTCTCTTTGACCTTGCCTTTTTGGATGATAATCCGTCCATATTTCTCAAGGCCGAATTTCATGCTAATGTCTTCGCTGCATTTCTTGACAGCGATTTGATGTCACTTTCATTTATACTGTAAAGCTTGAGATAATCCATATACAGTAAAAGGCTAATAACCTGTCCAGCTTTCATTTTGTATCCTAATCCTGTTTACCGAATGAGAGGATTTATGGCAATGCAAAACAACATTGGTGATGGGGAATCACCTTGAAAGATTCCACAGTTTACTGTTATAACTGCTGAGATGTTGTATTTGAGGGTGGTTTTCCAGTTTTTATTGATTCCCGAATTCTGTTCTGTAGTAATGGTGCTATTTTGTACATTGCTATTGTTTCCTGTATCCACGAATGTGGAACTGAGTCATAGGCCTCTTATTAGTCAACCCATGATTGCTCTCTTCTGCTCCAGGAGCCACTCTTCACTGATAATATCATCTGGATGGTGTTTGAGCCAGACTTCATCCATCTCTTTTCTATATCCTCTTGCTGTAGGTTAGCTTTGATAGTAAGAGACCATTGTTTGCCTGTTTTCCTCCATAGTCCAACTCCGAGTTTTCGCTTGTGTCTCAGTATCTCAGTAGCCCATCTTTCGCTAGAACACCCTGAAACATCAGTGACTAATGCGACCTTGTTAACCCGGACGACGTCTGATCCGGTATAGAATAACATTTTTTTTTCTCCATCATAAATATGATGGGTTTGGGTGCAGTTTGCAGGGAGCAGATTTTCCCTCCCTCATTATTATTATTATTATTATTATTATTATTATTATTATTATTATTATTATTAACGCACAAATTAAATGTCACATACTATGTTTCGCTTTGCACTCATTGTCAGATTTTAAGTGTATTGCTGTTTAATTTTACATTTTTTACATGAGATTTAATGTTTTTATATTCTTTTCCAGCTGGTACAACTACAGCCAACACTGCATCGACCACACCAAAAAGTTCGGCAACCTCTCCGCTTTGTAGCGTCCTTGTCCTTTTTGCTGGGGTCATCACTGCGTCTTTCCTCAGATCCTAGCGTTTCCATAGAAAGATGTCAAAGTCCTTCCTGCTTTCTCTGGCTTCTTCCACTTTATTTCTAAGGAAATGTGGTGTACGGCATTTTTGAGATGAAAATTAGATGCGAGGTGTGGAGAAAACCACTGATGACCGTCGAATTTTGATTTGCAGAATAGCTGTACGCTGCTCATGTTCGCATTCGTTTGAAATGTGCAATTTGAAGTGCGAATCCTTCTTCTAACATTTCCTTTGCTGCAATTATTTATTAAATTACATCCTCACGATCTCTCAAGGGGACTTAATCTGTGTTCTAAATTGTCTCCCATCTTTCCTGTGGCCTTCTTAAGGATACGCCCTCTGCTTCCATTTGACGCTTTGTGTTTATTATGTTTCTTCTCATTCAAAGGATTCTCTCCCTTTCTGCTTTCCATCACAAATAACGTTGAGCACAGGTGTAAATCGAAAATCACGCGATATCAAATAATCATCCGATATTTATTGGCTGAGGCAGGTGGTACATAACCAAACGAGATAACAAATGCCTTGTAAAACATAAACAACATTTATAAAGCACGTAATACATTAACACGGTACTTATGGAATAGTTTACATTAAATAAATAAGGCTGCTAACAATAACATATACAGAAAATACAGATGTGCAATTTTGTTCATAAGAAAAGTAAATTGCTTCTCGAACACGTTTTACGGTTATGAACTACAAAGCATTATGTGCGCCATTTTCTTTGAGGTAATTTCATACTGTGTCAATACACACTGAGGAAGACTGAGTTATTCTTAAAGGCAATATCGCGTAATGCACTGCGAAAGACCAACATATAGCCAGTGCTTTCTACTGTGCAAGTTTGTAAACAGGGTCGTGATAAAGGAACATATTCGTTTTATCTCTGTCTCACACACACACATACACACACACACACACACACACACACACACACATACACACACACGCCCGCACACACACACACACACACACACACACACACACACACACACACACACACACACACACACACACACACACACACACACACACACACACACATATATATATGACTTTCTCTTAAATACTTATATACATATATCTCATTCGTATATATCAAGTCCATATGCATAGGGTCATGTTTCTTCTGTCTTCTAAATGATATTACATTCTTTTATTAATAAATCATTTTATTTTTATACACTCCTTAAACAGTTTACTAAGCATGATTTGTTTTCAAATTCTCATACTTTTATTGATTTTGTATTTATATCCATAAATTTAATGTTTATTATTTACGAAAATAAACTGTCTTAAAAACTGATATTTTGATTCGTTTGTTTCTGTAATGATTTCGTTTATTAAAGAATGTTTGTAAAGTGCCCAGCAATGTGGCATAGGTCAGTGAATACATTCATATTTGTATGACTTGATTTAGTACGGTAAACGTTTTGTATAGATTAATAGAATTTTAAACAAACTTATTTCTCTTGTAAGCATGCCAATAAACGCATGATCTTTGTAGTAATGAATGAATATTATTTTGATTTACTTTCAACCAAGATATCCTCTTTACATAATTTTATTAGCAATGAGAAACTCTCTGATTTTGATATCTCATCAATGTACGACATTTATGAACTCAAATAGTAGAAGAAATGTCTCGATATTATATGTGCAGGAATCAGTAAGGGGCACATAACTATTTATTTCATGTCGAGATACAAGAAGCTTTGTGCCAGTGTATAAGTACGGTTTACACATCTTTTAAAAAATAATCAGTCACCAAAAATGCACCCTTTCGTCATAACACAATGTTCGTATAAATGCCTACAATAATATGATCAATAATTAATTAATACTATCATTGTTATACTGGCTACTAATGAACCTTCTCATTTTTCACAAAACCACGTCGAATAGAATGATATTTACATGTATATTCGTTCATAATGCATTTTGGTAATACTTGTCCAATTTATACATGCGTGATTTAAAAAAAACAAACAAACAACAATTGTATAATAATAATTATTTGGGATAGTAAGCATCTTTTCAGTAATAAAAGAGTGTATAAACATTGTAAAGCTTTTCAAACGATATAAAATGGACATAACGTTAATTATAAATAAGTGTATTATATACACACATATATATATATTTGGGAAATAAAACAGTTCTTTTCGACAATATATATCAATATGTCTTGCTACACACTTTTAATATATATATCTTGTATTTTGGTATCGCGAAAATTTCCTTCTTTCCCTCCTTCTTTCCTTTCTTCCTTCCTTCCTTCCTTCTTTCCTTCCTTCCTTCTTTCCTTCCTTCTTTCCTTCCTTCTTTCCTTCCTTCCTTCCTTCCTTCCTTCCTTCCTTCCTTCCTTCCTTCCTTCTTTCCTTCCTTCCTTCCTTCCTTCCTTCCTTCTTCCTTCCGTCGTTAATTTGTCTCTTCTTTGCTTCTTCACCTTCTTTTATCATATTTTATTTTATAGACGACGAATTCCTCTTACAAAACACGTATATTTTGTCAGCATTTCTATAAATTTGGTATTAGTATCATCGGTGAATGTGTGTTTGCTTGCTTTTAGTTTTATCACGACGGACGACATCGACCACCACCACCACCACCACGGCCGCCACCGCCGTCATCATCATTATCAAACTCCTACTCATGTTTATGCTCATACTCATAAATAAGTTGATTTTCCTTTTTACAAACACGAGTATATTAAAATAGGCATTGATAAAACACAAAATAAAGATTGTTATATCTTCTTATAACCCTACTTCCTGCGTTAGTCAGACAAATCAACCATATGTAATATGGATAACATCATGGCAATCAGGGGCAGTTGAGATGTATTTGAAAAAAGACTCACAGTTTCCAAAAAAAGTATTGGACAATGAATTTATCATGTTTTCCTCATGGTGAATCATTAGAATGCCTCCAAAGGTTACTGGAACCAGATATAGTTAATATTTAGACATTAAAAGAAAGTCTTTTGTGTCAGAAACACATTACTGCTGAAAGGTACCATAAACCTTTCATGGAGTCCTACAAGAAACACTTGGAAAGTCACCATGAATTTCTGTATAGAACATATATCCTGTTTGAACATTGGTTTGAAAGGGCAGGTGTAAAGCATACATGAGAGTGCCAGAAATGAGATTATTCTAGAATGCATCAGGGAATGTTAATATACAGGTTAGTTACATTGCTAGCAGATTGAAAGTCGAGAGATTTTAATTAAATAGTTAACATGGCAGATTGAAGGTTGAGAGATTTTAATTAAATAATTAACATGGCAGATTGAAAGTTGAAGATTATCCTTCCCTACATGAAAATAAACCTGAGAGAAAGAAAGATGAAGTTAATAACCATAGACCGTCACCGAGTGGCGAGAATGGCAAGCAGATTAAGCAGAGTGGGAGTGCTAATGAAGTCCAGAGTGACAGAAGAACGAATGAATCTATGCCAAGACCAAAGGAGCGCTTAGGTGTAGAAAAATATGCTTCAGCTTTAAAGGTATAGGATCATATATAAAGTTCACTCTAGTAATCCAGTACAGAGTTCTGCAGTGCCAGAGATAGGCCGACGTGCCGATATACCGAGAAACACTACAGCTGGTAAAATTAACAACAAAATCACACTGGTTCTGCTAGACACCATTGTGTACCTATCAAGCCATTGTATCCAGTAACTTAGTGTGGACATAGGACATAACACAAGATCGTAGTAGTATTCTCTTTGCTAATGGGAAATGACAACATTTAACTTTAGTCTGCAGAGATATTGATTGTGGCGATGTCTTAGCTAGAACTACCGCTGCAGTAATTGAGAAAACGCCATTTAGTGCACTAGGCGGACGCGTATATGTCAATCTTCATCCGTATACCACTCCAGACGCGTGTATGTCAATCCTAATCCGAATACCACTCCAGACGCGTGTATGTCAGTCTTCATCCGTATACCACTCCAGACGCGTGTATGTCAATCTTCATCCGTAGGGCCTATACCACTGCAGACGCGTGTATGTCAATCCTCATCCGTATACCACTCCAGACGCGTGTATGCCAATCCTCATCCGTATACCACTCCAGACGCGTGTATGTCAATCCTAATCCGAATACCACTGCAGACGCGCGAGTCGTAAAGGTAGAAAGTCGGGGAACTCATGAAAAGAAGTCGCAATACCCCATGACCTTGACTGGTAGAAGTCAAACCATCAAACAAACTATTTTCAACGTAAAAAGAAAAGTTAAGAAAGTTACAGAAGTTTGCGACACATGAGTGTGACAGATTGACTGGACACGGGCTTGTTCAGTATTCATTCATAATTATGTCCACACTTTCTATTACACTAGATACTTTTGCGACGCATTTTAAAAGATGATTTTAATACCAAACTTTTGCTAAAGATATATGTTTAATTTTTAATTTAGTTGAAACTGGAAATGCATGAATATGATTAATATACTACTGAAATGAAAAATCACCAAAACATTCTCATCTTCAGATGACTCAAGAAAATAATTATACTACCTAAAAAGAACGTCTTCAGATGGTGCAAGAAAATAATTTTTCTACTTAACATACGCATCTTTAAGTGGTGCAAGAAAATTATGATACTGCTTAACATAAAGCAGTGAGATATATTTAAATGACCAACCTATAATAATAATGTACATACGATAAGCTCTCCAAGGAAAACTAGCCTTTAAATAAATAGTAGAACGCTGTGTGTGTGTGTGTGTGTGTGTGTGTGTGTGTGTGTGTGTGTGTGTGTGTGTGTGTGTGTGTGACTTTAAATGAATAATGCATCACTACTCTTAGTGTTAATCATTCTAGCTTTCCGCTTTCTTCCAAGGGCATACATTTGGGGACATTAAGAAAAATAAAATATAACTGAAAAAATAATCAAACTGGTACATTTGGAGTAAACATGAAATAATTTCATATCAAAATGTCAAGAAGAGAGCGCAATGCAATTACTTAATAAATTGAAGTTAATGTAACAGATCTGCAAATTAAGCGCTAACCTGTGCTTTCTACCGTTAAAGAACAGGCATTTAATTATGAATAATTTATCTCTGCAGTTGAGAAATCACGTGAACCAGGAGCAGTTGTGGGTTATATTAAAGACTTCACCCATGTCTTGGGACCAAAGGCAGTTTGGGTTGGCGTTTCAAAATATTACTTTACAAGACCGCCTCTGTGTTCCACTCTGCCGGCAATTAATCTTATTAGTTGTAAATAATATAGTGTAGTTTTTGTTTTAGTGTGTGTGTGTGTGTGTTTGTTTGTGTGTATGTGTGTGAGTGAGATAGTGTAGAGGCTATGTGTAAATGTGCGTATATCTGTTTCTGTGTGTATATTTGAGAGAGTATAGTGACTGTGCGCGCGTGTGTGTGTGTGTGCGTGCGTGCGTACTTATGTGTGTATGTATGTGTGTGTGTGTGTGCGCGCGTGAGTGTAGCGGCCATGTGTAAATTCAGTTTGTGTATATTTGTGAGAGTATAGTGACTGACTGTGTGTGTGTGTCTAACATATTTTTGTGTTGAAAAAGTTACATTATCAGCGAGGAGAACTTACTATATCGTTACTCTCAATACCCACAACAACTATCCAAGTAAACTAAGGAATTCTAAAGAAATGTACATTTTGCTGTAACATGATTACTCTGCGCTGTTCTTAAAAGAAACAATTTATCCTTTCGGTCGACGAGTCCCTTAATACCGAGCAAGAACATTGGTCAAATAAGCGCGAGTTATCACAGATTAGCAAATTAATCCGTTACCAACCGTTAGCGGGCTAGAGTCAACATGTCGAACGCTGCTCATCGACGAAAGATGAAGATGAATTCCCGGAGGCTGGGAAAAGACGACAAGAACGCGGCCGGGCAAGTATTGGAGTTGCCTGATGGTAGCATTTCTTCGTTTATCTTCCACATCATTAACGTATTAGGCAGAGCCGATTGTCAACAGAGCGATTGGCCGTCAATGGAATATAACGAAATTGAATTGAGAACATGCCGTATCTTCGTGCATTACGTCACCCGATATGGAGACACATAAAAGACTTTGCCTTGTGGGAAACACTGGAATCGTCTTTCTGGGTTAGGAGTTTTCTTTTTTGACACGATGATGGACCAGAAAGAAAGGATCCCGATGAAATTGTCGCACCTGTCGTTTGGTATCGATAGAATTCTGGCCGTGGAGACACATGATGGTGCTCAGTCGTCATCAGAAATGATGACGACTACAAACCAAGATTCCAAGAAAGGTAAAGTTGTCTGTATGGTATTGCTTAATTTCATGATAGGGCGTAGTGCTGTTTAGTATTTATGATAGGGTATGGAATTGCTTGGTATAGATAATAGGGTATAAGTATTGCTTGGTATATATGATAGTGTGTTGTATCAATTGGTATTTGTGATAGGGGATTGTATTGCTTGGTATTTGTGGTAGTATGTTGTATCAATTGGTATTTGTGATAGGGGATTGTATTGCTTGGTATTTGTGATAAGGGATTGTATTGCTTGGTATTTGTGGTAGTGTGTTGTATCAATTGGTATTTGTGATAGGGGATTGTATTGCTCGGTATTAGTGATAGGGCGTGGTATTTGTGATAGGATATGGTATTGCTTGGTATTTGTGACAGGGTATTGTATTGCTTGGTATTTGTGACAGGGTGTGGTGTTATTTGGTAATTATGATAGGGTGCCGTATCAATTGGTTTTGTGATAGCTGATGGTATTGCTTGGTATTTATGATAGTGTGTTGTATCAATTGGTATGTGTGATAGCGGATTGTATTGCTTGGTATTTGTGATAGGATATGGTATTGCTTGGTATTTGTGACAGGATATGGTATTGCTTGGTATTTGTGACAGGATATGGTATTGCTTGGTATTTGTGACAGGATATGGTATTGCTTGGTATTTGTGACAGGATATGGTATTGCTTGGTATTTGTGACAGGATGTGGTATTGCTTGGTATTTGTGACAGGATATGGTATTGCTTGGCATTTGTGACAGGGTATGGTATTGCTTGGTATTTGTGACAGGGTGTGGTGTTGTTGGGTAATTATGATAGTGTATGATATGTCTACGATGATGACTAGAATTGCAATGGTTTGTTCCAGTAGCTCAATTGAAGTGATCCGTCTAAATTTCTCTCATAATGAACATTTCTTGTCCAGATTAAATAAGGTCTGTGAGTTGTGTATGGACAAAACGTGAATGGTACAAATTACGTTTGTAGTTTAGAATATCGAATATTTACAATGAAAGAAGTGGTTTATGTTATAAGTAATTGAGAGGTAAGATGAGAGATATTTATAATACTGTGACACAAAGCCACAGTAGGTATTTGTTATGATGACTATTATTATTATTATTATTAATCACCCATAAATAATTACAAGTGATAACAATCTTAATTTATGTTGTTAATAATTATCCAGAAGACACCACTCGTCTCTCTCTCTCTCTCTCTCTTGGCGGATATGCGGGCTCTGCAAACGTTTTCTCTCTTCCACAGCATTAAAGACAAACATTTACTGTCACACACTATTTCCGTAGGTGGTAATCTTTTTAGCGAACCACCATCCGCCCACCATTAAGCTAATGGCCGCGTTTCACGATCGGACGTTTGCAGCACCAAATTCAAAGTGATTAGGAAATAAAATTATATCATCAGGTAAACTTTGACCTCAGCCCATTGGCTGGACACGTTCTTTGTAAATCTTAACCATTGGATAATGAAAACAACTCATCCATATAAGACCAGTTCAGATTACATCAGCAAGTTCTAAGCACATTCTTCATGAGTTGTTTACTCCAAGTCTGACACACAAAATACCATCATAAACAGTGCCCAAGGTCGGGTCAGGCTGACATTGGCATCAAAGATATAATTACTAAATATAGAAATAGGGATAGGCAAATGTACTCTGCTACAAATACAAAATATGGGAGAATGATAATGGTATGATATAATACAATTTGGGAGAGAGGTAAGGTAAGATATAATACAATTTGGGAGAGAGGTAAGGTATGATATAATACAATTTGGGAAAGAGGTAAGGTATGATATAATACAATTTGGGAAAGAGGTAAGGTATGATATAATACAATTTGGGAAAGAAGTAAGGTATGATATAATACAACTTGGGAGAGAGGTGTCAACTGTCAAATTCGAAAATAACCCCAACATAACGCGGCAATTCAAGATGTTTACGAGAAACGAACTTTAAAAAATAAAATCTCCAAATATTCATAAAATGACTATCTTTAAATTGCACATAATAAATATTTAATACAAATAATTTTGTGTTCCATGGATAAATAATATGTTTACGGCATTAAGTATTCGACGCCGGTTTTGCGAGTGCCCAAGTACCAATCAGGACGCTAATTGACATGCACGCACACGAAGGGAACAGCACGAAAAGAAAAGCGATCACTAGATCACCCGAGACTGTTTGCAATACTACATCGCAAGTGTGATTGTTCACGCGTGAAAAGGGAGAATGACAAATCATATCAATATTTGCTTTTAAATGTGGTAGAAATATGTGTTTGTGTGTGCTCGTATGAATGACTTGAGTGCATATGTGCACGTGTGTGCATGAATGTGCGTGAGTGCGTGAGTGCATGGTGGGATGTGCGTGAGTGCGTGAGTGCATGGTGGGATGTGTATATGTGCGTACGAATATGTATAGTGGATGAGAGTACACGAGAGAGAGAGAGAGAGAGAGAGAGAGAGAGAGAGAGAGAGAGAGAGAGAGAGAGTGTGTGTGTGTGTGTGTGTGTGTGTGTGTGTGTGTGTGTGTGTGAATGTGAATGTGTGTATAGATGAGTGAATGAGAATGACTAGTAACTGAATAGAAATTTGAGTGAATAAGTATGTGTGAATGACTGAGCATATGTGAACGACTGAGTTTAAGTGAAATAAAAAGTGACTGAATGAGTGCAAGTGAATGTTGTGTGAAAATAAATGAGTGCTAGTACTGAATGAATTTATATGAATCAATGAGTGTACTTGAGTAAATGCGCGAATGAATAATTGAATCAGTGTGAGCGAATGAATGCATGTGACTGTGTGAGCGAATGAATGCATGTGACTGTGTGAGAGTGAGTGAATGAATAAGCAAGTGAGTTAATGTGTGCTTGTGAGTGACATAATGAGTGAGCTTATGAAGAGTAAATTAATCTGTGAAGATGAGTGATTCTTTGAGTGCCTCCCTTTACACTGACACTAAATCTGTACATACAACATTGCACAGGTCTTAACCTTTACGAACTGTATGCAGTGGAATTGTATCTGGTATCTGATACTTTAATTACCGACTAAAACTTGTGCCGTATATTCAAATTATACTTTAATTACTGACTAAAACTTTTGCCTTATGTTCAAATTATTGGATTTGGAAGAAAATATCTGCGGTTTGAGAAGCGGGTCAGCGTTTTAAAAACACGGGGTTTTTTTGCTGTGTGGAACACGTTTTTTTTTTGCTGTGTGGAACACGTTTTTTTTTTTTGCTGTGTGGAACACGTTTTTTTTTGCTGTGTGGAACACGGAGTTCACGAATTATGCGTGCGTTTGACCAATCGTGCGTAGTGTTTCAAACGGCTTAAACAAATGAGTGTTCTGTTTGAAGAATGTCTTGTGTAAGACATGTATGAAATATGGTCTGTTGTGAACGCTGTCTCCTGTTTTAAAGTTATTTCTCTAGTCAAATAGTGTGACTACTTTAAAGTATAAGAAACATACATCATCAGTCTGAGAATCGTGTGTGTTGTTGGCCGTTAATATAATTCGCATTTTGAAGTTTTCCTGCTGCACGGAAACGATTGTCGAAGACATAACTGTTGATAATCGTGCATGCCATTAGACAATTTCTCCCTCCCTGCGAATTAAACCTAGCGTTTGAGAAATAACTGCCTACTGTTGAGAACTGTGTATACCATAAAACACAGCACTTGAGAATTATGGCCACCGCTTGAGGATTGAGGGTGTAGACGGAATAATTTTCATTGCAAACAAGTCGTCTCAGTGCAAAATCAATGTCGCCCGGTATTGTCAGTGTGGTTAACGCATTTCAGAATCCCGATATTAACTTCTCAACACTGCCTGAATCTACATCCTGTTGCCTTTACTTAGGTTTTAAATTTCTCAATAGATTCTTGTGACAGAAATAAAGAACGAACACGCTAGCTACAAACTAATAAACAAATAAAGAACGAACACGCTAGCTATGAACAATATAAAATTAATTAACCAAGTAAATAACTAGTCATCCATCTCACTTAATACCTAATGGATTATTAGAGAAAAAAATTAGTGAAAAAGCTAACTTGCTAAATTATCTATCTATCTATCTATACAAGTGTCTGATTACAGCTCATGTTCGTCCGCGACACAGAACTAATTTCAGCCCGTGTCAGGTGACCCAGCTGGAACGTGCTTTCTTTCTGACGCACTATCCGGATATGTACATGCGTGAAGCTTTGGCGCACAGGCTCCATCTTTCGGAGTCTCGAATTCAGGTCAGTTTTGATTCGTATTTCGCTCTGAGGGCTATAAATAGTAGTACCTTTGATCTAAACAAAGTGAGTATTTCTACATATGCCGGAGTTAAATGTCGCAAAAACGGTATTGCTTGATTTCAGTAGAGAATCGTTTAATTTGTACACAGAATGAACTGCATTTAAAGAGAAAAGATCGATTAATTTTACAGAAGGCAACTGTAATATTTTACCTTTACAGAAATGTCGCGATTGATTTTCACACTTCTGCCTTAAATAAATTTGTGTTAATGTTTTGTTTCTTTGTCGTAATAATTTAGAAATAGATTTTGTGAACATTTTATGGTATATGTTTTATATATATTAAATCTTGCCATCAATGACGAGGAAGCGTTGTACTTCATCACTATTATTTACTTTTCCAAGGAAACTAGTTTATCAACTAGAAGCCTGATGAACTAAACTCACGGTTCCATCAAGTCTTTACTACTAAATAATAATAATAATACCAACAAAGCAATCAACGTACAAATTGTTGAAAGAGGCAGGATTGAAAGCAGAAACAGAAGCACTCATAACAGCTGCACAAGATCAAGCACTGAACACGAAATCACACAAAACGAAAATCAAGAAAATCTCAAATGATTCCAAATGTAGAAGAGCATGGATGCACCCACCAGTCCCCGAAACAGAAGTCAAAATACTCTGGGACTTCGAGATAAGAACAGATCGGGTGATTCCTGCACGAAGACAGACATTGTAGTTCTCAATAAGTCCAACAGAACAGCAACAATCATTGATGTCGCTGTTCCAAGTGATAAGATTTCGAGACCTTGGATCACAACTGACAGTCAAACAGAAGTGGCGGAAAGATGCTGAACAATGATGATGATGATGATGATGATAATAATAATAGAAAAGATCAATAAGAAAGACATGACTATCTATCTATGATAAGAACACAAACAACAATACTACTACTGCTTTTTGTACTATTTATAGGACAGCCAAATATTTAATAAGTAAATAAAACCAAGCTCGGAGCATTTTACCGAAATAAGTAAACATTTTGTCTCACACAAAGTCACGATAAAATAATCGTACAGCTTATCCAGAAGCAAAGTGTAAGGAACACATGCACTGTCACATAGACATGTCATGTAAACACCTAAAGTTGACTGCATAACTAAGTTAACAAAACACCCTTTTCTAGGAAAGCAGGGGCTATTAAAAATCGCTAACACAAACTTAGCAAAGAAAAGTGAGAAAAACAAAAATCGCATGAAAAGCATAAACGTTCACCCATAGCGCATATAGTTGAACAGAAGACATTCTTCTCTTTATTCTACCACGCCCTTGTCTTGAATGTGGGGAACGCTTCCGGCTTCCGCCGCTTTCGCGTTTGGAGAGGGGGTCTCTACCACGCCCAGCGGACGCGCGAGTTAAAGAGGATTCATGTAGTTCGGTTGCATAACTACTCGCCACTGTTCAACACGAAGATTTTATTATTCCTCCATAATCTTGAACGCCTCCATATTGGGAGAATTTCAAACCGCCATTTGCCGCTAATCTGGGAAATGTCAACTCCCCATTTACCACCATCTTAACTTCGTTGGCAGCCATGATGCGACAATTTTGCATTCGTCATCCGTGCCCAGCTCACGAAGTTATCCTACTTCTTGCCTGCCTTGTACTTCTATTTCAATTTTATTGCTATGTCAGTTACATGGCTATTGTTCACACCTTTCCCAATGTCTAGCACAGCTATGCATGGCAATCAATAAAACTGCATGGTTCCTGAAACCACTATGGAACAGTTTTGTTCGTTAAATATTTAGAGCCAGTCTAATTGTTCTGTTTTCAATATTTGTACTGCTCGTGTTCAACTCTTTACTATACCCGATTGAACCGACCATTTGTATTAGAATTGTTTCCCTCTTTTCACTGTTCATCGTTATTTTCCCCTTAAACCACCATACATACAAACATCGTAATCATTAATCATGGAAACGTTAATTATTAACGCCCAGCATTAAAGCAAAAATAAGTAATGGCGTACTGAATATATTCTAAGCTCACAGTCATAAAGAGACTGCTTACAATAGTAACATCAGTAAAACATTTCGACGTCATCGTATACGTCATAAAGAGACTGCTTACAATAGTAACATCAGTAAAACATTTCGACGTCATCGTATACGTCATAAAGAGACTGCTTACAATAGTAACATCAGTAAAACATTTCGACGTCATCGTATACGTCATAAAGAGACTGCTTACAATAGTAACATCAGTAAAAACATTTCGACGTCATCGTATACGTCATAAAGAGACTGCTTACAATAGTAATATAAGTAAAAACATTTCCACGTCATCTTATACGTCATTGCTTTCTATAAAAACTGTACACAGATCTACTTCATTCTTTAAATATTGTTTAAATCAAGACGTCATTACTTGCTATAAATACTGTACACAGATCTATTCATTCTCTACTTACTGTTTAAAACAAGATGTCATTGCTTGCTATAAATACACTCTATTTAATTCTATTGTTTAAAGCAAGACATCATTGATTGCCATAAATACTGTACACATATCTATTTAAAGACGTCAATTATTACTATATAAAATACCCCCTCGGATCTATAAAGCAAGACGCTGCTTGCTATAAATACTGTACACAGATCTATTTCATTCTCTTGTTATTGTTTAAAGCAAGACGTCATTGATTGCTATAAATACTGTACACAGATCTATTTCATTCTCTACTGATTGTTTAAAGCAAGACGTCATTGCTAGCTATATACAAATATCTATTCATTCTCTAATTATTGTTTAAAGCACGACGTCATTGCTTGCTATAAATACTGTACACAGATCTATTTCATTCTCTACTGATTGTTTAAAGCAAGACGTCATTGCTAGCTATATACAAATATCTATTCATTCTCTAATTATTGTTTAAAGCACGACGTCATTGCTTGCTATAAATACTGTACACAGATCTATTTCATTCTCTACTGATTGTTTAAAGCAAGACGTCATTGCTAGCTATATACAAATATCTATTCATTCTCTAATTATTGTTTAAAGCACGACGTCATTGCTTGCTATATACACAGACCTATTCATTCTCTACTTATTGTTTAAAGCAAGACATCATTGCTTGCTATATACACAGATCTATTCATTCTCTACTTTTTAAAACAAGACGTCAATGATTGCTAAACACAGATCTATTCATTCTCTACTTATTGTTTAAACCAGCATTAGTCAATAACGCGTACTGCATAATACTTCTAGTCAAGGTATTTGAAGAATCTTTAAAAGCTGATAAGAACTGTTTTATTTGCCCTCAAGAAGGTATTTTAATATTTATATATAATTAAGAATTCTTTGTCATTAATATAAATTGCAAGTTATTTTGTTATCAACGAATTATTAATTAGTGAAAAACAATTATTACTGTTGTTATTATTGTTGGTAGTAGTAGTAGTAGTAATAGTAGTAGTGGTAGTAGTAATAGTAGTAGTAATAGTAGTAGTAGTAGTAGTAGTAATAGAAGTAATGCTTGCCATTTGGGCTATAGGTCATTAAAACAATTCACAATAAAACTTTAATTCACACTGATAGAAACATTTTGAAAGTTATTATGAACCAGGTGAATTCCAAATCATTATTTTATCTTACAACTTATTACTAGGTTTTTGAATGCATAATTACTTTGCTTCACTAATGCATAAACTAGGCTGCTACATTTGTCGCTGAAAATGTCATTAATACTGTAGCGAAACCTCACTTACATATATCTATATTGCTGAAAATGTCATTAATACTGTAGCTGGAATTGAATAACATATATATATCGCTGAGAATGTCTTTAATACTGTAGCTACAATTCAACAGCATATATCTATATCGCTGAAAATATCATTAACACTGTAGCTAGAACCGACTAACATATATCTATATCATTAATGTCATTAATACAATAGGTAGTATTTAATAAACGTGCATATTATGTCTCTTCGTAGCTTATAAGTCAACAGATTAGATATTATAATAGTATACTAATGTTAGAACAATCAACCATTAATCTAATGAGCTTGTATACGTGCAAGTTCAAAACACACTTTACCTTGAGCTCTAAAAAGTTTCTACTTGAAAGGTAACAGGAATAGAAAGTGGCTGCCAGGTGTGGAAATCAACTTTGTAATTAAAGTCAAATTTTCCGCTGTTAAAGAATTACATGATTCAGTGCGTTCCAAGTATTATAATCTTGTTACTTTTAATAAAAACAACAACAAAACAGTAACAAGATTGTAAATGAAAGACAATGTTTTATAATTCTTTAATGCAATTGTGTTTATTCTTCAGGTCTGGTTCCAAAATAGGAGAGCAAAATGGCGGAGATTAAGACGTGGAGGTCAAGCATGCAGTTTGGAGGACACAACGTTATATTCTCGACAAAATTATGGGCGGAGCCGCCCTATGACGGGCCGCTCCTCGACCTTGACACGAATGCTACTTTCGAAACAATGTAACGCGAAAGACATATACAGTGCTTACAGTTGTCTTCTTGCGTCAAAACCAGTTTACTGTCAAAGTACCTACTTTCCACGGAACGACTACAGCACTGCCAAGAATGCATATTTTCCTTCGACTCTGACCTGGGAAAGTTTTCTTCATGGGCCATTACCTGGTCTATATACACGTTACGCCCAGTATAGGGATATTCTTGGTACATGCGTCTGAAGAAATGATTCGCTTTCTAATTCGAAATTTATTTGCTGTAAAAGTTTTCACAATTATTGCTAAAACTGTTGACTAATGAACAGTTAAGAGTTTTAAACTGTAATTAAAGAAATTAAGAACATTGAGTTGCATCTTCACTCTTAACCTCCTAAAGTAAGTTTGTCCATACTCAAAAGACACCACAGTATGAAAATTGTTTTGAATTTATTAATTTATGTTTTATTCTTTTATATTTTAGTTTTGAGAGTTACTAAAATTAGAACATTAGGAATGGAATCCTGTCACGAAATTAAGTTCACAGTTGAAAGCTGACCAAAAAGAATTCCGATATTAAACGTACAAAGGGAAACAGATGAAAACATCTATCTATCTATCTATCTATCTATCTATCTATCTATCTATCTATCTATCTATCTATCTATCTATCTATCTATCTATCTATCTATCTATCTATCTATCTATCTATCTATCTATCTATCTATCTATCTATCTATCTATCTATCTATCTATCTATCTATCTATCTATCTATCTATCTATCTATCTATCTATCTATCTATCTATCTATCTATCTGTCTGTCTGTCTAGCTTCAGAATAAAAATTGACGCACCAAGACTTAGATATACAAATACATATTTGGGGCATCCTATATTATGATTTTCACATGGCGAGGAAGAATTTTTTCTTTAAGCAATATTTTCTGAAAACCAGCAATTACGCGAGCAAAGCAGTGGGCTTATCTAGTCATTTAAAAACCAATGCAAATCATTTTAGCCATTGTGAACCACACATTTCACTTTTTTTTTTACTTTATCGTCGAGAACTTGCATAGGGCACGCCCGTCTGTTTAACATTTATTCATTCCATAACCAGTTTTCATAGAACGTCGAAATATATTGCATCATTTTTAAATTTTTAAATGTGATAAATGTGTATGCCGTGTTTTGTATTGTTACACCTTGGTGTATTATCAAAATATGACAAAACGTAATATTTATGAAAAAAATGTCCATTGTTTGCCTAACAACGATAATTGGGGATTCCGGATGTCATGTGATCACGCTAGAAAAATATCCAATAGAAATCTTTAAATTTTCACAGTGAAAAATGAAAGTTATTCCCAGCGAAGATAAATACATATTTTAAAAATTATAATTCTTGTTATTTCTTTGAAACATT
This sequence comes from Sinotaia quadrata, assembly GCA_028829895.1. NCBI lineage: Eukaryota > Metazoa > Mollusca > Gastropoda > Architaenioglossa > Viviparidae > Sinotaia > Sinotaia quadrata. The sequence continues at coordinate 12,416,310 of CM054182.1, forward strand.
ACTACAACAACAATTGTGTATGTAGGACGCACCCAACTCCTGTCTTAGAGAAGCGTTGGGTCTTGTGAAATCGACTTGCAATATTCTAAACAGAAGAGAAAAGTAAATCAGACGTTCACTATGTGTTGAAAGTGATTTTCTTTGAGGAAGTCCTGTAAATAGTCATTCTCCCATGTAAAGGTGACAACGTTCTTTTTGAGAAGCGAACTCGTTGTTATTTTTTTAAAATAGAAGTGAAGGTGGGGCATCAAAAAAGTGTGACGTATGAATGATATTTGTAAATGTACCTCTGATATCACTCCCAATAACTCGTTAGTAATTATTCGTTGCCATGGTTTTTATATATAATAACATGTAAAAGAAAAGAAAGAATAAACACAATCTGAATTTCAGGTGACGTCAAAAAGGATGGCAGCCATAATGTTTGTCTACCATGTTTCTTGTGAAAGGTGAAATTTGTAATTAAAGAAAATATATTTTAAAACCCTTTAAAAGAAACACGCTTTTAATTACAAATTGTAAGCTTCAATATATATTTTTAAAAGTTGTTTATTAAATTGTCTTAAAATATATATTTTTTTTAAATTACAAATTTCACCTTTTGCAAGAAACATAGTCGACAACCATTATGGCCGGCCGTCTTCGAGTTTGATGACGTCACTTGAAATTCAGTGTGTGTTGAGTCTGTTTAGTAACTCCTCCTCTGTTCGAAAGAGACAGTCATTTTGCAAGAAACTTCATTTTATTGGCATGATCTATCACCCAGAAGCACAAAACAAATCAAAAGTACCATGAATCAATCGGAACGAACTAATTAATTAATGACAAACCATTCAACGAAACATCTTATGAAAGCAAAATAAATCTCGATAACCTATTTAACATCGTCACTAACTTAAAAAAAACAGGAACTGAAACTCAAACGCTGTAGTATATATACCATAATAATATGTTGAACTCAGAGGATTTATTTCGCTTAATTCTTTTTGTCTTTTAATGCTGTTTTATTGTGTTAGATGACGCCCGTTTGAATGCGATCCGTGTCGCGATTTTACAAGCATAACTTGATAATTCCGCTATAAGGAACGAAACAAGCGGTAAAGAATGAAACGTGAATGTTGAGATAGTGACTAATTCCTCCCGGTTTTCCTTGTCATAATAAATCGCACGTGTGTAGATAACTCCTCCCCGTTTTCCTTGTCATAATAAATCGCACGTGTGTAGATAACTCCTTCCCTCTTTATTAAGTCATGAAATTGATTTTCCTCTATGATATCAACGAAAGGTGAATACAGCACCTTGATACAAGGATGGTGTTCAATGTTCTGTTAAGATCTATAAATAGCGCTTGGTTTTTGTCTGAGGACTGTAAATTGTATTTCTAACAGACAATCGCACTGAATACATGCAAGTTGAGTTTTGGCACTCATTTTTGAAACGTTGCGAAATACGATTTTATCGACGAATTGATTCATACTTTATTGCTATATCTTAATGATTTAAATAAATAATTACAATATTGAAATTTAGTACTTTTGTAAACAATACTGATAAACAATTAAAATAGTCTGGTGAGGGGAAAATATAATGTTGTTTGTTGCTAGTATGTTGAAAATCTTCATACAGTGGTGTAAACTTTGTTATTTGAAAGGACAGTGAAAGGTGAACAAAGTTAAAGGTCGATTAAATAAAACAGAATCAGACCTGCATTAAAAATTAAAAATTAAACTTTGTTATTTGAAAGGACAGTGAAAGGTGAGCAAAGGTAAAGGTCGATTAAATAAAACAGAATGCAGGGAAAAGACTGTTTCTGTAGAAATGGATGTTGACGAAATTTAAAAAAATACTCTGCTTAACATAGTCCGCTTTCATGTTTTGATCATATAATTCGTATCAATTTATGAATAAACAGATATTGCACCAAACAGCAAAATGTATAGTGTGTATAAAATCGTTTTATTGTTTTGAATGACGGATATAGGCATAAAGACACTCCACCATTACTGTCAGGTATGTGAGTATTTCCGTTTTTACTTCTCTTCGATTTATCCTTGCACATCTCACCTCTTCAGACGATATACTAGTGTTCTTCTTTGTGCCATGACCTGACCTGACCTTTCTGTACTGGATACAGAGGAATTTAATTGGAACCGTACCGGACAGCTTGAAGAAAGAGTCATGTCTTTAACCAGCATTAATATCGATATTAATGCGAAATTACACTCTCTTTCTCATATGGTCACATGAATATCTAACTTCATGAACACAGTTAGAAATTGTCTAATCGTCTCTGACATTTTAGAAAGGAACACAGTTATTTTTGCCTGTAACGTCTGTCGTCTAAGAGAATATCCACGACTTGACATTTTGTGTTTTAACATAATGACAACCATCACCCTTTCAGTAGATTGTACTTTCTGTATGTGCCCAAAAAGCTAAGTGTGTAATAACGCTTGAAGTCTATTCTCGTGTTCGACTTACATGATGTGTTAACATGCTATAACACAGACGTGTCTACAGGCTATACTGAAGAGTATTTGCACGCGTAACTTTCCGACGTCACAGATCTCGTGACCAAATTAGGGCATGGTGGCAGAGAGCAGGCTGACCTAATAGATCAGTTCGTTTTTCACGCTGGGTGGCAAAACGTCGGATGTAAATAGCACCAAGTTAGGTAACTATAGACTCAATTTACTATTTGACTCTTGACTATTTACAACACTCCTTAAGAAGACGAATAAATATAAGCCCGTGCGTCACATGCTTTCTTAACAAGACTAATCGCGCAACAATTCATAAAAAGTAAAAATAAAAAAATAAATCTAAACAAATGGAATATCTGCATGCACGCTGAAAACCAAACAAGAAGAGAGTAAACTTTTGAGAAAGCAATTCATGCTTCAATTCCTTGAGTTCAAGAAATTGAGAGTAAACATTTAAGAATGTAATATTCATATTTCAACTCCTTGAGTTCAAGAAAAAATATATGCAATATTATATTCTCATCATCATGAACAAGCAAAGGTCAAATTTTGATTTACTGTCACAATGCTTCTACTCTTCATTGATGTGAATCTGGTATATTTAGCACTACAAGCTGAATGTACAATGCTCAGCTCTCAGAGTCAGTACCTCTCAACCTACCACACAATAGTTCAGTCATGTAAAATTTCTCGCTCCTAAGTGGGCACAGGTTGATGAGAGTCATTGCGTTAGTGTGCAAATCTGCAGTTCTTTTTCAACGTGGAATATTCTAGAGCAGCTGCAGTCTGGCAGAAGACGTCTTCAGATACGAGGCTACTCAGTGAGAATGACAACTTGGTTTAAGAGGGGGGAGAGTGGCACCCAGTATACTGTCAAATGGTCTGAGATAGTGGCATGTAGTCTTGAACCATAACTTGGCCAAACAGTAGCCAGTGTTTCTGTGTACACGTATGTAGGAAGTGTTCCAACATAAGAAATTTCAGCAATTTACATAACCACTGTCAAGCAAGAAGTCCCATTTTAAAACTGTTAACTGTGGAATTTTGACATTTTTACAATGCTCAATTCTGCAGAGAGCTATAGTGACTCAAATGATATAGCAGGCTTGACTGTCATTCAGACAGAATATAGAGAATTGTATATAAGCATGATGTCTTATTATTTAGATTAACACAAGAGGACATTACCTATATAGAGAGACAGAATAAATTACTTGTGTTTTACTATTCATTAAAACTGACAAATAATTGAACATATTAAATTATATAGCTATGGAGATAATCATTCATTTTTATGCTGGACTATATACCTTGTCTTCTACAGGTTCAAAATTAATATAGAGAAATAATTATTAATTATGTCTGAAAAGTAATAGTATTATTTAAACAGAAGGCTTCAACTATCATTCATGAACTGAATCCATATTTTCAAAATGACATTTTATTTTAACAAATATTATGTAAACAAGTAAAACGTTTCAGAACACTTAATGCACAAAAAAATATGAATGTTCTTTCATAACCTAGATATCAGATTAATGATACATTCACCAACCTTTCAGCAAAATAATGTCAGCAATAAAGAAAATGCATCTTCCTACACTTTGTACAGTAGAACACAACAGTTCAGTATTATGGCTTTTCTTTAGATCTCTAAATACTGAATATTGTACAGTAGAACACAACAGTTAAGTATTATGGCTTGTCTTTAAATCTCTAAATACAAAGCATTGTACAGAGGATCATGAAACATAGGCATGCTTGAATATATGGAAGTACTGGAACATCCACAAACTTGAAGTTATTTCATCAAGACGTCCCGGTGATGATGATAGTGAATGTGGCGGTAGTTAACCTGGGGTGAAAAGTTTGAACATTTTCAAGCTCATATAGGATGAAGGTCAAACAATAAAATTTGTTTAGGCCGTGCTTTGTTTATGTCCCCTCCCGCACGCACACACACACACACACACACACACACACACACACACACACACACACACACACACACACACACGCACATACACACATACACACACTATTATCAGATTTTTTTTTTTTTTTTGGGGGGGGGTAAGAGTATTAGTATCACGACCTGACTCTCATTAACAAATTGTATACCTCTTTAACATCTTTAACTGTTTTTAACTGAGGGGTGTTAATATGTGCCTCATATCAAGATCACCTTTTCACTGAATGTGAACAACATAAGGTACTATGGGAAAACAATATTCATGTCAAAGTAAAATGGAAAATGTTTAGTTATAATTGTAAAGTGCACATCATTTGCTTTTATTTCAAAAATACCCCCGCCAAAAGGAAAAGCCACAGAACATGCCTACTTGAACATTTTCTGTATTTTTTATCGATCGAAGATTTCTTTTGTCATGAAAGCTAGCACAGAACGCATCATTGATATAGGGAACATCGCACGAGCTGATGTAGATAAGTGATTATTGTTTCTGTGGACACTGAAAGTGTTCAAGTATAAGAAACTTTAATTTGCGTGCACTTACATAGGACGTGTTCAGTATAAGAAACTTTAGTTTGCGTGCACTTACATAGGACGTGTTCAGTATAAGAAACTTTAGTTTGCGTGCACTTACATAGGACGTGTTCAGTATAAGAAACTTTAGTTTGCGTTCACTTACATAGGGCGTGTTTAGTATAAGAAACTTTAGTTTGCGTGCACTTACATAGGGCGTGTTTAGTATAAGAAACTTTAGTTTGCGTTCACTCACATAGGACGCTTTCTGTAAAAGAAACTCCAGCAGTATGTAAATTGTTTCTTTCTTCATCAGCTGAATATCATTTCCAGCTTGTTGTTTGGCCAGTCGTGCCATTCCTACATCACTTAGTTTTAGGAGGTACACCTACAAACTTAAATTAACAACTAAACAAAGGAAAGTCCAATAAGCACCATTCTACTAATTGTGTACAAGATTGTGGCAGTACTGCAGTTCTCTTTCTCGTGATTAATACTAGGAAAGCATTATTATTGTCTTTTTCATTAGACTAGTAAACCACTAGTAACCCAATTGATTTAGTCGTCGCCCAATTGATCACGAGCGATACTGGTGACTGTATAGTCTGGGTGTAAGTGGTTTGAAAACTTGTGACGATACTGTCTTTGTCCAACACATACGACTAACATACAATTTATAGAGAATAATCTGCTATATTTGTTTAATCAGTTTCTAATAAAATAAAATAAGAATTGTCTTATCATGAAGAATCACACAACGGACTTTGTGCTATGTGGACAACACATTTATTATCGCTATTATGTCCAGGGTTGGGAGTGGGTTTGATTTCACTCCTGTCCAACCAGGTGTAAACACGCCTTAAGGCAGGCTTTCAGTTTTCTAGTTCTTTCTCTGCGACCTTGAATGATATTAATAGATCATCTTATATATTATATACCGGGAGAGAATTGGCGCCCCAATAGAAGGAGACGAACCCTGACTCTTCTATATCCGTGCCGGTAGTAAACCACGCCTCCATGCAAACATGGTGCAGCCTCCCCCACTCTGTCTCTCTACCAACGCTTATCAAGCATACATGCAAGGGACAGAGACTATTTCTTCTTGTTAGATAGGTACGCTTTGTGATTGTTTATGTTTAACTAACATTGACACTAATTGATTTCATTAACATTTATGGACTCTAAATCTGTAATACCTGAGTTCAAATTATAATAAAGTCTCTGGTAGGCGTTTGGAGACTCATTTCACTCGTGCGTGCGTGCGTGCGTGCGTGCATTTCCAGCGCGAATAAAATGTATATACGCACGATGTTAGTGCGTAGGTGCGTGTTTGTGAGATGATTGCATGTGCGTGCGTGTGTGCGAATATGTTTATTTTATGTGTGAATATATGATTTGTATGTATAACTAGGAGAGGGCGTGGACACGTGTTTGAGTGACTACATGTGAGAGCGTGTGTATCTGTTTGTGTGCGATTGTATAAATGCAAGACATCATTGTCAACTGACCTGATTTAATTCATGTAAATTAAATCAATATATTAAAAAGCAATCTAGAAGAATGTTATCGTCTCTGTTATTCTCCTTTTCGAGTTTCTAGTCTTGACCTTATCAGTTCCACTAATCGCTCATGTTAGTAATAGCCGGTAAATCTTAGACACACCCTTGACATTTTATAGATACAATAAAGCCGTTATATTTCGGTGGCCAAGCATGAATGAATGAATCAAAAGCTCACGACGTCCCTGTTGTGAAGTAGAGCAATGTATTTACGGGCCCGTGTTGTTTTCGCTCTTGCAGCCATTGTCACATTTTGACGGGTTTAATTTAAATATTTATGAGTGAGAGTCGCAGGGTAAAAGCGGTGATTTGTTTTGGTTTCTTACAGATATGTCAATACCAATGCCTAAGCCTTTTAATCACGCGTTAACGCTTGCAAACGTTCACAATAAATAGCACAATTCAAGCAAACCAATGGCAATAAATTATTTCTAACAATAACACGCCACTGTACTACTGACAAAGTTATGAGTAGTTAGTTGACACTTGATGCGTTAAATGCGCTCTTGTGACCTTGAGACAAGGCTCAGTGTGGGACATTTCCTGTCTAATGGAATGTGCAAGCCATTACAGGGGAATATGCGTATAACAACAACCAAAAAAAATATAATTAAATAAACGGTTTGAATATCTACACGAACACATAGCACAAAGGGAACCTTGGGAGGAATCAGTATGAACAAAAATACGCATGAAATACATTTAGAAATTAGAAATTAATTAAGGGTGTGTCAGCGTAAACATAAAAACGGTTTACAAGTAAAATGTAAATGACAACATTTAGTGTTCGTCATACTTTTGTATAAAGATAAAAATGCATAAGAAAGCCATTACAATTTGATCCTCTATTTCTTGTTACTCTAAACCTTCCTAAACCCCTCTTGTTTAGTTTGTCATTCGTTAGTAAATTCCAACGTCCATACTCATAATCTAACAACTTAAATACTGGACAGGTCACCTAGTCTTCAAGCCGCTATGTATCAGTGGAAAACACGACTGTATGCGAGTTGGAATCATTGTGCATCTACATGAATCCAAGTTCTCATTATGTCCCCTGAAAGCAACGTTAGTTGGATCAACCTTTGATTTGTTACTTCGTGTATTTTTCGCAATTACAGTCACTATCACTCATAGCCAATGATGTCCCTTAAGTCAATGATGTCATTTATAGTCACTGTCACGTACAGTCGTCAATGATGTTACCATTGATGTTACAGTCACTGTCACGTACAGTCAATGATTACCATTGATGTTACAGTCACCGTCACTTACAATCAATGGCGTCACCTATAGTTAATGCCATTTACATTCAATGATGTCACTTAAAATCAATGATGTCACTCATAGTCACTGTCACGTACAGTCAATGACACTTACAGTCACTGTCATCACAGTAGTAAATGTCACTTACAGTTAATGTCACCTGCACAGTCAATATCATTTAAAATCATGGTCACTTGTGCAGTCAATGATAGCACAGTGAATGCCACTTACAATAAAGGTGCCTTCACTGCAATGTCTCCTTCAGTTCAGTGTCTTCTGCCACACACTATCCTTAAGCTTAGTGTCTCCTATAGTCCAATGTCTTCTTCAGTTCAATGTCTCCTGCAGGTCAATATGTTTTCACTCCAATGAGCTCTTCACTTTAATGTCTCTTGCAATCTCTTTCAGTTCAATGTCTCCCACAGTCCGATGTCTCAATCACTTCAGTGTCTCCTGCAGTCCAATGTCTCCTTCAGTTTAGTTTCTCCTGCAGCCCAACGTCTCCTTCAGTTTAGTGTCTCCTGCAATCCAAAGTCTCGTTCAGTGTCCCTTTCACTTCAGTGTCTCCTTCAATCCAATCAAGGGAAGTAACAACTGAAAACGGTTCGTCCTACGTGCTGAGGGGTTCATTGGATGTATCCCAGAACTTCACACGCATTTATTCGCATATAACTTCATTATTGTTGTCCAAAAAAATCATTATTGTTTTTCAGGAACTTCATTACTGCATACATACAATTTACACCAATGGCGTAACTGTACCTTTCTTTTCTCATTTCTAGTTGCAGGTTGCACCTTTTCACGAAATTGTCATGCATGAACCTCCATGCATAATCAGGATGACTTGAATTACGAAAACATTTTTCTTACGTACAAGATCCCAAAAGAACTTGAACAACTGTTGAACACTGAGGAATACCAATAATTGTTTCCCAACTGTTTGCTTATGTCACTATATTTCAGTTAAGGTTAATTTCATATGAACCTTCATTGATTTTTATTCTGCAAGCAAATATCTGTAAAGGTAGTACAATATATTATTAATTTAAAGAACGCCTTTGTTAGAAAATCATATTTAGTTGCAATAACATTAACCAAAATTTAACAATATTTAACAGCACGATTTCTGAAACAGCAGCAAGCGAGATTACCTCACACATATGCACTAACTCTATTATAATCCCAGTAAAAGGTAAAGAAACAATAATGGTCTCAATAGAATGCCAGAAACAATTGGATTCTGTGGTGGAGTAAATTTACCTGTCACGTTTTCTAGACTTAACGGTTATATAAATTGTTAAATGATCGAAGTGTTCCGACTTTGGGCACTCCTTATGATGGTAGTTTTGTAAGTGTCCCGACTTTGGGCACTCCTTATGATGGTAGTTTTGTAAGTGTCCCGACTTTGGACACTCCTTATGATGGTAGTTTTGTAAGTGTCAGAGTTGAAGTAAACACTTGAATTGAATTATGCTAAAAATTGCTTATGCAATGCAAACCAGTTCCAACAGGGTGAGTAGTTTGTATTATCCTATGGTTAACATTTACGATAATGAGACCAGCCAATGGGTTGAGATCAATAGTGAACGTGCTGAAGAGTATTCAATTGTCTAATCATTTGAATTTGGTGTGGCAAGAAGTCTGGTCACGAAAGATGGCAGTTAGCTTAATAGTGAGTTAACTGACTGATTGAAAGAGAATAGATTTAGAAATATTTTGTGCATTTTGCTATTGATATGTTATACTTGCATTTTACGTAGAGATGCATTATGTGAGTAGACTATTATTTGTACAAATTGTGAACTATATGTGGTATACTAAACACTTGACATTTGTTCTATTGAACTTTCTCATAAAACAAATTAATATTTAATCACAAACTCTGTAAGCACTATCCAGACTACGAACATTCTGTGAGATGAGTGAAGTCTTGAGCCCATATCCATTATTGGTTTCATTCGACTTCATGAAATTCATTTCTGTTAGAGTTTCCAGGTGACCTACCTATGTTTGAGCCCATATCCATTATAGGTTTCATTCGACTTCATGAAATTAATTTCTGTTAGAGTTTCCAGGTGACTGACCTATTCTGAGCCCTTATCACATGCTATCACTTCATACCCCTTTTCGTCTTTTTCTCTAATTTAACTAAGACACGCTCCCGCCTCCCCTCCCCCCCCCGATCACGTATTAGTCACTGACTAATCATAGGAAATACCTGCCCCTGCCCCTATACCCTGAATGCAGACTAATGAATGTTTAAAACTTTAATCACATACCCCATTCTTGATTCTGACTGGCTTCAACTACTTTTAGTTAACTCATTCACTGGTGAGTCACATCTATAATAAATAAAAAAAAAAAACAGTTAATGATTCTCATCTCTCCACGCATTCAGAGCTCGGCCAACTATGTAAGAATTCCCGAAGAAATAAAATTGTCGATAGTCTCCAAGAAATAAAATGTCGTGAGCCCCAGAGAAAAAATAATTTCTTGAGTTCCCGAGAAATAATAGAAATTATAATGTCCTGAACATCCTGTGTACATTATTAAATAAGCTATATTTAATAAATGCATTTATGTTTAAATAGCAATGAACCAAAAGTAAACAATAATATTATGAATATCGAAATTATTTTCCAATGAAAATACGTGGAGCATCGGAGAGGGAGTAATTGGGTCATGTGAATTTTAGGAAGCCAAACTATTGTGATGTCGAGCACAATAAAATGGGATGTAACTCTTATAAGACATGTGGTCTAATCAGTAGCACCTAAAACATTGTCACCTGTAAAATATAATGAAGATTTTTTTTAAACATACTGTTATTACAAATCAAAATAAGAAATGCATAAAACATGCACTTAATTAATTTTTATAGAGATTAATTTAACACGATGGTTCTGAATTAACGAAAATCTAAAGTGTTTGCTTCAGACAAATGCGAGTAAACTACTGAACATGTAGATTTTTGCTTTATATAAATACATCTAAATTAATGAAAACTTAACGTTTTGCTTTACGTAAATGCCACTACATCAACGAAAGGTTGAAAATAGACTTTGTACAAACTTCTTTGATTATGACAAATAGTGGAATAGAATGAAAGAAAATAATGTTAGACGTGGTCAAATGATATGTTTTGATTTATTTGTGAATGCGTAACTCATTCCGGGTGTTTAAGTATGTAAACCGTACTCAAATTTTGAAGTTTAGTTAACACCCTAACTTAATCGACTGGTATGTGTGTCGTGTCAAACACTGTAAAGAACTCTTCTTAAACACTGCTAAATATAGAATTCGTGTAATAATGATAGTCGGTAAGAAATAGAAAGCTTGAAAAACATCTGCGTAGAGATCTTGTGTAGGTCGCTTTTACCCCGACCTGCCTTACCCTACTCATCGCTACACATGTTTCGTTTCCCTCCACCCTTTTATTTTGGTTCTGTACTGTGTACACTGAATGTAGAACACACGACGTTTTCCAAGAATGTCTCCATTTGAAATAATATAATAGAATATTAAAGAAATTTTGCAAAACATTCGAAGTGCGGGAACTCTCTCTTTCCTGGCCTTATCCCATTGGAGATACAAGTCTCATCTTGACTGACAGTACTGTCTATCTTGTAGACAGATTTGACCGAAAATTACGATTCCATTGGCTGCAGATTCTTCTGAAATTGTTTGCTGTGCTTTATATTTATACTGTAACTATAAACATAAAAACATCTACAGGGCTGCTAAGCAGCAAGGGATTATATATATACTGGCTAGCAATGTTATAAAATGTCCTTAAGTTTAAGTTGGTAGCAAGACGTACAAAGGGAGGGCAAACGAAGAAAATAATTTCAGGTAATTATTTAAAAGAGTTAAAATACTGACAAAATTAAAAGGCAATTATTGTAAAGAGTTAAAATACTGACAAAATTAAAAGGCAATTATTTTAAAGAGTTAAAATACTGACAAAATTAAAAGGCAATATTTTGTTATCATTTCCTTTTAGCAGCTTCAATAGCAACTAAGTTAATGTTTATAATTTATTTATAAAATATGTTTATTGACATGACAAAATAAGTGCAGCTATTGTCAAGATTATGATATTCTCTAAAACTATTTGGGCAGCTGTTGGGAACCAACCCAATACAGAAATAAAATATCTTTTGTTTACATCTTATTCTTTGCCTCGTTCTTTCGACTCTCTCACTGTCACTCCATCTATTTGACAGTTTGTCTGCACGATTTTCGTCTCTCGTTTTTATGTATGCATCTACGTTTTGTCTAGGAAACTGATCGGAATTGACGACAATGTCTACCGCCATTAATACGTATCTTTTCGCTTGTAAGTTATCTTCTCTTGCAACAAATATCAAAAGATTAATATTCCGTAAAATAATTTATTGTCCAACCACCAACCATCCACCACACGCACGCATGCATAAACATATTTATTTATTCATTTAGAGATAGCTGTGCGACTGAGTTGTCGAGAAGCTAATGACTGGAATACATGATACTGACGATAGATAAATAGATAGATAAACAGACAGACAGATAGATAGATAGATAGATAGACAGACAGACAGATAGATAGATACACAGATAGATAGATAGACATATAGATAGATAGATAGATAGATAGATAGATAGATAGATAGATAGACAAATAGATAGATAGATAGATAGATAGATAGATAGATAGATAGATAGATAAATAGATAGATAGATAGATAGATAGAAATAAAAATATCTACTTGACAATTGTTTTTCCTCGGATATTTCAGGCACACTTGTTTTGGCGACCTTTTACGTGGAACCAGTCATATCAACCTCTTGTAATAATATTATATTTTTCTTTTAAAATGTAATTACAGTACTGTAATAACTGAAACTTGAATGAACAAATATGTGTGTGTGGTGTGTGTGTGTGTGTGTGTGTGTGTGTGTGTGTGTGTGTGTGTGTGTGTGTGTGTGTATGTGCGTACAGTGTAGAGATTGAATTTCTGAACATTTTATTAATTAAATATAAAAATATAGAACTTTAATCTTCACACTTGTTTTAGTAAAAAATGAGTCGTACATTAGCTGACCTTACAAGATGTCATTGTTGCTATTTATTTATCTGCAATGCACCTGTGCAACTATGTGCACTTATTTAAATCGTGTATTTGAAATTAAATTTAGCACTCCTATTAAAAAAAAATTCTAAACATAGATAACTGTTTACAACTCATAATGTCAATGAAGAATTATTACAGCTTTCTCTTAAAATAATAACAATTTAATAAACTCAAAATATTAAAAAAAAATCCTGTAGTTTACAAAAAAATATTTTGTATGCATAATACCTAAACGATTAACAAAATACTAATTTAGCCAAAGCCAAATTGATTCACTTGCCAAATGACAATATTTTTCTTGGAATTCATTTAGTAAAGAAAACTTTGAATTAAGAAAAATAATATTATATGAAATAACAATCAATTTTATCAAGATCATAAGTATATTAAAATGTATTTTATATTGCATCATGCCTTGGTCAAATGAAACTGATAATACATTTATTATATTTTGTATTATTCGGGTATAAATGTTTATCATCACAAGTAATATAATATTTAATGATTTGATTAAGGAATAAACAAAATAAAATTTGACAAATATAAACAAAATTGATAACATAATGACACTGTACAGTTGTCACAAAGTACGTGTAAAATATTACAAAACACACACACACACACACACACACACACACGCTCTCTCTCTCTCTCTCTCTATTATGCATGATACTTAAAACAAATAATTATGTGGATCCCTAAACTCAGAGATAACGATAATCAGTTACTGATAGGTTATAATAATGATTAAATGCATTTGAAAATAGCTTTCAAAGAATTGATTATTTTTTTGGAATAATTTTCTCAGCTACAACCGATGCGGCTACAACTCCTGCTACGACTGTTAGTCGTGCTGCGGCTACTATTTCTGCTGCGGCCGCTACAAGCAACACTGCAACGACAAACACCAATACTACAACAACTCAAAATGGTGCACCTTTCCTTCAGTGCGGTGTCGTCACACTTGTAGCTGGCGTCATCACGACGTTCTTCATCAATTCCTACCGCTAGCGACTTCAGCGACACAAGCCATGTCGGTCTTCTGTCCCCCCTCCTTCTCCCTGCTAACTCAGCACTAAGGAAGTATGGCGTTGAGTTCTTTTGCAATCAAAACTAAACTACGAGGTGTGAACAGCAACTCACTGATGACTGTCTGGTTTTGGTCTGCAAGCTGAACGTGCTTCCTTAGCTTAGTGTAAGCTCCTGTCTTCCATGACCTAACATTTTCCTGTCTGCTTGGCCTAGTGTACAAACTTCTGTCTTCCATGGCTCATTTGTTCCAATCTTCTTGCTCAAGTATAGAAACTCATCTCTTCCATGACGTGCTTTGTTCACGTCTTCTTAAACATTGCTCCGATTCTAATTTCCTTTGAGTGATATCCCCGAGTGCCCATTTGTGTAATTTTTTTTAGTTTTACTTCCTACTATGAAACCTCTATAGTCTAGTCTATATCACTAAAGGAACCAGTGCCCACAGGCATGACAAAGACTTAGTGACTCGTTAGTGCAATGTTCTGAACTGAAAAAAAATACCTTGAAGAATTCCTTCGAAATTCAAGGATCTTTTACTTAAATTAATTTTATTGTTATTGAAATTATAATACGTTCAATAAAGTTCAAATCTTTATCAGAAAATAAGTACAAAATATTTTCAGTGCACAAGTAAAGTGTGGTTACTGTACGTATTGATAGGCATTTAATTGAATAATCTACAATTTAAAGAAGATGTTTACTATGCTAATCCACGGATGTCCACACATATGACATGCGCAGATCTGCAATAAATTAGAGTTGAAGAAATTGAAAGGTGATTGTGAGATTGCTATTACGATATCTATATTTTCCTTCCCAAATACTAGAAAAGTTTGAACGTTGTAATACATAATTAATAAGAGTAGTGGATATATAAGTGGAACAATAAGGGAATAAAATACTTTCATCGATTGATTCAGTTATTTATTGTAAATAATTTCAGAATTAAGAGATCAAATTAAAACGTCTATTGGCATGATATATGTCAATCGGGCTGAACAGATTTTCAATACTGATGCAAATAGATGAAATACATTTTCACTTTTTATATCTTCATATGTTTACTAATGCCTTGTTATATCCAAACCTTTTTTCAGAATATGCTAAAACGTGTTCATTTAGTCAAGCTGCAGACTGTGATAATTACACTTCTCTTGTCTACAAATTTAACTGAATAAATCGCAAAACATATAGGCATCTGCATTTGTTTCATTTCTGGTTGTGTTAACATTTTGTATTAGTAATTAGACAGTAATAAATTAATTAGTACAGTCCATTGAAAACCATCTATCTATCTATCTATCTATTTATCTATCTATCTATCTATCTATCTATCTATCTATCTATCTATCTATCTATCTATCTATCTATCTATCTATCTATCTTACCTACCTACCTATCTATCTATCTTACCTATCTATCTATCTATCTATCTATCTATCTATCTATCTATCTATCTATCTATCTATCTATCTATCTATCTATCTATCTATCTATGTATGTATGTATTATCTATCTATCTATCATCTATCTATCTATCTACATATCTATCTATCTATCTATCTAAGTATCTATCAATGTATGTATGCATGTATATGTCTCTCTCTCTCTCTCTCTGCCTATCTGTCTGTCTGTCTGTCTGTTTAGCTTCAGAATAAAAATTGGCACACCAAGACTTAGATATACAAATACATATTGGGGAGGGGGCACCCTGTATTTTGATTTTCACATGGCGAGGAAGAATTTTTTTTCTTTAAGCAATATTTTCTGAAAACCAGCATTTACGCGAGCAAAGCAGTGGGCTTATCTAGTCATTTATAAAGCCAATACAAATCAGTTTATCCATTGTGAACCACACATTATACGTTTTTTACTTTATCGACGACGAGAATATGCAATGGCCACGCCCGTCTGTTTAACATTTTTTTCATTCAATAATCAGTTTTAATGGAACGTCGTAATATATTGCATGATTTATAATTTTTAAATGTGATAAATTTGTATGCCTTGTTTTGTATTGTTACGCCATGGTGTATTATCAAAATTATGATAAAAGGTAATGGTTATGAAACAAAATGTTCTCTGTTTACATGGCAACGAAAACTGGGGATTCCGAATGTCATGTGATCACGCTATGAAAAAATCCAAAGAAATCTTTAAATTTTAACAGGGAAAACAAAAGTTATTCCTAGCGAAGATAAATACATATTTAAAAAAAATTATAATTCTCGTTATTTCTTTGAAACATTACTGCAACAACAATCGAATATTTAGGATGTACCCACTCCTGTCTTAGAGCAGCGCTTGGACTGTGAAATCGACTCGCAATATTCCAAAACAGAAGGGAAACGTAAATGAGATCTTTACTTATGTGTTAAAAGTGACAAGAAAGTGATTTTCTTTGATGAAGTCCTGTAAATAGTCATTCTTCCATGTAAATGTGACAACGTCCTTTTTGTAAAGCGAACTTTTTTTTTTAAATAGAGGTGAAGGTAGAGCAACAAAAAAAGTGTTATGCAGTTACTGATACAGAAAGTGTTATGAAGTTACTGATACAGAAAGTGTTATGAAGTTACTGATACAGAAAGTGTTATGCAGTTACTGATACAGAAAGTGTTATGCAGTTACTGATACAGAAAGTGTTATGCAGTTACTGATACAGAAAGTGTTATGAAGTTACTGATACAGAAAGTGTTATGAAGTTACTGATACAGAAAGTGTTATGAAGTTACTGATACAGAAAGTGTTATGAAGTTACTGATACAGAAAGTGTTATGAAGTTACTGATACAGAAAGTGTTACGCGTTTGATTTTACAGAAACACGGACGCCGATATTCGCAATTGTAAAATATGTCAATAGGTGACCAGAGTGTGACAAGACTGTAGTAATTGAAGAATTACTAAGCATAAGAGAGTTAGTAAACTTAATTATTATCTTTCTAATCAATATGTAAGTACATTGTGCTTTGACCACGTGCGAATGATGGTTCAGATCAGCACTTTGTGAAACGAATACAGGTTAAGCGTATGATGTTGTACAAGCTTTGCCATCTAGAACCACGTGTATATTTATTGTTGTATATACTTTACCATCTAGAACCACGTGTATATTTATTGTTGTATATACTTTACCATCTAGAACCACGTGTATATTTATTGTTGTATATACTTTACCATCTAGAACCACATACTTATGTGCATGATATTTAATGTTGTACATGCTTTGCCATCTAGAACCACGTGTATATTTAATGTTGTATATACTTTACCAACTAGAGCCACAACCTGACATTTCTCATAGTTACACTTTACCATCTTGAGCCGTAAACGGACATGCATCATATTTAATGTTGTATAAGCTTTACCATTTAGAACCATGAACTGACATGTATGATATCGGGAGATTTTTTGCTGTTTTCCCCTCTAAACTTATCAAATGTTTTCGTTAATATGTTTGTTTTCCCGACTTTACTATATACCCCACCGCACCCCTTAATATAAAGCATAACGCTGCAAATGAAATATTAAAGTGACTAATGTTTAACGTGACAAAAACAGCGTGATTTTGGATTATTGGTCAGAAATCTGCGACATTCTCAGCGGATTTATGAGTGAATAACACATTTCGTTAAACAACACAATAAATCGTGGTGCGATTACGAGATATTGCTTAATCAGCTGAATTTTAATCTCCAGGATGCCTTTGCCAACCGAGCCTATCTGTTAAGGCCATACATTTAGGAGATACACCTACATACACAATCAAATTTAACAAGGAGAAACAAGAGTCTACAGATAATCATTCTGCTGATTGTTTGAAAGTCTGCATTAGTAGTGCTGATCTCTAATTCAATCATCAACATTAGTAACATAGTTGTATATCATTCGTCATCAACATTAGTAACATAGTTGTATAGTATTCGTCATCAACATTAGTAACCATTCTAGGTTATTCTTCAGCAATAGTATGTAGTTCTATGCTGTTCTTCATGAACATTAAGAATGTAGCTTTATTTTATGTACTTCTATATTAGTCGTCATCAACATGAGTTATGGAGTTCTACATTATTCTTCATTAGAACAGTGTAGCAATTGATTCACCTTTGTCACCACCTAACTATCATAAACAACTTAAGTTTTCCATGATCCGGAGGATTTAAAGGTCCATGCAAATTGTCAAATTCCCATCTATTTCCCTGTGACCCCGAATGATAAAAATAGCTCGACTTATATAACAGTGTTTTGAGTGGGTGTCTCGGTTTTTTCCGTTCTACAGTAACCAAATCATCAAAGCCCGGGGAAGGCGCTTGGAGACTCATTTCCTGTCGTGCGTGCGTGCGTGCATTTCCAGCGCGAATAAAATGTACATACGTACGATGTTAGTGCGTAGGTGCGTGTTTGTGAGATGCGTGCATGTGTGTACATGTGTGCGAATATGTTTATTTTATATGTGAATATATGACGTGTATGTATAACTAGGAGAGGGCGTGGACAGGTGTTTGAGTGACTACATGTGAGAGTGTGTATATCCGTTTGTGTGCGATTGTATAATTGCAAGACAGCATTGTCAACTGACCTGGTTTAATTTATGTAAATTAAATCAATATATTAAAAAGCAATCTAGAAGAATTTTATCGTCTCTGTTATTCTCCTTTTCCCGTTTCTCGTCTTGACCTTATCAAATTCCACTAATCGCTAATGTTCGTAATAGACGGCAAAGCTTAAGCATACCCTTGACATTTTATGTATGACTTGAAAGCTTTTATGTTTCGGTGTCGAAACGTGAATATACGTAACAAATGCTCATGACGTCTCTACCGTGGAGTAATGTAGTTACGGCCCCTTGTTGGTTTTTCGCTCTTGTAGTCATTGTCACATTTTCGAGATGGAGTCACAGTCCCTAAAGGCGTTGTGTTTGATTTTGGTTTTATACAGATATATCAATGTCTAAACATTTCAGTCACGCATTAACATATGCAAATTGTCAGAATAAATATCATAATTCAACCAACCCAAATGGCAATAAATTATTTCTAACAATAACACGCCACTGTACTGATGACACATTTTTGAGTAGTTAGTTGACATACGATGCGTTAAATGCGCTCTTGTGACTTTGCGACAAGGCTCAGTGTGGGACATTTCCTGTCCAATAGAATGTGCAGGCCATTGTCGGGGAATACGAGTATAACAACAGAATTTTAAAAAATATAATTAAATAAACAGTTCGAATATCTACACGCACACAAGGCACAAAGGGATCGTTGGGAGGAATCAATATGAACATTTCTGTTTCTCGAGCACTGAAAAACTAATATAATCTTTACACCTCAGTCATATCACATCTTGATTTACTATAAAAACAAGTTTCCACTCTGATATATATAAATATAAAACGTCCTGACTATCCTGTCTATAATATTACATAAGCTACTTTTAATAAATGCAGTTATTTTTAATATTGAAATAAACCAAAAGTAAAAGATAATAATATGAATATCGAAATTATTTTCCAATAAAAATATATTGAGGATCGGAGAGGGAATAATTGGCTCATGTCACTTTTAGGAAGAGAAACATTTGTGATATACAAGCACGAGAAAATGGGAAGTAACTCTTTAAGACATGTCGTCTGATCAGTGGTATCTAAAATAGTGCCACCTGTAAGATATAATCAAGATTTTATTTTGTTAACGTACGGTTATTAAATAACAAAATAAATAATGCACAAAACACATAATTATTTAATTATTTTCTTATAAAGAATAATTTAACAATTAAAAAAACGATGATTTTGAATTAAGGAAAATCTAAAGTGTTTGCTTTAGACAAATGCATCTAAATTAATGAAACCCCGGAAGATTTGCTTTAGACAATTTCCACTACATGAATGAAATCTTAAAAATAGATTTTGTACAAACTTATTTGATTATGACAAATATTGGAATCGAATGAAAGTTAGAAATGTTTGATTTGGTCAAATGATATGTTTTAATTTATTTGTGAATGTAAGTCATTCCGGGTAGTTAAGTATGTAAACCTTACTCATAGTTTGGAGTTTATTTAACACCCTAACTTAATCGACTGGTATGTGTGTCGTGCCAAACACTGTAAAGAGCTCTTCTTAAACTCCTAAATATAGAATACGTGTAATAATGATAGTCGGTATCGAAATAGAAAGCTTGCAAACATCTGCGTGGAGATCTTGCGTAGGTCACTTTCACCCCGTCGTGTCTCACCCCAACCTCCCCACTACGTCACATTTCCCCCGTTCTTTCATTTTGACCAGATTTCTGCACTATGTACACTGAATGCAGAACACACGACGTTTTACAAGAATGTCTCCATTTGAAAAAATATAAAAGAATATTAAAGAAATTTTGTAAAACATTCGAAGTGCGGGACCTTTATCTAACTTTCTGACCTTAGCCCATTGGAGATACAAGTTTCATATTGAATGGCAGTACTGTCAGTCTTGTAGACAGATTTGACTGAAAATTACGATTCCATTGGCTACATATTCTTTTGAAATTGTTTGCTGTGCTTTATATGTATACTGTAACTATAAACATTAAATAAAAACATCTACAGGGTTGCTAAGCAGCAAGCGATTATATATACAGGCCAGCAATGATAGAAAATGCCCTTGGTTTAAGTTGGTATCCAGACGTACAAGTGGAAGGCAACCGAAAAAACTGATTTCAGGTAATTATATTAAAGAGTTAAAATACTGATAAAATTAAATCAATATTTTGCTATCG
The DNA here is from genome assembly GCA_028829895.1 of Sinotaia quadrata. Taxonomy (NCBI): domain Eukaryota; kingdom Metazoa; phylum Mollusca; class Gastropoda; order Architaenioglossa; family Viviparidae; genus Sinotaia; species Sinotaia quadrata. The sequence continues at coordinate 12,437,011 of CM054182.1, forward strand.
TTTCCTTTTAGCTCTGTGTTAATTGCTAATGAATGAATGTCTTTCATTTGTTTAAAAACATATATTTATTGAAATGCAAAATAAGTGCAGCTATTGTCAAGATCATGTGGTTTGCGTTATTATTCTCTAAAACTGTTTGGGCCGCTGTAGGGAACCAACCGAATGCAGAAATAATACATCTCCTGTTTTTCTCTCATTCATTGCCTCGTTCTTTTGGATTCTCTCACTGTCACACTGTCAGTCTAACTATCTATTTGACAAACTGTAGGATTCTCTTCTCTCTCTTCTGAATGTATGCATTATGTTTCGTCTATATATATATGTATATATATGAAAATCTATTGTGACTTGCAGCAAACTGATCAGAAGTGACGACAATGTCTACCGCCATTACTGCGTATCTTTTCGCTTGTAAGTTATCTTCTCTTGCGATGAATATAATAAATTAATATTCTGTCAAATAATTTTACAACCTATTAAGTTGTCGAATACTTTTTCAAGTTTATACCAAATAATTTTTAACCTATTAAAATTATTTGGTATAAACTTGAAAAAGTGTTCGACAACTGAATATCATTTTCTTTTGTTTGTTTGTTTGTTTGTTAGTTAGTTAGTTAGTTAGTTTGTGTGTTTGTTTGTTTCTTTCTTTCTACCATGTGCATGTATTTATGTACAAAAGTATATGTGTCTCTATATGTCCATATTGTCCACCCGCAACTCACACATGCCCGTACGCACGCGCGCACGCGCGCACTCACACACACACACACACACACAATCACACAATCACACAATCACACATACACACATATCTAAATGTTTACCTATGTATGTATGTATATATGTATGTATGTATGTATGTATGTATCTATCTATCTATCTATCTATCTATCTATCTATCTATCTATCTATCTATCTATCTATCTATCGATCGAGAGATTCATTTAAAGATGGTGTCGAGTAGCTAATGACTGGACTGTACGATCTAATATTGACTTGAAAAAATATAGACAGACAGACGGACAGACACATTAGATAAATAGATAGATAGATAGATAGATAGATAGATAGATAGATAGATAGATAGATAGACAGATAGATAGATAGACAGATAGATAGATAGATAGATAGATAGATAGATAGATAGATAGATAGATAGATAGATAGATAGATAGATAGATAGATAGATAGATAGATAGGCCAAAAATATTCTTTTGCTTCAAACTGACTCCCTCTCTACTTGACAAAATTATTTTTTTACTCGGATATTTCAGGCATACTTGTTTTGGCGGCCTTTTACGTGGAAATATCACAAGAAGGTAACAGTATTACATTTTTTAATTGTAGCTACAGTATTGTAATAAATGTAACTTGCATGACAAATGTGTGCCTGTGTGCGCGCAGTGTACTGGTTGAATTCTTATACATATTAATTACATATAAAAATATAAAACTTGAATCTTCTCACCATTTTCATTGAAAAACGAGCCGGATATTAGCTGACCATACAGGATGTCATTGTTGCTACCAAGCTGTACTGTACCTGTGTAACTGTGTGCAGTTATTAAAAATTAATTTGAAATTAAATTTAGCATTTCTGTTAAACAAATTCTCAAACTAGATAAACATCTAGACTAATAATATGAAAGAAGAATCATTACAGCTTCCAGTTCAAATAATAATGATTTAATAAACTCAACATAGTTAAAAAATCTTCCTGTAATTTACAAAAAGTACTTATGTATGCATAATATCGAAACGACTAACAAACTACTAATTTAATCAAAGACAAAATAATCCACATGCGAAATGATAATATATTTTATGTGACTCATTTAGTAAAGACGAACTTGAATTAAGAAAAATATATTACATGAAATAACAATAAGCGACAATATTATCAGGATTGTAAGTATACTGAAAGTGTATACATGTTATGCATCATACCATGGTCTACAGAACTGATAATACATTTATTATATTTTGTTTTATTGGGGATAACTGTTTATCATCACAAGTAATGTAATATCTAATTATGTTGCAATAAACATAATAAAATTTGACAAACATAAAGAAAATTTATAACGTCATGACAGTGTACAGTTGTCAAAATTACTTGTAAAATATTACAACACAGACACACAGACACACAGACACACACACACACACACATACACACACACACGTACACACACACACACACACACACACACACACACATATATATATATATATACACACACACACACACACACACACACACATCTGTATTATGTTTAGAACAAATAATTATATGAATCCCTAAACGCACGTAGAAACAATGATAATCAGTTATTGATATGTTATAATAATGATTGAAAAATGCTGTTTCTGAATTGAATTAATAATTCCCAGCTTCGACTGTTGCGACTACTACAAGCAACAATGCAGCGACAAACACCATTCCTACAACAACGCACAATGCTGCACCTTTCCTTCAGTGCGGTGTCGTCACAGTTGTAGCTGGTGTCATCACGACGTTCTTCATCAGTTCCTACCGCTAGCGACTTCAGCGACACAAGCCATGTCGGTCTTCTGTCCCCCCCCCCTTCTCCCTGCTAACTCAGCACTAAGGAAGTATGGCGTTGAGTTCTTTTGCAATCAAAACTAAACTACGAGGTGTGAACAGCAACTCACTGATGACTGTCTGGTTTTGGTCTGCAAGCTGAACGTGTTTCCTTAGCTTAGTGTAAACCCTGTCTTCCATGACCTAACTTTTTCCTGTCTGCTTGGCCTAGTGTACTAACTTCTGTCTCCCATGGCTCTTTGTTCCAGTCTTCTTGCTCAAGTATAGAAACTCATCTCTTCCATGATCTGAATTGTTCATATCTTCTTAAACAATGCTCAGCGTCTAGTTTCCTTTGAGTGATATCCACGAGTGCCCATTTATGCTTTTTTTTTTTTAGTTTTACTTCCTACTATGAAACTTCTATAGGCTAGCCTATAGCACTATAGGAACCAGTGCCCACAGGCATGACAAAGAGTGACTCGTTAGTGCAATGTTCTGAACTGAAAAAAATAAACCTTGAAGAATTCCTTTGAAATCCTAGGATGTTTTACTCAGATTAATTTTTTTTCTTATTGAAATTATAATTCGTACAATAAAGTTCAAATCTTTATCAGAAATAAGAATAAAAAATTCTCAGTGTACAAGTAAAGTGTGGTTACGTACGTATTGATAGGCATTCAGTAAAGCAAAAAAAAAACAAATAAAAACGATTATTGTACAATAATCTTCAATTTCAAGAAGATGTTTACTATGTTAATTGACGGATGTCTACACAAATGCTTTGCGCATTGAATTGAAGAAATTGAAAGGTGATTGTGTGATTATTCTTACGATACCTGTATTTTCTTTCACATGTTTTCACTTTGTAATACATACGTTTTAAGGATTGTAGTGGATATATAAGTGAAACAAATACGAGAATAAAGTATGTTCAGCGATTAATACAGTTAATTATTGGCAATTAATTGTAATAAATTTCAGAATTATAATATCAAAATAAGACGTGTCTTAGCTTGATATATATTAATGGGTCAGCAAGATTGTTCAATGCTGTTGCAAATAGATGAAATATATTTTAGCTTAATTTAAATCTTCAGATGTTCACTAATGACTTTTTTATATCCAAAGGTGTTTATTTCCGAAGTATATTAAAACATGTTCTCTTAGTCAAACTGCTTGTAGAGTGCGATAATGACACTTCTCTTGTCAATAAATTTAATTGATTAAATTGCAAAATATATATGCATCTGTATTTGTTTTATTTCTGATTGTTAACGTTTCGTTTTCATAATTTGACGATAATACATTGATTATTACAGTCCCTAGTAAGCCATCTATCTATCTATCTATCTATCTATCTATCTATCTATCTATCTATCTATCTATCTATCTATCTATCTATCTATCTATCTATCTATCTATCTATCTATCTATCTATCTATCTATCTATCTATCTATCTATCTATCTATCTATCTATCTATCTATCTAATCTAATCTAATCTATCTATCTATCTATCTATCTATCTACCCCATCTATTATATATCTATCTATCTATTGTCCGTCTGTCTGCCTGTCTCTGTCTCTTTATTTTTTGTTTTTCTTTGGTTCAATGATTACTTCTCTTGGAAATGCTTTATTTTTTATATTTTGAAGTTTTATTGTTGCTGCATCAATATCAAGCTTGCAAGTCAATGAATGGTTTGAAGAGAAGTGGATGTTTTGCTTTAGTTCCCCTCGTAATCTCCATCAGCTCCCTCCCTCCTCCCTAATGAGAAAATCGAGTCTCCCCCCTCAACTTAGTACTTACTATGCAACTCCAAGACTAATTCCCCAGTTTAGACCACGTCTACCCTGCCCTACACTTCCAACCAGAATTCCGCTTTTACTCTCCTCCTATATAGAAGGGCATGAACTGGCATTGATCTCTAACGGATAAATAACACACACAGTAAGCTGTTTGAAATGATTTTTGTGTGCTTAGTTATGGTTAAACATGAAAACTGTATAATAATAATAATAATAATAATAATAATAACAATAATAATAAGAGAGCGATAATACAAAATAGGCTTCTTACAGTCCTAGAAATTCAAGAGATAGAACAGCAACAAGCGAACACTACTACAATCCGACATACTGACACTGAAGACACTGAAAAATTCACAGCCTCACAACAGTCAATTCCACTTGACAACCTCGCTGGGGAAATTCCATGCGACTTCAATGAAGAACAGCAACGCTTGTTTGAAGACATAAAAAGCTTCATGGACAAAAATAAGTCACGTGAAGGCAGAACCCCAACAAGAAGGCTGCAAAACAACAAAGATCTAAGAACAGCAATTGAGAATGCAAATGAAGTACTAAAACGTATCCCCACAAAAGATATCACAGAAACCAACAGTCTAATATACGCCACTGCAAAAGTAATTGAAAGATATATAAGGCCAGACACAGTACAAACACAGAAACCATCAGTACCACCATGGAAGAAGAGAATAGAAAAGAAAATAGAGTGTACTAGAAGAGAAATAAGCCAAATGACAGCAGCAGAACAAAATAATGGAAAACTAAAGGCAAGATTGGTCGCCAAATACCATCTCAACTGCAGAAGCACTAAGACTGCAATAGAAGATGCAAAGCAAAGACTTCAAGGACTCAGTCACCGTCTGAAGAGATACACTGCAAGAAGTCAGCAATTCCAACAGAACAAAATATTCCGAACTGACCCTGGAAGACTATACCAAGAACTCAAAGGAAATTCCAGAACAGAACAACAAATACCAAACATTCATGATACCAAGACCTTCTGGGAAAACATTTGGAGCAATCCAAATACACACAACACCTCCGCCAGATGGATTCAGGAACTGAAAGATGATCATAAAGAGACACCTGAACAATGCACCGTCACAGTCAGTGAGAAAGACATTAAGAAGAAGATACGAAAGATGGCAAACTGGAAAGCCCCAGGCCCAGATCAAGTACAAATATTCTGGCTGAAACATCTTACCTCCTTACATGGCAGACTTGCTGAACAACTGCAAGACATACTAAACAAACCAGGAACCCTGCCAGCATGGATGGTAAAAGGAAAAACAAGTCTGATTATGAAAGATCCACAGAAAGGCACAACGCCAAACAACTATCGTCCAATCACTTGCCTATCAACCACCTGGAAGTTACTATCAGGAATTATAGCTGACAAAATCATGACTCACCTTGAAACAAACAAACTTCTAAACAATGAACAAAAGGGTGCTAGACCAGGCAGCAGAGGAACAAAGGACCAATTGGCAATTGATAAGGCAATAGTGACTGACAGCAAGAAACGAAGAACAAATCTTGCAATGGCATGGATTGATTATCAAAAGGCCTATGACTCAGTCCCACATTCATGGATAATTGAAACATTAAAATTGTACAAAGTAGCGCCATCAATACAGAACCTAATTCAGGAGTCAATGAAAAACTGGAAAACCACCCTCACATGCAACAACACAAATATTGCAGACATAGCAATAAATTGTGGAATCTTCCAAGGTGATTCCTTATCGCCACTGCTGTTCTGCATTGCACTGAATCCTCTCAGTCAAGTGATCCAGAAAACAGGGTTAGGATACAAAATGAAAGCAGGACAGGTCATCAGCCATCTACTGTACATGGACGATCTCAAGCTGTATGGAAAAAATGAACGTGACATCACATCCCTGATCAATACTGTCAAGATCTGCAGTGAGGACATCAACATGAAATTCGGCCTTGAGAAATGTGGACGAATTATCATCCAGAAAGGCAAGGTCAAAACAACAGAAGGCCTGCAATTCGACATCGGAAAAATCAACGATGTTTCAATGGAAAATGGATATAAGTATCTTGGGATACTACAACATCAAGAAAACATGCAGAGAGAAGTGAAGTCCAAAGTTAAGAGAGAATATGAAAAACGTGTTAGACAAGTCCTGAAATCCAAGCTAAATGGGGCGAACAAAATACAAGCCCTTAATGCATACGCAATACCTGTAGTAAGCTACACTGGAGGTATCATAGATTGGACAGCAAATGAAATAAATGAACTGGACAGGAAAACAAGAAAACTACTCACAATACATAAAGCCTTACACCCAAAAGCAGACGTAGACAGACTCTATGTATCTCGAAAAATGGGAGGCCGAGGTCTCAAGAAAATTAAACATGTCATTGAAGGAGAAGTCATTGGCCTTGTGGACTACATCTGGAATAACAATAAAGATGATCCACTGATAGAATTAGTAAAAAGGAGTGGACTATTCCAACCACCAGAAACAGACAAAGAAACATGGAAGAAAACAACGAAGCAAGAACTAGCACATACCTGGAGACAGAAACCTCTACATGGCCAATATGTACGACAAGCAGACGAAATATCAACAAAGCAATCAACGTACAAATGGTTGAAAGAGGCAGGATTGAAAGCAGAAACAGAAGCACTCATAACAGCTGCACAAGATCAAGCACTCAACACCAAAGCACACAAAGCGAAAATCATGAAAATTTCAAATGATTCCAAATGTCGACTCTGCAAATCCATGGATGAGACAACAGAGCACATACTATCTGGATGTCAAGTTCTGGCTGGAACGGAATACACCAAACGACACAATGAAGTGGCAAAACACATACATAGAAATCTGTGTGAGAACTATGGCATACAAACCCCAGAAAGAGCATGGATGCATCAACCAGAAGCAGTCACCGAAACAGAAGAAGTCAAAATACTGTGGGACTTCGAGATAAGAACAGATCGGGTGATTCCTGCACGAAGACCAGACATTGTAGTTCTCAATAAGGCCAACAGAACAGTATCAATCATTGATGTCGCTGTTCCAAGTGATAGAAACATAAAAACAAAAGAAAGAGAAAAAATAGAAAAATACCAAGACCTCAGATTAGAAATCCAGAGACTGTGGAATGTAAAAGCAGAAGTGATACCTATAGTGATAGGAGCCTTGGGGAACATAACATCTGAATTGGAAGGCTACCTGAATAAACTCCCTGGAAACCACAGAATCGCTCCACTACTCAAAGCAGCGCTCCTCGGAAGTGCCCACATCCTCCGTAAAACCTTGGATCTCCCAGAATCTTGGTAAGATTCCGAGACCTTGGATCACAACCGACAGTCAAACAGAAGTCGTGGAAAGAGGCTGAATAATAAAAAGCAGACGTAGAAAGGCAAGGTCAAAACAACAGAGGGCCTGCAATTCGACATCGGAAAAATCAATGATGTTTCAATAGAAAATGGATATAAGTATCTTGGGATACTACAACATCAAGAAAATATGCAGAGAGAAGTGAAGTCCAAAGTTAAGAGAGAATATGAAAAACGTGTTAGACAAGTCCTGAAATCCAAGCTAAATGGGGCGAACAAAATACAAGCCCTTAATGCATACGCAATACCTGTAGTAAGCTACACTGGAGGTATCATAGATTGGACAGCAAATGAAATAAATGAACTGGACAGGAAAACAAGAAAACTACTCACAATACATAAAGCCTTACACCCAAAAGCAGACGTAGACAGACTCTATGTATCTCGAAAAATGGGAGGCCGAGGTCTCAAGAAAATTAAACATGTCATTGAAGGAGAAGTCATTGGCCTTGTGGACTACATCTGGAATAACAATAAAGATGATCCACTGATAGAATTAGTAAAAAGGAGTGGACTATTCCAACCACCAGAAACAGACAAAGAAACATGGAAGAAAACAACGAAGCAAGAACTAGCACATACCTGGAGACAGAAACCTCTACATGGCCAATATGTACGACAAGCAGACGAAATATCAACAAAGCAATCAACGTACAAATGGTTGAAAGAGGCAGGATTGAAAGCAGAAACAGAAGCACTCATAACAGCTGCACAAGATCAAGCACTCAACACCAAAGCACACAAAACGAAAATCATGAAAATTTCAAATGATTCCAAATGTAGACTTTGCAAATCCATGGATGAGACAACAGAACACATACTATCTGGATGTCAGGTTCTGGCTGGAACAGAATACACCAAACGACACAATGAAGTGGCAAAACACATACATAGAAATCTGTGTGAGAACTATGGCATAAAAACCCCAGAAAGAACATGGATGCATCAACCAGAAGCAGTCATCGAAACAGAAGAAGTCAAAATACTGTGGGACTTCGAGATAAGAACAGACCGGGTGATTCCTGCAAGACGACCAGACATTGTAGTTCTCAATAAGACCAACAGAACAGTAACAATTATTGATGTCGCTGTTCCAAGTGATAGAAACATAAAAACAAAAGAAAGAGAAAAAATAGAAAAATACCAAGACCTCAGATTAGAAATCCAGAGACTGTGGAATGTAAAAGCAGAAGTGATACCAATAGTGATAGGAGCCTTGGGGAACATAACATCAGAATTGGAAGGCTACCTGAATAAACTCCCTGGAAACCACAGAATCGCGCCACTACTCAAAGCAACGCTCCTCGGAAGTGCCCACATCCTCCGTAAAACCTTGGATCTCCCAGAATCTTGGTAAGATTCCGAGACCTTGGATCACAGCCGACAGTCAAACAGAAGTCGTGGAAAGAGACTGAATAATAATAATAGTAATAATAAACTCCCTGGAAACCACAGAATCGCTCCACTACTCAAAGCAGCGCTCCTCGGAAGTGCCCACATCCTCCGTAAAACCTTGGATCTCCCAGAATCTTGGTAAGATTCCGAGACCTTGGATCACGACCGACAGTCAAACAGAAGTCGTGGAAAGAGGCTGAATAATAATAATAATAATAATAATAATAATAATAATAATAATAAAGAATACACCAAACGACACAACGAAGTGGCAAAACACATACATAGAAATCTGTTTGAGAACTATGGCATAAAAACCCCAGAAAGAGCATGGATGCACCAACCAGAAGCAGTCACAGAAACAGAAGAAGTCAGAATACTGTTGGATTTTGAGATAAGAACAGATCGGGTGATTCCTGCACGAAGACCAGATATTGTAGTTCTCAATAAGTCCAACAGAACAGCAACAATCATTGATGTCGCTGTTTCAAGTGATAGAAACATAAAAACAAAAGAAAGAAAAAAAATAGAAAAATACCAAGACCTCAGATTAGAAATCCAGAGACTGTGGAATGTAAAAGCAGAAGTGATACCTATAGTGATACGAGCCTTGGGGAACATAACATCTGAATTGGAAGGCTACCTGAATAAACTCCCTGGAAATCACAGACTCGCTCCACTACTCAAAGCAGCGCTCCTCGGAAGTAAAACCTTGGATCTCCCAGAATCTTGGTAAGATTCCGAGACCTTGGATCACAACCGACAGTCAAACAGAAGTCGTGGATTAATAATAATAATAATAATAATAATAATAATAATAATAATAATAATAATAAGACTGAACCCTCTCAGTCACGTGATCCAGAAAACAGGGTTAGGATACAAAATGAAAGCAGGACAGGTTATCAGCCATCTACTGTACATGGATGATCTCAAGCTGTACGGTAAAAATGAAAGTGACATCACATCACTGATCAATACTGTCAAGATCTGCAGTGAAGACATCAACATGAAATTCGGCCTTGAGAAATGTGGACGAATTGTCATCCAGAAAGGCAAGGTCAAAACAACAGAGGGCCTGCAATTCGACATCGGAAAAATCAATGATGTTTCAATAGAAAATGGATATAAGTATCTTGGGATACTACAACATCAAGAAAATATGCAGAGAGAAATGAAGTCCAAAGTTAAGAGAGAATATGAAAAACGTGTTAGACAAGTCCTGAAATCCAAGCTAAATGGGGCGAACAAAATACAAGCCCTTAATGCATACGCAATACCTGTAGTAAGCTACACTGGAGGTATCATAGATTGGACAGCAAATGAAATAAATGAACTGGACAGGAAAACAAGAAAACTACTCACAATACATAAAGCCTTACACCCCAAAGCAGACGTAGACAGACTCTATGTATCTCGAAAAATGGGAGGCCGAGGTCTCAAGAAAATTAAACATGTCATTGAAGGAGAAGTCATTGGACTTGTGGACTACATCTGGAATAACAATAAAGATGATCCACTGATAGAATTAGTAAAAAGGAGTGGACTATTCCAACCACCAGAAACAGACAAAGAAACATGGAAGAAAACAACGAAGCAAGAACTAGCACATACCTGGAGACAGAAACCTCTACATGGCCAATATGTACGACAAACAGACGAAATATCAACAAAGCAATTAACGTACAAATGGTTGAAAGAGGCAGGATTGAAAGCAGAAACAGAAGCACTCATAACAGCTGCACAAGATCAAGCACTCAACACCAAAGCACACAAAACGAAAATCATGAAAATTTCAAATGATTCCAAATGTAGACTTTGCAAATCCATGGATGAGACAACAGAACACATACTATCTGGATGTCAGGTTCTGGCTGGAACAGAATACACCAAACGACACAATGAAGTGGCAAAACACATACATAGAAATCTGTGTGAGAACTATGGCATAAAAACCCCAGAAAGAGCATGGATGCATCAACCAGAAGCAGTCACCGAAACAGAAGAAGTCAAAATACTATGGGACTTCGAGATAAGAACAGACCGGGTGATTCCTGCAAGACGACCAGACATTGTAGTTCTCAATAAGTCCAACAGAACAGTAACAATTATTGATGTCGCTGTTCCAAGTGATAGAAACATAAAAATAAAAGAAAGAGAAAAAATAGAAAAATACCAAGACCTCAGATTAGAAATTCAGAGACTGTGGAATGTAAAAGCAGAAGTGATACCAATAGTGATAGGAGCCTTGGGGAACATAACATCAGAATTGGAAGGCTACCTGAATAAACTCCCTGGAAACCACAGAATCGCTCCATTACTCAAAGCAGCGCTCCTCGGAAGTGCCCACATCCTCCGTAAAACCTTGGATCTCCCAGAATCTTGGTAAGATTCCGAGACCTTGGATCACAACCGACAATCAAACAGAAGTCGTGGAAAGAGACTGAATAATAATAAGAATGATGATATACGCCAGCTGTTATTATCATTGGCACATAGGAAATGAAAAATTTAATCCGGATATCAAAAATGTATGAATAATTAACAGACGCAGAAATCCAGCTCTTTCAGTATCAATAGCGTAATGGTAATTTACAAAGTCAACCAGCTGTCATTGTAATTAGCATGTGATTATATAGTTCACAAATTAAGCGCACTGTCATAATCCTTGGCGTATGGGGAATTAACAAAGAAAGCCGGCTGTGTCAGTGTCGATAGCGTGAAGGTAATTTACAACGTCATCTGGCTTGTCATTGTAATTAGGATGTGATTACATAGTTGACAAATTAAGCGCACTGTCATAATCTATGGGCAATTAACAAAGCAAGCCGGCTGTAGCAATCGTTGTTCTATAATTTCTGTAGAGTAACTGTCACATCAGTACGCTCATTTTAAATGCTGGTATATTTCTTTTTAAATAAGGAAAAGGGAGGTAAATGTTTTGGTTTTTATTTTGTTACATTTTGCAGCAAAGTACCATGATGAAATATTTATTCCTCTCTTGAGAGGAAGTCATTATAACCAGTATTATAACTTTTGTTTATAATCCATACATTATTTTGTCATAGTCTTTTTCCCTACACTTTAATTTTATTTGCTAAGATGCTATTTTGACTTCCGCTGAACCACTGAGTGCGAATAATCCAGGAGACGCAACCTAGTAGAGAAAAATTTCTCTGAGTAATATAGATTATCTCCCATGCAGCGTATTTTGGAGTTTTCTACTCGAGAAGCAAAGACGCACACTCATGCACGCATAATCACGAACCTTTCGCTCTCTAAGGAACGTTGTAATTCATCCGTTCACTAGTAAAAGAAAAAGTATTCTTATTTTTAAGATTTGGGGATGCTTGCTGCATGCCTGCATTCAGCGCAATTTGCTGAAGGTAGTTATCGTGAAATACAGTCTTTACATCATTACAAGGAAAAGAAAACGAGAAAAAATTGACAATCAGAGTTAGTGAAATAATTAGTTCATCACTCATCAAACAGACAACAATGAGTGTTTAAACAGGGAATCAGAGAATCAGAGAGAGAGAGAGAGAGAGAGAGAGAGAGAGAGAGAGAGAGAGAGAGAGAGAGAGAGAGAGAGAGAGAGAGAGAGAGAGAAAGAAAGAAGTAGAATTTGAACGCTTTCATGAACTTTCATTACCCTTAAGAATGATGTTGAACGTATTCAATGAAATCAATGGTTTTTTCATTAGATTCTAATAAAAGAAGATTAGAAAACATCAGCAAATGAATGATTATAATAATAGGTAACATTTAAATTTGTATATTTTATTAATAGAAATGTCAACTAAAATTTGTAAACAAATAATTTAATTACCATGGTCAAACTACACCACACCATTTTAAATATAATATACAATTAGTGTAAGTCCAAACACACACACCACATTTTTTATGTTGACTTATGACGTAATCAACAATAATCCTTTGATGTCAAAAACAGACGTAACTAGGTCATTGCATATTTGTACAGAATTACAGAGCGACACTGACTCAGACAAAGTTGTGCATTCAAGTGACTCATCTTGGTATAGTTATTTAATAGTGCAGCCTCAGTCGAATATTTACCAATAAATATTTTATGCTCCTCCTAGGGTAAACTTACTTACTTAAACTAAGAGTTCATCAGATTTTCCTGTCACTTGAATATTGGAAACTTGAAGCCATTAGAGAGAATGTAGATTACACAGAGTCATAGTTTTTAATCAAAGCATCATGAAGTCGTATTATTTTGATATCATCCACGTGGACTTCTTTCTTAAAATAACTTTGAAAAGGTTTATAAAGCATGTTTCTGTTATTCTCAATTACAAGCACTTATCAATCTTGGCGATAATTATCCATTACATTTGTTGTAGCATTGACATAGACATTTTTGTAGCTATCGTCTTGATACATCTTACATATTCCAATCCTCATCTTTGTCATTTCGGTAACTGGAGAATCCCAATATAATTTATGCATTTCGTCCAATAGCTTCGACAACATGTATGCTTGGTTAGAGCGTCAAATGTCGTTCTCGTGTGTATGCGTGCGTTTGCGTGCGTGCGTGCGTGCGTGCGTGCGTGCGTGTGTGTGTGTGTGTGTGTGTGTGTGTGTGTGTGTGTGTGTAATAAGATAAAATCGATATAACTGTCCATATTCAAGTTTGTTTGGTGATTTTATGGAGACATTTTAAAATCTCTCGCATATGATGGTGTATAGTACCCGCCACATTTCCGAAGCGTAAAAGTCAGGTCGTACCTGGACGTGAAATATATTGACGAAAGAAAGACTTGTCATATGCTGAAGTTAGAAAAAATCTCTTATACAATGTACTGGTATTTATTCTCTTTAGCAACAAGAGTTGCGTTTCTTAACCTACACTTAATTAAGTAGTAAAAGTGTAGTCAAAATATGCATAGCTGTTCAGTACTTGTTGGGTTGTTTTTAGTTCTTTGCTATCCACACCAGCTTTCAGTTTAACCAGGAAAACCACATTTCCTTGTAAATAAAATTTTATATATTTTTATCATTGATTACCAGTGCTTTCTCTTTGCAGAAACCCAATACCTAACTTGATACTAGCGTTACCTCCCCTGGCAATAGAAGTATGAAAAGCTATAGCAAATGGCAACAACTTAACGACATGTTTCCCAATTATTCTAGATGGTAGGCAATTTCGTCTATGAAAAGTGCAAAACGGGCAAGGCTTAATGAACGGGTTTAACTCCAGATAGCTAATTTTAAAAGTTTGGTTTGTTACCATTAACGTCTCCACCTAATGCTCTTTTTATAGCTTGTGTAGCTCTACGGAAATAACAGTTAACTCTGCACTCACCTAGCATCGAGTCAGGAGTGGTCCAAATGATTGTATTGATAGCTCAATTCAAATCTATAAAATCAATTGTAAAGTTCCCCACCTTAGTACTTAAATATAACTCTAAAATGACAGCTCATTTCATATCTACAAAATCGATGTAAAGTTTTGCATCCTTTACTTTACAATGACATTGTTTCGTTTTAATTAAGTCATTATGTTAGATGTTTACATACACTGGGATGTTACGTGTATTGTCATGGCTAGGAAGAGATACACCTCTGTAACTGCCGAATAATTCCGGATTACTTTTTCATATATATCATTCGGTACAATTATAGATACAAATCAGTCCTCTGAAAACTTTTCTTTACTTAACATTTATTGAAATATTATTTTAAAATGTCAAGATCACCTAACTTACATCTTTCAGTGGCTCTCTTTCGATTTCATCCAACCCACAAAGTTTATTTCTAGGCTTACTAATTGCATACATGACATCTTTCTCAGTTATGTCTGATTTAAATCTTTTATCAGGCACATTCACTGGCTTTGGTATATCACCTTTAAAATCCAGTTCTGTTATGTTAGTAGGAAATATTCTTTGTACGTTACACTCACTCACTCACTCACTCACTCACTCACTCACTCACTCACTCACTCACTCACTCACTCACTCACTCACTCACTCACTCACTCACTCACTCACTCACTCACTCACTCACTCACTCACTCACTCACTCACTCACTCACTCACTCACTCACTCACTCACTCACTCACTCACTCACTCACTCACTCACTCACTCACTTTCATTTATGTTGCTGATAATTGTCGCCCTTTGTTCTTGTGTTTAACACACCATTAATTATATTCCATACAATAGATGAAGTTCCAACAGAGCATCAAATATTTGTCAACTGTCTCTTTTTTAAAATTTTGCTTTGTTTCTTTAATCAGGTTTTTATATAGTTTGCGTTCATTGACCCATGCATTGCATATTGTCTGTTGCTTCTGCTTTCTTTCGAAAGAACTCTAACTATTTTTTTCAGCTTGGCAGCAATTATTATAAAATTATAAAATTAAAGGCATTTAACAGTTTTCCACGAAATATCCCTCGTATGCCGCACGCCTTGGAATGTACGTACCTGACAAACGTTTCTCTCGATTTATCTGTCTTGCACTATTTTTTTTAGTAGGATTGAAGTGAGCAAAACTTTACCTCTTCATGAACCCGAAATAAAATCATTTAGTTTGCAGAGTATCATATATTTTTGTCATGCCAATAAAACAGTCAGGGGTCCTAAGCTGGTCTGCACTATTTGATCATAGCAGGTGTCATTTGCCTGTCTTAGACGATAGAGAGAGTCATATACAGTCGATGGATAGAAAGACAAATTAAGTTACATCTTCCAACACTCGTACTCTCCATAGCTTGAATTTGGAAGTCCTAAAATCAGTTAAGTGATCGTTAACCTTTGTTAAGAATGGGAAAAGAAATCTCACGATTAGTAACCTTGACCTTTCAGCGGAGAAAGTAAGTGTTAGTGACGTATACATAGACAAGAATTGAGTCATTCATACCCCCACCATTTGCTCACAGATTTACAAAAACACAAACTCAAATAAACTCATTCAAACCCAAGCATATACATGTACACACTCGTGCGTGCACGTACACACACACACACATACACACACAGACACTCACACACACACGCACACACATACACATAACTTTAGATTTTCTTTGTTCCTTTTATATGACTTTTTTCCTGTGGCTTAAGTCTATGCAATGCCATCGCTGGTCGAAAAGAAAAGCTTTCGTTGACTGAAAATGTGAAGTTATTTAATATTTAACTTGATACATTAAAAAAAAATAGTTGAACATGTGCACTTAAAAATAATGTGTCGTATATTACATGCTCGTATCTATCTATCTATCTATCTATCTATCTATCTATCTATCTATCTATCTATCTATCTATCTATCTATCTATCTATCTATCTATCTATCTATCTATCTATCTATCTATCTATCTATCTATCTATCTATCTATCTATCTATCTATCTATCTATCTATCTATCTATCTATCTATCTATCTATCTATCTACCTACCTACCTACCTACCTACCTATCTATCTATCTATCTATCTATCTATCTATCTATCTATCTATCTATCTATCTATCTATCTATCTATCTATCTATCTATCTATCTATCTATCTATCTATCTATCTATCTATCCCTTAGTCTTGTCGACCGTTGGGGCACCACAGATGACCTGATAACCAGTTTTCTCCATTCCATTCTGTTCTATGCTAATCTTACTGTATTGCTCATTGTCCACTATGATATGTTATCCTCCCATCTTTTCCTCTGTTTTCCTCTCCTTAGCCCTCCTTGCACAGTACCTTGTAAGATTGTCTTGGCAAGCCCTGTTGATCGTATGCCATGCCCATACCATTTCATTTTGCATTTTTCTCACAATAGCTCTTTATGGGGCCCAATGGCTTGCCTAATTATGTTTCCCATTTCCTCATTCAAGACATGATCTCTATACGAAATGCAAACATATGTTTGTTTTTGTTCTGCCTCCAATACTGACAGTTCCTGCATGGTCATTTAGAGCATCTGTCATGAATCTTTCAAGGAAGATGTTGAAGAGAATAGGTGAAAGTAAGAAGCCTTGTCTGACTCCCACTGTTGAACTAAACCAATCTCATAATTGGCTGTTAAAGCAGACTGCACTGGCGGCCTTGCTGTTAAGGCTTTCTATGACTTTGATCAGGTTGGCATTGATGTACATTTTCTTAATGGACCAAATGGCTGCATTCAACACACTGTCAAACGCCTTCTTAAAATCTTCAAAGACATGATAAAGGTGTTGTTGGTGCTGGAGGTACTTTCCACATAGTAGTCTCATATTAAACATCTGTTCACTTGTGCTTCGCCCTTTTCTGAAGCCTGCCTGATCTTCAGCTATGATTTCCTCTGCCTACAGCTTCAGTCTGTTTAATATGATCTTAAGCATGACTTTGTTTGAGTGGCATATAAGACTTATTGTATGATAGTTCTGACATTGCTGCAAATTGCCTTTTTTTCGGGAGTATTATTATTCAGTCCATGGTGTTGGCCATTCCCCTGTCTGCCAGATCGTATTGCGGATTGCTAGTAGGGTGCTTATCATAGCTTCTCTCCCTTCTTGATCTAGTTCTGCAGGGATGTTGTCTATTCATGCTGCCTTCCCCTTTTTGAATTATTTCACTGCACTCTCTACTTTTTCTCTGAGGATGGGTAATTGTCAGTGTTGGTCACTGGTGGGTTTTGAGTATGTCTGGGTCCCCTGTAGGTCTGTGATTGTATAGGTATGAGCAGTATTCTGTCCATCTCTTAAGAATGTTTTGGTCTTCTGTAAGACAAATCCTTCCACTATCTGGAATGGTGGAGGAGCTTCCTTGTTTTACACTGGTCAAATCTTCTCCAGTTGGTATGCTTTCTTGCTATTATTTTTCTTCAGATTATTTTCTATATCTTTACATCTTCAATCCATGTCTCATTTGCCATTTTCATGCTTTTCTTGATAATCTGGTTGAATACCCTGTATTGTTTTACTCCTTCTACTTATGATTTCTTCATCTTTAGCTCTTGACGCTTGTCACACACATCAAGGATGTCAGCTGTAACCCAAGGTTTCTTTGCTCGTCTATTTGCCAGGATCTCATTGGCTGTTTGGATCACTGTGGTGTTAAATATGTCAATCAATACTTCGGAAGAAGAAATATAAAAGAATACAAAATCATGGCTGATGACCTCTCTGTCAAAAAGGGTTGACGCAGCAGGTGAAATATTAATTCGTATGCAATAAAAGCAAAATGTATTACTCAGCCTCCTGACAAACATGTTTTCAAACGTGTATTTATTGTTTGGGTATTAGAAAGGTTAGAAAGGCTGACAAATAGTCGCTTAGAACACTTAACATTCTCTTAAATACACTATTTCTAATATAGCAATAACAGCATTTGTACCAACTGTAACTTTACTTCAGGAAGTCTTTCTGATCTTATGCATAAAATCCATAGGTTGCAGGGATAAAGTAAAAGGCTTCATGATGCAACAATAGCCATTCAAAATTACCCCCAAAATCCAACACAGACAATCATCACTTCATTTTCTCAATGTATGCAAAAGAGATCCATTCAAATCTAACAAATAATACATTAATGTCCTGGGGTAAAATACAAGTAGGATAAGACAACTCCTTCAGTATGATGTTCGATCCCGCTGCTTCGTCTGACCACATGTTTGTATGTAGTAAATTAAAGCAAAAAAACAACAACAGCGGGTGTTTTCTTTAAATAAACAGGAGTTTCTGTCTTTGTGGCTTTGTCTGTGACAATTTAAGTAACAGTGATCTGACGCTTATTAGCTCAGACATTTTTTAACGGTACTACAAACTGTCACTACTTATTATCTTAGTCGAAGTAGGAACGTTATTGCTAATAATATATAGAGATAGTCTCCAAACTGTACTCCTTCGTGTTTACAGCATATTAAAATCTCTCTCTCTCTCTCTCTCTCTCTCTCTCGCTTGTTGATCATAAGAGTGTGTGTGTGTGTGTGTGTGTGTGTGTGTGTGTGTGTGTGTGTGTGTGTGTGTGTGTGTGTTTGTGTGTGTTTAAAAAATCAAAAGATATGAATATCCTTTCTTAAAATGTTTTAAAAACACTTCTTTCCATGAATAGTTTACTTTGCCCAGGAATTTTTGCATATACTAAATTAACCTTAAACATTTACATTCTTAACCAAGATTTCCGGTTTTCAAACAGTTCTAATAAGTTCTAATAAGTTCTAATAAATTCTAATAAGTTCTAATAATCTAATAAGTTCTAATAAATTCTAATAAATTCTAATAAGTTCTAATAAATTGTAAGTTCTAATAAGTTCTAATAAGTTCTAATAAGTTCTAATAATTTAATAAGTTCTAATAAGTTCCAGTAAAGTTCTAATAAATTCTAATAAGTTCTAATAAATTGTAAGTTCTAATAAGTTCTAATAAGTTCTAATAATTTAATAAGTTCTAATAAGTTCCAGTAAAGTTCTACACGTTCGTTTGAAGGTAAACGATCATACTCAAGAGTCCTGGTTCGATCGCTCTCTCAAGAGTGGTGCCGTCAGGATTGCCAGACCCTGTGAGGATAGACTTTGGCAAGGTGAAGTTTCATTGACTGCAGACATAAATCCATCGTACACAATACATTTAATGCCGATCGCAGCGTGGCCCACGTTAATAGCTGAAGATAAACCGCTTTCAGCATTAAAAGAAAAGTGACACCAGGCCATAAACTTGAGAGCGAAGAGAAACCAGCCTGAGTTTTTGAATGGTGATGTATTTATATGTGCAATGTGTGTCTTATAGTTGTGCTCTTCTAAAGGGACTTAACTGCTGACATTACGAGTTTGTATTCAGTCATTTCATGTTTTTTCCAAGGTCATTTTTCATTCTACTTTTTAATATTTAAATGTTCGATACATTCGATCGGTTACGGTTTTAGTTTTTGATAGAAGCTGCGTTCATATTTGTGCGGTTCCATTTTGTTATTATCGATTTCGCTTTTGCTGATATTCTCTTTCTACTAGTATTACGTGCTAGTAAGTGGTACTTATACGACCACATCCACCGCCACCGAAACCACACTGCCGACACCACCACTGCAATCTCCCTTTATTATTATTATTATTATTCCTCTTTATACGACTTCTGTTTGACTGTCGGTTGTGATCCAAGGTCTCGGAATCTTACCAAGATTCTGGGAGATCCAAGGTTGTACGGAGGATGTGGGCACTTCCGAGGAGCGCTGCTTTGAGTAGTGGGGCGAGTCTGTGGTTCCAGGGAGTTTATTCAGGTAGCCTTCCAATTATGTTATGTTCCCCAAGGCTCCTATCACTATAGGCATCACTTCTGCTTTTACATTCCACAGTCTCTGAATTTCTAGTCTGAGGTTTTGGTATTTTTCAATTTTTTGGTATTGGTATCTGAGATCTTGGTATTTTTTTCAATTTTGTTTTTATGTTTCTATCACTTGGAACAGCGACATCAATGATTGTTACTGTTCTGTTGGACGTATTGAGAACTACAATGTCTGGTCTTTGTGCAGGAGTCACCCGATCTGTTCTTATCTCGAAGTCCCACTGTATTTTGACTTCTTCTGTTTCTGTGACTGCTTCTGGTTGGTGCATCCATGCTCTTTCTGGGGTTTTTATGCCATAGTTCTCTCACAGATTTCTATGTATGTGTTTTGCCACTTCATTGTGTCGCTTGGTGTATTCTGTTCCAGCCAGAACCTGACATCTAGATAGTATGTGCTCTGTTGTCTCATCCACGGCTTTGCAGAGTCTACATTTGGAATCATTTGAGATTTTCATGATTTTCGTTTTGTGTGATTTGGTGTTGAGTGCTTTATCGTGTGCAGCTGTTATGAGTGCTTCTGTTTCTGCTTTCAATCCTGCCTCTTTCAATCATGTGTGCGTTGATTGCTTTGTTGATATTTCTTCGGCTTGTCGTACATACTGGCCATGGAGAGGTTTCTGGCTCCAGGTATGTACTAGTTTTTGCTTCGTTGTTTTCTTCCATGTTCCATTTGCAGTAAAATGCTAATATTATATTGTAAGATGCAAAACTCAACCAAAATGGCTAATATAATATGCAAAAAATACAAATTAATGTTATAATATATAGAACAAAAACATCAATGTGCGATTGCTGCCACATTAGAGTTTGCTGTAGAATACACGCGAGGGATAATAGTTGGTCATTACAACGACTCTCACCATAAAGACAAAGATAATTTACCTGAGATTTTACTATTGCAATTGCAATTCCAAATCCTTTGTCAAATCCATTTTACATTTGAAAGCTATATCTCATATTTAATATTTAACTCAAACATATGTATTTATAAAGTATTAAGAAAAGGGGACAAAATCCCATCCATCCAAATACAAAAAAAACAGGCAATCCTTTCGAGGCTAACATAATTCAATCCGTATTTCGTCTCCAGGGAAAATTCCAAGGATTATGAGTCTGTAAAGATAACACGATAGGAATAACGAATCAAAGTAAAATTATGAAAGTTTAAAAATATAAATCTTGCTTCTTTAATGAACGCATTTTCTCTATTATTTTTTTTAAATGTATGCTTCCTCAACAGACAAAGGAGAAAGTAAATATGTGTGGCTGTTTAATGACTCACGCTACAGTCATTGCGCAGACAATGTACTTAAAAAATCTACACTCAGCATGCATCGTACATTGGAGCAATAAATTTATAGTTGGCATCATGAAGACATAACGAGCTATAAATTTACAACAAGCATTATCAAGAACTGTCAGTTTGAGCTCAGTGGGGATATGGTTATCAAATAAAACATCTCAAATGACGTTCAAGTAGTGTCAAGTCCCCTCTCTCCGGAATAACCGATACCCCTATTTGCAATTTACAGCTTCACCATTCTGACTTCTGTTGCACCAGACCCAGTGTGTTATCGTCATGGCAAGCGCTTAAAGAAACATTTATCCTCTTTATGTCGTGAGGTCGTTAAATGGACTTACAGTTAAAGTTAATTTGTTTACGTCATACTATTTTCTACGTTCTAGGCAACAGTAAGACAGATTTAAAGAGTGTTCCATACAATCCAAAGTAAGTATGAATAAAAGGAAGTGTTTATGTGTTGCTAAGCAAAACAAATGGCGTATATATACTGCTGTTATGCCCTGCATCGGCCCTGCAGTCCAGACGTTGGATATCTGAAGTCAACAGAAGTAATGACGATTACTGATGATATTGCGTCGTTAGTTTTATTTAACTGTAATTGTAATAATTGTATTGTAATCATTGTAACAATGAAAGATGAATGTTCTTTCCGTGCTTGCTGATTTGTTTTTGTCTGTAACAGGAAATATTTCTCTCATCACTGACTTTTTATAATATTTTAATCCAAATTGTGTCCATACATTTTATTCTTTGAAAATCACAATAGTTTTTCTTTTCCAGGTCACATACTGAAAGAGGCTAATATCTAAGATGGCTCGACGGATTATTTCATATATCATACTCTGTACGTATATTTTATCAATTAAAATTACTGAATGAAACTAAATAATAAGGCGGTGTTAGGTAACATATATTAATATTAATTTATGAATATTAATAATGATTGTGATAACAATTATAATAAGAATTGTAACATTAATGTTGTTCTATTAGTATTGTTTATATTATTACAGTAATAATTTCATATGTATTAGCATGCTTCATATCATAATTATCTATCTATCTATCTATCTATCTATCTATCTATCTATCTATCTATCTATCTATCTATCTATCTATCTATCTATCTATCTATCTATCTATCTATCTATCTATCTATCTATCTATCTATCTATCTATCTATCTATCTATCTATCTATCTATCTATCTATGTGGGGGGTATGTGTGTGTGTGTGTGTGTGTGTGTGTGTGTGTGTGTGTGTGCCTCTTTGTCTCTATTCTCAGATATCTTTCTTTCATTTCTGTCCCTGACTCTGCGTTTTGTCTCTCTCTCTTCCTTTTATACTTTTCATCAAATCGAATGCTTTTTAATATTTCTAAAGTCAGAGACGGAAGAGGTGGTATGCAAATTTTTTATTATAATAAGGTTAATGTTAAATTATAATGTTAAATAATTATTTAACATGCAAATACATACCATTTCAGGTATCTTTCTGATGGCCGTCTTTTGTTTGAATCCGATCATAGCACAAGGTAATTATTTTTTATTTAATATCTCTGTAGCTTTGTTGGGGGTTTTAAAGTTTAAAATAAAGCAGAGGGGTTTATCTAATTGTAATGTTTCGTTCAAGATTAGATCAATCCAGTAAATATAGAACATATATTTTACAAATATTAATCCCAGGTCCTCAAGGTCACTATAATGATTTGTAACAAATGTAGTTCACATGTCCTCAAGGTCACTATAATGATTTGTAACAAATGTAGTTCCCAGGTCCTCAAGCTCACTATAATGATATGTAACAAATGTAGTTCCCAGGTCCTCAAGCTCACTATAATGATTTGTAACAAATGTAGTTGTTTTTTTTACTACGGGTCAGAGTGTAAAGTGTCACGAGGTCTAAAATAAACTTTTGTGAATAAAACTGAACAAGCACATAAACGTATAAAATTAACAATATAAGTTTTAGCTTTACTATGCAAAATTAGCAACACAGATTTAATAATAGCAGTCTCAGTGTAATCTTTAATTCATAAGACAATGAAAAGAGTACAGCACGAGGTTAGCTGTGCATGAAGACTTAAAAACATTAGATTTATCTCCCCAGCGTTTTGACGATCAAAGTACGGAATGACCTGAGTGGGTTGCGGCCCGACAACAAAAATGAGGGTAACGAAAGGGTCACGCGTACCTAAAAATAATTATAATAAAAAAATTCTTTGGCGAGTTTTATCCCCCCTCCCCCCCCCATATTTGTGACAAACACTGATTCACCGCTATTCACTCCAGGCTAATCTGGGTGCTCCGCCATATTAGCTTCCTCAAGCAGAACAACAACTGTAGCAATTTCCAGTAACTTCCTTGTACTAAACATTCCACGATGTAGTCAACATACTCTGCCACCATACATTAACAGAATGCAGTGATTCCTTACACTTACACGCTGGGGGGGTAGATGCTTCTCGAGTCTACCATGGTTGTAATGGTTTATGTCAGTAAACCAAGAAATTCTGGTTAAAAACAAAACAAAAAAACGATGCTTCTTCCCTTAAAAGTATAATCAGGGAACAAACAATACGTTTCCAGTTTATTCATATCTAACTCCATTCTTTGTTACATTCAAGTCTCAAATTAACAGTCTCCTATTTTATGAGTGCATTATGAGTTCATTCACTAGAAACGATGTGAGTTCATTCACTAGAAACGATGTGAGTTCATTCACTAGAAACATTGTGAGTTCATTCACTAGAAACAATATGAGTTCATTCACTAGAAACGGTGTGAGTTCATTCACTAGAAACATTGTGAGTTCATCCACTAGAAACATTGTGAGTTAATTCACTAGAAACATTGTGAGTTCATTCACTAGAAACATTGTGAGTTCATTCACTAGAAACATTGTGAGTTCATTCACTAGAAACATTGTGAGTTCATTCACTAGAAACAATTGAGTTCATTCACTAGAAACAATGTCAAGTGTTTAGCATACTATATACGCGCATCATAGATCAAACATTTGTAGAAATAATAGTCTAATCACATAATAAATCCCTTTATAAAACACAGGTATAACATATCAATCACAAAATGCTTAAAATATTTCTAAATCCATTCTCTCTCAATCAGTAAATTAACTCTCCATTAAGCTAGCGGCTGCCTTTCATGACCGGACTTCTTGCCACACCAAATTCAAAGTGATTAGACAATAGAATTTGCTATAAACGTTTGATCTCATTCCATTGGCTGGTCTTGTAAATCTTAACCATTGGATAATATAAACTACTCCAAAACCTAATCTAAAACCGGTTTAGATTACATCAACAAGTATAGCACATTCTTTACCCGATCTGCTTACTTCCAACTTTGACAGTTAAAAATAAATATCAGCTCAAGGTCAGGTCACTTTGACATTTAACAATTTATATAACAAATACGTAGAAATAGAAATATGCAAATTTACTCTGCCACAATGCTCATATGTATATATGTATGTTCATACATTATAACGCATGAATTTACGTATTTATGAATGAAATATTTATATAATGTGCTATTGTATTTATTTATTTATGTTCAGCGTCATTGCTCATTTTATGTTTGTCTTGTAGGTGTATTATTATTAGTTTACAGTTTAGTATAAAGCTCTAAAACCATTGTCAATTATGATTAAGCACTCTTAAAAATAAGCATCGTTGCAATAGGATTACTGTTGCATGTACTCGTTTGGCAGAGTGATACCAGAATTTCTTAAGTAAATCTACCGATTGTCTATAGTGTAACTAATTCATTCTTAAAATATGCCAATTAATTACTAACGTCACACGGCCAGCCTCTTGCAGATGGAGTTTTGAAAAATCAGTTATGTCCACATTTTTATAGACTGCATGAAAAAGGACAAATAACGTGTCAAATTCATGTTTTTATTTTCACAGTTTACAATATAGTTCCCCACCCCCCACTTTTCTGGCAACAGAGAGAAACGATTTTGCATGACACCGTGTTTTTTTTTAACTGAGTACAACAGGCTTGACAGACTCCATATTTCGCGCCATTGCTTAATTATGTATTGTTGAATTGGTCTCGCCCTGCATATTTCGCGCCATTGCTTAATTATGTATTGTTGAATCAGTCAAAGTTTCATATTTTTTCTTGTCACATTGACTATCGTGTCACTCTAAATCCAAACTATGTGAATGCATGTTTGACACTTCAGTTTGTATCACTCTTAAGCTTTTAGTTTACTTGCACTGAAGCTATTAGTTTACTTGCACTAAAGCTCTTAGTTTACTTGCTATTAAGCTTTTAGTCTACTTGTTCTTAAGCTTTTAGTTTACTTGCACTAAAGCTATTAGTTTACTTGCACTAAAGCTTTTAGTTTACTTGCACTGAATCTACTAGTTTACTTGCACTAAAGCTATTAGTTTACTTGCACTAATGATATTAGTTTAAGTGCACTAAATCTATTAGGGTAATTGCATTAAAGGTGTGTTATATATCACTGTGTTTGTTATGGCATAGTTTGTAGACCGTGTTTTTAATATTGTTTTTCACCGGTTGTGGTTGTTATAGGACATTCTATCGTATAGTGGTTTGGGCATTTTTACAATGTGTGATTGTTCCGAAAAATAATTGTAGATGGTTGCTTTTACGGTATTTATTTCTACGTTGCTATGGTAATATTTACAGGCCTGTGTTCGTTGGTGTTTTACACAAAATATGACTGTAAAAGTAATTTTAGTCTGCTTAGTTTCTATGGTGCTGTTCACGACCTTGTGCTATGCTGACACTCTTTCTAGCCAGTGGTTTAATGACACTCTTTCTAGGAAGTGGTTTAATGACACTCTTTCTAGGCAGTGGTTTAATGACACTCTTTCTAGGCAGTGGTTTAATGGCACTCTTTTTAGACATTGGTTTAATGACACTCTTTGTAGACAATGATTTAATGACACTCTTTGTAGACAATGATTTAATGACACTCTTTGTAGATATTTGTTTAATGGTGCTATTTGTAAACGTGCATGATTCATTTGTCAAGGTACTTTCTGCACGCTGTACTTTGTCACGACTTTCGGATATGCTGTGACAGTTAAGACGCTGTTTGATTTTTATGGATATTTTGATTAAACAATATGTTGCCATTTTGATGCCGTTCATTTGTAAAGCCCAATATTTTTTTTCTTCGTAGTCGTTGTCTGTGGATATTGTGTTGAAGAAGATAAATCATTATGATATTATTTAATTTTTTTTTTTGCGTTTCGTTTCGTGCTTGTTCTAGTCTCAAAAGTATGACCGCACAATCTGAAGCCATTGGTCGCTATGGCATACGTCTTTTGTCTTGCATTTCTTGTTACTCTTCGCAGGCTGGCAGGTGCTTGTTGCTAGTTCTCTGTGACTATGGAAGAAGCGCGCTGAAAGGCCATTGTGTTGCCCATTTCATTTATGATAAATATATAATTATTGCAACAACAACATAAACAGAAAAACATATTTAAATATTTTGTGTTAAGATTTATTGCCAGATATCTTTACCAAATTTTGTTTTGTTTTTTCCAGTTACAACAGCATCTGATACCACAGCCACAGGAAACACAATCTCGACTACACACAGTGGAGCAACGAATGTTGTGTGTAGTGTCGTTGCTATTATTGCTGGTTTCACCGCTGCATTTCTCATCCAACCTTAGGAAATGCAGGGAACGCTCAAGGACTAGTTACTTATTTTCTCTTTTCCAACTACTAATTAGTTCTGTGGACATTGGAGTATGCATAATTTTAGATACAAATTTGACCAGAGGTTCTGTGGAAGACACAGAGGCTGATGACCGTCATGTCTTTATCTAAATGCATTTCTGTACGCCATTTTCAATGCTGCTAACCCTTTGTGTGATTTAGGTTAATGTTTTGTCATTTACTGTGTGACGCTTCGTCATCATTTGAAATGTATCACTTCCTCGTCATTTGAAATGCATTTGTGTTTCTGTCATATATTCTATCTGCTTTCCCTACAATTAGTAAAAGTAAAATTCAGAGTGCTTCTTTTCATACGAACCAAATAACATTCTGCTATTTGTTTAAATTACTCCTTTTTTTAGCTTTCCACACTATCAAAACTAGGAAACAATTGCATTTCTACGAATATGTTTCTGCATGCCGATTATTGCTGCAATGGTTGAGAGTTGAAATACAAATGTATTTATAATGAGTTATAATATACGATAAAGTCTGCTTATGAACACTTAAAATTTGGCTTAGGTGTCTCTCACACACAACAAAAAAATCTTGCAATGTACACACATTTAAAAATTCTTTTATTTAATCAGTAATGGAGATCAGTGTGCAAACCACAAATACACTATCACACACGCTTGTAACTAACGAGTTGTTAAGATTTAAGGCGATGTATTGGCATTAAATTCAATATTTTGCACGTAGGCTTACTGTATTAATCTGCAATGTCTTCTACGACTTTGTGTTTGTTACATTCAACTTCAAATGAAAAGAAAATGTCAGTTCCTTGGAGATATTTGTAGAAACTGCTGTTGCTGTAAACAACCATAACATAATGAATAAATCTTTAATATAGACGTGACTATATAATTATATTTTTCTGCCTGTCATTCTCTACTAAAAGTGTTATTTTTTTGCCTGTCATTCTCTACTAGTAGTGTTATTATTCTGCCTGTCATTCTCTACTAGTAGTGTTATTATTCTGCCTGTCATTCTCTACTAGTAGTGTATTTTTCTGCCTGTCATTCTCTACTAGTAGTGTATTATTCTGCCTGTCATTCTCTACTAGTAGTGTATTATTCTGCCTGTCATTCTCTACTAGTAGAGTTATTATTCTGAATCTTTTAAATCTTTTGAATTTTCAATCTCCTATGCAAATTTTGTGATTAAATAAATGCGATAGAGCTGTTGCGTGATTTGGCTGCTTCTGTTAATTTAATTACTGAATGTCTATTCACCTCTCATTAAGACAACTATTAATTGGAGTTTAATAATAGCGATTGAATGTGTGGTTTTCATTGCATATAGCAAATATTTGACAGTAATTAATACTTTTGTATGTCAGAAGCATTACGAAACAGAATCCCGAAAAAAAATACGTAATCAGTTATCGGATCAGATTTTGCCCATGTTAACAAGGTTTATGCTAGAAACTGATGTTAACTAGGTTACTGGAATACTACCATAACCATAAATAAAATGGATGCGAGAAGAAACATTTCATTTTTTTTAATTTAAAAACCTATCTTGAAAGAGAAATATTAATAAAAATTAATTAATAATGTTATCAAAATGTAATCGATTTAATTATAAGATAGGATTTTTAAAAACTGAATTAGCACAAAAACATGACCTGATAAAAAAGAAAACGGATGTCATTTTCGAATTTAGCGGTGCAAAATTGTTCTAAATCAGTTGA
Organism: Sinotaia quadrata; assembly: GCA_028829895.1. Lineage (NCBI taxonomy): Eukaryota > Metazoa > Mollusca > Gastropoda > Architaenioglossa > Viviparidae > Sinotaia > Sinotaia quadrata. The sequence goes on from CM054182.1 coordinate 12,466,154, forward strand.
AAAAACTTAGACAACTTACCCCCACACACACACCAAAAAAAAATGTTACTGTATTATAATAGTACAAGCATGTTATCTGGGCGTTTGATAGCAAATAAAATCGCTTTTGATCTAATCTGAATTTGGAAATTGCACCCACTCAATTTCTTAACCACTTCAAAGGGCCCTTGCCAAGATACATCTATATTTGTTTCAGTGCAGAGGTAACAACAACAATATTGGCGTACCAATTTTAATGATAGAAGCTTTCGTTTTACGGTTGTACAGACACGCCTGTCTAGCTTTTCTTTTGCGTACATTTTGGGCTGCTGACGTCGAAGTTTCAATATGGTTGAAGTTCGATCTCGTGTTGGTAAATCAATATTTAATCTATATTTAGCAAGTCCCCATCCACCCATTTTCTTCTCCAACATAAGATTATCAATATGCGTAAGAAAGTCAATCAATTTAGCAATACTGTTTTTAAATGAACAATCAAATATACACATGACAATTACAATGAAATAGATTACTTGACATCAATATTACACGAACTCAAGTTTATTACTAATACGGCTGAACTCAATTCAGTCAGTGACCTTACTCTCTTTGACGTCACGGACAACAGCTGACGTCATCTCCATGCCAGTAGTCTAATGAATTAACGCCTTTCTTCGCTAGTAATTAATCTAATGAGCTAACGTCTTTCTTTGTTAGATTTAAAATGTTTTACTTTAAAATCTTATAATTAAGAAAAACATTGATTTAAACAGTTCTGATTACTTTCAGAGTTCCATAATGTATATAATATATATACACACACCCAGGCAATTACCAGGTATATTAAATAAATATGAAAACCTGTGTACACAAATCGTCACACGCCTACAAGCAAACGTAAACAGAAATACATTAACAGCCATCAAATACTTATAATTAAGACATATCAGATAGAAATAAACAATAAGCGGTGTTTATTTTACTTTATTTTAATACATATTAAAACAAATACCTTAGTTCCAGGGTTGTCATTTGCAAAACTCGTAGAGATTCTTTGAGCTCTTTAAGCATAGGGCGCAGAACGGTAGGTATTTTCATGAATTTATAATACTGATCAATTTTGACATAAAATATTATCCCTTTGATAACACACGCTATTTGTGGTCAATTAAAAGCTTTGGAGACATGTTCAAAACACTAACAACATACATGCTCGTCATAAAATCTTGAACAAAATTATACAAAATTTATTCTGTCAACAATTTATAAAACGGAATGGAAGGTCACAGGTAATCGGAGTTTCATGAACATCAGTGAACAGTAACAAACAGTATGTGCGTGGCACCTCGACGTTTATAATTATAAAAACCGTTACAGGCAAAAAAGGGCAAACTACCTACAACGTACTGGTTTCTTAGGAGACCACTGACCAGTCTATTACAGTTCCACCTTAGCAGCAATCGTAATGTACGCTGACGTAGTGGACTAATGAAAATGTGTTGATTGAAACGGATGTTAGACGGTCAAGGCCAAAGTTCCTTATGTCGTATTCATAGAGGTGTGGCTTTAGGATTTTTTCCGAAACGTCTCTAGCACAGGCACTGATTCGTTTGCTTAATGTAGTGTTAATATTCTCCAACCCCTTCACACGACAAACATACCTTTTATTTTGAAAAAATGTATTTTAAATTGTCTATAACGGTAATAATTAAAAAGAAGTCGTTAATTATATACATTATTAGTAATATACATTTATTTAAGTCATACCTTACATACAGACAATTTGGAACATAAAATGCAACACTTTCGAATATATTGTGTAATTTGATGTGTAAGTTTTCACATTAGAAAACTGATTTTTAGTTTAGAAATTTTCCTGTTGAATGGTATTTTCACACTGTATGATATATTTGTGACTTTGCTATTGGTCATAGTTGGAAGTGTAAGTTATATTTAGCTTTAGTTTGCGATACAAACCCAATACTCTGTTACAATTAGTTTATTTTGTGATACAAACCCCTTACCCTGTTATCATTAGTTTATTTTGTGATACAAACCCCTTACCTTGTTATCATTAGTTTATTTTGTGATACAAACCCCTTACCCTGTTATCATTAGTTTATTTTGTGATATAAACACCTTACCCTGTTATCATTAGTTTATTTTGTGATACAAACCCCTTACCCTGTTATCATTAGTTTATTTTGTGATACAAAAACTTCATTATTACTAGTTTATTGTGTGTTTTGAACCTTTTACTCTAGTATAGTTTATTTTGTGATTCAAATTCTTATACGCTATTATATTATTATTTGTCTCCAGTCCCTTTATTAAAAATAGTTTACTTTGTGAATCTGTCGTATTTAATCTGTTCTGTCTCCAAACTCTTTATTATAAATAGTTTACCGTGTGAATCTGTTATATTTAATATATTCTGTCTCCACACCCTTTACTCTGTTGTATATTTTTTTTCTGTGGACTCGAACCTATTTCCTGTAGTATATTTAGTTTATTATATGATTCAAACTTCTCTATTCTAATCTATTTATTTTATTATTCAAAGCCCGTTAAAAGTGATGAATATAATGCAATGTGTGCTGTGGTGATTCAACTTTGTTCGATTTACATAATGATTTATGCTTACAAAATTGTAAAAACACAAAGTAAAGATTTTATTAAAACATCCTTTATCAAATGACGTAACGACAGGCAGTATGGCACATTAAGAGTTACACATTAGCATTGTCATTATATCTTAACTTATCAACAAAGGGAAATAAATGTAGGTTTTATTGGCTGCTCACACAAGATAATTGTTTTTGAATGTTGAAAATATTATTTACCTCAATGTTTTATTTACTGAATACGCTACTTACATGTAACATGACAATCTAAATGTTCTGATGTCCACAATTGAATCAGAAATGTAGAATAATATGTGTGAATAATTCTAAAACTGATATAAAGAATGAATTCTTTACTCCCAGCAAGGGGAAGTAATTTTATCTAAACTGTACAATAACGTGCGTTCAACGCAACCGAATGAATTCAACGTAAAGCACTTAATAATACATATATAAATATCCAATAAGCGTTCTTGACCCAGAATTTGTGAGTATGAATTATTTGAAGTACTCAGTATTATTAAGAGATTAACGTGAAAAGAATTGTTAATGGTGAAATTTTAAGTTGGCATTCGATTGACTATATTTCTGTATGCAGAAGTTCGGAGTCGTTGAAAGTAAAGCCTTTAGGATCGCCATTTTCCACGTCAGCGCCATCAAGGACGTTCTGTAAATAGTTTTGCCTGTTCTTATAGGCGGGTAATTCGTCCTCATTTCCGTAAATATTAATCTTCATTTCTTGTTCTTCATTTTCCAGTGGTGGGCGTATCACATAATTTTTGTCCATGGAATCGCTCGAGGCAATACTGGGAACAGAGAGACATTGATATGACTTAATCAAGCTAACAACAATGGAACAAACCCAAAATGAAGACTAATAATTTTACGTGCTTTCTTTCGTTCCTTGCTAATACCAAGTACAACTAAAGAGGACAAGTTCATCGACTAAATTATTTTCCTTAGGATTTTACTAATTAGTTAAGAGTATAAGAAAAATCCTATCAAGACAATAAAATACAAGTACCTAATGCAAACGCAAATAGGAAATAAATAAATACAGATTTTAAAAAAAATATTTATATTTAACTAATCTAGTAGGCATATTTGCAAATTAGAAAAAAAATAAAATTTAATTATTGTTTGTAATCAAAATACTTATGACTTCAGTAATATTGTCACAACCGTACGGCAAATAATGAATTATAAATAACTATTTATAGAATGGACGAAGTGAATGCATACATTGAAATACATGACTTTGTCAAGGGGAGAACAAAATGAATACACACATTAAATACGCGACTTTGTCAAGTGGAGAACAAAATGAATACACACATTAAATACGCGATCTTGTCAAGGAGAAAATTCCGGAAGCAGTTAACCAAACATAACGTAAGATAATAAATGACGTCTAATGATCAATATCGGATACGTAAAGGTCACTCTGAGGTCACTCCAGCAAAAGGTTATGTCATACCATGGCACTTCTTTATATGAGAGAAGCAAAAAAGGAAGGTAAAGAAAAGGAAATACCTTGTGTTATCGACGTTTGTTTCGTTCATGATTTCTTTTCCATATAATGGATTGTTTCTGTTCAAGAAAGAGAAAATAAATATAAAGCTCTGGATTGGTCATTTCAAGACAGAGAAAATAAATATAAAGCTCTGGATTGGTCATTTCAAGACAGAGAAAATAAATATAAAGCTCTGGATTGGTCATTTCAAGACAGAGAAAATAAATATAAAGCTCTGGATTGGTCATTTCAAGACAGAGAAAATAAATATAAAGCTCTGGATTGGTCATTTCGAGAAAAACGTTGAAAGTCTTACTCCCTACGTTCTTGTCAATGTTCATTTTTCAAGACTGTTCATACATCTGTTTGTTTGTTTATCTACCTACCTACCTACCTATCTATCTATCTATCTATCTATCTATCTATCTATCTATCTATCTATCTATCTATCTATCTATCTATCTATCTATCTATCTATCTATCTATCTATCTATCTATCTATCTATCTATCTATCTATCTAACACAAACTGTTTACTTGTGGGTGAAATCTAAAGATAGTTTTATTAATATAAAATATATCGATCACCAACCTATGAAATCTAAGGTAGTTTACCACCTTAACACACTTACTTAATTCCGCTTCTGTCAAGGGGGGAAGATGCAATTGGCGACATTTCTGAAAACAAAAGTTTAAAAACCGCTAAAATTCAAACTATATATGTCTTCGGCAATTGTTTTTAGTTATACATTAAATTTGTGGTCCATATTTTAATAAACAACCAATAAGGTTTTAAATGAATAAACATATATATTACATATTGATTACAAGTAAAAATCCATTTCTTAATTTGAAGTAAATTGCAGAAAATAAATTTCATATGCTCATAGTTTGCATACTTTTTCAATATAAAGCAGAACAATATATGTCATGAGGGTAATGCTTACGTCTAATTTACGCATAAAAATAAAATAAACTTATGAAACATGCCAGAATGCACAACGTGAAAGTTGCAGGACAAGAAAATCTTGAGTTTGTAGAAATTTTATTCATCGCCTAATTATATGAATGAATGAACAAGCTGCATCTAACATTTTAATGAGAAGATGATTAGATGTTATCAAAATATTTGAACAAACGTGCCAGAGATATGAACAATTTTGTACTTTATATGTAAACAGACAGAATAATGATGCAATTTGTCTATAAATAGACATTAATAATGTTTGTTTTCTTTGTATGCATACAGCCACAAACAATGTTGTATTTGGTATGTGGACAGACATACACACTCTTATATCTGGTATATAAACATAGAAGAACAATGTTTTTCTTTGTATGTAAACAGGCACAAACACTGCCTTACAGACACTAACAATGTTTTTCTTTGTATGTAAACAGGCACGAACACTGCCTTACAGACACTAACAATGTTTTTCCTTGTATGTAAACAGGCACGAACATGTTTTACAATGCATGTAAACAGTCACAAACACTGCCTTACAGACACTAACAATGTTTTTCCTTGTATGTAAACAGGCACGAACATGTTTTACAATGTATGTAAACAGTCAAAAACACTGCTGTACAGACACTAACAATGTTGGACCTTGTATGTAATGTATGAGTAATGTTGTATGTAGTATGTAAACATACATAGGCAATAAAGTATAGTAAGCTAACGCACTGAATAAACCACAAGAACAATGGTTCTCATTAAGTAATATGAGTGAACAGCTAAACAGTATTCTTTTCCAATAAATAAACATGATAGTAAAGTGTCTTGAGAATAAATAAACAAGCAAAACATAAGAAAAGTACTACTAATAAAACTTAGGCCTAACTTACAGTCACACAGATATATGACTTCTACGACTTCTATTTTACTGTGTAGCTAGACTTCTAAGTACTTAGTGAAAGAAAGTCCAAGGAGAGCTTTACTTTGACTTCTATTTTAGCTAGACTTCTATGAAATTAGTGAAAGAAAATCCAAGGCGAATTTTTATTTGGAGGGCATTTGGGCTCTCCGTAGCCAATGATGTAAATTACGATTGATAAACTCTAAATGAAATGTCACAGAAATGTTAGTAATATAATTTCATTATGTTAGTTGTGACTGCTCATATTTGGTTGTTCAAACTTTTTTGAGAAAACAAACACAAAGAAAGGCTAATTTGGTAGAAAACATAAAAGAAATAATTTTATTTTGCTAAGAGATTAAACGCTACGAGTTTCGAACGAAAAGACATACACACCTCCAGCACTAGTTGTTGCAGATTTGAGCTTTCTCTTAAATCTGCAAAGAAGACAAAGTATTAAATGTAAGACAAAGTATTAAATGTAACACAAAGTATTAAATGTAAGACAAAGTATTAAATGTAAGACAAAGTATTAAATGTAACACAAAGTAGTACATGTAAGACAAAGTATTAAATGTAACACAAAGTAGTACATGTAAGACAAAGTATTAAATGTAACACAAAGTATTAAATGTAACACAAAATACTACATGTAACACAAAGTAGTACATGTAACACAAAGTATTAAATGTAAAACAAAGTATTACATGTAACACAAAGTATTAAATGTAACACAAAATACTATATGTAACACAAAGTATTATATTTAACACAAAGTATTAAATGTAACACAAAGGATTACATGTAACACAAAAATAGCAAAACAATGACAATGAAATAAAATGTATTGATTGTTTGTTCGTTTAATTATGATAAAAACAATATGACCGTGTAAATACTTTATCGACGAGTGCGTGTTCAGGGTTTGTTTTTATAAAACACCAGCTAAGTGAAAACATTCAAAAGATGATTATGTAATATGAATGACATGTAACGATTACTACAAGGGGAAATGAAGAACAACTATTGCCAATGCTTGATGAAATTGTATAGAAATGAATTATAATTTGGTAACTATAAGTTTGTTAGGTCTCGTGTCAGACTCGTGTTGGTAAAATGTCGATTCACTTCAATGCTAAATGTGTTTGTTGGATTCATGATGGCGGACTGAGTTTGCGACACGTCATAAAAAGAAAGCTTTGTTTCATAAAATAAATATTTATGTTTCTTTTCAAAATACTGTCTGCTAGATACCTTGCATTATTCTTATAACTAGTCCATTTATTATTGTTTTCATTGATACACTAGTTAGTGGCATTTAGTTGCTTGCGAAATTAAAGTTACCTTGATAATCTATTACTCGGCGATTCAAGAACCCATCGTAAAAAACTTAGCCATCTTTTAATTCAAACACACTATCGTAGCATTCAATCCAAGCAATTCTACAACCGCTAAACAATTCAGTAAGCCATACGCAATAAAAGACATTTACATTCTGAAGTTGTTCAACATTCAATCCAAGCAACTCTTCAACCGCTAAACAATTCAGTAAGCCATACGCAACAAAAGACATTTACCTCCTGATGTTGTTCAACATGAGGAAGAGAGTGATGAGGAATGCCATGACAAGAACGACGATAATTGCTGCCAGGATGAGTTCTATTTTTGCCCCTTCGGTGTCTCCAGCTGCCGCTGCAACCTTTTCGGTCTATAAGGAAAAGAAATAACATCAGTCACAAGCTAACAACTATGTGTTTCTCAATGAAACTGGTCTAGGCTTTAATTCTGCATTAAATTCTTCACCAATCGTCCCTTGCACTTCAGAACGGTTTTATGGGCCAGCTAAAACTATTTTTAACGTATAATTAGTTAGTAAACACAATCAAACAATTAAGATATGTATGCGTATGTGGATATAAGTACAAATATGTGCTTGTGATTATGTGTGGATATATTTACAAATGTGTGCTTGTGCCTATGTGTGTGTGTCTGTGCGCATTATGGAACATAACTAGTTTATAATGTATTTTCAAAACTCCCAATGATTTCCAATAACAGGCTTCTGGACCACAAAGTCCAATTATACAAAAAATCAAATCTAGATGGAAAGATAATGTTTGTGAAATGATTTGGTGCAGACAATTCGTTCTAAAACTTTACTCAAGTAATGTTTGACATAATCGGATACTTATGCTGAGTATACAGTTATAAAGATCATTCATTCATCCATCAAAATAGTGCTTCAACAATTTAAACCTATTCAATTTTAATATATACATTGTACATTGTTTATTCAAGTCACTAACTCCTTAGATGTAAATCATGCTGCCAAAATGCTACCGTAATATATTTTGTGCGTACACACACATACACACACATACGCGTGTAGCTATACAATACTGTGATGTTTTATCAAGGTGTTTATAAATAAATATATATTAATAAGACAATAATTCGGTGTAATTTTTATCAGTGTAGTATAATTCGGATTTGCTTAATCGGTTATAGACTGATCTTGGAGGTAGTGAAATAATTAATCTATTTACTACTTAAATATTAATTTATACTAATAAATGCGAGTATAATGTGTATAGAACTGTTTGGCTTTGTAATGACTGAAATCAATATCTGTAAAATCGGTTAATATGGGTAAATGACGTTTGAGTTATTTCCCTTTATTTTACACGCCGTCCCAATTTATAATCATCTTGTCTGTGTCAGTCCTGTTGCTGCACTCAATACGTATTTGTGTCGAATTGATTTTGTTTGTATTTATTATTACTGTAAATGGTGCTGTATTTGCTCCGATTTTGTTTCGCTGTTAGGACTAATGTCACGTGACACTTGAGTTGTTAGGTGACTAAGGTTGCATTGGAACTGTCACAATCCACGTGATATTGCCTTACCTGAATGGACAAAACTTGATAGGAATTCTTCATAGTCTGAATTAAAGAATTCAAACGATCCATGGTTCTGAAATGATAAAACGAGAAAGAATGAGAGAACAACACAGCAAAGAGGGATCTCTCGGCTTGTATTTCCATTTGGGCACGACTTTCAATATGTCTGTATTTTTACTTTTCTGGATTCTTTCTATTTTCATATGTCTTCGCACCCAACATCTTTCTTTTTTCCTCTCTCTCTCTCCACCTCCCACCCCCCTACACACACATAAACACACATACTGCCATATTCTCCACATCACATTCCTTTTCTCTTCAAAATATTTTGTTTATTTTTTAACCACGAACGAAGCTCTGCTATACATTGCTCTTTACTTACTTTCTTTTCAAGCGTGGTAACATGTGGGAAGTTTAGTGACTCTAGAATTTAAATGGTTTAAATTTTAAGTGTAAGGTTTAGGTTAAGTTTAAGTTTAATGTTTAAGTGCAAACCTCGCTTGGGTACGGGTGTCTAGTTCAAATCCTGATGATGGATAGCTGACATTCCTCTCCCTCCCCCAGGATTTTGTAAGTGTGGCCGATTTTAAACTTTCACAGATTAAGTGGAATGAAGAGTTAATACAATCTTAAGGTGCTTGCTGTGTGTTGTGTTTTTTTTTAATCGTTTCTTGGGTGATGATGATTAAAAGGTATTTGGTAAACTGATTGGTTGTTTCGTAACTGGAGGTTGTTGGTTAGGGGTTGAATGGTGCCTGAATACCACAAGTGAAGTATTTTTACTACTTCCTTGATTTTATTTAGTCAGACGTACTGTCTTGGTCACGTGATTTTCCAAATGTAAAATAAATCAATTGGTAGCTTCTTTAATGTATTTCCTTAGAATAAATGGAGACAAAAGTAGAAAACGTACTCTAGCAGACTGCTGGCATCTAGAATCGTCTCATCTGGTTTTACAGCATGGATGAGTAAATTTGACCTAAAAGATAAATACACAATTGTTACATATGAATCAATGCATACGACTCCAACACAATACCACAAAAGACTTTAACAATACATATTATTACAGAGCAGAGTGTGCATATGTGCCTGCACGCAATAACCTTTCACCTTTCCATGGTCCTATCAATACATCTGTTATGACAGAGCAGAGTGTACATACGTACTAGCATGTAATAACCTTTCACTTTTCCATGGTCCTATCAACATACCAGTGAAACTGAGAAGAATAATCACATTTGTTTAAATATAAAATCTTCTTAATGTTAATAACAAATACACGTCAACAAATCAGCTTTGGAAACATTTGTTTCGATTCATAATTAATCTAAGGCGTTGTCCTGAACGTCTTACGTTTAAATGCAATGATTTGATAAATGTCACATCTGAAACATTTAATTCTGAGAAAAATCATGAAAACGTTTCCCGCCTGTTCCCAGTACTCTTTACCACTTTGCCCGCCTTCACCCCAGAAGCGCATCCACCCAGTAATATACTCCTTAATCTCTCTAATCAGTCTATTGGTACCACCCATAAATCTACCCCTTATTTTCTCTATTCAGTCTAAAGGTACCATCCAGTAATCTACCCCTTATTCTCTCTATTCAGTCTATTGGTACCACCCATAAATCTACCCCTTATTCTATCTATTCAGTCTATTGGCACCACCCAGTAATCTACCCTTTATTCTCTCTATTCACTCTATTGGTACCACCCATAAATCTACCCCTTATTCTCTCTATTCAGTCTATTGGTACCACCCAGTAATCTACCCTTTATTCTCTCTATTCAGTCTATTGGTACCACCCAGTAATCTACCCTTTATTCTCTCTATTCAGTCTATTGGTACCACCCAGTAATTTACCCTTTATTCTCTCTATTCAGTCTATTGGTACCACCCAGTAATCTACCTTTTATTCTCTCTATTCACTCTATTGGTACCACTTCTTTTAAAAGCCGCAAGACAAATTACGATATATGTAACAAGTTAACTTAATGTTTCACTACTAGATAATGAACAAAATTATCTCCATGGTTACCTACTTGGAAGGATCTACGATGCCGTTGCTGTCAATAAACGGTTTAATTTCATCGGCTACAATTTCGTATCCTGTCTGTCTCGATATCTCTCTGAAAAGTAATGTAATGTAGTAAGACACTTTGAGTTATTTAAACGAATTAAAACGTAATGTACTAAAACACTTTGAGTTATTTAAACGAACTGAAACGTAATGTAATGTAGTAAAACACTTTGACTTATTTAAACGAACTGAAACGTAACGTAATGTAATGTAGTAAAACACTTTGACTTATTTAAACGAACTGAATTGAATTTGTAATGACTTTGTTGTCAGTGAAAGTAAAACGACTTACGAGTATTACGGGTATTATGCAGAGCAAAGATTAAAAATAGCACAGACGAACACAATGTACATCATTCGAAAACCTGTGTCCAAGAGGAGTACTCAGCCCTTTATTCAAGAGGTGGACAAGAATTTCAGCAGTTTTAGGGACTTTATGCTTGGGGTGTTCTGTCCTTAGAAAATGTTTCTTAATAAAAAACAACGAATCACAAACAATAACAACACAAATAAAACGAAATATTTGACTCGTAAGTCAAACTATTTCCTCGCCTCACTGGGTTTAGCATGACATATGAACAAATGGCGATAAATTGCTTTGAACAATTCGTTAAAACATCAACACACATATGTTTTATACGTACGCAAAATGATTGTCGCATTTACAATTTATATCAGCGAACGTTCATTTATATGCGCAAAAATGATTCTTACATTTACAATTTATATCAAAGAATGTTCATTTATATACGCAAAAATTATTCTTACATTTACAATTTAAAACAGCGTTTCTTTATATGTGTACGCAAAATGATTCTTGCATTTACAATTTATATCAAAGAACGAAATACACAAGTCTACTTCATAAATTTTAACAAGCAGCAGACTTTCAACATGCAATGTATGCAGATGTTTTAAATGCATGCCGCGTGTCAATTTTGCATAAATACAATGACTTAGAATAAATTTTACCAAACGGGCATTTTTGGTCACAAAATAATCAATAGTATGCGAGAGAGTTTAGTTTAAAATACAAACCTGACTATTTCAGACTGGAGTGTTCTCAGCCTGTCTTCCGTCTGGAAAAGTGTTATTCTGACAAGTTTGTCGTCGTCAACAATGTAAATCTACAAAGACAGAAATGCACTCTAAATGACAACATTGGAACAAGAAGTGCTCTATTCAAAATTGAGCACCACAAAAGTGATTATGCACTCTAAATAAGAAGTGCTCTATTCAGAACTGAGCACCACAAACGTGATTATGATTTCAGTGGGGAATATAATTTGAAGTTTCTGGACCAAAAGATTAATCGCAAAGAATATAGTCATTATACAAACAAATAATGCCAGTACATTGACACAACTTATTCAGGAATTAATTTAATACAGTTTGCCTGCATTATTGGAAAACATGAACGTTGTAAATCTCCAGTATAGTTTTACATGAAGATCTATAACGAACAACCCCGTTCGCATGTAAAACAAACGGTACAATTCAATGTATTATTAGAAAATAATAATCATGTATATATCTCCATTTTACATGTAGCATTTAAATAAATAACCACCTAAAGCTCACCTGGAAAAACAAACAAACAAATCATACAACTGTAAGTTTTCAAAACAAAAACAAACGATGAAAACACACTATTCTTCATGCAAACCTGGATCTTTTAAAATTGTAATAAAACACACTATAATATATGTTATATGTATTTTCGTTAGTCACAATTACCTTGAGCAGAGTGGTACTGTTGCCAGCCGAGTCGTTTGCCATGACGCGCCATTTATACAAGCCTTGGGCGTCGGCAGGGAATTTGACATTGGTAAGAACTGTTCCATTCTTGGTGAGGATAAGAGGTTCCTCGATATTTTTAACACTTTCGATGTTTTTAAGGGTCTGGTCCATCTCCAGGGGTCCCAAGGGATAGAAGGAATGGACTCGGTTCGGTGGAGTATCGGGGTCTGAGACGAGTTCCTAAGTGAGATTAAATATTGCTGGAGGTGAGATATGAAGGTATTCAATATCTAAGTAAAGTTTGATGCGCTAAGTGGAATTTGTTAATTTATTCAGCGAACTGTTAAGCATTTCCTAAATATGTTTGTGACAGTCTACACTTATGACTCCGAATGTAACGGTGTATATATATATATATATGCGCGAGTGTGTGTGTGTGTGTGTGTGTGCGTGCGTGCTTGCGTGTGTGTGTGTGTGTGTGTGTGTGTGTGTGTGTGTGTGTGTGTGTGTGTGTGACGCGTTGTATGATAATTCAAGGTAAGAGCGTGTGACATGCACCTCATTGTTATTGGTTATGATTATTATTTATTAATAACACTTAACAAATCACAAGTGACCGATAATCTCAATTTATAGTTATTAATAATTCTCCCACAATACGAACATGTCTTACACTTGGCTCAGTATAAGGTGTCGTAAAATTCTACTCTTTACACAGTAATACGATAGACGTGTTACTGTCACATAATATTTCTGCAAGTGGAAACTTCTTATTAAAGAGTAATAAAATCCGTCATTTATTTATAGTTGACGAGCCCCCATTCACCCGCTACTACTCCAGCATAAAGTCTTAATATATGTGCAAGAAAGGCAATAAATTTAACAAAGAATTTATTAAATCAACTATTAAATATACAACATGTGAATATAATCAAGAGAGCATTGACATTTACATCACTTCACAACAATATCTGATTAAACGTTAAACACTTATTAGTTTATCCTAGCATAGACATCTATCTATCTATCTATCTATCTATCTATCTATCTATCTATCTATCTATCTATCTATCTATCTATCTATCTATCTATCTATCTATCTATCTATCTATCTATCTATCTATCTATCTATCTATCTATCTATCTATCTATCTATCTATCTATCTATCTATCTATCTATCTATCTATCTCTCTCTATCTATCTATCTATCCATTCTCTCTCTGTCTCTGTCTCTCTGTCTGTCTGTCTGTCTGTCTCACTCTCTCTCTCTCTCTCTCTCTCTCTCTCTCTCTCTCTCTCTCTATATATATATATATATATATAATCAAGTTCATAGATATAATTTCATAATAGAAATGAGAGTGGAGTTTTAGAGAGATAATTAAAGTCAATGTACATAACATTTTTAATGATGGTAGCTGTTGCTAGCGCATGTTTACAATTACATGGTTTGCAACAAGTCACTATCTTTCTTATTAGATGACGGTCCAACATACCCCTTGCAGATCATTACACAACTGTTCAAGAATGTTCGACGCTCTCACAAAGCACACTGCGGAGAATCATCCAGGACTTCGTGTATGCTGTCAAAGCACATCACGATGAACGTTTCAGAATCTTCATGTGCACGACCCAAGCACACATCGATGAATGCTGAAAAAGTCTTCACGAATTCTCGAGACCAAACACAAGCTTAACTTTTCGTCGTATTGGGCTTTGAAAAGAATTCACAAGAATCACGTTTATTGATAAGTTCAACAACAATGTTGGATGAAGTGATTATGTAGAGTACAGTAGTCACTGCAATCTGAAGCAGATACGAGGTTACCAAACATCAAAACATCAAAAGGCATGCTCCCCTCTGCAAAGGTAAAATCAAGGGCAGCACTAAATTTCAGGTAAATTACATCTCAAAACTCCTTTCTCTCTTGCACACATTCTCAGCTTACAAATACTGCAACAATATTCGTTAACCTGATACTCACACAGCATAAGAAATAAAGCATCAAAGAAAATTCACTAGTATGTGAACAGAGAAATAATATTTCAATTACATCAAGCGTTCTCTAATTCAAATCATAGATCAATAGCAAACTTACGAAATATTCAAAATCCATTCTTCCTTTATCAATCTGTTAACTTTCCAGGGGCTAAAGATCGACTTGAGTTATATCAGAATCAAAGTGATTAGAATATAGAACTTTCCTCAACAAAATAACTTCTGGCCTATTCCCATTGGATTAAATTGTTATGAGCAAGTGCGAGATTATTAGTCAGAAAACTACTCATTTACTTGGAAATGGTTTGGTTTGCATCAAGAAAATCTAGCATATCCTTTGCCTGAGTTGTTATTTTAATTTTGGTGCTTACAGAAATATCATCATGCAAAATACCCGAAGGTCATGTCATTTTGATATTTAACAAATTATATAACAATTGAGTTTAGTAATAGGGACAGGCAATTTACTCTGCAACACAGTGAAAGTAAAATTTCACTTCAATTATTTTAATCTATTATGATACACACATCAAAATTATCTCAATATTATTTATGGAAACAAATAACGTTAATATGCTAAAATTAAATTATTATCACGTAGGAGACAATTATTTCCATAATTATGTGTCTTTACGACATTTAGTGTTGATTTTGTAAAGTTCTCAGAAGTATCACAATAATAAACAGTATTTAATATTTCATCATCATCATCATCATCATCATCATCATCATCATCATCATCATCATCATCATCATCATCATCATCATCATCATTATCATCATCATTACCATCATCATTATTATACAAATGTATTCCATACCAACCTAACCACAAACGTATGACATATTTAACAAGTGCTTTTTCCAAATACCTGAAGATTATATATGACGTGGCCAAAATCAGCTGTCGTCATAAATCCTCGCGAATACTCTGGCTGAGTGAAGTTTGGAGGATTGTCATTAACGTCAAGCACAGTTATGCTAACCTCAGTAGATGACGTTTTACTTGCCTGTAGGAAGATGTAACTTATCATTAGATTTAAAAGTAACGTGTATAAATCGTCATTGGATTTAGTAGTAACATGTGTAAATCGTCATTGGATTTAGTAGTAACATGTGTAAATCGTCATTGGATTTAGTAGTAACATGTGTAAATCGTCATTAGATTTACTAATAACGTGTAAATCGTCATTGGTTTACTTGATCTAACAAGTGTAAATCATTATTAGCGTAAATCCTCATTAACTTTACTTGATGTATCATGTGTAAATCGTTATTAACTTTACTTGATGTATTATGTGTAAATCGTCATTAACTTTACTTGATGTATTATGCGTAAATCGTCATTAACCTTACTTAATTTATCATGCATAAATCGTTAATAATTTACTCGACGTTTCGTGCGTAAATTCATGTTTAAAATAACAATTATAAAGACACAGACTCAACATTTCGATACATGACAGTATACATGTTTAAAATAACAATTATAAAGACACAGACTCAACATTTCGATACATGACAGTGTACATTTTTTCACCAATGTTCACTGAAATACATTTGTAAGTTTGATATCCCTTAATTTGTTTTAATGTTGGCGATGTGAACTAGATATTACTTATAAATCGAAAGGCTACAAAGCAACTCACCATAAGGTCATTACAGGCTACAGAAGATGGCGAACAGTCAATTGCAGTCACCGAGAACACAAATGTGACTTGCTCCGGCTTTTCTCTGTCGAGCGTTTTCACCAACGTTAAAACACCCTCGTTGCTCGTGTTGCTGCTGATGTTGAAGTAACTGGACATAACGGTCTCTACAAAATAACAATTGTGTTAGAAACCGCCATTTCCTTTTGAAACTTATGACGTTATTGTAAACATAAATGAATTTTTTACAAATAAATATAAGTACACATTCAAAATTACATTAGTGCAAGTATAAATTTGATAGTAATTCAGCAGCGTGTAGGAAAATGTATGAACAGTACAGCATTCAGAAATGTATAGACATTGAGAATTAGATTGTGTTATTCCATTCCTTTGTGTTGTATTAAATAAAAAAAAATCGTATTATCTGTGTGTACTCGTGTTGGTACACATGTCCTGTGTACGTGTGTTTGGTATGGGTAATATAAATACATTTATCAGTTCTCATAAACTATCCACACCTTTCATGGCCTTGCCAGAAAGATAAAAACTGTATTTGTATGGAACTGATGTTTAAGCTTTCTTTTTGCCATTATTTAGTTTGCACTTTTTTCTACAAAGTATGCATATTTTATAGGCTTTAAAAAGGAAAGTAAGTGAACTATATTAAATGTTTAATATCAGTGTGAAATAAACCTAAAATTATAGGCAATTTTATCAATAGCGAAATATGGAAATTCACACAAATGAATAAATGTTCACCATTGGTTTCACTGGCGGAATGAGGGAAGTATTCAAAATGAATTGATGAGGTTTAAGTTAAATATAAGGAGTTCAGTTGTTAAAACGTCTAATCACTAATTAAGGTGGACGTGAGCTAAATGGGGTTTCTTGTTCAATAAAAGCTAGTTATCTCAAGTTAATTAATATGGATTGGCGAAAGGCTACTGAAACCATGAAATATAGCTAGATACAAGTTAAGTACGGTAAACCTTAAATAAAAAATCTTTGCATCTTACCACCACTGATTATGGAATAGCACGTCCTCGCATCGTTGTCCGGATCTCTGGCCACTACAGTGCCCACTTCGCCAGACATTTGGCTCTCAGAGATCTCGAACGTGTACCGCGTGATGTTGAAGACCGGGGGGTTGTCGTTCTCGTCTTGGAGGACAATTTCCACGTCACTCAGGATGGTTTCAAGAGAAGAAGGGACACCTAGATCTCGAGCAGTGACTGAAATCTGTTGCAGTTTTCAAATTTAAAACGAAAACAGGGAAACACGATTATAGCTTACTTTCGACCATACATATGATTTAAAAATTAAAAAAACACGTTTTCGATAATTGCTGATTTATGTGTTGAAGTTATGTCAAGGATCATTAGAAGATGGAAAAGGTGTTAACTGTTTTGATGATGTATTTCATTTAAGAATAAATTACGTACATCACTCAGTGCTGGCGATACTGTGTATAATATGGTCTAAGCGTAAATGATGTTTCTGTTACACAAATGACTGTGATCTAATCGCTACATTAAGAGTCTTTAGTCTCAGGCATAGGCACCTATAATTCGCTTAAATGTATGCAGATATACAAATGCATACATGGTTAAAATCTGATAAAAGAATAAAGATATGAAGAAATAAACCTTTAAACGAGAAAGATAACTACATATATAAATTATATATATATATATATATATATCAAATGAAAGAGATACACATATGTAGAGATAGATGTATAATATCACCAAGTAAACAATAGATAGGTAGGCAGGCAGACTGATAGATAGATAGATAGATAGATAGATAGATAGATAGATAGATAGATAGATAGATAGATAGATTGATTGATAGATAGAGAGAGAGAGAGAGGGACGGAGAGAGAGATAGATAGATAGATCCAGGAAGATCGCCAATCATTCAAATATCTCAAATAATTACAAATCTACAATTTAAAGTTAAACATTTCTGATATTTGTATAGTAAAGAAAAATATCATTTTTATTATCCTTTCGACTCCAATGCGTTTACCCTCTTAGCTGTTTATTCACTTTGTGACAAATCTGTCTTCTAATCATTTACCATTAATCAAACATTCTAATGATTCTTACTTCAATTTATTTTACTACAGTTAACACTGAATGTGCTTGTGTGAATGTTTGTCCATGTGTTCTGTTTAAGTGTAAACAATTTTAATCATTGTAAATAACGAAACCTGAAGTTATTTTATCCAAGGCTAATATTTTTGTGAGGACCAATGCCATTAACAATAGTCTTTTTTTAAAATAAGTTTATTAAGATATTAGAATAAATTAAATTAATAGCAAAATATACACTATAAACTTACTTATTGTTATTTCAGTCGGCTTTGTCTAAATTATTTAAGTTTCTTGTATATATTACAATGCAGTTTATATATACTAGCAGTCTAATGATATTTCAAATAGTATTGAGATCTTTAATCAATTACAAAAATAATTTTTATTTTTCCTAGAAATACCAATCATTTTGTGATTTTGTTTTTTCACATGGAAATTGTTCTAGCAACCATAACTTCACTTACCCTAAACGATGACTGTATTTCTCTGTCAAAAGTGGCTGCTGACGTCAGTAGACCGGTGTCTTCGTTTAAATGGAAATGGTTGGCATCAGCAGGACTCATGGTGCTATTTCCAAGAATATAGATAACTTTACCGTTAGATTCCTTATCTTGGTCGGCGTCATCCGCTATGAATGTGTAGAGTGACGTACCAATGCCAGCGCACTGAAAAGACAATACTTACTATACAAAGCAATTATAACCAAGTATCAATTAAATATTCATTTTTTTGCAGAAGAAAGTTTGGAATTCGTCTAAGGATAAAGATAATTATGTCGAATAGTAAATATTCAGATTATGAAATATAAAATAGAATGCTTTAGTTTCACAAAATACAAAAACATTTGTTCAATTCTTGAAATCTTTTAGGCTGAGAGGGAGAACACCCAAAATAAAATTGTGGGAAAATGGTGACGTAATCACAAGAGGTGTTTGATTCCACAAAGAGCACATGGAAACGAAGAAAGTTAATTGGTACGGAGTTTTTTTTTTAACCCGGCAGTTCTAGCAGCTAAAGAATACCAGAGAAAGTTTAATGACCAGAGTACATTACTTAGTGCCAGAAAGCGACAGATGAAGTCCGAATAAAAGTTGCAAAGTTTCCATTAGCGTGCGACTAACCTGTGCGCTGGTTAATATTATAAAACTCTCATTGCTTAAAGGAAGAAACAAATAAACATCGTTTGGACAGCTGACTAACGGTAGGCGGGTCAAGATAGAGTTAGTGACCAACGAAATTAAAGAGAGAGAAAGGGGATCTCTTGTCCTGTGCTGACAGGGGCCGTAATTCTGCAGAACGAATATTTAATTTCTCGCTTCAGTGACCGTTTACTTGATATACAACGTTAGGTATGATTTAATTACTCTTTAAATTCTGATCTTTGTCTTCTGAATCTAGATTTTAAAAAATAATACATCCTTATAAATGAAAGTTGACATTTGTCTAATACATATTTGGGTAAACTCAAGATTGTTTAGATTTCCTGCATTTTAGGTTCATTGCTTGTGTGTATTGAAACATTCACAAGTGCCATCTAGGCCAGTATCAACTAGACTTTAGGACTAGTGACGTCATCTGCATAATGATGTCACTCTATGTTTAGCAATATCGTTCAGAATGTTGCTATTTACTGGAGTTTTTTTTTAAAGTGCACAATAGGCATTATAGTTTTGACTTCGTATTTCTTCGTCGGGTATTAGATTTTAATTACTGTGCATTTCTAGGGTGGATACGCATAGAGTAGTAATACTGCAATTCTTGATGATTTTTAACTTGTAAGTGCTATAAGGGTATTTTTTCATAATGTAATACAAATAAATTATTACCAAAGTTTTCCGTAGTTAGATGGTAACATTATCATGAATATGATGAGCTAGAGAGCTAATGAATTAGAACTTGACTAGCATCATTAAGATGCATAAAAGTTAAACTGTTAGGTACATTAAGAAATATCCATTACAGTTTATTTTTACCGTTGCACATTTATTTCATAACAGTATTCTTTAACTTTCCATACAACGTACTTCAGCCACAACAATGTGTGGTTTAGTACCACTTACCTCAGCCACAACAACGTATGGTTTAGTACCACTTACCTCAGCCACAACAACGTATGGTTTAGTACCACTTACCTCAGCCACAACAATGTGTGGTGCACCGTCTCTGAAGATTGGTTTGTTAAGGTTTACATCCACAACCTTTATGGTCAGATTGGCGGATACAGACAGTGGTACATTCCCATGGTCAGTTACAGTCAACGTGTAATTATACAGTCCAGCAAGGCCCACAATACTGGCCTTGACTGTTATAATACCATCACTAGGATTTATGATAAAGTAGTCTGCTCCACCCAAAGAGTGTATGCTGTAGGAGAGCCTGGCATTTTCACCAACGTCTTTGTCAGTAGCCATTATCATGTTCGGATTCATTTTGATCACGGATGTATTAAGAGGTTCTGTCTCGGCGACTGTGCCTAGGTAAGACTGAGTATTAGGATCGAAGTTAACGAACTTGGGAGAATTGTCGTTTGTGTCCAAGATATTAATAGTGATCTGTTTTGATGCGCGCCGACTGACATCTGTAGTTGGGTTGTCCAGCGCAATAATTCCAATTTTGTAGACATCAAGAGACTCCCTGTCAAGATTCCTTTTCACGGACAGTTCTCCCTAAAACAAAATGAGAGAAATGAATCTATTATTAGTAACAGTACTGTGGCAGAGAAAATTTGCCTCTCCGTATTCTAATCTTAATAATTATATATTTGTTGCCAATGTTAACGTGGGCACTGTTTATGATATGCTTTGTAAATGTCAGAGTAAACATCTCGGGTGGAGAATATGCTAGAAGGCTGACGCAGTCCAAACCAGTTCCATATGGAAGAGTAGTTTTTTTACTGACTAATAGTTTCACACTTGTTCATAACTACTTCATCCGATGGGGATGGACCGAAAGTAATTTTATTGAAGGGAAAGTCCTATTTATAATCACTTTGATTTTGTCCATAATTCAAGTCCAGTCAAAAAGGCGATCATTAGTTTATGGTACGTTTACTCACTGATAAGGAACGAATGAACTTAGAAATATTTCGTACATGTTTGCTATTGATCTATGATTTGAATTAGAGTTTATGTAATTGAATTATTATTTCCATGTTCACTAACTTGATTATGTTGTACATTATAATTGTGAAATTTGATTGATGCCATATTTCGTATGCTGCATTTGTATTGGGCTAATGAACATTTTTGCAGGATTTGTAAGTTGAAAATGTGTGTAAAGAGAGAAGGGAGTTCAGAGATGAACTATGCCTGAAATTTAGTGTTATATTAATCAAACATTGTTGTAAAGTGAATTATTAAACCTCTTGCACATATATTAAAACTTATGTTGGAGTAATAGTGGGTGGAAGGGGCCCAATAAATATAAATAAAAGTCAGATTTTTATTTCTGCTTTAGTTTCTACCTTCAGAAACTTTGTGCGACAGTAAAACGTGTATCTTCTTATTGTGTAAAGAGTAGAGTTTTACGACACCCTTATAATCCACCAACTGAGAAACATGTTTGTCTTATAGGAGAATTATAATTAGTAAGAACTATAATTAAGATCTCGATCGCTTGTAATTAGTTATGTGCTATTAATTAATCAATAATAATCTTAATGAGTAATGGTGCCCAAAGGTGTCATAAATGCATACATCGATATCTAAATTGCTTATAAATATCTACATTACTTCTATTCGGTGTAATTGATAATTTTGACAAAATTAAATCAACACTTACTCAGAAGAGTCAACTAATATTATTTTTTCATATTTTGAACTTTAAATATGTTTAAGTAGGAGGATACATTGTCTTTCCTCAAGATTTCATTTTTCAAGTAAAGAAAGATGTTGAATCGTATCTGTAAGTTTGTTTTGCATAACAGACTAAGTGTCTCTGTTCCGACTTTGGTGGATATATTTTAAAATAGTTACCACCCCACCTTTACAGAAAATATGTACAAACGTATCTATTATACATTGAATTGAACCTTCATTGGAAGGACGCATAATTCTGTTTAGGCCCACAAATCTGTATTCAATACTGTAAATTCGAAATACACATTCCAATAAAATGCTGCATTACATGATTTTAACATTAATTTACACGATATTATATCTGAATTTTTGTGAATAAGTATTATTTCGCTAATAATAATTGCATATTTCTTATTTGATATTTTGTACCAACCGTAGTTTCATTTATTGAGAAGTCGTTGACGATATCAGAAAAGCCAAATGTTATCATGGCATTAGGACCTTCGTCTTTGTCCGTTGCACTGATGACCCCAAACACGGTTCCATTGGCAGCGCCTTCAGAAACATTGAAAATCAAAGCGGTATTTGCAATTTCCGGGTCATTGTCGTTTTTATCGATGACATTTACGTGAACTGTGATATTGGAGGTCATCGATGGCTGTCCATTGTCTTTTGCATAAACGGTAAATTCGAGCGTAGCATTTGTCTCACGGTCCAGTGACCGATTCACGAAGACTTTGCCTGAAGATAGAATTGTAAATTTTATTTTACATGACATGAAAATCTTCAACTTGATACGGGTGAGCTTGTTTGTGTGTGTGTGTTTGTTTGTTTGTTTGTTTGTGTGTGTGTGTGTGTGTGCGTGTGTGTGTGTGTGTTGTGTGTGCGTGCGTGAGTGCGTGCGTGCGTGTGTGTGTGCGTGTGTGTGCGTGTGCGTGCGTGCGTGCGTGAGTGCGTGTGTGGTAGTGTGTGTGTGTGTGTGTGTGTGCGTGCGTGCGTGCGTGCGTATTTCTAACTTGCGCCAAACAGATAGATTAAATATTAGATATAAATTATATTAACATTATGAAACATAAACAAACAATAACACCAGGCTCGGTCTTGTTACAAAATACCTAAATGCTGTATTTCAATTTTCATATTACAATAACTGTATATATTATAACATAATACAGTGTGATAGTTGTATCTAAATTGTTTGGGGGGAGGGGCTGGTGATAAAATGAAATATCTAAAAATAATATTGAATGTGGTTGATACATATATTGATTTAGGATTCCATTATAAACCGTTACATACTGAAATGACATTTTGATTGCTAATCTCGTTTCCAGTTCAGTTTACATATTAAGATGGAAGGATGGATGGATGGATGATAGTGTTCTTTGTAAGATTTCACACACACACACACACACACACACACACACACACACACACACACACACACACACACACACACACACACACACACACACACACACCATTCTCCTCAGAGATGTATTGATGTAATTCAGACCTAGATTCATTAAATTAATATTAAAATATTAATACTTCAATGTTATATACGATGGACTGTCATAAATGTCCTCAGAAATATATTGATGTAATTTAGTCCTAGATTCATTAAATAAATATTAGAATATTAACAATACAATTTTATTTACGATGTGACTTAATGTTAAAAACGTAAAATTTAGCCATACACTTCAGCAATTAAAAGCTTAGGTCGAAAGTATCTCTTCATTTTAACAGTGCAAGTGTGAATAGAAATGTTTTAAACTTGATTGTCTGTGCTAGAGAATAAATTACTGACCTCAGGTAAATAGTGTACTTAGGGTTTAACAATAGGAAGTCAGAAGTCATTTATCCGTTAACGAGTATAGCAGTTAACTAAAAGACTGGAATAAGTCCAGCCCACGCAAATACTCCCACGTATGAATGAGAGGTGAGAATCAACTCATTAATGCTGCAAAGACAAGACAAAATATGACGTACAGATCACGTGACAGGAGCTAAAGTCATGAGTCAATAAAGAATTATGAATTACTTTTCTAAAGCTATCCTGGACCTGAAGATGAGAGAGAGAATAGTCTGATTTGCTAGTATCGAAATATCTATGAATCATAATATATTTTGAAGTCATACTGACTTATACAGATAAAAGACTGAATGGTTATGAACGGTTTGTAATCTTCACAAAATACAGTGTGTTTTCCAACTTGTTTTTGTAATACTTTTAATGGGTGTCAAGTATGAATATTTGCTATGTGTATGAACGAATGTGATTTATGATGAAACACTTTATTTTAATTTGTAATTCCTTTGAGACTAGAGTAGCGAAAGTGTAGAACCCAAGAATTAGTCATACTGCATCCATTGAATTGCAGTGTTTTCCTGTTGGTTTTCCAGTTCTGGTTGCCAGTTGTTTGTGGTTTTATCTTGTGAAGATCTCACTTAGAAAACATAACTGTATAGTAAAGATAGAAGTAGTAATTTATTCTCTTGCACTGTAAAAATATAGTCAAAAATAAATTGTACACTATAAAGGGGAAACGTGTCCATCAAGATGAGCAGTAAATGATTAAATATCGTGAAATAGGGAAGGGAGTAACCAGAAGGGAGTTGGCTAATCTTCTGATCTAGATTATGGTTTATTATTGAAATTGTTGTACATTGATTGACTTTTTATTATTCTTTTATAAATATTGTTATTAATTTTCATCCACTATTTGAATCATTCTTTATCATCTTCATTTTATGTAAAATCCATATTGTAATGTGAATATTTCCTTTGTCATTGTTTTATGTTGTCCAGTGACCACTTAGCCTGGAGGCTCAACAAACGAGTCGCTGGACCAACCGGTGCAACATCTCTGAAAATGGTCCTCGTTGTCTTAGATTTTTAATTTAGAATAAACGACCGACACACACACACACACACACACGCACGCACCCCTCCGTAAATACATCATCAATATGACTTTAAAATTCTAAAACTAAAAATGTGTATTTTTAAGGA
Source organism: Sinotaia quadrata (assembly GCA_028829895.1). NCBI lineage: Eukaryota > Metazoa > Mollusca > Gastropoda > Architaenioglossa > Viviparidae > Sinotaia > Sinotaia quadrata. The sequence goes on from CM054182.1 coordinate 12,491,419, forward strand.
GTGTTAATACTTTAAATCACATTAACAAAGAAAATAAAGAACATTCTATTTTTCTAGTTCTAAATAGTTCTAACACGTACCATCTGATGTGACCTGAAAGGAAGACGTTGTGTCACGGACAAAAAACGAGACAGTCTGGTCCTTGTCGAGGTCCACTGCGCTAAGTGTCGTCACTTCTGTGCCAATTGTCAAGGCTTCTGAGACGTTCAAGACTCCAATGGGTGTGATGATGGGTTTGTTGTCGTTGACATCGCGGAGAGTGATTCTCAAAGAAGCTAGATGATGAAAACTAATACTTGTAAGTACGTGGATTTTGACTGATTGTCACAGTAGTTAAATGTCAAAGAAATTACTCGCATTTATATGAATTCAGACCTCATTGTGGGAACTAATTCTAAACTGAATAAAATACTGTTATATGTGTAAACATATATTACACGACTCTAAATAATAAGTGTAATGTTTCTTCTAAGCATGTACTGAAAAGTAAATGTTTAACCCACATATTTATTTTCATTTAAAAACAATTAAAAACATCATTAATCCGTTTCGATATGTATATGAGATATTTGGCTCTTTATACTTCCCAATCAGATATATATGAGGCATGCATTTATTCTTCAGATGGTCATTTGTCAACAGAATTTAAAGTAACATACTGGTGGTGTAGTTATATGTAAAATAAAAGGTCTATTTGCTGTTGCCGCAAACTAATCTTTGATTACTATAAATCTATAAATGTAGCAGAAATAAAACTATCCAGTTTCAGGCTTACTTGTTTCTTCTTAATATAAATGGCGAAATGATGTACATGTCATGCAATAAATAATATAGTAGCCTAAAACCTGGGATAAAACTTTGATGGGGAAATTATAAAAGTGATCTATATTAACATCGATTCTTATCCATGTTCTCAAAAAGAAAATTACTGTGGTCAAGATCACGTACTCTTTGTGGTTTGTGGTACGTTGGATGACCCATTTCTGTCAGTCACAGCCATCTTTAAAATGACCATTTCAGCATTTTCTCTATCAAGAGTTGAATTAACCCGCAATGATCCGGTGCTTGATGATATGTTAAACCAACTCTGGAAAAGGAAAGACAACAAGATCCTGTTGTGTTAAACAAAAATTGTAATGAAACAGTGTTGCTCTGTACACAGGTGTATGAACTTTAAACGACATGAACTAATTTTGAAGAATACAATTAAAATAGCACGTTTACCCACACTTAGAAATATAACTTTTAATTCTCTTAGTATACACACACAAACACAAACACACACCTACATACACACAAACACAAACACACACCTACATACACACAAACACACACCTACATACAAACAAACACAAACACACACCTACATACACACAAACACAAACACACCTACATACACACATAAAATGTAAATGTAAACTATATATAATGAATATACACATGTAGGATTCATGCATGTAAGTATGCGTTTTTGGTTTTTAGTATAACTTTATTTCCATGTAAACTATAACAACTTTCTTACGGATAAAATAAATCATATGGTACCTTCTGTTTGCTTTTGTTTCATACGTACGAATAATAATTGATGATACTGTCACTTGTGATTCATTATTAACAAGCAAACAAACAAACAACGTACCCGAAAAATGAAACTGTCCACATTAACATCTCGATCAGTAAAAGCCTGAGATTCATTCAGAAGTAAACTGTACACAAGGTCATGATTTGAATCCGGGTCATCTGCAGTCACAGTAAAAATCACATCGCCAACCGAGGCATTCTCGTAGATGGAAAACTCGTACGTTTGTTCATTAAATTTTGGCGGTTCGTCGTTCACATCGACGAGCGAGATGGAAACTGTCGTTGTGCTGGACAACGGTGGGTCCCCTCTGTCAACTGTCAAAACAATCAGAGAGTAGATAGCGTCCTTCTCCCGGTCTAAGTTCGCTCCTGGACCAACGGTAATTAGACCACTTGTACTGTTCACTCGAAAGTTGTCTGAACCTCCGGATTCCAGCACATAAAACACGACATTGTTTGGCGCGCTTCCATCGCCATCAGATGCACTCACCTGGGTCACGCTTTGACCTTTTAAGAAAATAATAATAAAGAAATGGATGCCATGCAAGACTTTGAGCTAAACAGAAAATATTCACACAATCTGATACAATGACGACCGCATTTCAGAGATAACAGACAGCGTTTCTTCTGAAACCAGTCGATATAGAAATGTTAAAAATAACCACAATGAAATGTTCAAATGAAAACCTTTAAACGCTCTAATATGAATATTATTTATGTCAGTGAAATGTAACTGAGTGCAAAATCAAAGGCATTTCATGACTCATTAGATAATAAATGGTTGAAGACACAGAGACGCTATGAGCAGTCTTGCCAGTTTGCATTCAGAATGAACGTCCGTCAATGGTTGTTCTAGAAACTAGCCTGGCCTAGAGCTTTGCTCCAAGGCAACTGGCTGGAGCAATGGTAACAACGATGAATTCTTTACTAAAACATGTATATTTCAGAATTTATAATCTGCAATGTCAGAGCACAGCTCAAAGATACAAAGGAGTATGGGGTTATCAGTTCTTGTTTATGCGCAATAACATAGTCTGTAAATGAAAATTAAGCACTTGGTTGTAATGGTATTATTTCCATGGATCGAACTTAAATATCTTTTCACAGAGGACTGATCTAATGAAGGGAAGGTAGCTGCATGTACATTGTACATGAGATCTGTGACATAATGTATATTTTTAAATATATATAATTATATGTGTGCATGTGTATATGTGTGTGCGTTCGTGCGTGTTGTTTTTCAATGTACTGCACATGCAATACAGCATATATCCAGAAAAATCGAGAAGAGTTGCATTTCAACCTGACGAAGCTGTTATGAAATCCAGAACAGAGTGTACAATAAATATTTGGAATGAAACAAATAATATACTTTGTACTACACTGTCTAAAACTTGACACGATTGTTCTGACATTTGCTGCATGACTTCCACAAGAAATAGATATCCTAAAACGCAGTTTCTCTTAGCCAACAATTAAGCAGTTCAAGTTGCCGTACTCAAGCAGACGTAACTGACTAGCTAACTAACTAATCATTTTAAGATATTTTTAATACTTTTCTACAATATCTTCATGTACCTAGTTAAACTGGCATCACTTACCAGCTGGTGCATTTTCCGTAACGTTTGCTGTATAAATACGTTTTGAAAACACCGGGTGCACGTCATTTTTGTCCTGAAACATGAATAAGGAGGATTATAATAATATGTAAAAATAATGCTATATAACAGGAAAATTCAGGTGGATTGCAAATTTATAATGATTTTAATATTTATAATAAATGCTTTTGTCTTCATTTTTTGAAATGGAAGTTTCTCAGTATAAAAATTCATTTAATTAACCTCTTCCACCCTCTTGTTAAGCCGGACAGGAAACTGTAACAATACACTGCTAATATGTTACATCTTTATCCAAATTCTGATTACATGTCTGTGAACAAAGAAGGGTTGTTATTAAGACATTTTGAACAATTAAAATTAAATAAAATCGCATTTGAAAGCTTGAAACTATTGGTACACTTACTTCAACAGTAATATTCACTGTTGTGTTGCCTGTTAATTGAGGCCTACCCTTGTCTATGGCCTGAACTATGATTGTTATAACGCCTTCAACGTCAACAAGCTTTTCGTAATCCAGGGTTGAGTTGACAGACAGAACGCCAGAGTTTTCATCCAGTGAAAAATTAGAACAATATTTTGGTGTACAAGTTGTCATGCGGTAGATCACGTGACTGTTTTCATTACCTTGTTGATCATTGTCTTTGGCCTGGGGAATAGAATAATATGCATACATGTGTTTGTAGGTGATCAGTAATGCAGCGTTTAGACTATCCAAAGTGTTGTGCTCTTTGTTGTGAAAGACAGCAGAGGAGTGTTGTGTTCATCTTTATAAATCTGTTCTTAATAAATCTTGATTTAGGTACATAATTTATGAAAACACTGTGGAGGGAATAAGCCATTCATGGTTCAGAGGTAGACAGAAGATAAAATTTTTATAAAGTGAATGTACAGTTATGGAATAACATGAATACTGATGTAAATCGAATGGAATGATAATATAAGCACCATATATGCATTACCCGTCATACCAACAGCGTAATTCATTCCTTAAAACTAAAACAAAACATTGTAAGTGTGAAATATTTGGTAATCTATCATTAATTAAAAAAGTAAAATCAATCCAAATTGTCCAAATTTGTATCTAATCCAAATGAATACATCAATTAATAAAGAAGACATGGAACTTTGTTTCATCTCTGTCATGAGACTGGTGGACCAGAGACTACAGTTATGTATGCACAGAACGAAGGGGTATGTGTTGCGAATATCTGATTACGGAGTGAAAGGGAGGTAAGATTACATAGTGTTTATATATGTGAACTAAACAATGGATCAATTGAAAACATACTTTTTATTTAATTTGGTTTTTTAGTGCTAGAAGGGAGGATTGTTTATATTGTTTTATTTCAAATAAAAATAGCCATATACTTATCGATAAACACTGTTATTTCAGTATTTAAATCCTTTTTAACATAAATAAATAAATTTGTGGTACTTCTATCATTTGAAAAGCAAATAATAAATTAACGCTACTTTGTGGTTTATAAAAGTTCAAACGCGTACTCTTAAAAAATATTCCTTACAACAATCAATCCAATTATGTAAATGAATTTTGTTCCACAAAAATGTAGAATATTGTTGTATTGATGGTTACATATGTCTTTAATTTTAATCCTAAGCGTTTTAAGAAAGAAGCATTTCCAACAAAAAATTGTCTGCTTGTAGAAATCTTAATAAATCAGTAAAAAACCTGTAACGTCACGGGTGAAGGAAAGTCAGGACTGCCTTCTGCGATTCTACTCGCGTAGGAATATGCGAAAGCTGGGGTTTCATCGTTCGCGTCAGTGACTGTAATGGTCAGTGGCATTCCTGACCTACGACCCCCACCATCAGTGGCCACTACAGTCAGCAAATAAGTATCCTTTGTCTCTCGATCAAGAGTATCGTCCTTGCTTCTAATTTCTCCAGTGCTGCTGTCGATTGTGAATCTACAATGTACGAGCAAGTTTAAGGTTTTAAATCTTTAGAGTACATTCTCAAGTATCAAATATATTTTCTCTATCTCATGTAGTTACATTTGTTAAAACACAAATGAAATTCATTTTGTGACCGCTTGACAGATGCAAAATGTAGAGTATATGAAAAATAATTATTTTTCAATTATAATTGTGAGCTGTTCTATTTATAACTACTAACAAATGTGTAAGAAAGTTGAAGCTCTAAGAATAGGTCTTGGAATCTGGAGGTACGTTACAATACCATACATATACCATACAAACATGCATACATAGTACACGCAAGAGTGTAATTTCGTTACAAATCTTGCACGCAACAAATCTACCTGTCACGATCTCCTTCAAGAGAATAGGAAATGCTACCGAATACCCCAGTATCGTTGTCTATTGCCTGCAACGAAAGAAAGAAATGAGGTTTCAAACTTACGACGAAACAATTATAAAATTATTGATTAAAATAATGTGAAAATTACCATTGGCCTTACCATAACACAACAATGATACTGTGATGTAGCTCTACCATAAACCAACGTTTCTGTGATGTAGCCTTACCATAAACCAACAATGTTACTGTGATGTAGCCTTACCATAAACCAACAATGTTAATGTAATGTAGTCTTTCCATATCACATGTTACTGTGATGTAGGATTACCATAAAACAACGTTTCTGTGTTGTAGCCATACCCTAAAACAAGTATGTTACTGTCACGTAGCCTTACATAACACACATATTACTGAGATGTAGCCTTACCATAAAGCAACAATGTTACTGTGATGTATCCGTACTATAACACACATATTACTGAGATGTAGCCTTACCATAAAACAACAATGTTACTGTGATGTAGCCTTACCATAAACCTACAATGTTACTCTATATTGTTAATGTACTAAACATAAGTATTGTATATTCTCAGCATTTAGTAAGAAACTTTTTTAAACTTTCAAATACGCTAATTTCAAAGCAAAATAAATCCATTTTAAAAGAATAGACATAAAATTATCATGCAATAAAATTAATGGCGTTTCAAGTTTAATAGCATCATGATTAGCCAATGTATACGTCCGTTAACTGTGTTTCTTACAAATGTTAGTGATACTTTTCTAGTAAATCGACATTAAACTTACGTGAACTTGGAGAATCAGAAAATCTTTCACATTTTCCACAACGGAACCATTGTAACTGGTTTGGTTAAATGTCGGGTCGTTGTCGTTCTCGTCTAGTATGTTGAGAGTAATGCTGACGCTAGATGTCATTGCAGCAACTATCTGTAATTAAAAAAAAATCAAGTTAGAAAAGTCACAAGTAACGTATTCAAAAATAAAATATTTATATTCAAGGGTAAACATTTCAAAGTGATCAAGCGAAAGATAAACAGCGTTCAAAGCAATATGAAAAGTATTATTTTTAAAAATTGTTTAAAATAGTTTGCTCTGATGTGTTCCACGTTACTAAACCTATCTGAAGCACAAAGACCTTTTCTCTGTCAATAATAAAACACAACTCAGTAGTTTGCGCCTGTTTGAAGTGAACATATTCCATTAAACAATGTAATCTCCAATTATGTTTAAATAGTCAAAGGAAGTATACCTGGAACTGTAGTGTCCGCCTAGATTCGTAATCAAAACATGTTGGGTCAGAGACCCGGATGAGGACGGTGGCTTCGCGTCTAGCTTTCGGTGGTGTGACCTCCAGGCAGTCGGTGAAACCAGATATGCTTAGATTGAAATCACTGTTTGCATCCTAAAGTAAAACGCAAACATACTTTGAAACGTTATAACATGGATCAATTATATAAGGCAAGATATATAGCAGTACAGAATATATGAAACAGAAAGTGAGAAACAAAAAAAGAAAGTGATGTGTAAATATTATCATATTATGTAAGCAGGTTATAAGCTAAGTTAAATAGCTGTAGAAAAGTTAAACAAATATTGGCGTGCTAAGACGCCAAGAACATGGCCAGTTTCAAAAGATCTTCCAAAGTTTTATAATTTTCACATTGTAAACATTTAATATCGTTGTTATAATAAGCTTAAATTTACGCAGAGAAAGATTTCCTTTAATAAATAAACTATGTATATGTTAGAACATTTGCTGCAAATTGTCACTTTTCATACAGGTTGCATAAGTATTCAAAATTAAAAATCATCCCCAAATGACCTGGGACATTTTTGACACGTGCATGCACACACATTTATGCATAAACACTCACACACATACACGCATACACACGCACGCACGCACGCACGCACGCACACACACACGCACACACACACACACATGCCTTCTCGATTTTCATCATCGCGAAATTGATATGAAAGTTGATTGCCAAACATTTTTATCTGCACTAGATGTACTGTATAATACTGCAACACTAATGGTTGATGCTTGAATCAATCTGATCAATGCGTTTCTTGGAAGATCTGTAGTTTCTTATTTTTCGTAGCAGAACGTGTTCGTGTAACTCTACCAGTATGCTATGATACTGCATTTTAGAAGATACAAATGAACACTTTGTAAATGGCCAATTTCGACCTACTATAAGCAAGCACAAAGCAATACATGCACTTTTAAAATCATAATGTTGGCTAAACATATTCATTTACAATTGTAAATATATGCGAAAAATAAGCATTTTTTCTAGGACTCCACTCACATATCTATGATAAATTATGATGATATATATAATCATTTGACTGCTGATGTCAATGCAAGGATAAATTGAACGATTGTCCGGCGTTATAGAACATTGTTGTGAAATAAATGTTAATGCTATTTTCATTGTATTTGTTCTATCTATATTTGATTGTTGATTTAATAAATTTACAGTTAAAGTTATTACCTTTTTTACACAAATTGATAACCATATGTTGGAGATATAGTAGGGTGGATGGAATTTCGATAAATAGACGGATTTATCTACTCGTGTTATAAGAAATTTTCCACCTATGGAAATATTGTAGTGAAAGTTAAATTTTGTCTTTCGTGTGGAAGAGAGAAACGTTTACAGCACCCGCATATTCGCTTAGTGAATGAGATGAGTGGTGTCTTCTGGAATATTATTAATAGCATAAATTAAGATTCTCTTCATTTGCAATTAGTTATGAATGATTATTAATAATAATAATCATAACCAATAGCTAGGGTGGCGTTGTGTTACAATGTCCATTAATTTCGCACAAGTTATGTTTTAGTGTTATTATCTTGACTATAGTAACTGGATATAAACAAATATGTTGATAGCAGTCTTAAGCATTTTTAAACGCATGTGGGCAGATACGGTTCAATGAATTTGACCGGTCTCCCAATTTGTCAACGAGCGTTACTTTAACCTCACCAAACGGCGTTCACGGTTTTAACAAGTCATTGCTGATTTCACCGTCTTTTTCAAGTGAGAACATGTAATGTTTCAAGAATCTGCAAGGTCTTCACCAATTAAGAATCTCACCAAACTCTGTTCATTCATTATTAGACAAAATATTATCAGATATGAAGACAACAAAGTAACGATTGCTTACCACGAACGAACACTTCCATGTTCAACACGTGTATAATCATTACATACTCACCTTTTATACCTGAGTAAATAACGATTATTAAAATTACAAAGGTCCAGTTGGTAGAATTCTCACTTAATGTTAGTGAAAGATGATGGAATTTGTTAAAAAATAAACAAGAAAAAACACTAAGAGTAACTGAAGAGTAAGAACATTAAAATACAATGCAATTTAAATGTTTAAGAAGATGTAGAACATTTTAAAACAAAGTGCAAAGTAAACATAACACTTTAATCGGAGCCTTTTCCGACAAGGATTTTGACGTCTGCTTTAAATACCTTGTCTACATCTAAAATAGTAATGTCCTTGTTCATCTGTAACGGAGTGCCGGTTGGAGAGTTTTCGATTACGTTCGCTGTAACTGTACCATTGGGTGAAAAGACAGGCACGTGGTCGTTTACGTCATTAACACGAACGCTCACTGTTCCTGAAAAAGTAACGAACAATTTTTTCTTGAAAATAAATAAATACAGTAGCCGGAATATACACATGGCTGCGAATTATTCGCGGTGACGTACAATGATGTAAGATGAATTAAATTTAACTTCGCCTTTAAGAGCAACAGATTATTTCTAGAATATTTACAAACAAAAATTACACGATGAATTATCTGAGTGAGGAAACACATGTTCAGTAACGTTTTTTTGCTTTAACTACAAGCTTAACGATTAATATGCATATCATTTGGCAAATCGGAAGAATTTGCAAGTTAGTTTCACTAGGCGAATGTTTTTGGGTACTTTATTGGACAGTTATTAATAATAAAAAGGTAGGTCTCTATTTAGTTCATACTGACTAATGATTTATATTCGAAATATATTTGTTAATAAATATTATTTGTTAATGGAGCATTTGTCTCTTTGTGGTGTTATAACAAGGGTGCCTACTGATACATTTTCATTATTGGTATTCCTAGACGTGCAAGTCCGGTAGCACTGTACGATGGAGAGTGTTTACTGATGAATGCCTAAATATAGAGAATGACGTCAGCTTACAAGCAAAGTAATAATCATGCATTTAGGTCGTGTCCCTAATCACTAGTGGCTGATTATTACTTTAAGGTAAAGAGCAGCCTAACAAGATATAGAGCTACGTGAACGGTTATGGGGTGTGAGGCATTAATTTCAATGTTATATTACACTTGTAGGAAAAGCTCGGCATTGTTCAGACGAGAAAGTACTTAATATATGAACAGAAATGATTAAGTTTTGTTAGAATGTTAGAATGTCGTGGGAACTAGAGTTGGATTCTGACACTATTTCCCGTCCGGGTGGGTGGGTGGGGGATGGTAAGTATGATTCCATGCACACATTGATATTAATAAGCTCTCTCCTTGTGGAAGAGAATTAATCAAATACCGACACAAACATCACTTCTTATTTGCTTACTGAATGATTATGAATTGATAAATGTTAAAAACTAATGGAAATATAGAGTAAAGAGAATCGGCATTAGCGCTTTCCGTTCCAATTAGTAATATCAAAAATTACATTACGAGTGAGCAATAGTGTACTGAAAATAAATTATACTGAACTAAACACATTTATTTACAAATAAACAAATTAAACAAAACAAAAAGTACCTGTTGCAGTCTGAACTGTGTTTACTGCAGCGTTTGTGTCGACAACCATTATTACCAAGACAGCCGATTCCAGTGTTTCCCTATCAAGTCTCCTATTAACACTGATGAGACCAGTTGAACTGTCAATCTTGAAAGAGCTCTGATCACAAATACAGAAAAATAAATATTTAAACTGTAGTCATAATACATAATGTACTAATATATTTAAATAGTAATTCAAAGTGTAGTGACACGAAATCGTATGGTTATTTATAGCAGTGTACGGTTTGTCAGAAACGTATAATTAGCACTAAGGTCGTTACGACTTATGATGCTCCATTTATATTTAAATCTATTTAGATTCTAAACTATTTTTAAAAGTGTGGCGAGTAAATATGTCTATCCCTATTTTAGTGCTTAATTGCTATATAAATTCTTAACATTATCGACCTGACCCGACCTTGCGATGGTATTTTTGTACGTGTCAGAATTGAGAATATGTCAGAAACTGCTGATGTAATGCAAACTAGTTCAAATGGGTGAGTAGCTTTTATTATATAATGGTTATTGTTTATGAGAACGAGACCAGCCAATGGGCTGAGATCCAAAAGTTTACCTGCTGTAGAAAATTCTAGTGATATCAAGTAATAATTTTCATATTATTTGTCATGTATATTTGATTGCTGATTTAATAAATTTATTGTTATATAACCCTTTTATTGCTTGCTTTAAAGAATCGTTTGTTTTTCTGTTTGGTGTGTTTCTCTTTTGCCTGTCGTAAGTGAAAATTAATATTATTCGATAAATCGTATGAACACATTTCTTTATTTCCTTACTAAGTGTATGCAGTTACTCAGTATACACCAGTATTGAAACCATACTTGTTATATTAGGATTATATTTAATTATTACAACAATTGTGGATTTTTTATTTGAATTACTTTCTCCTATTGACATATTTGCTTACTACAATTAAAATTTGTTTCAAAATTAAAGTTTGACAGAGAATTATGTCGAATACCTGATACCTCTCTATAAATCCGGATTAATTTACTAATATTTTTAAGTGTTATGCTATTTCTCACAAAATAGAAATAATCTGTCAACTTAATGTACCTGTAGAATCACTTCTGAAACTTTGCTCTGAGATTCATCAAGTCCTGATGAATATTGCCACAAAATGGAGTAATTCAATGCGGCATCACTGTCACCATCATGAGCGAGGAAGTTGCAAACAAGAGACCCTGGATTTATTTCTTCGTCCACACTGACTGAGGCGACTGGAGGTTCGAATCTCGGGGAATCATCATTCACGTTTAACACCTCTATGTGAACAGTGGTGCTGGCTGTCATGGCGGGAGAACCTCGGTCTATTGCTAGAACAATCAGAGTGTAATTGGCAACACGTTCTCTGTCCAGTGTGCCTACAGTTGTAATGTTGCCCGAGTTGCCATCAATGACGAATTGGTCGTTACTGCCGCTTGAGATTATGTAAAATACATCGTTATTGGGTGCACTTCCGTCACTGTCACTGGCATTAACTTGTCCGACAGATGTTCCTGGTAAAATAAAACTGAAGTCAGTGGCATGAAAATGATAACATGTATGAAATAAGGAAGAAACATAGTTAATTAGGGTAAAGGAATAGTATTATTTCTGTTGGCCCCAAAGACTCTGAACATTAAAAACTGCGACAAAAAGGAACAATTTGAACAAATACAATACTACGACGTTAATGTAGCACAAGAACTACACTACAATTATACTTCATACTGCATTAACACTAATGCGAAAAGATACACTACACTTCAATTATATTTGATACTGCTCTAACACTAACGCTGGTACACATTACACTTACAGTTGACAATACTAACAAAGAGGCGTAAAGAATTGCTTAACAAGTAAAATTATATAAGTAACAAAATTGTGGATGAAACAAATCATTCCTCAGAGACCGGTGATCGAACAATAATTTGTTTAAAGATACATTAACTTTGTTGATGTATAATCATCGGGTAATGCTTGAACAGTTTTCTCTTGCAATAAGAATTCATTAATCTTATTTATTAACGGCCCTGTGATAGCTGGAATTTAATAAAAGATCTAAGCTGCCTCTTCCAGGTAGAGAACAGTAAATATTTTTCTCTCAAATTGATCCCCATCGTGAAAGAAGAAATAAAACATGATTATATACAACTTACGACCAAGTCTGGAAAAACACAGAACCGTGTAGCATTTATATATTGCTAAGGGCACGGAACAGGTATATTTTTCCACACCAAATAACTAACATTTTACAAGATAATTTAAAAGTTTTAAATCAAATTCATTCCTGTCAAAAAATAGAGCTTTTTAGAGACACAAGCATTCATACTGTGATGCATGCATGTAGATAATACAATTATGTCAAATTGTCATTTGAAGAGAGGTAATCTTGTGTAATCGGACAAAGGTCAGATAACGGATTAAGTCCCTTCAATCACGTGTTTGTGCCAGTCCTTCTTGTCTTAAAGCCAACCGCAAGTAATTTTTTGCAAATTATGAATTACTCACATTCTGCTTACACTTTTTATGAATTACTCACATTCTGCTTACACTTTTTATCATAAATAAATACATAGACAAAACTGGTTTATGAACTGCATATCTTCCACTGCATAAATCCTTCCACAAATTCATCAGCGGTAAATAAATATAGATGCAGTACCAGAAATAGTAAATTATTAATTCATTTTAATTTTAAAATTAATTAATCATAATATTTATCAGTAAAAACAATAGGTACTTTAAATATTTCAAATTAATCGGAGTAGAAAAACGGGTAATTACTTTGTATTAAAAAGTCACAAATAATCAGAACATAGTCATTGAAACTGAAAAAAAACCCATTAGTTTGCTAGAAAGATTTGAAGGCAGAGTTTTACCTAACATGAAAAGCTGTTGAATATCCTGCATCGTTCAAGTTATATAAGATTATATTAGCTATTTCAAAAGTACTAAAAGAAATTGTTAATTTTCTCCATAAAAATGTCAGGATATGTATAAATCTCGCCCGGATCCCATCAATAAATATTAAAAAAGGAACATAGAAAGGAATAAAAATTTATAATAAAAAAATGAATGGTAAACAGAATCTAAATGTAGACGCAAAAGGTAGTTTAATACCGACCAGGTCCACAACATAGTAAAAAGCATCCTTGATTGTAAAGGGGCACTGAATGAAAGAGAGAGGGAGGTGATCGTTTGACATACGCAGGTTTTATAGGGCGAAAAGTGGTCAGAAGTGTACTTAATCCTATGTGTGAATGAGAGCTTGGATGTAGTCATACCTTTAGGTCAAACTGAATAGTCTTTAATAGGGGAGTAAACCCAAGCCATGTGCTTTCCCAAGACAACCACAAATGCCAGGTGTGTAGCGAAAGCCCATATTTTGATGTAGTGTAAATCTGAAAGTCTGTGTGAATGATAAGCCGAAAAGGCTTGACAAAAAGAGTGTACGAGATGTTTTAAGGAAATCTGTAGGCTATTGTTACAGGTTATTTCAATTCTTCGTTTTTGCTGAACGGAAGGATTTTCGCCATATGTTTGGAGGCTTGCAACTTGGTAGCATTGCTTTTATTGTTGGCAACAGTTTGCTGAACTGCATCAGCGGTTGGTTCATAAGAACACCATATTACGTCGCTTAGGAGGGAAAGTCTACACAGACTCAGTCACTGACATGACATTAAACTCCATCAGACTGATATTGGGAACTTTGTAAAAATCTTGCTTATTGGAGAACTGAGAAGAAACTATAGGAACTTGGTCAGGAAAACATAACTAGCTAGGGGAGGCTAACTTTTCTCTGATATATATTATGAGCATTGTGCTATGTGTATTCTGTAATTGATTGCTGTTTTATTTTCTGTATTTGTTTAATTTTCGTTTTAATAAATATTTTATTAATTTTCATCTGTCTTGAATCAATTCTTATCATCTCCATTTCGTGTAGAATTTATTTGATAGTATTCATCGCGTCTTGCATCATGTCTGTCTGTTGTTCATTTGTCTGTATATCTATCCGTCATTTTGTTTACTTGTTTGTCCGTTCTGTCTGTCCTATATGGAGGACCCTTTCCTCTGGGGGCAACGAGTCACTGGAGCGATTGACCTCATATTGTTGTGTGTTTCGTGTTGCCCATCATACGAGTAGCATAATTACCGATAAATAGCTATTATTGATTTCATAACAATATTGTGATTAGTGACGACTCATGATGTCCGTTGAAATACCAAATTGTAATAGAAATATGCTGAATAAAATGTGGAGAATTATGACATAGTAGTATATCGGAATTGTAGACCAATCTGTGGCTTGTCAGGATAAAAGTTAGAGAGCGTGAATGTTTGTTAATCAATACTGATGTTCTCCAAAGGTGGTGGTTGAAATGTAACTTATTGCAAACATCATACGTATTTCATGTCGCACAGTGTCAGAATTGAACGAAAAAGTAGCTTTATCTGCAATCTTGCCAATCTTGATTGGTGCCATGGTAAAATAGCACTGTTTACTTTACTAATACGTCACGTCCCAACAGTTCAGAATTCGTCACGTTCAATGTCATTGCGCATCTCAGAGATACAGAGAAGTATGGACTATCAAAGATCACAGATGTACAACGACATATTCCGAATAAGAAAAGTAAAAACGTGATTTTTTTTAGAGAGAAAGGGAGAGAGTGTGGATTAAATCCATTAAAGTGTGAAATAAATATTTGAAAGAAAACAAACGTTATGTTTTGTACTATGTCTAATGTTTGGCAAGTTACTATTGAGAAGACTTCTATATGTCTATCAGAAGAAATAGAAACCTTACAATGGGATGTCTCTAAACCAGCAATCACATCAACTGAATAGCTGACTAACTAATTAATCTTTTTAAGATTTTTAATATTCCCCTACTGTGTTATTATGGACCTAGTTTAAACGTACATCACTTACCACTTGGCGCATTTTCCGGAACATTGGCTGTATATGTTTGTGATGAAAACACTGGCTGTACATCGTTTATGTCCTGAAAATTAATACATAGAGTCGTAAGAAGGATTATCACAATATGTAAATATATTTTTATAAAAGTGAAAAATGTTAATATGCATTGCCTGAACTCATATATATTTGAATGTTTAACATTTAGATTCATAATGAATACTTTTGTCTTCATTTCTGTAAAAAAAAAACTGTCACAGCATACGTCCTTGATTTTATTATCTGCTCCCAATCACGTAGTTACACTTGACACGAGGCTGAGTGAACACGTTGTTAAAATGATGTGTCGTTAGGTTTGTCAGTGAAATATATAAATATAAAATTAAATGTTTATTGTTTAAATATTTAGATATTCACATCTAAAAAAGCTTACAACTATTGATACACTTACCTCAACAGTAATTTGCACGGTCGTGTTGCCAGATAGTTGAGGCGTACCGTTGTCTATGGCCCAAATTGTGATTGTAATGACGCCATTAACGTCAAGAAGTTTTTCGTAATCCAGTGATGAGTTAACAGTCAGAAGACCAGAGTTTTCATCCAGTGTAAAATTAGAACAAACATATGGTTTACAGGCTGCAATACGGTAGATCACGTGACTATTTTCACTATCCTTTAGATCATTGTCGTTGGCCTGGGGACAGAATAACACTCGTACAGGTGTTTGCAGTTAATCAGTTGAGTTAATGCGGCGTTGAGACTAGCCACATTATGATGCCCTCTATCAAGAACGATATGAATACAGGAGAGAGCCACTATTCTGTTGTATATCGTATTATATCTAGATTCAAACATTGAAGGCTATTCATATGTTTGGGATTAAAGAGTAGATAGAAGATAACATTTATATAAAAATGCTACTGGAATACATACGAATACTTGTGTGAATCAAATGGAATAGCGATGTAGGCAACATATACCCATTATTAGTCTTATCATATTAATATAGCACTATGCAAGATTTATTAATAAAAATGATTTTAAGTTCGAAACATTTATAATCTTTCAGCAATTTAAGAATTAATTTCAATCTAAATTGATGTAATCTATGAACTAAATGAATATTTAAATTACTTAAGAAGATGAGTTAAAAGTTCTCACCTCCATTATATTCTCGGATTGATGAACCAGGGACGAACAATTACAGAAAGAAGGGGTATGTGTTTACAAATAATAGATTAAAAAGTGGGAAAGGAGGTAAGATTACGTTGTGTATATGCGTGTGAATTATATACTTCATCACTTCAAAACTTATAGCATTATTTGGAGTTTTGATTCTGTTTTAGCTTTCTTGTTCTAAAGCCAAAGATTGTTTTATATTTTAAAATGTTATACACATAAGAGATAAACACTAATGTTTCAATACTTATTTTCTTCGTAATACAACTAGTATTGTATGATATAACAAACAGTATATAAACAATAAATTATCATTAAAACTGGTATACAAATTTTTAAAGAACACTTATAATATACAATCCAAATATGCTACGACACATTACTTACTTAATGTAGGAGGGGGGGGCGCTTTCGGCTTCCGCCGCTTTCGCGCATGCTGTGTTTTGATTGTTAAATATGTAACTATTTTAATACTCTATTTTCAACAACGTAGCAGTTCAAACAAGAGTTCTGCCTTTACAGTTTTAAATAATCTATAAAGCAATTTAGGAATGGACATATCAAAACCTGTAACGCTAGATTTGGAGCCAACTGCTGACTGCCTTCAGCGATTCTGCTGGCATAAGAATACAGGAAAGCCGGAGTTTCGTCGTTGGCATCTGTGACTGTAATGGAAAGTGGCACTCCTGACCTTCGACCTCCACCATCCGTAGCCACGACAGTCAACAGATAAGTATCCTTTGTCTCACGATCAAGATTATCGTCCTTGGTTGTAATTTCTCCCGTTTTGTTGTTGATTGTGAATCTAGAAATTACGAAGTTGAAGGATACATGCTGTCAGTCACGTACTCGGATGTATAAGTGATCTTCTATGTATCACATTTCTTAAAGCACAAGTGAAATTCATTTGAACCATTGATTTCATTCAGTAACCATTTGACTAATGTGAAATATAAAGTAAATGTTAAATATTGGTGAACTGATCTGTGTATACTTCCGACAAAGGGATAGAAAGTTAGAAACTCTAATAAAAGGCATTGAGTTACGTAAGTTAAACAACATAATATGTCATGCATACACGCACAAAAGAATATCATCTCATCACACCACTTGCACACAATAAATCTACCTGTCACGGTCTCCTTCAAGAGAATAGGAAATGCTACCGAACATTCCCATATCATTGTCAAATGCCTGCAATGAAAGAATTAAATGTTTTGAAGCCAAAGAAAAATGTTGAATTCTTGATTAAAATATAATATAAATTACAATTGGTCTGAAGAAAGCCATCAGTATTACTGTGATAAATATTTCATATTCACATATTCAGTAATGCTCTATAAAAACTTGAAAATCCTTCAAATGCCTTAATTTGAAAAAAAAGAGTAAACCCATTTTAAAAGAATGGAAATGAATTTGTCATTCAATAAAAGAAAGGATATTCAGTCTAAAACCATCAGAATTTTTTTTATATTTGCCACTCTTTATCCGTTAAAGACTTTTCTTGCAAATGTTGGCTAAGGCATTTTTGTAATTTGACATCAAACTTACGTAAACTTGGAGAATAACGAGATCTTCCACATTTTCCACAACGGAACCATTGTAACTGGTTTGGTTAAATGTTGGGTCGTTGTCGTTCTCGTTCAGTATCATGAGATTAATGTTGACGTTAGAAGAATTCCCTGTAGTGCTTTCTGTAGCAATAATCTGTAATTAAAGTACGGTAATCAAGTTAAAATAGTCCAAAGTTACTATTCAAAAGTCAATCAAGTTAACCTATTCCAAAGTTACGTATTCAAAAATTAAAAATATATATTCAAGTGAAAACGTTTCAGAGTGACATGTCCAAGGGAAACAGTTAAATAATTCAAAACAATATTCAACACTTAATTTTGTTTACATGTACAAAATAATTAGAATTGACCTATTCGAAGTTACTATGCCTACCTCAAGCAAAAATCTACTCTTTGTAATGAATGGAAATTTATTCCTTAGACTTATCTCGTTTGAAATGAAATCGTTCTATTTTGAAATGTAATCTCCATCTCTACATTATATTTATATAGTCAAAATTAGCATACCTGGAAATCTAACGTCTGCTTAATTTCGTAATCGAAACATGTTGGGTCAGAGACCCGGATAAGGACGGTGGCTTCGCCTCTGGCTTTAGGTGGTGTGACCTCCAGACAGTTAGTGTAATCAGAAATGATGAGATTGAAATCACTGTTTGCATCCTAAAGTAAAAAGCAAGCATACTTTGAAACGTAATAACATGGAGGGAATTACATAAGTCAAGATATACTGCAGATACAGAATATATGAAAAATGAACCTTGAGACAGACAAGAAAAGTCTTTTCTAAATAATATTGTCTCAGCTAAAAGATTACAAGAGACATTAAAACAACTGTTGAAAGGTTAAACAATTATTAATATGCTAATTAGAGCATACAGAACATGGCCAGTTTCAAAAGAAATTCCAACTTATGATTAACGTTTTCGTTGAAATAATTACATTTCGTTGATACAGAAGGCTTACATTACGCTGTAAAGGATTTCATGTAAATAATAACATAAATAAATGTGAGAATATCTGCTTCAAGTTATTATCTTTCATTTATGTTCTGCAAATATTTAATATTGCAAATCACCCACATACCTGGGAATTTTGTTCGACGCTTGTATGCATACCGCTTTATCAATAAATACTCACACACACACACACACACACACACACACACACACACACACACACACACACACACACACACACACACACACACACACACACACGACACTCAAACACATAAATATTTAAATACACATCTATCAAAATCGTAAGATTGATTCGAAATTTGATTGCCAAACCTTTGTCAGTATGCATAATCCATGCCGTATAATACTGCAATACTATTAGTTAATGTTTGAATCATTCCTATCAATGCGTGTTTTGGGAGGACTGTACTTACCAGCCTGTCATGATACTGTATTTTAGCAGATACTAATGAACACTTTCTATATGGAAATGGTGTTCGACCTAGTACTACAAGGAAACACAAAGCAATACATTCACATTTAAAATCATGATCTTGGCTAACAGATTCATTTACAAGTAGAAATTTGTGCGTAAAAAAAGCCAGTATCATGGACAGCACTTCAATATAACATGTTAAAAGTCTACAATGTATTACTGTTATTTGTAAAATTCTACTAACTATAATTCAGTAAACCTTTCTTCTCCCTCATTCACTCAAAGATGCTATGCGTTGTTCACATCTGATTATTATATTTTGAAGCATTAGGCATTATCAAATACGTGAACATGCCTATATATGTGTTGAAGTTTGCATAAAAACAGTTATTATGGATTAATCTTGTTTTTCTTTTTTGAACCGTCGTGCTATATATGGTAATACATTCTATGAACAAATCTAATTGAATATGTCAGCATGTTAATAAATAATACCATAAGCAGTCTGACATTATGTCTATGAAGTTCACGCAAGTTATATTTTAGTGTTATGACTATAGTAACTGGATATAAACAAATATGTTGATAGGTGTCTTAGGCATTTTTAACGTATGCGGGCAGATACGGTTCAATGAATTTGACCGGTCTCCCAATTCGTCAACGAGCGTTACTTTAACCTCACCAAACGGCGTTCACGGTTTTAAGAAGACATTGCTGATTTCACCGTCTTTTTCAAGTAAGAACATGTAATGTTTCAAGAATCTGCAAAGCGTTCACCAATTAACAATCTCACCAAACACTGTTCATTCATTATTAGACAAAATATTATCAGATATGAAGACAACAAAGTAACGAATGCTTACCACGAACGAACACTTCCATGTTCAACACGTGTATAATCATTACATACTCACAGCTTATACCTGATTAAATAACGATTATTAAAATAACAAAGTTCAAGTTGGTAGAATTCTACTTAATGTTAATGAACAATGATGCAACTTTGTTGAAAAAAAAGAGTAACTGATTAGTAACAAAATTAAACTTCAATGCAATTAAACGTTTAAGAATCTGTAGAACATGTTAAACCATATGCATTGTAAACATAAGACTTTTGGGGAGCATTTTCCGACATGGATTTCGACATCTGCTTGTCCATCTAGTTAAATACCTTGTCTACATCTAAAATAGTAATGTCCTTGTTCATCTGCAACGGAGTGCCGGCTGGAGAGTTTTCGGTGACGTTCGCTGTAACTGTACCTTTGAGTGAAAAGACAGGCACGTGGTCGTTTACGTCATTAACACGAACGCTCACTGTTCCTGCAAAAAGTAACGAACACGTTTTCCATGAAAATAAATAAATGTATAAAAGTAAATACAGCAGAGAGAAGATATATGTTTGCACTTTATTTTGCCAATTATTCGCGGTGACATACAATGATGCAAGATGAATTAAAATTAACTTCGTCTTTAAGAGGAACAGATAATTTCTAAAATATTTACAAACAAAAATTACACGATGAATTGTCTAAGTGAGAAAACATATGTTCAGTAACATTTTTTTTTGCTTTTTCTACAAGTGTAATGATTAATATGCATATCATTTTGCAAAGCGGAAGATGTTACTAGTCGGTTTCACTAGGCGAATGTTTTTTGATTTTATTGGATCGTTATTAATAATAAAAGGGTGTGTCTATTGAAATTAAGTTCATAGTGACAAATAATTTATATAAAACATCCGAAATCCGTATTGTTTGTTAAGGGAGTATTTTCTGTTTGTATTTCTTATAAGAAGGGAAATGTGTATTTTGATACATTTTTGTTGTTGGTACTCCTGGACGTGCAAGTCACGTATCACTATACGATCAAGAGTCTTTACAAAGGATCCATTGCTGCCTAGTGCCTAAATATAGAGAGGGACGTCAGCGTAGAAACAAAGAAATAATATTACAGTTACGTCGTGTCCCTACGTCACTAGTGACTGATTATATTGTTCTAAAGCTAAAGAACAACCTAACAAGAAATAGAGCTACGTGAACGGTTTTGATGTGAGACATTATTAATTTCAATGTTCTATTACACTAGCAGCAAAAGCTCGGAATTGTTCAGACGAGAAAGTACTTAATATATGAACAGAAATGATTAAGTTTTGTTAGAATTCCGCAGAGGGTAGAGGTGGACTCTGACACCGATATCTTTCAGGCGGTGGGTGGTAAACTATGGTTCTATGGACATTTTGTGGAAGTGAATTAAACAAATACCGACACAAACAAAACGTACCTGTTGCAGTCTGAAATGTGTTTGCTGCAGCGTTTGTGTCGACAACCATTATTACCAAGACAGCCGATTCCAGAGTTTCCCTATCTAGTCTCTCATTAACGCTGATGAGACCAGTTGAATTGTCAATCTTGAAAGACCTCTGAGCATAAATACAGAAAATTTAAAATTTAAACCGTAGTCATAATAAAGAATGTCTTAATACAGTCGAATAGTAATTCAAAGTGTAGTGATAACGAAATCGTATGGTTATTTATAGCAATAAACGGTTTGTCAGAAATGAATAGATTAGCATTAAGTCTTAACACTTTGGTGCTCCATGTATAATTAAATCTATTCAGCTTCTAAACTTTTTAAAAATTGTGATGGATGAGGCACATCTATATGTAATAATGTAAATATCAGCTCACCGAACAGCAGTTAATAATGAAAACATATTGTAAATATTTTTTAAAAAATTGAGAAGACACTTTAAAGAACAGTTGAAGATTTCATACATTCACATTAATTCATCAATGAGTAGTCCCTTATTCTCAGTTGTTAAGTAAAGTAACTGTTGCGGAATAAATTTATCAATCCCCATTTTAAAACTTAATTGTTATATAAATTGCTAAATTGTCAAAGTGACCCGACCCTGGGCAATCCTTATGATGGTATATTTGTAAGTGTCCGAGTTGGATTAAACACTCGAGTTGAGAATATGCTAGACATTGCTGATGTAATGCAAACCATTTCAAAGTAGATGAGTAGTGTTTTTTATCCAATGGTTAAGATTTACTGTGTGTGAAGGGAGACACGTGTTGTTGTGGATATTGTGACATTTTGATATTGTTGCAAAAGCAAGTGAAAGACTGTTGAGGCAGCACTTAATCCAGGTTATGTAAAAAGACTATAATAACCTGTCTTTAATAACTCCATTTCTATTCTCTGTGAATTGTATTGACATATTATTGAATTTTATAATAGAATGAGACTGGGAAACAGGAATTATGCGAACATGGTTTCAAGGAAATATTGATGTCAAATAATCTCTTTCATTGTGTTTGTCATATGTACATTTGATTGTTGATTTAATAAATGTATTGCTACATTTATTCGCCTTCTTATGCATATTGATAATCTAATGCTGAAGTAGAAAGTGGGTGAATGAGTATCTAAATGAATGAATGAGACCTAACTTCTTCTTTGGTAAGGCGTTTTCCAAGTACAGAAATAGTGTGTGACAGTAAATGTTTTTCTTTAGTGTTGTGGAAGAGAGAAAACGTTTACAGCGCCCACCTATCCGCCAAGGAGAGAGACGAATGGTGTCTTCTGGAGAATTATTAATAAATTTAATTATGTTCATCTCTTGTATGTAATTATTATGGATGATTAATTAATTATTATTAATAATAATAACCATTAGCAAGGTGGCACTAACGTCACAGGTAGATTCTAAGTTAATGACAATAGCAACAGGGATCATATATGTAGTCAAACACTTGCACCAGAGGTAAATTTATAACACCGGGGAATGCAATAGTAGGTAGTTTCATATCCAATACGTTTGTGTCAAGAGAAGACATAGAGTTGTCCGCGTCGGAGAACACAACTTTTATTGCAAGTCTTCATTTGGCTCTGTGAACTATCTGTACGACGTCTAAGTTATTTGTGACATAATGGTGTAAAAGTAAATAAATGAGAGTTTGTGCAGTATGATAGTTGTTGTATTTGTACTTGAGAGCAAACATTAGTGCTTAACAGATTAGTGAGAAAGTTCGGTTAAGTGATCACAATAAAATCTACATGAACTTAATGATGGGAGTGATGTGAAGTTCTGTAAACAAGCATTCTTTGCATTTTCAAACATTTTTCAAATGGGAGCTGAGGATGTGTCACCGTAGAAATTCTAATATTTTCAGCATGATTTTCAAATTTATTTTGTAGTCAGCTGATTCAGATTTCTTCTCAGATTTATATTTTGTCATTTCCGTTATCTTTCCTGAAAGACAAGATGGCAGACCAATTCGGCGGAGTATCACTTTATTTTATTTTCTGCTAACTTGTGATGGATTATTCCTTTTTTTTAAGACACCGGAACTTATATCAATAGGTCACTGTGAACAATATGCGGACACCTAAGAAATGACTGGGCAAAATAAATAAGTTCGAGCCAGAGAGACACAAATGCTAAGAACCCTTTTATTGTTTACTTAAACGAATCGTTTGTTTTTCTGTTTACTGTGTTTCTCTTTAGTTTGTCATAAGTGAAAATGAATATTATTAGAGAAATATAATGTACACGTTTCATTATTTCCTTACTAAGAGTATGCAGCCGTGTTCAATATACACCGGTTTTAAATCCATATTCATTATATTTGGATTATGTTTAATTATTACAACATTTGGGGACTTTTTTTAATCTTTTTGTTTTCACATACTTGCTTGCTACAATTTAATTTTATTTCAAAGTAATGTTTGAGAAAGAATTTTTGAGGAATGTCTGATACCTAATCCACATTAATTTACTAATCAGTTTAAATGTTAAGCTATTTATTATAAAATATAAATAATCTGTCAACTTAATTTACCTGTAGAAGAAATTCTGAGACTATATTCTGAGATTCATTAAGCCCTGATGAATTTTGCCACAGAATGGTGTACAACAATGCGGCATCACTGTCACCATCATGAGCGCTGAAGTTGTACACAAGAGACCCTGGATTTATTTCTTCGTCCACACTGACTGAGGCGACTGGAGGTTCGAATCTCGGAAGATCATCATTGACGTTTAAAACCCCTATGGAAACAGTGGTGTTGGCTGTCATGGCGGGAGAACCTCGGTCTATTGCTAGAACAATCAGAACGTAACTGGCAACACGTTCTCTGTCCAGTGTGCCTACAGTTGTAATGTTGCCCGAGTTGCCATCAATGACGAATTGGTCATTACTGCCGCTAGATATTATGTAAAATACATCATTATTGGGTGCACTCCCATCACTGTCACTGGCATGAACTTGTTGGACAATGGTTCCTGAAATAAAAAAAAACTGAAATCAGTGGAACGAAAATGATAACATATATGAAGTAAGGAAGAAACAAAGAAAATAATAAGATATAATGTGAGATAATGAACTGAAGTAAAAGTCTATTTCTAGTAATTTCTCTAATTATATTTATAATTATATTATATTATATTATATTATATTATATTATATTATATTATATTATATTATATTATATTATATTATATTATATTATATTATATTATATTATATTATATTATATTATATTATATTATATTATATTATATTATATTATATTATATTATAATATATACAACGGCTTAACACGTTAATTCACCTATAGTTACCTATGCTACAGTTAACTAGGGGAAAGGAAATATATTATTTCTGTTGGCCCATAGAGCTCTGAGCAGTAAAATGCGCGACATAAAAGAACATTTTGAACAAATACACTATGATGATGTCAATGAAGCACCAAGACACTACATTACAATTATATTTTATGCTGTACTAAAACTAAGAGCAAAATTCACACTACACTTTCAATTGATGATACTATCTTACTATGTGTCGTAAAGAAAAGCTGAACAATTAACAATTAAAATTTTACATAAGGAAATAAAATAATACATGGATGATTCAAATCGCTCCTCAATGAGACGTGATTCAACAATGAATTTTAATGTTACACTCTTACAATTGTTCTCAATTTGATATACAAGTACATATTTGCTAACAATAACTTTGTTGATGTATAATTATCGGGTATAGCTTGCACCTTCCCATCTTGCAATAATATACCTGTAATTCATTACTCGTGTGGCGGAATAAATTTGCCTATTCCTATTTCCGGGCTTAATTGTTGTATAAATTGTTAAATTGTCAGAATTACCCGATATTGGACACGCCTTATAATGGTATTTTTGTAAATTTCAGAATGGAAGTAAACAACCCGAGTTCAGAATATTATAGAAATTGCTGATATAATGCAAACTAGTTCAACTCGGTGAGTAGTTACATTATTCAATTGTTAAGATTTACGAGAATGAGACCAGCCAATGGGATGAGATAAAAAATTTACTTGCTGTAGAAAATTCTATTGTCCGATTACTTGAATTTAGTGTGGAAAAGAATTCCGATCTTGAAAGAGTTAACTGACTGTTTGAGAGAGATAGAGAGTAGATTTGGAGCATAATGGAGCATAAATTAAGATTCTCATCACTTGTAATTAGTTATGAATGATTAATTAATTAATAATGTGCATAATCATTATCTAAGTGGCGTTGACATCACACTTAATTATTAATGGCTCTATGACAGCTGAAATTTAAAAAAGACATGATCAAAAATGGGGAAGATTTACAATGCGTGTTCCAAGCCAAGAACAATAAAGATTTTTGTGTGTGTCTGAAATCGATCCCCATCGTAAAACAAGAAATAAAACATTATTATGTACATCTAACGACCAGGACCGGAAAAAGCTCAGAACCGTGCAACTTTTTATATGCTGCTAAGGGCAGGGAGCAGACTATTTTCCAACCCGAAATAATTAACATTTTACAAGATACTTTAAGTCATTTCATTCCTGTCAAAATTCACTCAGATCCACTCTTTACATAAACATTCATACTGTGATTCATGTAGATTCGATAATACAGTTATGTCAAATTGTCTATTTCAAGAGAGGTAACCTTGTGGTATTGGTGAAATGTCAGATAACGGATTAAGTCCCTTCAATCACCTGTCTCTGACCGTCTGCATTGGTTTGAATCGAGCCGGGTGTAAAATTATGCAAAATATATCACTCACGACCTAAATAAACTTATTAAAATGCATAAATACCTATAATAATAACTATTTATGAACTACATATTTTCCACTAAGCTTAATTTATTCCACACATACATCCACAGTAAACAAATATAGTTACAGTGCTAGAAATAGTAAATTATTAAGACATTACAATTTTAAAAAAATAATTAACCATAATATTTATCTGTAGAAACAATGGGTACTTTAAATATTTCAAATAAGTCAGTGTGGGAAAACAGATAATTATTTAGTATAAATATCACAAAAATTCGGAAAACAAACAGATAATCATTCAAACACAAGCGATACATTAGTTTGCTATGAAGATTTGAAGGCAGAGTTTTTCACTTAGGAAAAGCTGTTGGTTTTGCTGCATCGCTCAAGTTATACAACAGTATATTAGCACGGAACTATTTCAATAGTACTAAAATATTTGTTAATTGACTCCAGTGAAACGACTGATGGAATCGAGTAGAATAATTCCTGGTGAATAGCAGTTGTTGACATAATAACAATATTGTGATTAGTGACGAATCGTGATGTCCGTTTAAGCTCCAAATGATAATAGAAATATGCTGATGAAATGACGAGAAGCATGACATAGGTAATATAGTGGAGTTGTGGACCAGACTATATTTTGTCAAGATAAAAGTGAGTGCATGTATGGTTGTTAACAATAATGATGTTCTCCAAATGAGTTACGTGAAATGTAACTGAGTGCACACACATTTCATGTGTTTCATGTCTCACAGTGTCACAAGTAAAAGTGAACGCAAAAGACAGAGGCTTTATCTGCAGTCTTGCCAGACTTGACTGGTGTCGTGGTTAAATAGAACTGTATACCTTACTAATACGTCATCGCCAAACAGTTCAGAACTCTCGCCATGTGCAATGTCATTGCGCACCTCAGAGACACAGAGAAGTAAGGACTATCAAAGCTAACACATGTGTAACGAATAAGACAAGTACAAAATTAATCTGTTTTTATTCCAGAGAAAGAAAGGGAGAGAGGGGGGAGGGGGAAATGTCAAGGACAACTATATTTTGACTCGCTAAAATGCTATTATTAAATCCAGTAGTGAAATAAATATTTGAAAGTAAACAAACGTTATGTTTTGTACTATGTCTAATGCTTGGCAAGTTACTATTGAGAAGGCTTCTATCTGTCTTTAAGAAGAAATAGACATCTTACAATGGGATGTATCTAAACCAGCAATCACAGTAACTGTCTAGCTAACTAACTAATTAATCTCTTTACGATTTTTAATAATCCACTACAATATTATTATGGACCTAGTTTAAACGTACATCACTTACCACTTGGCGCATTTTCCGGAACACTAGCTGTATATGTTGATGATGAAAACACTGGCTGTACATCGTTTATGTCCTGAAACATGAATACATAAGATCGTAAGCAGGATTATTACAATATGAAATATATATTTTTTTTTATAAAAGTGAATAAAGTTAATGTATATTCCATTAACGTATATTTGAATGTGTGGCAAAGGGAATTTGCCTATCTCTATTTCTAAATTTAATAATTATATATTTGTTGCCAATGTTAAAGTGACATGAGTATGGGCACTGCTTATGATGATATTTTTCGAAAGTGCAAGAGTTGGAGTATACAACTCAAGTGGATAATATTCTAGAACTTACTGACGCAATCCAAACCAGTTCCAAGTGGATGAGTATTTTTTTTCTGATTAAGAGCTATAATCTCACACTTGTTCATAACAACTTCTTCCAATGTGGATGTACTGACATTTATTTTATTGAAGAAAGGTCTCTATTTTAATCACTTTGATCTTGATATAACTCGAGTCCTGTCATAAAGGTGAGTGTTAGCTTATGGTAAGTTAACTGATTGGTAAAGAAATATTTCATACACGTCTGCTATTTATCTATGATTTGACTTAGGGAATGCCTATTGTGAAGCTGGGAAGTCACTTGTAACAAAAAGCAAAGAAGTTATAAAGGACGTTTCGAACCTTTTAACTCGGACAAGCCACAGTAGAAAGGTGGAGGTGTAACGGTTAGGGTAGGACAAAAGCACATTTACGTGTGTCAGAATGTCACGAAATTTGACATGATTTTGAAGGTGGACGTATTGCTTCTCGATAAGAAAATGATTGGCTTTAAAGACTTAACAGCTTCTGTTACAAGAGGAAAGGAATGTTGTCATACAGAAGAGTGGTGGGTAACTAAGGAATAAGGATAGATTTAAGCCCTCAAAATTGTTTCAATGACAGAACTGATGTATTGGTGAGAGAAAGAAATTTTCAGGGGCGAGTACTCTGAGATAGAAAAGTGGGGTTGTATACGTGAACTCGCGCTTGAAGTGATAAGAAAGTCTAGACTCATGAATCTGTCATTCAAATCCCAGTCAGGACTGACTTGATAAATTGAACTGATAGAAGTGTATCTCTATGTAAATTTTAAAAAGGATAGACACATAATGATATGTGATCTCATGTTTCAAAGGGGACACAATTGACGCCCATTCAACTTTTCAAATTATCTCTTTCATAGCAGTAGCTGACTTAAATTGATGGATTTGATAGATTTGTTAAATGATTTAATTTACTTCTTATTGAAGAAATATTTATTATATAGATTTGTTGTAAAATATTTCATATTTTTCTCTACTGATGTTTGGAAAGGTTTTATATTCATTTGTGTATCAAAGATATAGAATTTTGTGTAGTGAAAATTTGTTATTTTCAATTTTACATGTCTTTCTCGAAGAATTCACTCCCTAGTGACATCTCCAAAAGGAGGGGAGGATGTGACAATGGGAAGTCACTCTTGTTTAATTAAGACCAACGTGTTAATGGTCATTTAATTTTTCAAGACGTTTTACAATTACTTGCAACAAAATATTCAAGCAGTCCGATGTGAGGCAAACCGATAGCCTGTGATAAGATGTCTGATCAATAATGCAAGAATGGAATTGTATGTAAAATTTATTATTCCTGCATTGATTGATATATGTTCAATTTTTCATTGATTCATTAAAACGTTTGCATTAGAGAATGAAGCATATATGGGAGGGGGGAGGTAACAATTCTCTTGCAGACATGTAAGTTGAATGACTGGATAAAGAACGAGGGAGTGTTTATAAATCTATAAATAGAATGTAAGCATACAGTCCAAATGTTGCAGGCGTGCCTATTTTAGTCCACTTCGACTTTTCAACATTCGGTTCTCTTTTGGCTTGGCTTCTTGTCGACGACCTTGATGCAGAATCTGTGACGTGGTTACGTCTGGAGAGGGACTTGTAATCGTCGGACTACTGTCTACCACGGAACTCCAGGGTGGTGAGAACAGAGATAACGGTCGACATTGCTGTCTTACTTCCAGATGATCTAGCATGCTCAATAGACTGTACACGAGTGAAGTGGATCCTGGTGTGTGCTGACCGTACAATTTCTTCATATGATTTCTCATGAACTCAATTAATTATCTCCACCTTTCTCTCAAACTTGTGATAGAATCGTAACTCTGATTAGAGATTGTTCCTTTGGATAGTCATTGTAGACTATCGATTGTTTAGGAGAACAGACTTGAGGAACACATGAACATTTAATGTAAATATGTGAACTGTTACAAACCTAGTTGTAGTTTGTGATATAGATATTTATTTTATAATACATATTTTTTATTTTGTTACATTCTTCTTACGCATTTGCATTGATGCATATCTGGAGTAGTCAGAGGGTGGATGGGGGTTCGTGAGACAATTGTTTGGATGAAAGTTAGTTAATATCGTGAAATTACATTAAGTAGGAAGTTCCACCTTCGAACAGAGAAGTTATGTGTCTCAAGTGAGCTTCAAGATTCATCTTTCAAGTTCCTCGCTACCCTTTGTTTGTTCACCAGTCGTGACTTGAGTGACCGGGAAATCACCGGAAACTTGCAAAGTGTGTTGCAGAGTGTGAAAGCATAAGAAGTATGCTACACCCCTACTTTTAATGTACCAAAGCAATGATGGTGTGTACATCAGTCCTGTGAAGATAACACAATCATTGTTATTGTGTTCTGCTCAAGAAACTGGCAGCAAGAGAGAGCCAGGTCAGTTGAGTGGAACGACGCATCAGTGTTTTCTTGCGCACGTGGCGGGAACACGTGATGAGCACGGACATTTTGCCATTGTGACATTTTGACACTGTTGCAAGGCCAGTGAAAGGTTGCTAAAGCAACACTAAATTCAGGTCATGTAAAAAGAAGACTTTAAATAATTAATTCTAATAACTCCATTTCTATTCTCTGATAGGACTATCCTGCAATTTTTAATGACTCGTTAAATAATAATAAAAGACGGGTATTTATTACTCCTAGTGTAAAATGTTTCCACCTGCAGAATATTATTCGACAGTAAAACTTCTGTCCTATTCGCGTGTAAGAGTTTTACGATACCCTTATAATCCACCAAGTGAGAGACATTGGTCTTGTAGGAGAATTATTAATAACTGTAAATTAAAATTCTCGATCACTTGTAATTAGTTATGTATTACAAATTAATAAATAATAATCATATCGAGTAAATGGTACCACGGATGACAGAGAATGTTTAACATTTAGATTCATAATGAATACTTATGTCTTCATTTCTGAAAAGAAATGTCACAGAGCACGTCCATGATTTTATTATCTTCTCCCCATCACGTAGTTACACTGGACAGGAGGCTGAGTGAACACGTTGTTAAAATGATGTGTCGTTAAGTTTATCAGTGAAATATATATCTGAACAATAAAATTAAATATACATTTACATTTAAAGAAGCTTACACTTATTGATA
Source organism: Sinotaia quadrata (assembly GCA_028829895.1). Classification (NCBI taxonomy): domain Eukaryota; kingdom Metazoa; phylum Mollusca; class Gastropoda; order Architaenioglossa; family Viviparidae; genus Sinotaia; species Sinotaia quadrata. The sequence goes on from CM054182.1 coordinate 12,522,718, forward strand.
CACTTACCTCAACAGTAATCTGCACGGTCGTGTTGCCAGTTAGCTGAGTGGTACCGTTGTCTATGGCCCAGACTGTGATTGTAATAACGCCTTTAACGTCAAGAAGTTTTTCGTAATCCAGTGGTGAGTTGACAATCAGAAGACCAGAGTTTTCAACCAGTGTAAAATTAGAACACACATTTGGATTACAGTCTGCAATACGGTAGATCACGTGACTGTTTTGACTACCCTGTTGATCATTGTCGTTGGCCTGGGGACAGAATAAATTTCGTACAGGTGTTTGCAGGTAATCATTAATGCGGTGTTTAGACAGTTATGGTGCCCTCTATCAAGAATGATATGAACACAACAGAGACCCACCAAGCTGATGTACATCTTATATCCAGATTTAAACATTTAAAGCTATTCAGATGTTTAGGGATTAATGGGTAGACACAAGATAACAGTTATATAAAATGCGACTGGAATAATTACGAATACTTATGTGAATCAAAAGGAATATCGATGTAGACAACATATACCTATTACTAGTCTTATCATACTAATATAGCTCTATGCAAGATTTATTACTAAAAATATTTTTAAGTTCGAAACATTTATGGTCTATTAGATATTTAAAAATTAATTTCAGTCTAAATTGTCCTAAGTTGTACATGAACTAAATGAATATATAAATTACTTAAGAAGATGATTTAAAAGTTCTCATCTCCGTTATATTCTCAGATTGATGAACCAGAGAAACCAACAATTACAGAACGATGAGGTATGCGTTTACAAATAATAGATTAAAAATTGGGGAAGGAGGTAAGATTTCGTTGTGTATATGCGTGTGAATTATATGATTCATCACTTCAAGTCTTATAGCATTAATTTGAGTTTTGCTTCCGTTTTTTGCTTTCTTGTTCTAAAGCCAAAGTTTGATTACCTTTTAAAATGTCATACATATAAGAGATAAACACTAATCTTATTTCTTTCGTAATACATTAGTAATATAATATATAACAAACAATATATAAACAATAAATTGGCATTAATAATTGTATAAAATTATTTAAAGAACACTTATAAGTATTCTTTATACTATACAATCCAATTATGTCGCATGCTGTGTTTTGAAGACTAAATATGTAACTATATTAAAACTTTATTTTTCCAAGAAGAAGCAGTTCAAACAAGACTTCTGTCTATACAATTTTATTAAATCTGTGAAACAATGTAGCTATCGACATATCAAAACCTGTAACGTCATATTTGGAGCCAACTGTCGACTGCCCTCAGCAATTCTGCTGACATAAGAATACAGGAAAACTGGAGTTTCGTCGTTGGCATCTGTGACTGTGATGGAAAGCGGCACCCCTGACCTTCGACCTCCACTGTCAGTAGCCACGACAGTCAACAGATAAGTATCCTTTGTCTCACGATCAAGATTACCGTCCTTGGTCGTAATTTCTCCCGTTTTGTTGTTGATTGTGAACCTACAAATTATGAAGAAATTGAAGGATACATTAGTAAGGCATGTTCTCGGATGTATAAAAGATCCTTTATATATCACTTGATTGCATTTGTTAAAGCACAAATGAAATTCATTTGAACTATTGATTTCTTCATTAACCATATGATGGTGCGAAATATAGAGTAAATGATAAAAACGGGGTGAACTGATCTGTTTATAACTTCTAACAATGGGTAAGGCAATTAGAATCTCTAACAAAAGACACTAGTTGTTTGTGTTCTCTGAGTTACTTTAATTAAATCAAAATTTGTCTGTCATGCATACACACACAAAAAAATGTCATCTCATTAAACCACTTGCACATATCAAATCTACCTGTCACGATCGCCTTCAAGAGAATAGGAAATGCTACCGAATATCCCAGCATCATTGTCAGTTGCCTGCAACAAAAGAAAGAAATTGGTTTTGAAGCATACGCCAAAAGACAATGTAGAATTCTTGATTAAGATAATATAAAAATTACAAGAATTAAAATAATATAAAAATTACAAGAATTAAAACAATATAAAAATTACAAGAATTAAAATAATATAAAAATTACAAGAATTAAAATAATATAAAAATTACAATAAGTCTGAAGAAAGCCATCAATGTTACTCTGATACATATTTCATGTACACAGTATTCAGGAATGCTATATAAAGACTTGAAAAAATCTTTGAATACCTTAATTTGAAAACAAAGTAAACCAATTTTAAAAGAATGGAAATGAAGTTGAAATTCAATAAAAGAATGGAGATTTAGTTTAAAACCATCAGAAATTGCCAAAGTCTTTATCCGTTAAAGACTTTTCTTGCAAATGTTGGCTAAGGCATTTTCGTAATTTCACATCAAGCTTACGTGAACTTGGAGAATCCCACGATCTTTCACATTTTCCACAACGGAACCATTGTAACTGGTTTTGTTAAATGTTGGGTCGTTGTCGTTCTCGTTCAGTATCGTGAGAGTAATGTTGACGCTTGAGGAATTCCCTGTAGTGCTTTCTGTAGCAATAATCTGTAATTAAAGTAAGGTAATCAAGTTAACATAGTCCAAAGTAAGGTAATCAAGTTAACATAGTCCAAAGTAAGGTAATCAAGTTAAAATAGTCCAAAGTAAGGTAATCAAGTTAAAATAGTCCAAAGTAAGGCAATCAAGTTAAAATAGTCCAAAGTAAAACAATCAAGTTAAAATAGTCCAAAGTAAGGTAATCAAGTTAAAATAGTCCAAAGTTACGTATTCAATTTTTTAAAAATAAATATATTTAAGAGTAAACGTTTCAAAGTGATACGTCCGAAGGAAACAGTTAAATAATTGAAAACACTATTGAACAATTAATTTTGTTTACATGTATAAAATAATTTGAATTGACCTATTCGAAGTTACTATGCCTACCTCAAGCAAAAATCTATTTTTCTAATAAATGAAACTTTACTTTTTAGAATGACCTCGTTTGAAATGAAAACGTTCCATTTTGAAATGTAATCTCCATCTCTACATTAATTTTACATAGTCAAAATTAGCATACCTGGAACTCTAACGTCTGCGTAATTTCGTAATCAAAACATGTTGGGTCAGAGACCCGGATAAGGACGGAGGCTTCGCGTCTGGCTTTAATTGGTGTGACCTCCAGGCAGGAAGTGTAATTAGAAATGGTGAGACTGAAATCACTGTTTACATCCTAAAGTAAAAAAGGAGACATACTTTGAAACGCACGAACATGGGGTAATTACATTAGGCAAGATATGCTGCAGATACAGAATATATGAAAGATGAACTTTGAAACAAACAAGAAAAGTTTCTTCTAAATAATATGGTCTCTGCTAGAGGATTACAAGAAACATTTAAGAAACTGTTGAAAGGTTAAACAATTATTAATATGCTAATTAGAGGATATAGAAAATGGCCAGTTTCAAAAGAAATCCCCATATGAATATTTGTTTTCGTTGTAATCATTAATTTCATTGTTAGAGACGGTTTACAATAAGCTGGAAAAGATTTTTTTATAAATAATAAAATAAATAAATGCCAGAATGTCTGCTAACATGTATCAACTTTTATACAGGTTGCTCAAATACTTACTATTAAAAGTCAGCACCAGATAACTTGGAATATTGTTTGACTCTTGTATGCACAAATTCACACTCATTTATATAAAACTCACACAAACACACACAAATTACATATACATAAATCAAATTGATTCTCGACATAAAAAAATTGATACAAAAGTTGTTTTCCAAACCTTTGTTACTATGTACAACCTATGCCATATAATAGTGCAATACTAATAGTTAATGCTTGAATCATTCCGATGAATGTGTGTTTAGGTAGAACTGTACTTACCTTATTCATCGTAGCAGAATGTGTTCGTGTAACTATACCAGTCTACCATGTTACTGCATTTTAACAGATAATAATGAACACATTTTAAATGGCAATGATGTTCAACCCAGCACTACAAGCAAGTACAAAGCAATACGTATTTTTATTTGTAGAATTCTACTAACTACAATTCAGTAAAACTTTCTCCATTTCACTTCCTACTTCCCTCAGGTACATAAACAAGTCAGCTACCTCGAGTGCACTTCAAGTACTAATTAAAAATATTACACTGAATTTACTAAATATAAAATTTATTTTAATAACTCAAAATATTACGGGAGATAAAACTGAACACTAATAATGCACAAAACTGATAATTCGTGGCTTTACACGCAAACTTAATAAAATAAATTCATTAGAAAAATAACAAATGTATATTTCGAATTCCGCTGTGGTGAAATACGGTGTAGGTTATATAGACGTTTTTCAGACTAGTATCTTAACAAAGTATTAACTGTAGTGTTTTCAGACTAGTATCTTAACAAAGTATTAACTGTAGTGTTTTCAGACTAGTATCTTAACAAAGTATTAACTGTAGTGTTTTCAGACTAGTATCTTAACAAAGTATTAACTGTAGTGTTTTCAGACTAGTATCTTAACAAAGTATTAACTGTAGTGTTTTCAGACTAGTATCTTAACAAAGTATTAACTGTAGTGTTTTCAGACTAGTATCTTAACAAAGTATTAACTGTAGTGTTTTCAGACTAGTATCTTAACAAAGTATTAACTGTAGTATTTTCAGACTAGTATCTTAACAAAGTATTAACTGCAGTTTCGCGCTGGTCAGGTGACCTTGGCCGGACAATCGTAACAAGGATTTAAAAAAATATCTGGCGAGTATACTGCATGGTTTCCGAGACACTAATAAACAACACCTTAAGCATTCTTACATTATGTCTATGAAGTTCACACAAGTTATGTTTTAGTGTTATTATCTGAACTATAGTAACTGGATACAAATATGTTCATACTGTCTTAGGCATTTTTAAGCGCATGCGGGCAGGTACGGTTTAATGAATTTGACCGGTCTCCAACTTTGTCAACGAGCATTACTTTAACCTCACCAAACGGCGTTCACGGTTTTAACAAGACATTGCTGATTTCACCGTCTTTTTTCAATTAAGAACATGTAATGTTTCAAGAATCTGCAAGGTCTTCACCAATTAAGAATCTCACCAAACTCTGTTCATTCATTATTAGACAAAATATTATCAGATATGAAGACAACAAAGTAACGAATGCTTACCACGAACGAACACTTCCAGGTGGAGCACGTGTATAATCATTACATACTCACCTTTTATACCTGAGTAAACAACGATTAATAAAATAACAAATGTTAATGTTAATGAAAGGGGATGGACCTTTATTGAAAAACAACAGTAAGTGGAAGTGTAACAAAATTAAAATTCAATGCAATTTAAAGGCTTAAGTAGATGCGAATATTAAAGAAAAATACATGATAAAGAGCATTTTCCGACATGGATTTCGACATCTGCTATATCTAAAGTTTCATGTATTTTGTCCATTTTTTAAATATATTGTCTGTATATAAAGTTAAACTTATTTTTCCGTCTATTTAAATACCTTGTCTACATCAAAGTTTCATGTATTTAGTCCGTCTATTTAAATACCTTGTCTACATCTAAAGTTTCATGTATTTTATCCGTCTATTTAAATACCTTGTCTACATCTAAAATAGTAATGTCCTTGTCCATCTGTAACGGAGTGCCGGTTGGAGAGTTTTCAGTGACGTTCGCTGTAACTGTACCATTGGGTGAAAAGACAGGCACATGATCGTTTACGTCATTAACACGAACGCTCACTGTTCCTGCAACAAGTAACGAACACTTTTCCCATGAAAATAAATAAATGCATAAAATAAATGCAGCAGTCCGAAAATACACGTTTGCTCTTTATGTTAAGAATTATTCGCGATGCCGTAAAATGACCTATGATGAATTAAATTTAACTTCGCCTTTAAGGGTAACAGATTTTTTCTGGAATATTTACAAACAGAACTTACACGATGAATGATATGAGTCAGAAAACATAATTATGTTCAGTAACGTTTATTGCTTTTTCTACAAATGTAATGATTAATACGCAAATCATTTGGAAAAGCGAAATAATTTGCTAGTCAATTTCATTAGGCGAATGTTTTGGGGATTTTATTGGACAGTTATTAATAATAAAACGGTGGGTCTATTTAGTTAATACTGACTAATATTTTATATAAAATATCCGAAATTTGTTAATGGAGCTTTTTCTCTTTCTATTGCTTATGAGAAGGGCAATGTGGCTACTGATACATTTTTGTTATAGGTATTCCTGTACGTGCAAGTTCGGTAGCACTGTACGATGGAGAGTGTTTACTGATGAATGCATACATATAGAGAATGACCTCAGTGTACAAACAAAGTAATAATCATGCATTTAGGTCGTGTCACTAATCACTAGTGACTGATTATTGCTCTAAAGCTAAAGAACATCCGGTTGTGTTGTGAGGCATTATTAATTTCAATGTTCTATTAGACTAGTACGAAAAGCTCGGCTTTGTTCAGACTATAAAGTACTTAAATATATGAAGAGAAATGATTACGTTTTGTTAGAATGTTAGAATGTCGTGGGAACTAGAGTTGGATTCTGACACTATTTCGTATCCGGGGGTGGATGGTAAGCTATGATTCCATGAACACTATGAGATTAATATCTCTCTCCTTGTGGAAGAGAATTAAACAAATACCGACACAAACATCACTTCTGATTTGCTTACAAAATGATTATGAATTGATAAATATTAAAAACTAATGGAAATATATAGTAAAGAAAATCAGCATTAGCGCTTTCCCTTCTAATAAGTAATATAAAAAAGTACAATACGAGTGAGGAATAGTGTACTGAAAATAAATTTTACTGAAAAATAGACGAATTTATTTACATATAAACAAACAAAACAAAACAAAACGTACCTGTTGCAGTCTGAAATGTGTTTGATGCAGCGTTTGTGTCGACAACAATTATTACCAAGACAGCCGATTCCAGTGTTTCCCTATCAAGTCTCCTATTAACGCTGATGAGACCAGTTGAACTGTCAATTTTGAAAGAGCTCTGATCACAAATACAGAAAAATAAATATTTAAAATGTAGTCATAATAGACAATGTACTAATATATTTGAATAGTAATTCAAAGTGTAGTGACACGAAATTCTCTTCACTTGTAATTAGTTATGAATGATGAATTAATTAATAATAATCATAATATTTAACTAAGTGGCATTAGCTTCACAAAAATGTGAGATGGGCGAGGCATATCTACATTATTATTATAAATATCAGCTCACCGAACAGCAATTTATAATTAATAAATATGAATAAGATTCTTTAGTAAATAACATAAAACGACTGAGAAGTCACTTTGAAAGAACAATTGTAGAGTTCACACAATTTGCATGTTGTTCATCATTGAAAAGTCCTTTATTCTCAGATGCTAAATACGGTACCATTTTTTTAAAAATCACGTTCGACGTAAATTACGTCATGGGCTATGAGTTATAATTCAGGAATGTAATGACTGAAGCATTGACAGAAGAATAATCCAAATCTATCTTTGTGGAACATACCAATATCGCCCATTAATAATTAACCATTTATACAGTGCAAAAGTTTAAATGACGAAACTATTTCCAAACTCATGTTACTGAATTTGGTTGGTATGACTATAAGGAATTCCCTGATAGTTAGGGTAGAGTGGCAGGAGTGCATTTGCCTATTCCTATTTCTAGACTTGACTATTATATAATTTGTTAAATTTCTAAGTGAGCCGACTTTGACCACTGCTCATGCTGATAATTTTAAGTGCCAGAGTTGGAAGTAAACAACTCAGGTGGAGGATAGGCTAGAAAATGCTGGTGCAATCCAAACCAATTCCAACTGGATCAGTAGTTTTTATTACACTGCGTCATAATTTTTTTTTGTAAGTTGTCTAAGATTTTTCAACTGATTTAGAATAATTTTGCACTGCTAAATCTGAAAATGACATCCGTTGTTTTTTAATCAGATCAGGTTTTCGATCTAATTCGATTTTAAAAAATCTGATCTTATTGCTAAATGTGCTAAGATCTTTACCTGCTGTAAAGAATTATTTCGCCTAATCGCTTGAATTTGGAGTGGCAAGAAGTCTGGTCATGAAAGGCGGCCTTTAGTTTAATGGTGAGTTAATTGACTGATTCAAAGAGAATGGACTTAGACATATTTTATGCGTTTTTACTATAGATATGTTATACTTGTGTTTTATGTAAATATGTATTATGTGAATAGATTAATATTCTACACTTTTTTAACTATGATGCTTATTTGTAGTATGCTACACACTTGACAATGTCTCTAGTGAACCTGTTCATAAACTATCATGCTGTATTTATTATACTAGGTGCATGTATTGCACTAATAAATACGTCCCTGGAAACTGTAAATTGAAAATTGAAGAATTGAATGTAAGAGAGAATGGTGTTAAAGATGAATACACTGGAAACAGCATTTGTTCCCACATTATATTTTACAGCAAATAAATAATCAGTCTTTTAATGTTTTATCTGAATCTCCATTTTTACTGATTTACAAACCGCTACAGCCGTGGTAGACAAGAGAAGTCTCTACCACAGTGTGAAAGTGTAAAGAATACACTGCACTCCATTGATGTATGGTGCAAAGTATGCTGACTACATCGTGGGATTTCTGGTACGAGGAAGTTACTGGAAAATGCTAAAATTGTTGTTTTGCTTGAGGGAGCTAGTACAGTAGAGTTCCAGATAGCCTCAAGAGAATAGCGCCTCATCAATGCTCCGTTACGTGTGGGGGAATCATTTGGAATTAACAGTAATACTTGAACAATAAACTTGTGTCTTTGTTACAAAAAGTGCACGGAAAGACTACTGTTGCAGCTTCACATAGACTAGGTTATTTACAACATAATTTGAACAAGAAAGTCGGTGGATGGTGGCTTACTAAATATAGATTAAAAGACGGATTTATTTTCTCTTTTAGTAAGAATATTTCAAATGGAAATAGTGTGTGACAGTAAATCTTTCTCTTCAAATCTTCAACTTAATTTACCTGTAGAATCACTTCTGAGACTATGCTCTGAGATTCATTAAGTCCTGATGAATTTTTCCACAAAATGGAGTAATTCAATGCGGCATCACTGTCACCATCATGAGCTCTGAAGTTGTACACAAGAGACCCTGGATTTATTTCTTCGTCCACACTGACTGAGGCGACTGGAGGTTCGAATCTCGGAGGATCATCATTGACGTTTAACACCTCTATGTGGACAGTGGTGCTGGCTGTCATGGCGGGAGAACCTCGGTCTATTGCTAGAACAACCAGAGTGTAATTGGCAACACGTTCTCTGTCCAGTGTGCCTACAGTTGTAATGTTGCCCGAGTTGCCATCAATGACGAATTGGTCGTTACTGCCGCTAGCGATTATGTAAAATACATCGTTATTGGGTGCACTCCCATCACTGTCACTGGCATTAACTTGTCCGACAGATGTTCCTGGTAAAACAAAACTGAAGTCAGTTGCATGAAAATGATAACATGTATGAAATAAGGAAGAAACATACTTAATTAGTTGAAAGGAATGGTATTATTTCTGTTAGCTAATAGTATTCTGAACAACAAATAGTGGAACATAAAGGAACAATTCGAACCAATACACTACTACGAAATTAATGTAGAACAAGACACTACACTACATTATATTTGATACTGCACTAACAATAATGCGAGTAGAAATTACACTTACAGTTGACGATACTAACAAAGAGGCGTAAAGAGTTGCTTAACAAGTAACATTATATAAGTATACACATAACGACTAAGTCTGGAAAAAAAACAGAACCGTGTAGCATTTATTTATTGCTAAGGGCACGGAACATGTATACTTTTTCACACCAAATAACTAACATTTTACAAGATAATTTAAAAGTTTTAAATAAATTCATTCCTGTGAAAACTCGGAGGTTTACAAGCATTCATACTGTGATGTATGTAGATAAAACAGTAATGTCAAATTGTGGGCTGAAGAGAGGTAATCTTGTGTAATCGGACAAATTCAGATAACGGATTAAGTCCCTTTAATCACGTGATTATGCCAGTCTTTCTTGTCTTAAAGCTAACGTATACTTATGCAAATTATATATTACTCACACTCTGCTTACTCTTATTATCATAAATAAGTACATAGATAAAACTTTAAGAACTGCATATCCTCCACTGTTTAAATTCTTCCACAAATTCATCAGTGATAAACCATATTAAACATATTAATTTTAAAATTTTAATATTTATAAAACAATAGGTACTTTAAATATTTTAAATTAGTCGGAGTAGGAAAACGGATAATTACTTTGTATTAAAATGTCACAAATAATCAGAAAATAGTCATTGAAAACGAAAAAGAACATTATTTTGCTAGAAAGATTTGAAGGCAGAGTTTTACCTAATAGGCAAATCTGTTGATTATCCTGCATCGTTCAAGTTATATAAGATTATATTAGCATGGACCTATGGAACTATTTCAAAAGTACTAAAAAAAAATGTTAATTTTCTCTATGAAATTGTTAGGATATTTTAAATCTCGCCTGCAACCCATCATTAAATATTAAAAAAGAAATATAGAAAGGAATAAAAAAATTACAAATGAGTAATAATCAAAATCTAAATGTAGATGCAAAACGTAGTTTAATAAGGGCTTATACAGACATATGACGTAGCTATTGCATCACCCGTAAGACAGAATGGATGTTTTTTCTGGGTTCAGAGAAGTAAACTAGTTAATATTGTGAACACTGATCAGGTGGAAATCTGACCAGGTCCACAAAAAGATTTCTTGATTGTAAAGGGGCACTGAATGAAATCGTTTAGCATACGCAGGTTTTATAGGGCGAAAAGTAGTCAGAAGTGTACTTAATCCTATGTGTGAATGGGAGCTTGGATGCAATCCTGCCCTTAGGTCAAACTGAATAGTCTTTAAATAGGGGAGTAAACTCATGCTATGTGCTTTCCCATGACAATCACATGCCAAGTGTGTAGCAGAAGACAGATTTCTACATAGTATAAATCTGAAAGTCTTTGTGAATGATAAGCCAAAATAGCTTTAAAAAAGAGTGTACAAGATTTATTAAGGGAATCCGTATGCTATTGTTACAGATTATTTCAATCCTTGGTTTTTGCTGAACAGAATGATTTTCACCATACTTTAGAGGCTTGCATCTTGGTAGAATTGCTTCAATTGTTGGCAACAGTTAGCTGATGTGTATCAACCGTTGGTTCATACAATGATGTTAAACTCCACCAGAGTAACTAGGTGAAAATAGTACATTGGGCCAGGAGTGCGAGAATGGGTCTAACCGTGTAGGAACTATTGGGGACTTTGTGCAAAAGCTAGTGGAAGCTAGCCTTTCTCTGGTAGATATTATGAGCATTATGCTATGTGTATTTTGTAATTGATTGCTTTTTCATTTTTTGTATTTGTTTAATTTTCTTTTTATATAAATATTTTATTAATTTTCACCTGTCTTGTGTTAATTCTTATCGTCTCCATTTCATGTTAAATTCATTTGATCAGAGTCATCGCGTCTTCCATCATGTCCGTCTATCTGTCCGTTTGTCTGTCGGATTGTCCATTTGTCAGTCTGTCTGTCCATCAGTTTGTTTACTTTTTTGTCCATTCTTTCCATCCTACATGGAAGACCCTATCCTCTGGGGGCGACGAGTCACTGGAGCGATTGAACTCATATTGTTGTGTGTTTCGTGTTGTCCATCATATGGGGTACCAACAGAAAGGACTAATGGAAACGAATAGCATAATTACTGGTAAATTGCAATTATTGACTTCATAACAATATTGTGTCGAGTTATGATGTTCATTGAAACACCAAATTGTAATAGAAATATAGTGAATAAAATGTGGAGAATTATGACGCAGTAGTAGGCCTATATCGGAATTGTAGACCAGTCTGTGGCTTGTCAGGATAAAAGTAAGAGTGCGTGAATGTTTGTTAATCAATACTGATGTTCTCCAAAGGAGGTGGTTGAAATGTAACTGACTGCAAACATCATACGTATTTCATGTCTCACAGTGTCAGAATTGAACGCAAAAGTCAGTAGCTTTATCTGCAGTCTTGCCAGACGGGATTGATGCCATGGTAAAATTGCACTGATTGCTTTACTAATACGTCATCACCCAACATTTTCAGAAATCGTCATGTTCAACGTCATTGCGCACATCAGAGATACAGAGAAGTATGGACTATCAAAGATCTCACAAGTACAACGACATATTCCGAATAAGAACAGTAAAATCGTGATTCTTTTTAGAGAGAAAGGGAGGGAGTGGGGAGGGGGGAGATGTCGAGGACAACTGTATTTTTACTTGATAAACATCTATTATTAGATCCATGAAAGTGTGAAATAAATATTTGAAAGTAAACAAATGTTATGTTTTGTAGTATGTCTAATGCTTGGAAAGTTACTACTGATAAAGCTTCTATCTGTCTTTCAGAAGAAATAAAAATGAGATGTCTCTTAATCAGTAATCACAGCAGCTGAATAGCTCGCTAATTAATTAATCACTTTTTGATTTTTTAATAATCCCCTACAATGTTATTATGGACCTAGTTTAAGACGTACATCACTTACCACTTGGTGCATTTTCCGGAACACTCGCTGTATATGTTGGTGATGAAAACATTGGCTGTACATCGTTTAAGTCCTGAAACATGAATACATAGGATCGTAAGCAGGATTATCAAAATATGTAAACATAATTTTATAAAAGTGAAAAATGTTAATGTACATTGCATGAACTCATATATGTTTGAATGTTTAGCATTTAGATTCATAATGAATGTTTTTGTCTTCATTTCTGAAAAGAAATTTTACAGCACACGTCCTTGATTTTATTATCTTCTCCCCATCACGTAGTCACACTGGACACTGATGAACAACTTGTTGAATGATGTGTCGTTAGGTTTGTCAGTGAAATATCTGAACAATAAAATTAAATGTACATTCACCTGTAAAAACGCCTACACTTATTGATACACTCACCTCAACAGTAATTTGCACGGTCGTGTTGCCAGTTAGTTGAGGCGTACCGTTGTCTATGGCCCAAACTGTGATTGTAATAACGCCTTTAACGTCAAGAAGTTTTTCGTAATCCAGTGTTGAGTTGACAGTCAGAAGACCAGAATTCCCATCCAGTGTAAAATTAGAACACACATTTGGATTACAGTCTGCAATACGGTAGATCACGTGACTGTTTTGACTACCCTGTTGATCATTGTCTTTGGCCTGGGGGAACAGAATAAATCTCGTACATGTGTTTGCAGGTAATCATTAATGCGGTGTTTAGACAGTTATGGTGCCCTCTAACGATATGAACACAACAGAGACCCACCAAGCTGATGTATATCCAGATTTAAACATTTAAAGCTATTCAGATGTTTAGGATTAATGGGTAGACACACGATAACAGTTATATAAAATGCGACTGGAATAATTACGAATACTTATGTGAATCAAAAGGAATATCGATGTAGGTACCATATACCCATTACTAGTCCTTTTATACTAATATAGTACAATGCAAGCTTTATTACTAAAATTAATTTTAAGTTCAAAATATTTATGGTCGATCAGCTCTTTAAAACTTAATTTCAGTCTAAATTGTCCTAATTTGTACATGAATATAATGAATTAATTAAGAAGATGAGTTAAAAGTTCTCACCTCCATTATATTCTCAGATTGATGAACCGTAAACCAACAATTACAGAAAGAAGGGTTATGTGTTTACAAATAATTGATTAAAATGTGGGGAAGGAGATAAGATTACATTGTGTATATGCGTGTGAATTAGAAACAGTATCACTTCAAGTCTTATAGCATTATTTTGATTTTTACTTCCGTTTTTTTGGATTTCTTGTTCTAAAGCCAAAGTTTTATTATCTTTTAAAATCTCATACATATAGGAGATAATAATGTTTCAATACTTATTTCCTTCCGAATACAACTAATAATGTATGATATAAGAAACAATATTTAAAAAAATAAATTAACATTATTAATGGCATAAAATATTTAAAGAACACTTATAAGTATTCCTTATAATATACAATCCAATTATGTTACACCGCATGCTGTGTTTTGATGACTAAATAACATTAACTATTTTAATACTTTATTTTCAACAACGAAGCAGTTCAAACAAGAGTACTACCTTTATAATTTTAATAAATATGTAAAACAATTTAGCTATCGACATAACAAAACCTGTAACGTCATATTTGGAGCCAACTGCTGACTGCCCTCAGTGATTCTGCTGGCATAAGAATACAGGAAAGCCGGAGTTTCGTCGTTGGCATCTGTGACTGTAATGGCAAGCGGCACTCCTGACCTTCGACCTCCACTATCAGTGGCCACGACAGTCAACAGATAAGTATCCTTTGTCTCACGATCAAGATTATCGTCCTTGGTTGTAATTTCTCCCGTTTTGTTGTTGATTGTGAATCTAGAAATTATGAAGTTGAAGGATACATGCTGTCAGTCACGTTCTCATTATATAAGAAATCTTCTATGTATCACATGGTTGTATTTGTCAAAACACAAATGAAATTTATTTGAACTATTGATTTCATTCAGTAACCATATGATGAATGCGAAATATAAAGTAAATGATAAAAACGGGTGAAATAATCTGTCTATAATTTCCAACAATGGGTAAGACAAATAAAAATTATAACAACAGGTACTAGTTGTTTGTGTTCTCTGAGTTATGTAAATTAAGTCACAAATATGTCTGTCATGAAATCACCCAAACAAAAAGTATCATCTCATTAAACTACTTGCACACAATAAAACTACCTGTCACGATCTCCTTCAAGAGAATAGGAAATGCTACCGAATATCCCAGCATCATGGTCAGTTGCCTGCAACAAAGGAAATAAATGAGTTTTGAAGCATACGCCAAAAGAAAGTATAGAAGCTTGATTAATATAAATATTACAAGAATTAAAATAATATAAAAATTACAAGAATTAAAATAATATAAAAATTACAAGAATTAAAATAATATAAAAATTACAAGAATTAAAATAATATAAAAATTGCAAGAATTAAAATAATATAAAAATTGCAAGAATTAAAATAATATAAAAATTACAATAGGTCTGAAGAAAGCAGCCATCAATGTTACTGTGATAAATATTTCATATTCACATTTTTTTCAGTAAGGCTATATTAAGACTTGAAGAGAACTTTAAATAACTTAATTTGAAAACAAAGTAAAACAATTTTAAAAGAATGGAAATGAATTTGTCATTCAATAAATGAATGGAGATTCAGTTTGAAACCATCTGAAATTGCCAAAGTCTTTATCCATTAAAGACTTTTCTTACAAGTGTTGGCAAAAGCATTTTCGTAATTTGACATCAAACTTACGTAAACTTGGAGAATAAAGAGATCTTTCACAGTTTCCAAAACGGAACCACTGTAACTGGTTTGGTTAAATGTTGGGTCGTTGTCGTTCTCGTTCAGTATCATGAGGGTAATATTGACGCTAGAAGAAGTCCTTGTAGTACTTTCTATAGCAATAATCTGTAATTAAAGTAAGGTAATTAAGTTAAAATAGTCCAAAGTTACATATTCAAAATTTTTTTAAAATCCATCATATATTCAAGTGTAAAGGTTTCGAAGTGATACGTCCAAAGGAAACAGTTAAATAATTGAAAACACTATTGAACAATTAATTTTGTTTAAAATAATTTCTATAAAATAATTGGAATTGACCTATTCCAAGTTACTATGCCTACCTCAAGCAAAAATCTAATTTTTGTAATAAGTGAAACATTACTTTTTAGACTGTCCTCGTTTGAAATGAAAACGTTCCATTTTGAAATGTAATCTCCATCTCTACATTATATTTACGTAGTCAAAATTAGCATACCTGGAACTCTAACGTCTGCCTAATTTCGTAATCAAAACATTTTGGGTCAGAGACCCGGATAAGGACGGTGGCTTCGCGTCTGGCATTAACTGGTGTTACCTCCAGGCAGGAAGTGTAATTAGAAATGTTGAGACTGAAATCACTGTTTGTATCCTAAAGTAAAAACAAATGAGACATACTTTGAAACGCAGGATCATGGGAGAAATTGCATAAGACAAGATATACAGCAGTTACAGAATAAATGAAGGATGAAGTGTGAGACAAAGAAGAAAATTTCTTCTAAATAATATGTCTGCTTACAAGAGACATTTAAGATACTGTTGAAAGGTTAAACAATTATTAATATGCTAATTACAGCATACAGAATATGGCCAGTTTCAAAAGAAATTCCATCTTATAAAAATGTTTTCGTTGTAATCATTTCATTGTTACAGACGCTTACATCTACGCTGGAAAAAATTACCTGTAAATAATCAAATACATAAATGCCAGAATTATCGCATTTCATGCAGGTTGCTCAAATATTTACTATTAACAGTCAGCCTCAGATAACTGGGAATATTTTGACTCTTAAATGTACATATACACCCATATGTATATATAAATGCACAAACTCTCTCTCTCTCACTAAACACAGACACATATACACTCACTCTCACTCTTACACTCCCACTCACACACACACACACACACACACACACACACACACACACACACACACACCACACACACACACATATATATATATACTATTATATTTATAGACGTATTTAAATATACATATAACAAATTGATTCTCGTCATCGTAAAATTGATATGAAAGTTGATTGACAAACATTTGTCATTATGCACAACCTATGCCATAATATAGTACTGCAAAACTAACAGTTAATGCTTAAATCATTCCGATGAAGGCGTGTTTTGTTAGAGCTGTACTTACCTTATTCATCGTAGCAGAACGTGTTCGCGTGGCTGTACCAGTCTACAATGATACAGCATTTTAGCAGATACTAATGAACACTTTGTAAACGGTAACGTTCAACCTAGCACAAGCAAGCACAAAGTATTACGTATGCTTTTAAAATCGTAATGTTGGCTAAACAGATTCATTTACAAAATAGACATATGTGCAAAAAATAAACCATTATTATGGACAGCAATTCAATATAACAAGTTAAATGTCTATAATATATGCTGGCAGATACGGTTCATTGAACATGACCGGTCCCCAACTTTGTCAACGAGTGTTACTTTAACCTCACCAAACGGCGTTCACGGTTTTGACAAGTCATTGCTGATTTCACCGTCATTAGGAAAAATATTATCATATGTAAAGACAACAAAGTAACGATTGCTTACCACGAACGAACACTTCCATGTCGAGCACGTGTATAATCATTACATACTCACCTTTTATACCTGAGTAAATAACGATTATTAAAATAACAAAGTTCCTGTTGGTAGAATGTTCATTTAATGTTAATAAACGATGATTTGTTGAAAAACAAGAGTAACTGAAGAATAACAACATTAAATTTCAATGCAATTTAAACGTTTATGATGATATAGAACACTTTAAAACAAAATGCAAGGTAAACATAACAATTTAATCGGATCATTTTCCGACATTGATTTCGACATCTGTTTAAGTACTTTGTCTACATTTATTCTACAGTATCATGTATTTTGTACACCTATTTAAATATTTTGTCTACATCTAACGTTTCGTGAATTTTGTCCGTCTATTTAAATACCTTGTCTACATCTAAAATAGTAATGTCCTTGTCCATCTGTAACGGTGTGCCGGTTGGAGAGTTTTCAGTGACGTTCGCTTGCACTGTACCATTGGGTGAAAAGACAGGCACGTGATCGTTTACGTCATTAACACGAACGCTCACTGTTCCTGCAAAAAAGTAACGAACACGTTTTCCATGAAAATAAATAAATGTATAAAAGTAAATGCAGCAGCCCGAGGATGTTATGGTTGCTCTTTATGTTGCGAATTATTGCGGGGCCGTAAAATGATGATGAATTAAATTTAACTTCGCCTTTAAGAGTAACATATTTTTTTCTGGAATATTTACAAACAGAAATTACACGATGAATGATATGAGTGAGAAAACATATGTTCAGTAACGTTATTTGCTTTTTCTACAATTGTAATAACTAATACGTATATCATTTGGCAAAGCGAAATAATTTGCTAGTCAGTTTCACTAGGTGAATGTTTTGGGGATTTTATTGGACAGTTATTAATAATAAAAGTGTAGTCTATTGAAATGTAATTCATACTGACTAATAATTTATATAAAATATCGGAAATCCGTATTATTATTATTATTATTTGTTAATGGACTATCTCCTCTTTGTATTTCTAATAAGAAGGACAATGTGTATATTGATACTGATTTGGTATTGGTATTTTTGGACGTGCAAGTCAGGTAGCACTGTACTCTGAAGAGTCATTGCTGATGAGTGCCTACATATAGAGTGACGTCAGCGTAGAAACAAAGAAATAGTCATACAGTTACGTCGTGTCCCTACATAACTTGTGGTTGATTATTTTATTGCTCTAAAGCAAAAGAACAATCGAACAAGAAATAGAGCTATGTGAACGGTTGTGTTGTGATGCATTATTAATTTTAATGTTCTATTACACTACCAGAAAAAGCTCGGCATTGTTCAGACGAAAAAGTACTTAATATATATAACACTAGCAGGAAAAGATCGGCATTGTTCAGGCGAGAAAGTACTTAATATATAAATAGCAATGATTAAGTTTTGTTAGAACGCTGCGGAGGCTAGAGGTGGACTCTGACACTTTTGTCCCGTCCGGGGGTGAGCGGTAAACTATAATTGCATGCACACTTTGAGATTAATAGGTATCTCCTTGTGGAAGTGAATTAAACAAATACCGACACAAACATCATTTCTGATTTGCTTACGGAATGATTATGAATTGATAAATATCAAACCTAATATTAAAGAGAATCAGCATTAGTGCTTACCGTTCCAATTCGTAATATCAATCTTTACAATACGAGGAATTGTGTATTGGAAATGAATTTTATTGAAAAATAAACGAATATATTTACAAAACAAAACTAAACAAAACAAAACGTACCTGTTGCAGTCTGAACTGTGTTTGCTGCAGCGTTTGTGTCGACAACCATTATTACCAAGACAGCTGATTCCAGTGTTTCCCTATCAAGTCTCTCATTAACGTTGATAAGACCAGTTGAACTGTCAATCTTGAAAGAGCTCTGAGCATAAATACAGAAATTAAAAAATTTAAACCGTAGTCACAATAGAGAAAGTACTAATATATTTGAATAGTAATTCAAAATTTAATGATACGAAATCGTTTGATCATTTATAACAGTATACGTTTGTGAGAGATGCAAGAATTAGCATTAAACCTCGTTCAGACTTGTTATGCTCCATGCATGCTTTAATTGTTCAGAAACATTATCCTCTTACAAACATAAGTGTAATCTACCTCTTCATAAAATCTTTTCTAAACTGTTTTTAAAAGTCGGATGGGCAAGTCACATCTCCGAATAATTATGTAAATATCAAACTGACCGAACATTAGTAAATAATAAAAAAAAAAAATTAAGAAGACGCTTAAAAAGAAAAGTTCGCTATTAAGTAGTCCCTCATTCTCACATTGGCAATCATGAAATCGTGTTAGACACATTTACGTCTGAGGAGAAAGGGGGACAATTTGTAATTCACGAATGTAATGGCTGTGACATTGACATAAAATATATTACGTCACATTTTCTAGAACAAAACGTTATTTAACCCTTTTTACGGCGTACGATATTAACTGACGAGAGGTATCTTTTTCCAATCTCATATCATAGAATTTGGTTCTTCTGACTTTAAGCAATTTTCGATAAGCTGTTAACCTCAGGTCTAGTTAATTTTGAGAGAATGATATCGATACGTATTATTTACGGGATGAAGTACTTGCATCTGAGGTCAATTGATACAACCTAGGAAGGGAGGGGCAGTGTGTTCTATCCATCAAGTTTGTGGCAACAGAAAACACAAGTGTCTGAATGGACGTGAAATAATACAATTCTTAATGCAAGTATTCATTTCACTGTGTAATGTATCTGTGATATAAATATAATGTACTCATGCTAGTTCAAAGTAGAAAAATGTTTGTGGCACAAAAGTGTTAAAGGAAATAAATGAGAACCATATAATATGTGCATTGTAATATGTTGCTGTATTTGCACTTCTTGAGAGTTTAAGTGTTCAAGTGTGAAATTTATAATGTGAGTAACGTAATGCTGTATAAAAATTTCCCTGGAGTCTGATTTTTTTTAAACTGCGGAATAAGGAGTGTATCAAAGTGGAAATTAGAAATATTTCCAATCAAGTGTTTACAATGTCGTTTGTAGTCAACTGATTCAGTGATGCCATTCAGATATTTATTTCTGATGACATTTCTAATATTTCTTGAAAGACAGGAGGGCATGCCAATTCGGTGTAGTAACAATTCATCATTTTTCTTTTTTGCCAGCTTGTGGATGATTCCTCCTTTTAAGACTACGTGTTCACATGTACTTTTATCAAAAACCAATGGACATCTAAGAAGTTACTGGTGGAAAAAATCAGGTGAAACGAGAGAGACATTAATGCAAAGAACTATTTTTTGTTTACACAAACGAGTCCCTTTCTTGATTTCTGTTTGATATTATTACGCACATTTTGTTCATGTGTTTCTCATTAGTCTGTCAGAAACGATAATCATTAGAGAAAGCGTATATATATTTCTTTATTTACTTACTAAGCGCATGCAGCCGTTGTTCAATGTACAACGGTGTTGTAATCCTATTCGGATTATATTCACCAATTGCTTGTGTTTTGTTTGCTTTATATTTGTTTAAACACAGTTCCACTAAAAGTTGTTTCAAAAGTAAAGTTTGACTTGAAGAAATGAAGTATTCGCCATTATACCTCTCCATACATCCATATTAATTTAATGTTATGTTTCATAAAATATAAATAATCTGTCAAATTAATTTACCCGTAGAAGGAATTCCGAGACAGTACTCTGAGATTCATTAAGTCCTGATGAATCTTTCCACAAAATGGAGTAATTCAATGCGGCATCACTGTCACCATCATGAGCGATGAAGTTGCACACAAGAGACCCTGGATTTATTTCTTCGTCCACACTGACTGAGGCGACTGGAGGTTCGAATCTCGGGGGATCATCATTGACGTTTAACACCTCTATGTGAACAGTGGTGCTGGCTGTCATAGCGGGAGAACCTCGGTCTATGGCTAGAACAATCAGAGTGTAATTGGCAGCACGTTCTCTGTCCAGTGTGGCTGCGGTTGTAATGTTGCCCGAGTTGCCATCAATGGCGAATTGGTCGTTACTGCCGCTAGCGATTATGTAAAATACATCGTTATTGGGTGAACTCCCGTCACTGTCATTGGCATGGACATGCAGGACAAATGTTTCTATACATGAGAAGAGAAGGAGCACATACTAGAATAAGTTGCTTACAAATATTATATTTGGTTTTTGTTTTAGCTACGATTGTTTGTAATTCGCTTTCCTTCCTTTCAAGATGAATAACCAACCCTAGATACTAAAGTAAGATTTAGTTATTTTAAAGAAATTATCTATCTATCTATCTATCTATCTATCTATCTATCTATCTATCTATCTATCTATCTATCTATCTATCTATCTATCTATCTATCTATCTATCTATCTATCTATCTATCTATCTATCTATCTATCTATCTATCTATCTATCTATCTATCTATCTATCTATCTATCTATCTATCTATCTATCTATCTATCTATCTATCTATCTATCTATCTATCTATCTATCTATCTATCTATCTATCTATCTATCTATCTATCTATCTATCTCTCTCTCTCTCTCTCTCTATCTATCTATCTATCTATCTATCTATCCATACATATATAAGTGTAAGTTCAATTGTGCTTTAAAGTGTGTGCAGAGTATGTTAAATTGTTTCTATTGTTTTCTGTATTAAACCATGTGAAAAATAAGTGCAGTTGGGATGGGGGATCTAAAGTAACATGTTTTATGTTATTGACTGAAATCCAACAAAAAACCAAAACCCCAAATAGATAAATAAAGAATGAAATTAAATTTACCTCTCGGTGCACTTTCGATGATGCTGCCAACATATGGCAATTCCACAAAAATCGGACTGCAGTCATTTGTATCCTGAAAATGAGAGCCTTTCATATTACAGTTTATGCAAAAATCACGACAGTCGGCATCATAATTTATAATAAAATATTCGACGCACATCTTGCACGATATAAAGAAAAGGAGATAAAATTATGTCCCAATGCGTGAATATATTACCTGAACAGTAACTGTGACGTTGACGAGTCCAAACTGTTGTGTCGACCCCCGGTCACTTGCATTGACTACCAGAATAATGGACCCTCCAGTAATCTCGTAATCGAGCGCTTGCATTACAAGGATCTCTCCACTCGTTTCGTTTATATTAAAATTAGATGACGTCATTTCAGTAGCGAAACTGTAATGAATGTCGCTATTTGGGGTATTCTCTTTGTCATTGTCATGTGCCTGCCGAACGAAAGGAAATAAAACAGGAAATTAAAAAAAAAAGCATCTTGAGAAATTATTGGATCATTTAAAGCATTTTGAGAAAGAACAACGACAGTGTGGAAGACGGATTAGAAGCTTAAGTTGCAGTCTATGAATGAAGCAAAAATTCAATAAAGATGAAGCTTTGTTTTCACAACAGAAACACGCAATGTATACTTTTGAAGGTAAATCATATTATTTTATTTTTTAAATCTGATTTTTAAAAAAATGATCCCAAGAAGCGTTACCGCATCAAAATAAATACTGAATAGATAGATATATGGATGGATGGAAGGATGGATGGATGGGTAGATAGATAGATATATATATATATATAGATAGATAGACAGATAGACACATAGACAGATAGATAGATAGATAGATAGATAGATAGATAGATAGATAGATAGATAGATAGATAGATAGATAGATAGACTGACAGACCGACATACATATTGATAGTGTGGAAATGTAAATTTGCCTATCCCTATTTCTAGGCTTTATTGTTATATAAATTGTTAAATTGTTGAAGTGATCCGATATTGAGCACTGTTTATGATGGTATTTTTGTAAGTGTCAGAGTTGGAATACACAACTCGAGTTGAGAATATGCTAGAAATTCCTGATGCAATCCAAACCAGTTGAAACTGCATGAGTATGAGTAGTTTTTAATATCCAATAGTTAAGATGTACGAGAATGAGACCAGCCAATGGGCTAAGATCAAAGGTTTACCTGTTGTACAGTAATCTATTTTCACGGATTAAATTTTACAGGGGAAAAGCAGCTGTTTTGCTTTTTTTTATTTGAATCTCTTGGTTTACTCATCATAAACCACTGTGAACAT
The DNA here is from genome assembly GCA_028829895.1 of Sinotaia quadrata. Lineage (NCBI taxonomy): Eukaryota > Metazoa > Mollusca > Gastropoda > Architaenioglossa > Viviparidae > Sinotaia > Sinotaia quadrata. The sequence continues at coordinate 12,546,079 of CM054182.1, forward strand.
GGTAGACGCGAGAATTATCTACCACAATGTGTAAGAGATAGGAATACACTAAATTCCATTAATGTACTATGGCAATGTAAGCTGAATACTTGGAGAAATTTCTGGTACAAAGAAGTTACTGGAAATTGCTACAATTGTTGTTCTGCTTGAGGGAGCTATTACAGCAAAGGTGAGCCTAAAGAGAATAACAGTGAATCACTGCTATATGGCATGAGAAGGGAAGTACATAACTGACAATAATAAAGTAAACAATAAACGTGTTCTTGTGTTACAAAAAGCGAACAAAAATGTCTACTGCATCTTCGCCTACACGAGGTTACATGCGAACTATTACTGCTTTTCCCTAATAATTATATTATTAATTTCTATTCTCTGAGAAAAACTATTCTGAGATTTTTATTCACACTAATTTATTGAATTGTGTTAGTATATAAGACTGTATAGATATTAACATTATTTGAATGTGGTTTCTTGGAAATGATGAAGTAAAGTAATCTTTTTTCATTTAATTAGTTATGTGTGTTTGATTGCTGATTTAATAAATGTATTGTAAAATTTATTGACCTTCTTACACATACTGATAATCTTATGTTGGAAAAGAAAGTGGGTGGATGGGTGCTCGCTAAAGACAAACTAAAAGACGGATTTATCTTCTCTTTAATAAGTTCCCATGTACAGAAATATTGTGTGACGGTAAATATTTGTCTTTAATGTTGTGGAAGAAAGAAAACGTTTACAGCGCTCCATACGTGTGGTGTCTGCTGGATAATTATTTATAACATAAATTAAGAATCACATCACTTGTGAATATTTATGGATGATTAATTAAATACTATTAATCATAATCGTTAAATAGATGGCATTGGCGTCACTGATAGATAGATAGATAGATAGATAGGTAGGTAAGTAGATAGATAGATAGATAGATAGATAGATAGATAGATAGATAGATAGATAGATAGATAGATAGATAGATAGATAGATAGATATGTAGATGGATGGATAGATAGATAAACAAATACACTTGCACAAATGTGACTGGCCTATCTGTATGTGATAAGAATCGGTGAAAGTATATGTGGTAGAACGTTTAATACAAATGATAAGACTATATTGCTTGACTCTAATCAGTCACTCATACCTTTACTACTAGATGTTCCCCATTGTCAAACTGTGTTTTATTTTCTGTGATATAGGCCTGGTATTCTGACTTGAGAAAGATCGGAGCGTTGTCATTGACGTCTGTCAAGAAGATGTCCAAAGTCGCTGAATCACGTAGTCCACCTGAGTCTGTAGCTTCTACTGTCAACCGATAACTCTTCCGCGTGTCGTAATCAAGTGTAACATTTCTTAAACTTACCACGCCGGTATTGTTGTTGATTGCAAATCTATATTATTATAAAATGAATACCAATTATTTACTGTGTCAAACAAAACATGTATAATAAATTGCAAGTATTAAATTAGCAATATCAATATTTAATTGAAAGTATTAAATTAGCAATATCAATATTTAATTGAAAGTATTAAACTAGTACAATAGATATACAGGGTATTCAGAAAGAAACACAAACTATGGGCAATGGGCGTTTATTAGTAAATTACAGAGAAATGTTGAATATGTCAGCCATTATAATGTGTGCACAAAATGTATTAAATGAATTGCGTTATCCAACATGCCCCTCAAAATTTCATTCGTTATTTCAATAATAGCAATAGAAATTTCAATACTATGTACATTACTTCTGTTTTGAACATCCAGTAATAACTTGTAATCTCTAAAGATAAAACGAACGAAACACGATGTGATAAATCTAATAAAGATTTCATCAACACACTTCATAATTCAATGAATATAACAAAACACGATGTGATAAATCTAATAAAGATTTCATCAACACACTTCATAATTCAATGAATATAACAAAAGTACTGATCTGTGTTCGTGACATAAATTTCAATTGAATATTTGAAGTGAAGAACACAAGCTGGAGCCTGGGATGAGTTTGTCATTTGATGTCATATGTGTAAGAGAGATACAGACCCGCATTTTACAAAATTTATATAAATGCCATTGGTTGTTTTGTTTGTTTTCATGTGAGATACGTGTCAATGGTTCTTCCCCTTGAATGACCGAAATTATTTAAGACACCTAAGAAATACTGAATTAAGCTGTTCTGATCAATACACTTTAAGTGAATATAACGATTTTTCTTCACCAAACTCTTTATAACAGTCAGAATATCAGTGATTCAGATACACTAAGCCAAAAGTTATTCTACAGTTTATTTAATAGATAATATAAAATGCAATATTTGTTTGTGGATAAATGTCACGTTCATAAAACTTTAGAACTTCTTGATAGACGTCGGAATAATTTGCCTTTATGCGCTTGTCTCCCCCCACCACCATGGCAATGCCTCTAGGTTCTATTTACATGTTCTGACTTTGAAATTACTCAAGACCGTTTTGCCTGCGCTTTTAGCATGTTCCTCAGATTATGAAATAATTAAAAAGTCTACCTGGAGGATCTATAAAATGGAATACAAATTGAAAACATATTCAAGTTAAGCAGATAAGGATTTATGCCAGACTTGCAACTCTATCCTGACTTCAAAGGTTAAAGTTTACGCAAGTAAGTAACCACTATTCCGCCCTAACTGGACCACACGAAGCCTTTCTTGGGCGATTCTATAGCCACAAGGCACTAATAATTAAATAAAAAACACAATTCCATAACTATAAATATGTTAACACTTTGGATGACTGATATGCTTTTGGTCTTGAATAATGCATAGTGAAATAAGCAAGCTAAGTGTACTGCAGTTTTTCAAAAGCAATGGTGGAGATGTAAACTGCATTGCACTTATAAATTACACGAATGTTCAGTTATGTAGAAATTTGTAAAATAAACATGCAAAAACAAACTCTAAATTTAGTGCCATATATACGTTTGAATTTGGTTTATTGTTTCTAGTTGAATAAAACTATTTGTAAAAAAAATATTTTTCGACAAGTAAGTAAAGTAAACCCATTAACGTTTACATTTATATAATCTAACGTTCCTTTCGCATAAAATGCTAGTGTAATTAATAATTATGACTAATTACTAATAAATAACAACTAGATTTGTTTGCACGTGATGAATACATCATTTTCCAAAAAAGTCTAATATAGTTAAATATTCAAATTTTAAAAATATGTTTAGGAAACATTAATGTATGAACTTTAAAGCGTATATATCACAAACAATTATGCCAAATATATATTTTAAAGGAAAACAAATAAGAATGGAAGAATACTGTACATTTCATCACCGCCTTGTAGAGAATATGTGATGGTATCATATTGGGGCTTGTCGTCATCTGTGGCCTGAAATTTATACAGGGAAGTATTTATGTCATGATTCTAGAAAATAAATTCACTCAGAAAACTATTTATGTCATGATTCTAGAAAACAAAATCACACATGGACGTATTTAATTCGTGATTCTAGAAAACAAATTCACACATGGAAGTATTTGAGTCGTGATTCTAGAAAACAAATTCACACATGGAAGTATTTAAGTCGTGAATCTAGAAAACACATACACATTTTATATGCACAGTTTCTTTTGTTTATTATTTAATTTAACTTGTTCCATGATATTTATTTATAACTACATAAAGGATATACTGATAAAACTGTAATCTACAATATATTGTAAGCGTCATTTAGCGCAACTCTTGTAGAGAAAATTATTTTAATGAAGCAGTCTTACCTGCACTGTAATTATAGATGTGTTAGGCGGCAAATCCTCTGAGACGTTCTTTGTGTAGTCTCTTGGGCTGAATTTCGGGGGATTGTCATTTAAGTTTTCAATTTGCAAGGAAACATTCGTAGTTGACGTATAGTGTCCACCAATTCCAGTTGCGAGAACCTGAAATCAGTGTGTGCTTAGATTATAATTTAACTTAAAATTTTGAGACATATCTAACATAAAACGTATAGAATTATGTTTTCATTGCTATTTATAAATGCTAACTAATTAAACAAATTAATTGATTGGTTCGAAATGAGAAAATACAAGTGATTTCGTTGAATGTTAAGATAATAATTTTAAAACAAATCTTTTCAAAGATGAATTTCATGTAAATGTATATACTAAAGTATGATTATTTTTTCTTTAGAATATCTTAGTTTATTTTGTTATAGCGTTTAATTATACATTTCTTTTATTTATTTATTTCATATATATTTATATTGTTATACCATTATTATTAGATTAAATACTAAACAGGCGGAGAATAAATATATCTTGCCAATATATGAAATTAATAACAACTAAATAAAAATACGTTCTGTCCCTGGCAGAGTAAATTTGCATATCCTTATTTTAAAATGTAATCGTTATATAGATTGTTAAATTGTCAGAGTAACCCGATATTGGGCACTCATTTTATCAGTATTTTTGAAAGTGTCTTAGTTTTCAATGTATGTTTAGAGAGATATGTGGAGTTTACATGCAGATTATTAACTTTTAACATTGTTGCAGAAGTATGCTACTGAGATAGCGCTTAAAGAAAGTTATGTAAAAACTACTCTCGTATCTCTAATAACTCCATTTCTGTTCTCTGATAAGACTATCTTGAGATTTGTATTGAAATACTGTTAAATTGTATTTTAAGCATAAGACTGTGAATAATAGAAATTATATGAACGTGGTTCCATGGAAATATCGAAGTCAAGTAATCTATTTTATCCTATTTGTTATATGAATATTTGATTGCTGATTTAATAAATGTATTGTTAAATTATTGACTTTCTTAAGCATATTGATAACCTTATATTGGAAAAGAAAGTGGGTTGGTGGATAAATATAGATTAAAGATGGATTTGTCTTCTCTTTAGTAAGAAGTTTTTTCCGCCTATGGAATACTGTGTGACAGTAAATGTTATCTTTAATATTGTACAAGAGAGAACACATTTACAGAGCCACATATCTTAGCAGGACCGGGATAGCACTGTGTCCAAGAGCAGATGATGCATGGTGACATAAGCCGCTCGAAGTGTGACGTCACTTAGTTGTGTTGTCCAAGATTATTCAATAATTTATGCCAACCAAGAGTATTGTAAAATATACAGTTCAGTTCAGTGCGTCGACGTGCTTGCTTTGATCGTTAGACCTTAAATGTCATTCAAAGAACTGGAGGATCTCGGATTTGGTGATAACTAAACGTAGAAGAAAATCCGATAATGACTTCTAACATTTCATTTTACTTATATATAGGATTTGCATCATCACATCTGTTGTTGAGTTTGCAAGGAATTTGGACCATGCGCAGTATTGCATCTACAGTCTTGTCATTATAGGTCTGTTTCAATTTCAATTTCAATTTTGCTCGACAATATGTGATACTGTAACTATGACATTGGTTGTGATGTGTTCAGTCAAAACATCTAATACGTAATGATTTACGTTTCTGTGGCATTTGACTATTTTGCTTTTTCTTCATGTTTGCAAATACATCTTAAAGTTTATTACGCGCATTTTCATTTGTTATGTTTATAGAGATGGGAATTTTTCCTGGTTTTAACAATGCTTAACTTCATTCAACCTTACACGTACCTGAAAATACATTGCTTGCACACGTTCATAATCAAAGCAGGAAGAATTGGACACACGAACGAGAACAGTCGCTTCTGCTCTGGATTTGTTCGGTGTTACAGTTAGGCACTCCGAGAAGTCAGAAAGTTGAAGAGTGAATTCACTGTTTGAATCCTGAAGAAAACAAATAAATACACAAATACAAAATAATGCGAGTCTTTTGTATATATTTCCCCATTTAATAATAAGAAAATATATGATTACCTCTTATTTGGATCTATTTCTCTCTCTCTCTCTCTCTCTCTCTCTCTCTTATCTTATCTTATCTTATCTTATCGTATCTATCTATCTATCTATCTATCTATCTATATTTAATGCATACCTATATAAAAGTTTGTGTGTAATCTGAGATGGGTCTGGGTTTGTGGAATTGGAATTAGATATAGATGATTACAATTATGTGTTTGTGTTAATAGTATATACCTCATAGTTTAATATCATATGAACACTAATGGAAATATAGCGAGAAATACGTAAGGTCTTATGACTAGACCTGCTTTTGTACGTATTTCAGATTTGTGTTCTCTGCTTGTAATCAAATACATGTCATTATTATAAATGTTTTATATAATTATTGAAATAATTGACAAACACTCTAAATAATTTCATTCAGTAAATACATAACTTCTTCAAATAATGCTCAAATATTATACCTGATCATTATATAATGCCAAAAGCTTACTACTAATAAGAGGCATATTAGTCTGCGCAAAATGAAACGTTTTGTTGACAATGTTGACAATGCCTTCAGCAGACTAATATGTTTACCTTGTCGCGGTCTGTCACAGTTATCTCCCCGCTTAGCTGAAGCGGTGTTCCCGTTGGTGAGTTCTCGCTGACAATGGCATTGATAATGTTTCTCGAAAACGTAGGAGGGTTGTCATCGACATCCACAACGGAAATACTCACCGTACCTATGGGAAAAATTAAAACAGAATAATTAGTGCATAACTTTAGAATCAGTGTGTGTGCATGTGTGTTGAAAAGAGTGGAAAGATAAAAGCTAGTAAACGAGTGCATGAAAAACAGTTAGTAAATGACTGAGTGTGTGAGTGAGAAAGAGAAAGACGACAAATGATATTTTTAGAATTATAAACCAAGGCCATCCATTTAAGAATGTGTAGCTTTAGGATAATGTGAAAAATAAACAATACCTGTTGCTGTCTGGAGTGTATTCTGTGCTGCATGACGGTCGGTAACGATTATTTCCAGCACAGCAGATTCCAATTGTTCTCTGTCCAAGGTATGGTTCACAGAAATCAGACCGGACGACGGACTGATCGTGAACGCTTCCTGCATTATTTAGAGATTACGGATGGACACGTGTAAATATAAACATGATTACCCCTAGTATTTAAACTTATAACAGCAAAATTACAATTCATACTAATGTATGTATTGCAACACAGATTCAATATCAATACAATCAGTATATTTCAAATTATAATAGCAATATTGTAATGCATACGAATTAATGCATTTAAATAAACATAGAATTACCATTGTCAAATTTATAATTGCAAAAGAGTAATATCGAATTGCTCACACATGATTGGCGTATATTTTTATTTTTCATATTATTAATCGCATATTAATTATCAAGTGCACATATCAACTCTAATATTCAATTAAAATAAATTACTAATAACAGTGGTAATTTACACCATTCATATATAAATCGTATATATAGGGGACAAGCTGAAATAAGTTTCATATTTATGCGGAGTTTACATTCTGCATACTCTGATATCTAGACAGTTATTGGAAATTATGCGCAAGTACACTTCAATAAAAAATAATATCTTTACAATTCGAATTACATACTACTTTAAGCAGACAAATCACTCCAAGTCAGCAAGCATAAAATGAGCTGTGTTATACTTGAAAGAATTATTTATCTACGAGGACCTTAGATTTATTGACTTAGGGTTAATTCAGTTGAAATACTTTATAAAATATGTTTCTTTAGTATCTAGAGAGTGCACGGTTTTAAGTGGACCCATGGATTCCCCCCCCCCTCTGCAATGTTTATTTTCTATAAATAAATTATAGGCAAGCGTGGCACTATCAAGTGGAATATAAATATTCAAGGAAAATTACAAATATAGATCAACAAAATATATAACATTTTAAGATAGCATGATATGGCTGATTTAATTCAAAGTACTTCCAATTACCAATACGATATTTATTTTTAAAAAGAAACACAAAAACGCGGGACATTTCCCGAAACCTCTCTCAGGAGTTTGATTTCATTTTTAAACATATTATATTGAATACTAAGACAGAAAGGAATCAAAGGCCTGTCTTTCAACGTCATCTTCATTTATTGACGTCTTTAATGCAACGTTTGGCGTTATTTGTATGCCTAATCTAATTATACAATTTACATAATTTACATAACTAGTAAACGATTAATAGGATAAGCAGAGAGGCAGGCAGACAGACGGAGAAGACAAACATTAATTCATTTAGGGTATATTCACAAAAGTACATACCTGTAGAATATTAGTTGGAACTGAATTCTGATTGGGATCCAGTCCACTAGAATGCATGAAGTTAATATTGTACACAAGTTCAGCATCACTATCCCTATCCCGAGCAGTGAAATTGCATACCAGAGTCCCTGACGACAGTGTCTCGTTCACGTGTACTGATACTAAGGGTAGTTCGAATGTTGGTGGATCATCGTTCACGTCTATAACCTCTATAGAGACAGTGGCTGTAGCTGTCAGAGGTGGAGATCCACGATCAACGGCTAGTACAATTACGATATAATTACTGGAGCTTTCTCTGTCCAATTTGCCCGCAGTTGTAATGTTGCCTGTGTCGCCGTCAATGACGAATTGGTCGTTGCTGCCACTGGCGATGATGTAAAATACGTCTTTGTTTGGTGAACTGCCGTCGCCGTCATCGGCGTGTACACTCTGGACAAACGTGCCTGTGAAAAATCACAGAAAATAATTAGGATTGCACGTATTGCAAAAGCTAACCATTATATAAAACGACGAAAATAACTTGCTTCTTTGAATTTTAACTAGCTAACTTTATATCGTATTGATTTAATGCATTTGTTCAATTATCCTGAACACCTGAATCCCCATGTCGACTTCTGACTCATTCTGATTGGGAATACCGGTGTTATATGTGTATGTTATCACTAATAATATAAATGCTTAGTAAGCAAATGGTATTTTTTATTAATCTCCTTCGTTCTTTTCACACTTTCACTCTCTCTCTCACTCTCTCTCTTTTTTTTCTATCACTCATTCTTTCCTTAGCTTTGTTTTGTATTATGTGCGAGCACGTGTGTGTGTGTGTGTGTGTGTGTGTGTGTGTGTGTGTGTGTGTGTGTGTGTGTGGTTGTGAGTGTGTGTGTGTGTGTGTGTGTGTGTGTGTGTGTGTGTGTGTGTGTGTGTGTGTATGTATGTGTGTCAATGTTTTAAATCAGTTGACCAGATTAATTTGCGTTATCTGCACCCTTACTCACCTTCAACGGCAGTCTCGTTAACATAACAGTTGACTACAGTGATATTGAAAGTCGGTGGCCTGTCATTTGTATCCTGAAAATGAAGTTAAAGGTAATCGAACAAAATATAAGTAACGTTTGCTTTATACTCGAAAGATAAATACGTATTACAACTGTATCCATTAGGTATTTCATGAAACAGCATGTTAAACAATAGAAAATATAATTATGTAGTTATTACATGTTCATTAACCCAGATTTGGACACAAACCTGAACTAGTATTGTGACATTAACGGATTCGCTCCTTTGTGGCGACCCATTATCAGTTGCCTTGACAACCAGAATAATGCTGTCCCCAGACTGCTCATAGTCTACAGGATTTTCCACATGTAAGCGTCCTGTTTTTTCATTTATGCTGAAGAAAGTTGACCAAGTCACAGTCTCGAGGTTGTACGAAATCTCGCTGTTTGCTGTGCCGCCTGAATCGTCATCAGTCGCCTGTAAAGGTTTTCAAAATGAAAATTCTTCAATTAACACATATTTACTGTATCTATTCTCAGGAAGTTAGTGAGTGGATAAAATCAATATATTTTTAGCCTTGCATGAAAAGCAGTATAAGGTATAAATCCCAAAAAAGTTAAGACAGAGTACGACCTCGCAAGCTTCGGGCACCGGTTTCTTCCTTACAATACCCCCCACAAAAATCGCAGGACAAAAACGCCGGATTCCAACAAACTATATGAGAGCCGAGATCATGTTCCCGTCTGGGACATGCTCCCGACACCAAAGTCACCATTGTCGACATCAAAGACTATCGTTAAAGGCCGCCACCAAGCAACAACAACAAAAAATATTAAAATGAATGCCTGCTGAGTAGAACATACATGATTCTTTGATTTTCACTGTTTGGAGAATGCATGAGGAGCTAAGGCAACTGAGGGCAGAAAAACAACAAACAATAAAGCGAGAAGTATGTTTAATGCTTGTCACTTTCCTCTAAACGAACTCTATCTTCACCATCACCACTCCACTGACTTTAGAACCTGTCCGCAAAATCAGCGAAGACTGAAAGTGAACATCCGTCAAGAGTTACATTTGGCTTATTCGTAAAATGTAATCGCAGCCATGAACATTGCAAATATAATTAATAATAATTTATGTTATTATTTGCAAATTGTGGGCTTAATGAAGCAAGTACTTTCTTACTAGCTTCTGTTCACATTAAAAATAGTTTCTAAGGTCTCTTAGTGAATAGAGAAATAACATTATTTTCAGTTTCACTGTTTATAGTAGGGCTCTAAAATACATCCAGCAAAATGTATTTTTACTCGTTATATTGAATTTTGTGTTTCAAAATACTAAATGCAGTATGTTACAGTATTTTAATTATGAGATTAAACACAACTGATTTCATTAAAAATAATGCTTTTAGAAAGTAATTAACAATAGTGTTACAAATATACGTGTGTACCGTAATATCCACTGTCGCGTTTCTGTCGAAAATGGTTTTTCCCTCAGTGATGTAGGCCTGATATTCCGTTCTAAGAAACTTCGGCGAGTTGTCGTTAACATCAATCAGATTTATTTCCAACGTTGCCGTATCCCTAAGCCCCCCGGAGTCCGTGGCTTCCAGTGTTACAGTGTACGAATTTCTTATTTCATAATCAAGTCCTTCCTTTGCTACTGTCACGTTGCCAGTCACATTGTCAACTGCAAACCTAAAATGATGAACAATGTTAACATATTTTTATAGTTTGGTTAGATACATGAAACACGAAAAATCGACTGGAAATGCAAGTAATTGCAAAAATGGGTATGTGTGTGTGTGAGTGTTTGCTTGCATACGTGCGTGCGGACGCTTCGTGATTGATTGATGGAGGGATGGACATATTTTTTTTTCTGTCCATTTCGCTTATTTCAGCTTTCAGATTGTTAACGAAAGTAATAGCTTACATATCGTCTCCTCCTTGCAATGAGTATGAAATAGTGTTAAAACTATCTCTATCCTTGTCCGTGGCCTGCAAGCAAATTAAAAATGAATTATATACATTTGTCTATGTATGTCTATACAGAACATGCATAAATCATATTATCAATTTATAAGTCTATATATGCCACTATGCATTTTATTTATCTATCTATTACCCTCTCTATTTATGTCCGCGTTTGGATTTATGTGTCTTTTTGTGACAGAGTATGTATATGGTTGTGTTAGTAAACTGATAATCGCTTGATGCAGACTGATCACAGGATGCACATTACTTAAAAAAATACTACAGATCTTTCACTTTCATTCAATAAAATAGAATAACTTTACCACAAGTATTCCTACTTTTTGTAATAAAATAACCACCAATGTTCCTAATAAAGTAATTTTTAACATCTACAACTGTTTCATTCGTCCATACTGTCTTCATCCGTTCACTTGACTTACATGAATTGTCACAACAAATGAATCCGTCGATGCGTTTTCGTAAATATTGGCTTGATATTTTTTAATAGCAAATTTCGGAGTGTTGTCATTTACGTTTTCAATGTATAATGCTATGCTTGAAGATCCCATAGGATTGGTTCCATTTCCGCTTGCTATGACCTGCAATGTTTAACATAGCGTTACTGTCAATCACTTCTATAGCAAAATCATCTACACTAATGACTGTGTGCAGAGTGATTATAAATGGTTTGCATTCGTAAATTAATTATAAAGAAGTGCTCTAATGATACCTTGATTTAAATTGTTTTAAGTAATAGTGGTTGCACTTTTAATATATTTATACAGCTCATAGATACACACTTTCATTTTCTTTATATTTCCTTTTGAAAAATTAAAATGTATGTGTCGTACCTGAATTTCCATCTGTTGCACAGTCTCGTAGTCAAAACAAGAAGAATTTGAAACACGTATCAGGACAGTGGCAAAGCCTCTGGCATTCGTTGGTGTCACATCTAGACAGTCCGCGTGACTTGCGAGATTAAGGGTGAATTCACTGTGTGCATCCTACAGAAGACAAAAGGCAGAGACACATTAATAAATAATGCATTTAAAAAAAGGTTTTCAATCGTCACAGTGCCAATGTCATAAATCTGGGATTTCATTTCCTGTCGATTATTTAATTTGAATATATTAATGAATTATATTTATTATTTAAATGAAGCAACTTCAAAATGCAGAAGTGTTTCAAAATGAAAAAATATATTGTTGTCTATTGCCTATGTTTGTGTATGTACGGAAACGCGTAAGAGGTGAATGTTTTAAAATGCACAGTATGCTTAGGGAAGTGTTGGTTGGGATTAGGATTATCTCTTGGATGCATTAGTCTGCGGTCTCAGAGGACAGTGAGGCATGAACAGGAAATAATCACAGGGATAAATAATTTAGAACAGTGTGTACTCATCATGTGTCCAACTATCTGTCTTAGAAAGCGTTTGCAAGAAATTGCTAAAATTAATTAGATGATGAGTACATTGACCAAGGGAAGATAAACAGGATTAAAAAAACTAACTTTGATTATGACGAATCAATTATGTTTGGACCCTTTTGGAAGATAACACTAACTAATTAATCAACATACATACCAGAAAGTCGCCCCAAAATATCCAGAGTCGAAGACTTGCATCAGCTTTAAAAGATGAATGATTGTGTTAACCCGAAATGCATATAAGCTAATTGCATGAATACAAATCACCCCAATTATCATCCGGCAAACGCAAAAGCGTACTATTCATAATTCTATAGAGCTGAACCTTACTGTTAAAATAATTTGGAAAATACTTCACGATTTGTTATCAACAGAAGGACAGAAAGGGAAAAGAAGTAAATGCAAAGAAGAAACATAGGGCTATTAAGTATTTAAAATATATCTTATTAGTTGTTTGAAACTTACCTTATTTTTGTTGATTTTAAAATTAAATCGTTGAATGCAAAGTGACAAAACTCACACCACACAGAACGTCTCGTGTAATCACCATACCTATAAACTTATTCAGGTCAACCAAATTAGCAATGCCTCGAATAATCACCATACCTATAAATTTATTCAGGTCAACCAAATTAGTAATTCCTAGTATAATCACCATGCCTATAAATTTATTCAGGTCAACCAAAATAGCAATACCTCATGTAATCGCAATGCCAATATAGTTCATCATGTCAACCCCAAAACCAATAGCATCATTTAAACACAGGAAGCACAATATAGTCAAGTTCTATATTTCGCCCTAAATTAGTTCTTTTGAAACTGGCCATAATCTATAACGAGTACAAATAGAAAGAGGACAACATTATCGCCACACGAAGATACAAGACAGAATGTTCGTCTTCAAAATATTATATAATACAGAAGTGAACTTAATGAGAATTAAACAATTTACATGAATCGTAAGGCAATGTAATAGTTAAAATCTATTTACTGACATCTAGAGACACTTCTCTCTTCCAGATATCAGAGGTCATGTCACGTGTGGAAGACCTTGCCCTTGTGAATGCGATTTGCTGTTATTTTAAAGGAATCATTACTCAAGCAAACAATAACCTCCCTTAATGCACTAAGCAATCTGCTTTGTTACAAGGTACCTTGTCTATATCTGTTACGGTGATATCTGTAGTGAACTGCAATGGTGTCCCTCGAGGCGAGTTCTCACTGATGCTGGCATTAATCTGTGTGTTCACAGAAAAGCGGGGAGGGTTGTCGTCAATGTCCTTGATTTGAATGTTCACGGTTCCTAAGAAACAGAAAGAACTTTCTTATTTGTAATTAGATGCCATTTGGTTTCACGATATTAACACATGTGATGATTTAGGTGACAGACGATGAATAGTATTAAAAATATACCTAATATTTGCACGAGTAGTAGGCAAAATACTTGTAGCAGAAGTACTTTTTAATGCCAATAATAATAGGGAAAAAATCACGATCGATGGACCAAAAAAATGAAGGAATAGATTAAGAAATGAGCCAAGAAAGAAAGAACAAGGCAACGGAAACATTTATTTTCAAACTGACAGTCAAGCCTCTAGTGGCTGTATTTATAAAATTGCCGTTTCTAATATACAAACATGTAGCAATAATAATATTGAACAATTACTAAAACACTAGAACAATTGGTATGAAAGTGATTATGATATGATTGATAACAAGTATTATGCTGCTTCTACTACTGCTAAATACTACTAATAATAAACACCAATAATGCTAATTATCATCTACTACAATTATTTCTACTGCCTCTACTGCTACTACTCCTTTTACAACGTCAACTATTGATACTGTTTATGTAAAAGAGCTTACTATATTTGAATAAGTGTGTGCTATATATCCCCTGTGAGTGATTTTGTACAGAAATACACAGCGCATTCAAACACATTTCTTCGGAATATGTACAGTTAACTTTACGTCTGTACATTCGAACACTATTACTAATCCATTTGTTACAGAAATGCCCTGATATTAACTGGAGGATTAATGCAAAAGTTACTAAAGTGGCCTATCCTACTGTGGCGGAGTAAATTTGCCTATCCCTATTTTGAAACTTAATCGCTATATAAATTGTTAAATTGTCAGATTAACCGATCTTGGTCACTGCTTATGATGGTAATTTTGTAAGTGCCAAAATATATGCTGATATAGTTTTAGTGTTAGTGAGATCAAGTGTATAATTTTGAGACCTAAACATTGATTGATTGATTGATTGATTGATTGATTGATTGATAGTCAAGTGAATCATGTTGTAGAATTGATTTGTAAGATACATTTTATGAATGGTATTTGTGGGTAAGAAAAGGTATTTACAAAAAAATAATATTATTCATAAACAATATTTGAGTTCATGTGTTTCGTGTGTTAGGATAATATTTCCAGGCCTAACACTACTATTACTTTCCAGGTTAGTGTCTAGCTGACCAAAAGGAGTGTATTTGCACTATCTGTACGTATTTTAACATTTCCTTAAGTTCGATAAGTGTGAATTCAAATGATGAAAGCTGATATATTTTAACTATCCTAATACAATTCACTACTATAATATTCTTAAACAGTGCAAAAATGGTGTTCAATGGGTGAGGCATTTATGATCTATTCTTGAGTATATATTAGAAAATTAGAGAGAGAGAAAAAAAACGACATACTGAGAGACAAACATGCAATGGGCGCAGAGACAGACAAACAAAATCAAAGACAGAAAACGGACAGAGATCGAGATAAAGAAAACGTAAGACTTCGGGAGACAACATCATAATAATGGACTAAGAGAAGAACAAAAGAAAGTAAAGAGAAGAAAACACTACATTCACATCAAAATTCATACAATTTCAAGGACTAGGAAGTTGGAGAGGGAAAGTGTACAAATTAAAACAAATGAAATCGGAGTATAAAGAAACACATATCACTACTATGCGCATTTATAAAAAAATTAAAATGACATGAACGGGACAAATACTGCAGTCAAATTAGGAAGACAAATGTAAATGTGAATTTGTATTCTATGAGATTTGCATATTTTTCATTTAGAATACAAACCGCTTGCTGTCTGGCTGGCTCCATGAGCAGCTGTGTCAAGAACTTGTATAAGAAGTGTGGCCATTTCTAGCGTTTCTCTGTCTATTCGTTGGTTGACAGTTATCTGTCCAGATGTCGGATTGATTGAGAAAGCATCCTAAATAGTTAGAAAACAAAAGTTTTTTTTTTTAATTTTTAAATAAATATCAATTTTGACTTACATCTAAGACACTATTTAGTTTTAATGACCGTAGGCCTACATATCATTTATAAATTACTATCGTGGTTTTTTATAACGTTCTAACCAAGTCCACTTTAATTTTGAATTATTCAAGAACGAATCATCAATTAATATTATCTGTTTACATCTTCATCTCCCCACCACACGCACGCACGCACGCACACACACACACACACACACACACACACACACACACACACACACACACACACTTCATCGGTATTAAACAATGCATACAAATGTTGAAGCCGATTCTTTCAGTTTAAAAACGCTTATTACACTTCACGCAAAACACAGAATAAAAACACGTCCTTGAATCGGTGTGTAGGTCGACGGTCATAATTTGATTCCGCAAATTGATTGATTATGTCTCTGAAGTGGAATGTGAAATTTGTTTGACTGTAGTCGTCAGTGGTCAGAGATTGTTATGACCACTAATTTTAGTGGTCTGGTTGTGAAGACCCGAACAAAGAAGTGTGGGGATGTGCTGTTTAAGTGTGTCTGCTTGTGTGATATTAGCAGTATACTAAATAATGAAAACAACGTCATAGATTTCGTAATGTAAACATTTAAAGGTTATTGTAGTTTTAAATATTTATCTCTCTTTTTCTTTATCAGTAAAAGTAGCTGTTCTGTCAACACTGTTCTAATTAATGTTGTGCTTCAACGTTTTCAACTAACACAGATACATATGAGAGTGCTTACCTGTAACACGGATGTGTTAACCTGAACTTGGTTTTCATCAAGTCCCTCTGACCAAATGATGGAATACTTCAGAACTGCATCGCTGTCCTCATCACTAGCTGTAAAGTTGCTCACAATAAAGCCTTTAGTTTGCTCCTCATCCACAGACACCGAAACAGTCGAAGGGTCGAATACAGGATTATAATCATTTATGTTGTCCACTTCTATAGAAACAGTTGCCGTGGCCGTTCTTGCAGGCGAGCCACGATCAACAGCCAGAACCACCAAGACATATCTAGATATAGTTTCTCTGTCCAGTGGTCCCACTGTCGTGATGTTGCCTGAGATGCTGTCGATGGCGAACTGGTCGTTGCTGCCGCTGGAGATTAAATAAAAGATGTCGTTGTTTGGAGCGCTCCCGTCTTCGTCTGTGGCATTGAGACTTATGACAGCGGTTCCTTGTGATTAAACAAAAACATGTTTTAGAAACAAATATGAGTAATTTAAATGCTAAATCAATTATCATATTACAAGGCCGTCAATATTTAGTTCTTCTAAATGTGGAGCAAGTAAAACTTCAAGGGGAAAGAGACTAGCATAATTTACTATTCGATTAATTACGTAAAACTTTGCATTTTGTTATTTCTTATTATATTTAACGTTTACAAGAACATCTAAGTTTATTGCAAATTTTATAATTTTGAAATATTTCACATAATAATAAATAAGTAAAACAAATGATAAAAAGAATATGACGAGTGTACTTATCTTAAATCAAATTATTTCATTTCTTTACTAACCTCAATACTGTTTGATTCTTCATTTTAAATCTATTTTGCGTAATTTCTCATCCTCAACCAAATACTGTTTGATTCTTCATTTGAAATCTGTTTTGCGTAATTTCTCATTCACAATCAAATACTGCTTGAATCAAAGATGCTACAATCTTCATTGTAAAGCGATATTTCTTGTTTGATATTTTTTTTTAATTTAAACCAATATTGCTTGACTCTTCATTTTATACCAATATTGCTTTTCATTCTTCATTTCAAAGCAAAAGTATTCGAGTAATCATTTTAAATTTGTGACAAATATTTTCACCCTTTCCTCTGTTTGTCACTTATTTCCATGTACATTTTATTTTCAAACTCTTTACGATAAGATGTAGTGCAGTATAATTTTAAAAAACAATTTTGTTGTTATCATTAATGTAGTTAAATTTATAATAGATATTGTGCTCCGCACATTAAGTATAACATATACATGTAGTGAAAAAATGCAAGTAACTGAAAGGTTCCCTACGGTGACATTCCATGCTAAAAACAGAGAGAGTCAAATAAATATAATTGAATCCCATAACTATTAAAATAAATCTGATGAGTTTTTAAAGAAAGAGATAGACAATGTGAGCTCAACCAGAATTCTTACAAAGGTCACTGTTTATTCAGGATTTGGCAGTGCCTTTTGCTTCTTGGTTTCCTTGTTCTTCTTGAAAATGCCGCATTTTACTGGCAGCGAGTAGCTATAATCGACATCCAACCTGTTGACCAGCTGAAGTGAACAATGTATTGCCCACCTCTGAGGTCATTCACCACTATTCCACATGAGGCAAAAGAGTGAGAAAGGGGGGATCCAGGATTCAGGATATCGACGTTTTATAAGCTATTTATCTTTCTCTATATTTTCGTGATGTTATAATATTGTTGTGTATGTATGTCGATTGACTGTGAACATTTCAAGAGCACTCTATGAGGACTGAATGAACATTAAGTGAACATTGCACTAGGTTGTGGAAAGCATCCAGCTACAGAGTCAATATGTGTAGTACTGGACTTGGAACTGTGCTTATTCTTACGTATATTTGTGTGTGTATTCATTGTGTACGTCTTTACTTTATATTTGTTTAAAATGCTAAATTATGTTGTTTAGTGTATAAATACATTTATATTGGTAACACATTTTATTTCTTTGTAAATACCGATGATTTATGCGTAATAACTGGAAAGAAAAGAACTTTGTAGTGGTGGGGGCATGACATACTATTAATACGTTGGACGTGAGGGGCTTTTGAACGTGGGTGTTCACTACACGTTTCGATGGGATACTTGCCTCGTGAGTGTAACCCGAGGCATTTGCCTTTATTACTAAAGCAAACACTGGTATGTGTATATATATATAATACAATCATCTAATATAAACGAACGCCTCACGCTGTTAAATATACTTGTTGCAAATCCACCCGTCTTTGATTCATTTTAAATCACTGTTGCTTGAATCTTCATTTAAAATCAGTGTTACTTATTTTTCTTATTTTGTTAATTCAATGTCTTCAAATATTTAAAATCGTCACATGTTAGCAGATGTTTTCATGACGGATGTGCATATTAGGCAAGCTGAAATACCAGAATTGAACACTGAGATAGAGAAGGACCGGGGTCAACTGTGTTAAATACTGATATCACTTACCACTTCCAGCACTCTCAGATACATTTCCTGAATATGCGTTTTGACCAAAATGTGGATCAAAGTCATTTTTGTCCTGGAAGAAACAACGAGCATTAGTTTTAAAGTTATAACGTTTGATTAAACTATTTGTTGATATTGGTACTTGATAATTATACCTAAGATCATTAACAAATGTGTCAATTCAGTTTAATAATAATGTTTTATTGCATACGTGTATATATAATTTCAGTAAAATTATGCTGTATTTCAACACCGGCAGAAGATTAATCATGTTTCAGTATTTGTACATGTGTGTACAATACTGCCACATAATTGTTTTGTAAGTAACCACTGACCTTGGAATTAAATATCTTTAGAGATGCTAACCTGGACGTTGATTGTGATGTCGACAATTCCAAACATTTCTGGCGACCCTCCATCCGTTGCATTTACTTTCAAAATGAAACTGGCCCCAGTACTTTCGTAGTCAAGCTCTGTAGTCAGCGTGATTTCCCCAGTCGTTTCATTTATGAAAAAGTTAGGAGACCACTGACTGAGAACAAAAGAATAGCTAATGTTGCTCCTGTGGCTGCTTAAAAAGTACTTTTCATCATCATCTGTTGCCTGTAACAAAAGCATTTACTTATAAAATATTCGATTACCATATTTCTTAATTAAAATAAAAAAATAAACAAGATTTGAAAGAGCTAAAATAAATTTGTTATTGTCGAGCGTAATTCTACATTCAACCATAAGCATGTGCTACTGAATTAAGCCATAGTCGTGTACTATTGAGTAATGTTGGGTGACTATCAATTATACTAATATACAGAAGAAATAATATAATGTGCGTTATTTACTTAACACACACAAACACCACACAGTCACAAACACGTATCACCAACTGAAAAAGTGTCTTTCTTGTCCTTGTTATCATGTCATACACGAAATCTTACATTGATAAATGTCATATCAGTCAGAAACTAGCTCCGTTATTCACTTTTGTTAAACGTAACAAGAATATGCTGAAAATGATTTAAATCATTAGTGACTTTATAATTTTGAACATGTTGACTTTCAATATGAATCAAATGAAAGTACCTTTCGTTTCGCCTGTCAGTGCTGTATTTAAGGTCCTGTGTTTTTTTTCTTTAAATAAACAAAGCTTCACGTATGAATATAGTAATGAGGAGTGAAGTATGTCTTTATTTTTAATACAGGCCATTTTACGCCAGATTTGCCTCCACGGTATTTTGTTAATAATTACAGGTTGAAGGATACTTAGGCGAGACGTCACTTTAAATAGTCTTTTGTCTTCCATATGCATTTGAGTTTTCAATTTTGACCTGTTTAGGATTCAGACCAATGCTATCGTGATTACAACGTACATTTAATAACCCAGTATTTCATACACGCTTGAAATTTTCTTACCTCGATCTTTAAGGACGCTCCCCGTTCAAATCCTATAGTATTCTCTGTGACATAAGCCTGGTATTCTAGTCTCTTGAAGATTGGTTTGTTATCATTGACGTCAGTTATATTAACGATCAGGGTAGTAGAATCACGTAGACCTCCGCCGTCAGTCGCCTCGACAATTAATGTATAGGACGTTCTCGTTTCGTAGTCAAACCCATTCTTGTTCACTGTGACTACTCCTGTGTGTTCGTCAATAACAAACCTGGATACAAAAACTTCATGTATGGAATAGTGTTCACTGTGACTACTCCTGTGTGTTCGTCAATAACAAACCTGGATACAAAAACTTCATATGGAATAGTGTTCTTATATCTAATTATTAGGTGAGAGAACAAAACTAAGTTTAAATATAATTAACACATATGTTTGAAACGATTAAGAGAGTTTTAATATAGATGGATTTTTAATGTTAGAACGTTAACAACACAGTTAACTTAATCTTGTGTTAGATCGTCTCCCCTCTGGCACCATTTATAAAAATGTCAGTGCAAAAACAAATTTGCCGAATATATTAAAAAAAATAAAACAACTCTTTAAGCATAAGGAGTTTAGTATTAGAATTTAACTTAAGTCAGTTCAAGTAATATTGTTTTAACATCCCAGAAGAAAAGACAGAAGAGAAAAGGATGTATAATTTCAGCAAGAACAACTTGTACTCTGAGAAATAGTACAAATAAGACAACTCTTTATCTTCTACTTCTACTTGCATGTCATCTCCTCCTTGTAAGGAAAATGTAATGCTGTTGTATGGCGGTTTATCGGCATCGGTAGCCTGGAAAACAAAGCGTAAGCATCAATGTAAATAACACTAAGGCGGGGGGGGGGAGCGGACTACAAGAACGTCTATCTTTAGAATCGTGAAATGCTATCACAGTACTGTAATTTACATAATACATTTACAACTTTTAGTCTTGAATTACGTTACGTGTACGAAGACACATTTACAAATAATTTAACTGTCTATCGATAGCCAATGGTAAAAATTTTAAACCAATAAAAAGAAAATAATGAACTTAGCAGGCTATGATTAGTGTCTTTCAATATTAATGCTTTATTTAATATTTTACGTACATATAATATGGTCTGATTAAAAAAAAACAACAACAAAACTTAATGTTGTAATTATAAGTATTATAAACTATACGAAGTCAAAGGCCGGCAACATCGAGAGTTCAATTATTTAATACACCTTTGCAATGTACTTAATATATGAATTAAACTGCAGATTATTCTAAACAATAATGAATTGCATCTGCTAAATTGTTAATTTCACACGTAGATGCAGGGATATTTTTCAAATTTAATCAAAACATGTATATTTATAATAAAATGAAGTTTCTTGTACATGTTTATTAATACATTTTACTGAGGATGAATAATAAGAGGCAAATATTAAATTGTCAAATGAACACAATCGATAGTTAATGTGCTCATTTAATTTACTATTTCTACAAAATGCATATCCATGATACTATTTCTAAAGTTTCTATCTGGTCTGAATAGATAAATATATTTCGTTAGTAATAAGTAATGTCTATGAAAAGAATATTTTAGCACTACGTAAAAACTGGGGATTGGGGGATTGGATTCTATTAGAGTCTAACACTCTGTACGATATAATGATAATTAGCACAAATATGAGTGCGTGGGTATTTGCATCTGTGAGATCTTGCGTGTGTTCATGTGTGTATGTACGCTGTTTAATATAAATATTTTTTTCCTCTTCTTATTCTTTTACTTCATCCTCTCATTATTGTTCATTTCTATTTATTATAAAACTTAAACTGAACAGTCAATTTGCACGAAAGAGATATACAATTATATTTCGATATATTACGCAAAACGTATACCAAGAGAAGATTTTATGGAAAGTTTCTCTAACATATTAATAAGAGATCATGACAATTAAAACCTCGTATCCAAGGCATTACCACTACCACATTAACACATATAGACACGTGCACACACACACCAAACACTTGTTACATTATAGATGTAAGGTTGCGTTTTGATTCTTTCACAGGAAAATTGTTCAATCTGTCATGTGATGGGGAATTCTTACAATATTTTTTAATGCAATCGACTCTTCATGGGGGCATTAAAAACTGAACCCCTCATTAAATGTGGGTTGTACATGGAACAAAGAAGATCCTTGGCTAGATAAGATAAAGACGTCTCTTCATTGTACGAGTGATTAGGTTTCAACAGGAATGTTATGCTATTTAAAACATGTTTAACTTTTATTTGATGCAGAGGCATATGCCAAAATAGGTATTTATTAGGTTTAGTTATTAGTGTAATGTAACTTCTTTGTTAACATCAATTGTAGTGATAGTCAATTATTATAGCTTGTTTTCTGCCCGTCTATATATCTATTTGTATTACCTATTTTATAAAATATATTTCTAGGAATAAATAACTGAGTGTGGGCCGTGAGTTATATTGACGTCGACGCACCAACAATTTGGCGCAACAGTTGCAGATATAAATATTTACCAGCGGTCCCTACCCTGCGTTGACTCTTGTACATTTTTATATTATTAGCTAATTGCTAATACTTTATATCATTCACTATTGCAACGTCACCCCAGAGTACATCGCGACAAAACCATCACTTGATTTTCTCTTGTAGACACTTAGTATATTTGCAGAAGTAAGAGAACCAGCATTTTATTATCTAACTATTAAGAATAGTACTGTTTCAAGATTATATATTGGTTTTAACTAATTCTTAAGATGGAAGGTAAATCCGAAATCCCGATTAGCGGGTGTTCCATGAGGACAGCATGTGTTCAAGTATTTTTGTGCTTTATAAACTCGCCAGAATTCCACCCAAATTTAAATTTTAAGTGAGTAAACCACATGCAATTGTTATGTCAGTCATTGCGACACTGGCGCGGAAACGGAAAGACGACAATCAAATCAAGAAGAATGTTTGCCTGCAGTACCAATATCATAGCAGGGACTCAAATTTACCGATATGAGCATGAAAACAAACAAACAAACAAAATATATATATAGAGAGAGAGAGACAGACAGACAGACAGACAGACAGAGAGAAACGGGAGAGAGATAGGAAGAGACAGTAACAGAGAGTCACAGAGAAAGGTGTAAGTAACAGGTGTACGTGTGGTGTTGTGTGTTACCTGTATTGTTACAACTGTTCTGGAAGTGTTGGAATCCTCAGGAATGCTTTGAAACACCAATTGATCTCGCATTACAGGCGCATTGTCATTCGTGTTGATTACTTGTAAATCAACATCGGCATATTCTGTACTACCATCTTTACTTGTTGCTATTATCTACAACACGCAACATATTATTTTTCCGTTTCAATGTCACGGTGTCATAACTGCACACACACACACACACACACACACACACACACACACACACACACACACACACACACAAACACACGCACGCACGCCACGCACACATTTTATATGTTTGTGCATCTGTGTGTGTATGTGTAACAAATATAAAGATATAGTAATATACACTCACTTTGAAAGTCATGGTTTCCAAAACCTCAAAATCAAAGCACGAGCGATTTGAAACCAAAAGGATTATATTTGCACTGCCACTGACGTCTGTTGGTGTTATACTTAGACATGTGTTATAACTGGACAAACCAAGACTGAAATCTCTATTCGCGCCCTAAAACAAAAGAAAGAAATAATATGTTAACTCCAACACACTGTTTCTTTTATACTTTAAAGATGACACGCTAAACATTCTTGAGTTTAATAGAAATAAATGAATATAATTATCTTTCATGAAACGTACTGACTTGAGTCTAAAACCATTGTAAGAACGCAATTCAAAAGATCAAAGAGGTGAGAGAGAGCTTAAGAGTGAAAGTGAGTAAGGTTTTTAGGCTTTTGAATGGATTGCATCAATGCACATGAATTATGAGCGAATGAAGCAGAGATCTGCTGTATTAACTGTTACAAAATAAGGAAAAGGGAGATACAACGGGCAGTAACTGTATGAGACCGCAATAAGTATTCAAGTAGATGTGAGCGGATAACCTCGTCACACTTAGTTGTAGGTGTAGGGCGTATATATTAGTCATGTTAAAGTCCAGATTTAGTGATTGAAGTTTATAGCAGTTAGAGTATTGTCCTGACTGATAGTCGAGAATTTCCGAGGACAGATGGAATGTATTGTATTTCGTGTCTCTTTTAAGTGAAGATAAACTAAAAGCGTCAGTGTGTGTGTAGAGAATTTTGAAAAAAAATGTATATTGTATGTATCTGAATTTATTTGGTGTATTGAAATGTGAGTAATACTATTTTATTTTTAAACTGTATTAGAAAAAATTTCTAAGAAATTTCAATTTCATACAATATTAAGAAAATTAATTAGATGGAATTTAGTTCAGTGAAAAGTTACTAGAGGAAAGCAAATGTAGACAAGTGTGTATGTGTTCTGTTGTTTGAGATTCTTTATAACTACTTAGTAATTTGGAGCATCAAGGCTGAGAGAAGATGCATTTTGTAACCAAATCTGACCAAATCTAAACAGTTGCTATATGTGGTTGTTTCCGAATGAGGATTTGTGACTTTCAATTTACAGAATATAACAAGTGAACATGTGATCTTCAACATACACTTACATTGTCAACTGTACACTGGGATTGTATATATATATATATATATATATAAGTGTGTGCGTGTGTGTGTGTGTGTGTGTGTGTGTGTGTGTGTGTGTGTGTGTGTGTGTGTGTGAGAGAGAGAGAGAGAGAGAGAGAGAGAGAGAGAGAGAGAAATGGAGAAAACATAAGTTGTTGGCGTGCAAACTGCTTAACTTCGTACGTAGACTTTTGGGTTTTTTCCCATGTTTTATATTATCTTGTAATTATCTGGTACTATCATCTCATTATCCGCTATATAATAAATAATTGCATCAATTATTATCAAAGTAACTTTAAATAATTGCATTTATATATGTATTCATAAATAGTTATTGTAATGATTTAATACCTCAAACTCTTTCCCCTTTATATCCATCACTCTCAACACGAAAAATTATATTGGATATATACATTTATATTAATTTCGAATAAAGCTTTTCAGACAAAACAAACGAAAACGGAAATATAATCACATAAACAATATATAATAAATTAATGCAAGGACCTGTAAAAGGTGAAACGGTGTTCCTCTGAAAATAGTAAACCGTGAAGATATTAAATATATATATTTAAATAGACACAAAGTTAAATCATGACAAATCAAGAGAAGGATTACCTGGTCAGCGTCCGATACTGATATCTGAATTCCAGATTCGAAGGTTAGCGGTGTTCCAGGGCCAGAATTTTCAGTTATTGAAGCAATAGATCTGTTGTTTGAAAACGTCGGAACATTGTCGTTAACATCCGTCACAGTTAGCGTTAACGTACAGTTTGCTCTGTCCTTCAGACGTGGGCCAGGATAAGTGCTTATCTCAACAGCCTACAGAAAAGTGGAAACAACGAAGTAAAATCTTAAGTAAATCATTAAAACTCTTGTGTTATGCAAACTATTAAATTAATTACTGTGATTATGATTTTTTGCCTTTTTATTTGTGAATAAAAAGTTTGCTTTAATAAATGATTTTGAGTTGGTGATGGCATTTCCATTTAAAAATACATATACCTTAATTTTCAGTTATGTTTAGATCTTTATCTCCATCAAGCATGTAATAAGTTAGTTATAGGCGATAAATGTATAACGAAAATTAAAAGATTTAATTATGCAACACGCCCAAGTCAATTTTCTATGCTGTAAAAAATTGTTGAACAAACGTTATAGAGCTACGTTAACAGTAGATGCCGATTACAGTGGGGAAAGAAACCAAAGTCACAGTTTTCATTCTTTCTGTGCTTTAGATCTTAGAGAATAATTTATTTTTTCTTTAAAAATTATAGTAATTCATTGTATGACAAATTTAGTCAGGAAGAAAATATCTCACAATAATATATTTGCAATATTTTGCAATTCAAAATGCTATTTTCTCAATTTCTAAATGTATTATTCTAATTTTATTTCTTTTGAAATAAATTTTATATAATTGGCTTTTTCTTAAAGAATAAAAGTAGTTCATGGAGCGTTTTAAATATTTTGTATTAGTACTTGTTAACCTTTCTACTTCCCAAATAGGCTGCCCGTATTTAGTGTTCTAACACTTGACATTATATTTATATGTTGTATTATTATGCTGTACGCATAATGAATACTGTTACAGGAAATTGGAAATTGAGACTTGAATGTAAAATAGAATGGAGTTATAAAGCGAGAAACTGTAAAACATAGCGTTTGTATCTTGATTAAGTTTTTTTTCAGATACAAAGCATGCCTTTCACATGATATATGAACGTCCTGTTATACTGTTTGTATATACTACTACGATGACCGAAGTAGATAAGGGAAATCGTCTGCCACAACGTGCGTGTGTGTGTGTGTGTGTGTGTGTGTGTGTGTGTGTATGTCTGTCTGTCTGTGTGTGTGTGTAATATAAAGGATACTCTACACTCCTTTGATATACATCATTAGAAATTACCATATTTGCAGTAATCGTTATTCTGCTTGAAGAAACTAACTTGGCGAAGGGAAATGCCAGGTTGTTTGAAAAACAGTGCATTAGTGTTTTCAATGTGTGCAGAGAGAGACATATGGAAATTGATGTTGACAAATGAACTTATGACTTTTACACAAAAAAATCGCATAACAAGGTTATGTAAAGACTATTATCACCTATCTCTAATAACTCTATTTCTGTTCTCTGATTAGAATTCTCCTGTGATTTGTCTTGAATTGTATTGAATTGAGTTTTTCCACATAAAGGCTGTGTAGTAAGGAAATTATGTGCACATGGTTTCATGCGAATATTGATGTCAAGTAACCTATTTCATTGTATTTGTCATAATGTATATTTGATAGTTGATTTACTAAATTTATTGTTACATTTACTGACATTCTTACGCATATTAATAACCTTATGTTTGAGAAAAAAGTTGGTGGATAGGAGCTTGCTAAGTATAGATTAAAGGCGGATTTCTCTTCTCCTTTAGTAAGAACTTTTCTACCTATGGAAATATTGTGTGACGATAAATGTTTTCCTTTAAAAATGTGGAAGAGAGAAAACGTCTACAGCGCCCGCATATCCACCGAGAGAGCTGAGTAGATATGCTGGGTGATCATTAATAAAATAAATAAAGATTCTCATCACTTGTAATTAGTTTTGATGATTAGTTAATTATAATCATATCCATTAACTAAGTGGCATTGGCGTCACACAAGGTCACAAAGAAACTTTATTGCTTATCTCCGATTACTCCATTTATGTTCTCTGATAAGAACTATCCTTCGATTTGTACTAAACCTATTACTGAATTGCATTTTAGGATATAGTCAGTCAAGACAAAATTATTCCAACGTGGTTTTATGGAAATAAATGATGTCGAGTAACCTATTTCATTGTATTTGTCATAAGTATATTTAATTGTTGATTTAATAAATTTATCGTTAAATTTATTGACATTCTTAAGTCTATTGATAACCTTAAGTTGGAGAAGAAAATGGGTAAAATGGGTCTCGTTAAATATAGATTAAAAAATGGATTTGTCTTCCTCTTTAGTAATACGTTTTCCACCTGCGGAATATTGTGTGACGATACATGTTTATCTTTAATGTTGTGGAAGCGAGAAAAAGTTTACTGCGCTTGCATATCCGCCAATGAGAGAGACGAGTGGTGTCTGCTAAAGGATCATTAATAAAATAAATTAAGATTCTCATCACTTGTAATTAGTATTGGGTGATTAATTAATTAATAATAATATTATCTATTAACTAATATTATCTATTAAGTGGCATTGGCATCAAAATATGCCTCCTCAATCCTTTATCTTCCAGTCTGATTTACTGACTAAAAGTACGGGTAAAGGCAAATTTAATGCGTACCTGAACGATAATCTCACAGATGCCATTTTTCTCCAGAAATGGTGACCTGTCTCTGTCAAGGGAGTTGCTTGCTACAGTGATTTCACCCGTAGCATTGTCAAGTCCAAAGAAGTGAGAACAATTTACAGGATCATCTAATAGAAAATTAAGAGATATATCTCATGAGTTCGTAGAAATAAATTTGTAAATTCACGTTATATTTAATCATTTTCTACTCTGAGTGTAACACCCAGGAACTATTTGAGAAAATACATCCTTTAAAAGCAGTATTTTTACAAATTCTATGTATTTCAAGTATAGATATCAGCACAGACTGAGTCTAAAAATAGGTCACCTTAAGTGGTAGCAGATTTCCGAAAAAGTGTTTCAAATTTACTTATTGTGATACTGTGGAAATAAACCGGAAATGGTCTAGTATGCAAAGGTCAAACATATGGTTAAAAATAAAGAGTCGATAAAGGATGATGGTACCGTCTGTCATTATCTTACATATATAAACACAGTATTGACAATTTTGTTGATTGTATGAATGATAGGAATTGTTTTACCCCATAACTGTTTGCTTAGGTTTGAATCCTACTAGTCTTTGGGAAAGTGTTGGCGGTTGTTAGATAGTCGTAGTCAAGTGTGTTTGCATGTTGAGTGTCGCTATTGATTTGTTCATTGGTCCATTGGTTCTCGTCACTTGCAGATGATAAAGATCACTTTTCGTGGACAGGGTTTGATAGACACTGCGGCCTGTCAGATGTATCCATGACAACAGTGTTACAATTCCCCAGTCTGTGAGTATTGATACCGCCTACTATCTCAAATTCATTTGTTATGCTGTATTAAATGTTAGAATTGATTTTGAAATACATGTTTAACTGTTTTAAAGAATCGTGTCTTTTTGACTTTTTGGTAACTGTCCTTTCAAGTTTATAAAGTCTTCATCATCCCATACATCCACCCTGTGATAATAACGGTGAATGTTCTTAATAATGGTGAACTATTAATAATGAAATGGAACAGTTGATAATAGCGTTGAACTGTTTAATAATAATGATGAACTTTTAAAAAGTAATATTAGTGAACATTTTATATTAGTGCTCAATTGTTATTAACCATGAACTGTTAATAATAGCGCTGAATAATTGTGAACTGTTTATAATAAAGGAGGGAAATTATTAATAATAATTTTGAACGATTGAAAATAACGGCGAACCAATAATAATAACTACGTACTGTTAATAATAATGGTGGTCTGTTCATAATAAAGGTGAACTAATATGGAAATGTTCATATAAATATGAACTGTTTATAAAAACCTCGAACATTTTATAATAATGGTGAACAGTTTTAATAATGGCGCACTATTTATAATAATAGTGAACTGTTAACAATAAAGTTGAACTATTAACAGTAACGGTCGACTGTTTACAATAATAGTAAAATGTTACCATTAATATAGAACTGTTAATTATCTTATGGAACTTTTGATACTAACATTGATATGTTATTATTAACATAGAGCAATTAATACTAACGTTATACTGTCAATAATAACGTTGATGTGTTATTATTAAAATAGAACATTTAGTAATAATGGTGAATCGATAATGGTGAATATTTTATAATACTAGTAAACATTTTATAATACTGCTGAACTATTAATAATAGTGTTGCCATCAACTTATCAGTAAAACCTGTTGCTGTAGGTTGATTCTGGTGAATTCCATTCGAGTGCCAATACAATGGAAATTCTGGCTTGAGTTTGTTCTCGAGAATTCACGAAGATTATTTTGAATATTCCTCATTGTGTGTTGAGTAAACACATAAGGAAATTCAAGAACATTCCTTGTGCTTGATAGCACGTGGAATTCATGATTATTCTCTATGGCATGCTTGAAGAGTGCTTCGAAGTTCTAGAAAAGTTGTGTAATGTGCTTCTAGTAGGACACTGAGATTCACCTAAATATGAAAGGCAGTGACTTGTTGCAAAGTGCATGACTATGAAGCCAGTGACAGTGACAGCCGCCATCTTTGAAAAGGTTATGTGCATTGACTTTAATTATTTTACTGAACTCTACTCTCATTTCCGTGATAAGCATGAACCTGATTATGTATTTATGTTAACTGACTGCTAATGTCTATGCTAGGATAAACTGAATAATTGTCCAGCATTAACTGAACATTGTTGTGAAGTGATGTAAATGTCAATGCTCCTTGATTATATTCATATATTATATATTTGATTGTTGATTTAATAAAATTATTGTTATTAAGTTTATTGACCTTTTAACACATATTAAAAACCATCTGTTAGAAAAAACAGTGAATGGATGAGGGCTTGCTAAATATAGATTAAAGATGGATTTGTCTTCTCTAATAGTAAGATGGTTTCCACCTTTGGAAATATTGTGTGTCGGTAAATGTTTATCTTTAATGTTGTGGGAGAGAGAAACGTTTACAGCGCTGTATATCCGCCAAATGAGAGAGACGAGTGGTGTCTTCTGGAGAATTATTATTAACATAAATTAAGATTCTCATCACTTGTAATTAGTAATGGATGATTAATTAATAATAATAACCATTAACTAGGTGCCGTTAGCGTCATAGGAGTAAGGAACAAATTACACTCACCAGATACAAAACTGTATGTCACGTGGTTCGGAACTCCAGTGTCACCATCCAAAGCATTAACTTTATATACAGATGTACCCTAAAAATGAAAGTGACAGAAATAACATTTTTTAAAAGCGAAGTTGCGGTTTGCTGAGAATTAAACTACCAATCCATAGATTTATTGGAGAAATCATTGAGTTAAAAATTAGTAAGATACGAACGCTTTATTGTTGTTTTAAAATTCCATTATAATTTTTGTTTTACCTTGTACTCTTTCTGCCTGTCCACCTGGCTTCCATTTGTCCCTCTCTCTCTCACTACATGTCTCTGATTGCATTTATCTCTGTCTCCGTCAGTCGGTCTCTGGTCTGTCTTCCTACAATTTATTTAAATCTTTCTTTATCTTCTTGTGCCCCTGGTTTTACTCTCCTTTTTTCTAAAGTCCTCGTCTTTCTCTTTTTCGCTCTCTATTTTTATTCGTCTCTAATCTCTCTTTTATCTCCTCGTCTCTTGTGCGTTTCTCCGAGACTCTCTCTCTCTCTCTCTCTCTCTCTCTCTGTCACTCTCTCCTTCCTCGCGATCGTGTCTTTCTCACTGTGGCTATTTATTTGTCTACATATATATCATCTTATCTCAGTTTTGTATGGGAAGAGTCGGATCTTGGATACAGACTCGAAAAAATTTCAACGGTGTATTTTTGTAGAATTAAAAGAATTTATATTAATATATGTGAAGGCATTAATACTCAAATAAAAACTCTGAACTCGTACTGAAATAAACTGCAATAGAGAGTCAAATATTATTATTTTTTAATTGCTCTTGTAGATATTGCTATTGATGGAAATTTACTTTCTATGTATTATTAATTCTAACTGTAGAAATAATTAAGATAAGAAAACGGTAATAAAATATCTTGTACATTAAGTACACTATACTTATATTATTTTATAAGTAGGCTGATTTAATTTCTCTTGCAAACAAGCACTAATAGTTTGCGAAGCGTAATGGTTTATTAAACTAATATTTTTTTTCCAATTTATTTATAATAAATTTAATGGGGAAAACCGCCACAAAGATATACATAAAATGTTGGTGATTCAGTTTCCTTGTTGCTTTAATTTTTCCTCTCGCTTGTTTATTCATTCTTGTTTAACTCACATTTAACATGTTTTCTGGTATCGAAATCATATACGGTAGGCCCGTGAAGTACGGCTCAGTGTCTTGTACGTCTGTGACAGTGATGAAGAGATCAGTGGTTGATGAAAGGTTACCTCCATCCTTCATTGTCATTACATTGCAGTAATATACAGCGCATGGAAAGAATGAAACATGGAGGTGTGAGTACAGCATTTCAGTTAACTTTCAAATGAAAAGAATTACTGCTATACTGATAAAAAAAGGCATCAAGTTCCGAATATATTATCATAAGTAATGTATAATTATATGGGGAATTAAGACATCATGTATCTATAGTTAATATTGTGAGAGAAAAGGAAACAAAACAACAATCAAAATACATGTATCTCCTTACTGCATAAATGTGTACCGTTTGCTTGTCAAGTATAATTAATTATGAAAATAACATGCCTATATTACAATAGACGGTGTTTACCTCTATACAGCTGTGTACGTAAAGTGTGTTTTATCTCACAATGTAGTACAAACAGTTGTTTTGTTCAGAAAATAATCTGTCACATACCACTGCAATGACGATGTAATGATAGAATTTATTTGTCTCATAGTCCAGTTTCCCAATAAAATTTATACTGCCGTTATATCGATCCATCTCGAAACTTGCATTGGAATTGGCAGTTGAACGCTAAAACAAATATAATTAGAAACAATTCAATTTATAATATATTAGTATGTAAGTGAATGCATATGTGTATGAATATGTGTATACCATAAGAATAAAATTCCCTTTGAGTGTTCTGAAAATAATTAGAATATATATATATATATATATATAACCCTATTCCCAGTCTTAAGCGGACCAAATAAGCTTAAAAACCAGACTTATGTCGACCTACAGCAATAGGCAGACCGCCTCTTGGTCTGCCTAAGTTTCAGATTGTTCATTCTTATAAATAAAGCTTAATTTTGCCATTTTTCTCTCATAGTTTTATCTTTGTTGTTATTATCTTTGACATAAACCACTAAATTTCATATTTTAATAGTTTTTTCCTGTGAGTTTTCATCGAAATTCGGGTGCGATTTTGAAGGTTGTATACTTCGGGCATTATTGATATGCTTAAAATCCAGAGTTATGTAGACCGTTGAAAAAGTGGTTGTAACTATGTAGTTTGCGTGTATACTATATAGTTCCTAAATGTCATCGTTTAGAAAAGAATGTCTTTCATCGATATAACTGATTAATTTTACTAAATTCAGTTTATTTCTACATTTAATTAAGCGTGAGGTTAGAGTACCCTGTTGACAACGATTTTATGGTCACACTACGTACCTAATTAAACACAATATGGAAGTGAAAAGAATGCTCTGGAAAGGTAAAACTGAAACCGGCTGATATAATGTGTATATTAAAGTCATAATAATCAAATTAGAATCTCCATACACTTTAAAATAATTTTAAAACATATTTTTTGTAACTCGACTCGAACACGTTAAATTGGATTGCTTCCCTTTTCCTGTATCACTGTTTAAGGCCCCAAAATGTATATTTTTATTTTCTACAAACTGGCTTAAACTAACGATTCAAGTGGCCTTTCTCTAGGTCAAGAAATTACTTTTACATCTATTATAAACAAATAGAATGCCGCTTTTGTGGTTTAAAGATTAGAATATTGCTTAAACTCGCTCAATCGAAGAACTGATTTTTTTCAAAATGGCGGCTTACGATTGTCTAGTACTGTAAGTGTAAGTAGGTTGCACAGAAACTATAAACTAAAATAAAGGCTAAAGGCTTACTTAAATTTGATATTAATAATGATATTTAATTTCTCAAAGGAAAAAGCTACACAGTTTAAGAAGCATTATTTAAGTATTTTATTCTGAACTCGATCTCAATGTACAATGACAGCCTATATTAGTTATGCATGTAAACAACAAAGAGCAAATTAATTGTTTGGTTTAAATTTTAACAATTATTGTATTTCCAAAAACGAATAAACTTTTACATTAAAAAGTCTGCTTAGAAATCAGTAGAGGATTATTTGCATAATTTTCAGAGTTTATTTTCTTGAAATCACCATTAGCTATATAGATTTTGCAAAATTATTGATTAAATAAGTTGTGGAAATATATTAGATTTTATAAATCAACATCATATGAACAATAGAATTAAATGTAACATTAACTATTTATTTTTATTTTTTTATATGTCTATCTAATTAATACTCTTGTAATACAAGTTATTTCCATTTAAAGAATTGTGAAAGCACTAGAAGTAAAACTACTATTCAAAACAAAATTAAACCATGTGATACTTTGAAATATTTTTCAGATTTATACATAATATATTAATTAGTATAATTTTAACACTGCAGATTTCATTAAGTCAGACCCATTTGGTACTCTGAAATCTTGTTTACAGCAGATGACATTTTTCCTAGTGGATATTACTTGCCTCTGAAATACACTCCCAACTGGTATTTATTTGGAAAAAATAATTAATTTCTATGCAACACTTTTATTAAATATTGACTTTTCCAAGGAGGATTGTGAGAGACTTGTGTAATATTCAAAATTCCTTTCAAGATTATATGTTCTTACCAACAAGAATAGCTATCCCACTTCTTTGTAATTAATTCTAATTTATACATGCATGTTTGTAAATCAATTTCTGCATCATAATAATACATTCCACCATTCATTTAACTGTGTACTGATGGATTTGACTTGTTATACATTGTCATAAATTTATAAATATCATTCAGCTTGTAAAATGCACTACTCAGTTGTTAAGCTCTCTAATTTATAGATGTATGTTGTAAATCCATTTCTGCACCATAATAATACATTCCATCATTCATTTTACTGTGAAATGATGGATTTGATTATTCTAAATTATAGATACGTAAATATCATTCAGCTTGTAAGATGCACTACTCAGTTATTAAGCTCTTATATATTTCCAGGTCTTGAAAAAACACACTCTGCTATGTTTATAGCAGGAGTGCGATTATTACTGCTATGTAAATATAATAATTTCTAACAGTAGTAATAATACTGAAGTCCAAGAAACTGAAGAAAGATATGTCAATAGAAAAACTGAATATTTACTGTTTCCATTTAACAAAACTGTTTGAATAGTGATAGTGATAGTTAACATGTTCATAATGTATAACTGAAAGTTACAGGGCAATATTATATACAGTTAATACAGCTTATATAGCTACAAAATGATCATGGATTAGGAAAGTTGTTAAAAAATAATAGAACATACTACCAGACATATAATAGATAACCTGAAATAAGACAACTACCTTATATTCAGTTATTCAGTTAATAGTTAAATACACTAATAAAAAAAATAAAACATAAATAATAAGATTGTTGCATTGTATGAAGCAAATAAAGTAGCACTAAAGTGACAAATCCATTATGTTTTCAGCTTGTGTTGTATACAACACTTTAGACTCTCACTCACTGATCCACTATTAAAAATCACTAATCTTGTGAATACATATGAAATATTTTCTTAATAATAGAACTGACTCAGATTGGATTATGAGACTATTAAAAATATGTAATGTTGCAAATACATATGAAATATTTTCTTAATAGTAGAACTGACACATATTGGATTATGAGACTATTATTAGGCTAGTGACTTTAATGAGGGATGAGGTACAGATATAATGTATTTTAATGTAAAGGATATCCAGCAATATACAAATAAATAATAATTTAATTTGGAATATATTTTAGTGTTCCAGAATGCCAGTTCTAAGATATGAATTGATTATAAGAAATTGATAATAATAATAGTATATTACAAAATTTCACACTAAACAACAAAATTCACTAGCAAAAATGCCAAGTTCAGCATTTCAAATCTTACATATGCACATTGGATAAACTAAAAGATACATGAGAGCTATTAATAATATATGCCTACATGAGAAATTAAAACAATAATTATCATTTTAAAGTGGCTGTATCTCTACTGGTCACAAAGAAACTTTTTAAATCTTATATTTTTTAATTTGCTCTATGGATCACTATGCTATAATTGATTTATACATTTATGAAAACTAAATGTTTTCTTTAAATTAGCTGCAAAAACTAGTACTGTATTAATATAACTTATGTATATACATATATATTTATTTCAAATGTAATTTAGAGTAAGGGTGTGCAGCAAGTATTATTTCATCCAAAAGTAAAAAGAAAAATTTCAATTCGGTTCAAGTTTAGGATGATTGGAAACACAACTGTGTACAGAGATGCAATGAATATTTCTTTACTTCTTCAAATCCTTTACAACTATGAACAATAACTGTATTAGTCTCAAGACTGTGTATTTACAGTAGCTGATGCAATAGAGTAACTTATGTGGAAACTATAGTTAGATTTAATTTCACTACAAAAAGAAATGACAATGTGTGCTATTTTTTGCAGTCCATAACGTTATTCAAAACTGTGTGGTAGTATTTAAAGTAATATTTATACTGGTAGTTTAAAAGTGAAATAGAAAAGATATAGAGCATTGTGAATGAAATGAAAATTGATTTATTTTTATAGATAAATAAAATACTTCTCCTTGTGGTTTTTGACTCGCACAAAAATGAAAGAAAAATAGAATACTCCTTTCTATCTTTTTTCTCTTAGCCAAATTATTTGACTATCAACGTTTAGCACTGTCATATAGGTGCTACGAACTTTCTTGTGTCAGTTTTGCACGAATAGTAATTAAAAGTTTTCATTCGAATTGCACTGCCCCTTTTGTCACGTGGAGAGCTAATTCCCTCAACTCTGTCGTAGTGGAGATAATGGGCTTTCTTTTGTCAACTCAAAGAGACCATCCCTATTGTTCGTATCTTAACGGTTTATAGTGGGTTTTCCAAACACCCGGACCCCTGTCGTCTTCCTAACAGCCAGGCGGCTTATATCAAAAGTTAATCCTTCCTCCTCGCCTACACTCGTACACGTGAGAACAACAGTACCTATCTTTACTACTGACTGGCGATTGTTGTGCAAACATTTTTTTCTTCTTAGCAGTGTTAGTGAATGGCTACGCATTCTTTCGTACTTCCATCAAATCAACACTGCACACATTTATGTACACAAAGGTGTGTACGGTAGACCCAACAGCTCCATACACAATTGTCGTGTTTAAAAACAAGGGGGTCATTATACGTAATATCGAAGGAGAGAAGTTATATGACATATATCTAGATGCAAAGTGTTACTCGATGCTATTTTTACTGCAATATTTAAGTTATTAAAACACAAAATTTAACAGAAACAAAATCTAAATCAGGAATAAAAGATATATTCTAAAATTTATATTCGTTTTTTTTTATTTACAGCTAATCCTAACCCTAACATTTCTCTTTTAAAAAAACACCAAAACTATCTCTAAAATTCCCTAACCATATTTTTTCTCTAACCTAAAACAAGAGAGTTGTGTATTGAGTCGCTTCTAATCAACGGTGAGCAATGAGCGGGAAAATATCAGGAAAAAAGTCACAGGAAAAAAAAAAAGTCATAGGAAATAAAATCACAAGAAAAAAGTTACAGGAAATAATTTCACAATATAAAGTCAAAAGTGTCAGAGTGTATATGTTATAATACTTATTAACAGTAAGTGAAGCAGGAAAAGGCAAGGAGGTTAACTGCTCGCTCAAAATGTGTGTGATTCAAGTGTATTTTATGTACCGTATAAAAGCTTTGTAATACATACATTTAGTTAATTAATTTTCAGTGTAAGTCGGTATGCTTGCTTATTATTGAGTGAATAACAGTAAATGGAAGTAAGCGACGGCTCATTAGGATCCTCGTTCGATTCTCGCTCGTTGAGGGTAAATGTGTGTGTGTGAGTGTGTGTGTGTGTGTGTGTGTGTGTGTGTGTGTGTGTGTGTGCGTGTGTGTGTGTGTGTGTGTGTGTGTGTGTGTGTGTACGTACTTGCGAAGTTTCAGTTCTGCGGTAAATTGCTTTATATGCAAGTTGCTGGAGTCCTTTCAAGTCTTCTATAAATGTTTCAAACTTGTTCTACCAAAATTGATCAGAGGCTCCCACTTTATACAGTTTATCAGCTATTAATTATTCACTGTGTTAAATTTGTAACCAGAAAACGTTAGTTTGCCTTCACTCGTGCGTATAATCCAGCTAATCAAACGTAGGCATGACATTTTAAGGAGTGTGGCATCTTGGAAGAGCAAAGAGCACTTACTTCGCGATCAATCGATTCACCGCACTCCCTCAAAGGACTATGTGCTCTGTGTACATAGAAGCCTACATAACTTTTTCTTGTTTTCAGTGTTTCAAGCCGTAAGTAAGAAGGAAATACGCAATGTAATAACCAAACTGAAACTGAAACAAGCAAACTGAAACTTACTTAAAATCATGTGAAATATTGAAACTCGATTTGACAGTTATTTCAAAACTTTAATTAAACTAGTTTATTTGATATTAGGAAAAATATTAAAAGTTTAAACTAGTTTCATATATCATCAAATAATAAGAAAGCTTCAATTAATAAACATTTCTATATGTGCCTTTGTACTTAGTAAGAAGAAGTGGCAGGAGAATGACCTGCTGTTTATTAGTCATATGCTTGAATCATGAATCTATTTTTATTAATGCTATCATCCTTTTAGTTCATTCATATGTAATGCTTGTCTGTAAATGAGGTCGTGTGGTTTGCGTGGAATGTGTACACGTTAATAAAACAAACAGATAGAGAGAAACAGAGTAGTAATTTACTAGATTATATTGTAATAATTCAGTGAATACACAAATGCGTTCATTTTTAAAGACACAAATGACATATTATCTTGCTAATCAGTATTGGCATACAGCTTAATTTTCGCCAAACATTTTTATCTATCTCTCTATTGATTTGACGTTAAATTGCTCGTAACATTGAGTAAGCAGATGCATTTCGATACGTGAAGAAAAAAAAATTTAAATGTGTAGTTTGTTTGTTTCCATTCTATTGGTTATTTTTTCTTTTCTTAAGGAAGATTAAATCGGCAAACATTTTTTTGTTTATAAAGTGAGTATGGAATGTCGTCTTTGTATTTAATAAAAAATGGCAAGAGAATGACCTTACAATAACTTTAGTATAATATTTTAACTTTATGCGCCCAATTATGAAAAAAACTACATTGTCTTCTTCTGCTTTGGTTTACAGAGTGACCAATAATATTTTAAAGATATCAAACGTAATACTAATTTACACCATCTCTGTTATAGAAAAATAAATATGGAAATACAGAATCTGAAATCAGTGAAACACGACTATAAAGAATAGAGTAAGCGATATCTTTTATTCAAATAAAAGTGATCATTGCTTAGAGAAACCTCTTAAAGCGTTCTAAAAGGAAATAAGCATTATTTAAACTTTTATTATGTTAATTAAGTAATTGATTTAATTAAAGAATATTAAGGAACTCTGATAGGTTAATTGTCTTCTTTTGTTGATTCTGATTCTGACAAAATGGAGCAATATTACAAATACCTCTTTGAACAAATAAAATGTTTCTGCGTGTGCTGAACCCGAATCTGAAGTTAGTTTTATTAAATTCCTCGTACTATTCCGCATAATTAGAAAAATAAAATTTTCGCAAAAAAAATCATAATTCGAGAAATATGAAATATTATCATTTCAAAATAAGCCACGCATATTTCTGCATAATCCTGCAAAGGCTGTCAAAATTTCAGCGACTTTAGTAGAAAACGCGATTTGGCGCCAAAATTTCTTTGTCTCAAAAAATCGACTTTACCTACTAATAATGCAAGGCGCTAACTGTAGTCGACATTTTGACAAAAGCTGAATTTCTACAAAACTAATTGTCAGAAAAGGACTAAAATTGGTAGGCATGAAACTAAATCCTTTGTGACTCGGAATGTAAAATAAAAAGTCTGATATTCCAAAGAACTCTACAGAAAAACCCGTTCCTGCAACCCTTCTGCAAAAATTGAGTTTTCTTGATTTTTCGAAGCGTTCGTCTTTTTATCTGACGAACGCTTTACTCTACATGCATTAAATTCAGGTACCTAATGCACAACCATGGGTCTTATGACTTCTATTTATTGAGTATTTTTAGAGTAATCCATGTCGGAAATAATTAGGTTCAAACTACTTAAAATGGCCCATTTCCCGCTTCGGCTCGTTCGGATGGCCACAGTCACCTGTAATGTTACTCCTCAGCTCCGTTCTCAGGGATGATTTCGAAAGAGGAATCTATGGGCTACGTCCAGAAGTTAAGTGTATGATTGTATGTCTATAACTGCGCGCACCACAATAGGGTAATCACGATGACCAAACTTTGCAAATCGGCCAAAGGTGCGAAAATATCCAAACGTCAATTCTGACAAATTGGCGCAATATTACAAATACCTCTTTGAACAAATAAACTGTATCCGCGTGTGCTGAACCCGAATCTGAAGTTAGTTTTATTAAATTCCTCGTACTTTAAGAGAAATGCGCATAATTAGAAAAATAAAATTTTCACAAAAAAATTCATATTTCGAGAAATATGAAATATTATCGTTTCAAAATAAGCCACGAGTCTTCCTGTATTATCCTGCAAAATCTCTCAAAATTTCAGCGACTTTAGTAGAAAACGCGATTTGGCGCCAAAATTTCTTTGTCTCAAAAAATCGACTTTACCTACTAATAATGCAAGGCGCTAACTGAAGTCGACATTTTGACAAAAGCTGAATTTCTACAAAACTAATTGTCAGAAAAGGACTAAAATTGGTAGGCATGAAACTAAATCCTTTGTGACTCGGAACGTAAAATAAAAAGTCTGATATTCCAAAGAACTCTACAGAAAAACCCGTTCCTGCAACCCTTCTGCAAAAATTGAGTTTTCTTGATTTTTCGAAGCGTTCGTCTTTTTATCTGACGAACGCTTTACTCTACATGCATTAAATTCAGGTACCTAATGCACAACCATGGGTCTTATGACTTCTATTTATTGAGTATTTTTAGAGTAATCCATGTCGGAAATAATTAGGTTCAAACTACTTAAAATGGCCCATTTCCCGCTTCGGCTCGTTCGGATGGCCACAGTCACCTGTAATGTTACTCCTCAGCTCCGTTCTCAGGGATGATTTCGAAAGAGGAATCTATGGGCTACGTCCAGAAGTTAAGTGTATGATTGTATGTCTATAACTGCGCGCACCACAATAGGGTAATCACGATGACCAAACTTTGCAAATCGGCCAAAGGTGCGAAAATATCCAAACGTCAATTCTGACAAATTGGCGCAATATTACAAATACCTCTTTGAACAAATAAACTGTATCCGCGTGTGCTGAACCCGAATCTGAAGTTAGTTTTATTAAATTCCTCGTACTTTAAGAGAAATGCGCATAATTAGAAAAATAAAATTTTCACAAAAAAATTCATATTTCGAGAAATATGAAATATTATCGTTTCAAAATAAGCCACGAGTCTTCCTGTATTATCCTGCAAAATCTCTCAAAATTTCAGCGACTTTAGTAGAAAACGCGATTTGGCGCCAAAATTTCTTTGTCTCAAAAAATCGACTTTACCTACTAATAATGCAAGGCGCTAACTGAAGTCGACATTTTGACAAAAGCTGAATTTCTACAAAACTAATTGTCAGAAAAGGACTAAAATTGGTAGGCATGAAACTAAATCCTTTGTGACTCGGAACGTAAAATAAAAAGTCTGATATTCCAAAGAACTCTACAGAAAAACCCGTTCCTGCAACCCTTCTGCAAAAATTGAGTTTTCTTGATTTTTCGAAGCGTTCGTCTTTTTATCTGACGAACGCTTTACTCTACATGCATTAAATTCAGGTACCTAATGCACAACCATGGGTCTTATGACTTCTATTTATTGAGTATTTTTAGAGTAATCCATGTCGGAAATAATTAGGTTCAAACTACTTAAAATGGCCCATTTCCCGCTTCGGCTCGTTCGGATGGCCACAGTCACCTGTAATGTTACTCCTCAGCTCCGTTCTCAGGGATGATTTCGAAAGAGGAATCTATGGGCTACGTCCAGAAGTTAAGTGTATGATTGTATGTCTATAACTGCGCGCACCACAATAGGGTAATCACGATGACCAAACTTTGCAAATCGGCCAAAGGTGCGAAAATATCCAAACGTCAATTCTGACAAATTGGCGCAATATTACAAATACCTCTTTGAACAAATAAACTGTATCCGCGTGTGCTGAACCCGAATCTGAAGTTAGTTTTATTAAATTCCTCGTACTTTAAGAGAAATGCGCATAATTAGAAAAATAAAATTTTCACAAAAAAATTCATATTTCGAGAAATATGAAATATTATCGTTTCAAAATAAGCCACGAGTCTTCCTGTATTATCCTGCAAAATCTCTCAAAATTTCAGCGACTTTAGTAGAAAACGCGATTTGGCGCCAAAATTTCTTTGTCTCAAAAAATCGACTTTACCTACTAATAATGCAAGGCGCTAACTGAAGTCGACATTTTGACAAAAGCTGAATTTCTACAAAACTAATTGTCAGAAAAGGACTAAAATTGGTAGGCATGAAACTAAATCCTTTGTGACTCGGAACGTAAAATAAAAAGTCTGATATTCCAAAGAACTCTACAGAAAAACCCGTTCCTGCAACCCTTCTGCAAAAATTGAGTTTTCTTGATTTTTCGAAGCGTTCGTCTTTTTATCTGACGAACGCTTTACTCTACATGCATTAAATTCAGGTACCTAATGCACAACCATGGGTCTTATGACTTCTATTTATTGAGTATTTTTAGAGTAATCCATGTCGGAAATAATTAGGTTCAAACTACTTAAAATGGCCCATTTCCCGCTTCGGCTCGTTCGGATGGCCACAGTCACCTGTAATGTTACTCCTCAGCTCCGTTCTCAGGGATGATTTCGAAAGAGGAATCTATGGGCTACGTCCAGAAGTTAAGTGTATGATTGTATGTCTATAACTGCGCGCACCACAATAGGGTAATCACGATGACCAAACTTTGCAAATCGGCCAAAGGTGCGAAAATATCCAAACGTCAATTCTGACAAATTGGCGCAATATTACAAATACCTCTTTGAACAAATAAACTGTATCCGCGTGTGCTGAACCCGAATCTGAAGTTAGTTTTATTAAATTCCTCGTACTTTAAGAGAAATGCGCATAATTAGAAAAATAAAATTTTCACAAAAAAATTCATATTTCGAGAAATATGAAATATTATCGTTTCAAAATAAGCCACGAGTCTTCCTGTATTATCCTGCAAAATCTCTCAAAATTTCAGCGACTTTAGTAG
Organism: Sinotaia quadrata; assembly: GCA_028829895.1. NCBI lineage: Eukaryota > Metazoa > Mollusca > Gastropoda > Architaenioglossa > Viviparidae > Sinotaia > Sinotaia quadrata. Next base: position 12,589,510 of record CM054182.1, read on the forward strand.
AAAACGCGATTTGGCGCCAAAATTTCTTTGTCTCAAAAAATCGACTTTACCTACTAATAATGCAAGGCGCTAACTGAAGTCGACATTTTGACAAAAGCTGAATTTCTACAAAACTAATTGTCAGAAAAGGACTAAAATTGGTAGGCATGAAACTAAATCCTTTGTGACTCGGAATGTAAAATAAAAAGTCTGATATTCCAAAGAACTCTACAGAAAAACCTGTTCCTGCAACCCTTCTGCAAAAATTGAGTTTTCTTGATTTTTCGAAGCGTTCGTCTTTTTATCTGACGAACGCTTTACTCTACATGCATTAAATTCAGGTACCTAATGCACAACCATGGGTCTTATGACTTCTATTTATTGAGTATTTTTAGAGTAATCCATGTCGGAAATAATTAGGTTCAAACTACTTAAAATGGCCCATTTCCCGCTTCGGCTCGTTCGGATGGCCACAGTCACCTGTAATGTTACTCCTCAGCTCCGTTCTCAGGGATGATTTCGAAAGAGGAATCTATGGGCTACGTCCAGAAGTTAAGTGTATGATTGTATGTCTATAACTGCGCGCACCACAATAGGGTAATCACGATGACCAAACTTTGCAAATCGGCCAAAGGTGCGAAAATATCCAAACGTCAATTCTGACAAATTGGCGCAATATTACAAATACCTCTTTGAACAAATAAACTGTATCCGCGTGTGCTGAACCCGAATCTGAAGTTAGTTTTATTAAATTCCTCGTACTTTAAGAGAAATGCGCATAATTAGAAAAATAAAATTTTCACAAAAAAATTCATATTTCGAGAAATATGAAATATTATCGTTTCAAAATAAGCCACGAGTCTTCCTGTATTATCCTGCAAAATCTCTCAAAATTTCAGCGACTTTAGTAGAAAACGCGATTTGGCGCCAAAATTTCTTTGTCTCAAAAAATCGACTTTACCTACTAATAATGCAAGGCGCTAACTGAAGTCGACATTTTGACAAAAGCTGAATTTCTACAAAACTAATTGTCAGAAAAGGACTAAAATTGGTAGGCATGAAACTAAATCCTTTGTGACTCGGAATGTAAAATAAAAAGTCTGATATTCCAAAGAACTCTACAGAAAAACCCGTTCCTGCAACCCTTCTGCAAAAATTGAGTTTTCTTGATTTTTCGAAGCGTTCGTCTTTTTATCTGACGAACGCTTTACTCTACATGCATTAAATTCAGGTACCTAATGCACAACCATGGGTCTTATGACTTCTATTTATTGAGTATTTTTAGAGTAATCCATGTCGGAAATAATTAGGTTCAAACTACTTAAAATGGCCCATTTCCCGCTTCGGCTCGTTCGGATGGCCACAGTCACCTGTAATGTTACTCCTCAGCTCCGTTCTCAGGGATGATTTCGAAAGAGGAATCTATGGGCTACGTCCAGAAGTTAAGTGTATGATTGTATGTCTATAACTGCGCGCACCACAATAGGGTAATCACGATGACCAAACTTTGCAAATCGGCCAAAGGTGCGAAAATATCCAAACGTCAATTCTGACAAATTGGCGCAATATTACAAATACATCTTTGAACAAATAAACTGTATCCGCGTGTGCTGAACCCGAATCTGAAGTTAGTTTTATTAAATTCCTCGTACTTTAAGAGAAATGCGCATAATTAGAAAAATAAAATTTTCACAAAAAAATTCATATTTCGAGAAATATGAAATATTATCGTTTCAAAATAAGCCACGAGTCTTCCTGTACTATCCTGCAAAATCTATCAAAATTTCAGCGACTTTAGTAGAAAACGCGATTTGGCGCCAAAATTTCTTTGTCTCAAAAAATCGACTTTACCTACTAATAATGCAAGGCGCTAACTGAAGTCGACATTTTGACAAAAGCTGAATTTCTACAAAACTAATTGTCAGAAAAGGACTAAAATTGGTAGGCATGAAACTAAATCCTTTGTGACTCGGAATGTAAAATAAAAAGTCTGATATTCCAAAGAACTCTACAGAAAAACCTGTTCCTGCAACCCTCCTGCAAAAATTGAGTTTTCTTGATTTTTCGAAGCGTTTGACTTTTTATCTGACGAACGCTTTACTCTACATGCATTGAATTCAGGTACCTAATGCACAACCACGGGTCCTATGATCTGTATTTATTGAGTATTTTTAGAGTAATCCATGTCGGAAATAATTAGGTTCAAACTACTTAAAATGGCCCATTTCCCGCTTCGGCTCGTTCGGATGGCCGTGGTCACCTGTAATTCTACTCCTCTAATTGTTAGAAAAGGACTAAAATTGGTAGGCATGAAGCAAAATAATTTGTGACTCTGAATATAAAATAAAAAGTCGGATATTCGCAATATCTCTTGAGATAATAAAATTCGTGCACCTGACCCCCAAATTTCTTTTTTTCAATTTTTTATTTGCTTGACTTTATATCTGTAAATAGAATTTTATACATATTTTTAATATAAAAAGACACTATCAAACAACTGAAATAGTTACTCTGATTTAGAAAGCAATATTAATCAGTTCATGCATAAAGAATATTTATTGACCCTAATTAGAAAGTCGTTTTTATCAGTCAATGATCAATCCTGCTATTTTTTTGTGTGTGAAATATATTTTAAACAACAAAATCCATCTGAATCCATCAAATTCAATATATGGTTGCAATAAAGTTATTGCATTGAGATAATTATAATGAATTTACAACCTCGTAATTTTACTCCTCAGCTCCGTTCTCAGGGATGATTTCGAAAGAGGAATCTACGGACTACGTCCAGAAGTTAAGTGTATAATTGTATGTCCATAACTGCGCGCGCAACAATACGGTAATCATGATGACCCAATTTCGCAAATCGGCCCAAAGTGCGTGTCAGGCGAAAACAAAACTTAGCCCGGCATCACTCCATAAACATTAAAAATTTAAAATAGTAAAATATAGATACACAAGGGGTATAGGAACAATAGCACAAAATACACATTCAAATCATTCAACCAAGACACAAATTACAAGACTGACCAACCACTCCAAGACATTAGCAGGATGTTAGAGTTATACAAGACTGACCACACATGGCTAGGGCACAGGAAATGGTTAGGGATCCAAGGGTCACTTGTAGCTAACTGATAGACTCACACTGAGCTATGGGCTAGGGTACAGGAAGCGGTCAGGGGATCAAAGGGCCACTCTTAGCTAACGGTAGAGGGAGGGGTTAGTTTTTAATTCATATTTAAATAACTGCAAATCAGAAAAAGGACACACCTGGTGGATCGCAGGAGAAATAATTCCTGAGTCATAAGGAAATGTGGAAATTCATATAACTTTAGAACTTCCCGACGGATCAACATCCTTGTACCCCACCCACCACAAAAAATTACAAACAAACACACACACACACACATACACACACTCACACACACGCGCACACACACACACACACACACACACACTCACAAACAAAATAAAAACATCTTTTACTCCGAACGAGAATTACACCATGATACTCTTGGGGGAGAGGTTATTAATTTCTGCACAATCACTTACTTCCATTTCCTGTTATTCAGTCTATAATATACCTGTTTATGGACACAATCATAACAACATATCTGAGTATGAATAAAATATATTATTAAATGTGTGAATTATAATATGAATTATTATATGTACACGATATACAAATCGCACGCACGCCTTTTTTCCCGTGACTTTTTTTCCTGTGACTTTTTCCGCTCACCCTTAGATTGGACTAGATCGTATGACGTTATTTTTATTACTGATTTTCTGTAAGTGACATTCTGGCATAGCGAACTCTAAATAATATTACTGCAGCTATTTGGTATAAATTTGCGACTTCATTATTAGTAGTATAGATATCTCGATTTGAGTAGCTCTTTTTAATAGACTATTTCATCATCACCATTTCATTGCTGAAAAAGAAATGTCCATGAAAAACTAATATACAAGCCTCGACTTTAATTCTAAAGATGCAGATATTAAGTTTATATGAGCATTTTAAGTGTGAGACCATCTTTTAAGAGACAATGACTTGATAAATAGAGAAGCGAAACGGTGTAGTTAATTTGAACTGTGGGAGCACGACCGTACCACTGTAGAACATTAATTTTATATGTGAGTTTTGTAAAAGAGAAATTTTTTAGCCATGGATATTATTGACAATAATAAGAGCGGTTCAAAATTTGTGTTTAGCCCGACAAGAAACTCTGAATATAGAGCCATACTTTCTTTGAGGAGTCGTTTGGAACATTCGCCTTAATCATGAATATTTTATCAGAAACAAAATATCAAACACTAAAATCATTCATAAATCATCCTAGCAAACGCATAATGGTAACCATAAGTAAATGAAAATTGTTTTAAATCTTAGAATCTTCAGGTGTTCAATAGCACATAATAACTTAATTATGCAGATATAGAAACCTCATAAATTTACCAGGTATGTTTTGCTAATGTTGTTGAGTGTATTTGAAAATACTGTACTATTTTATTGTATGTTTTAAACAAGGCTCTCATTGCTTTACTTATTTTAAAAGCAGGGTTTTTTTTGTTTGATAACTATGATTGGTAACTGTGAGTATATTATGTCATGAAGTAGGCTCACTTCGAATGAACTATACTATTAAAAATATGAATGAATTATAATTTTATTTGACTGATGAAACTTGAAAATGCAGATGTATACGAATATAAGACTTAGTTTATAGTAAGGTGTCCGTGTTGTTTATGAACGGACGCGTAGTTCCTGTCAGTAAGTGAATGCAAAAGCATGCCTGGGGGGAATGACGATTGGGGATTATTCGCGTGGCGTGCTGTTCTTCAAGCTGCATTGCCTAACTGTACATCAAAGTTATACAAAGTACCGCCAGCGAGAAACCTCCCTCCAAGCTCACTAAGTCTCTTCTTTACTGACAGTTGATTTCACTCACACCAAGGAAGGGTTGTTTAGCCAGCGTCTTTTGTCTAAGGATTTTAAGTGGTACACAAGGCGTGAAAGTGATGTTGGAAAAATACGACAACAGAATGAATCTCTGCATGAATGCATTCCAATTCTGAGAGCGAGTAGTCCACGCTATCTATCTATCTATCTATCTATCTATCTATCTATCTATTCTTATCATTAACGTTATATATTTGTCTCCTATCAATGTCAAAATCTCCTCTCTATCTGCCTGCCCGTCCGTCCACCCGTCTATCTGTTTCTTTCCTTTTCTTTTCTATCCATCCATCCACCCGTCTGTCTGTCTGTTTGTCTATCTATCTATCCATCCACCCGTCTGTCTGTCTGTTTGTCTATCTATCTATCTTTCTGCATATTTGTCTGTCGATCTGTACGTGCATCTGTCTTTCGATGGAACTGTCTACTCTCACATCCAAATTCTATCCATCTATTTATCTTACTAGTTACCAATCTACCTATCCATATATACTCGTCTATCTGATTGTTTTTATATTATTCGTACTGGTTGTCGCTTTGTTTGAATGTAGGATCTCAGCGAGTCTAGCTAGTACGTTATACGCAATTCGCTAGCGTTGCTTTCTATAAAAGCAGGAGGATTTTAAAAATAATAATATTGTTAAGCAGAATCAACAAATCAAAATAATTAACCTATCAGAGTGCCTTTATTTTCTTTAATTAAATCAATTACTTAATTAACATAATAAAAATTTAAATAATGCTTATTTCCTTTTAGAATCCTTTAAGAGGTTTCTCTAAGCAATGATCACTTTTATTTGTATAAAAGATATCGCTTACTCTATTCTTTTTAGTCGTGTTTCACTGTGTTCAGATTCTGTATTTCCATATTTATTTTTCTAAAACAGAGATGGTGTAAATTAGTATTACGTTTGATATCTTTAAAATATTATTGGTCACTCCATAAACCAAAGCAGAAGAAGACAATGTTGTTTTTTCATAATTGGGCGCCTAAAGTTAAAATGTTATCTAAAATTATTGTAAGGTCATTCTCTTGACTTTTTTTAATTAAAAAATTCCATACTCACTTTAGAAACAAAAAAATGTTTGCCGATTTAATCTTCCTTAAAAAAGAAAAAATAACCAATAGAATGGAAACAAACAAACTATACATTTTTTAAATGAATTTCTTCACGTATCGAAATGCATCTGCTTACTCACTGTTAGGAGCAATTTAACGTGAAATCAATAGAGAGATAGATAAAAATGTTTGGCGACAATTAAGCTGTATGCCAATACTGATTAGCAAGATAATATGTCATTTGTGTCTTTAAAAATGAACGCATTTGTGTATTCACTGAATTATTACAATATAATCTAGTAAATTACTACTCTGTTTCTCTCTATCTGTTTGTTTTATTAACGTGTACACATTCCACGCAAACCACACGACCTCATTTACAGACAAGCATTACATATGAATGAACTAAAAGGATGATAGCATTAATAAAAATAGATTCATGATTCAAGCATATGACTAATAAACAGCAGGTCATTCTCCTGCCACTTCTTCTTACTAAGTACAAAGGCACATATAGAAATGTTTATTAATTGAAGCTTTCTTATTATTTGATGATATATGAAACTAGTTTAAACTTTTAATATTTTTCCTAATATCAAATAAACTAGTTTAATTAAAGTTTTGAAATAACTGTCAAATCGAGTTTCAATATTTCACATGATTTTAAGTAAGTTTCAGTTTGCTTGTTTCAGTTTCAGTTTGGTTATTACATTGCGTATTTCCTTCTTACTTACGGCTTGAAACACTGAAAACAAGAAAAAGTTATGTAGGCTTCTATGTACACAGAGCACATAGTCCTTTGAGGGAGTGCGGTGAATCGATTGATCGCGAAGTAAGTGCTCTTTGCTCTTCCAAGATGCCACACTCCTTAAAATGTCATGCCTACGTTTGATTAGCTGGACTATACGCACGAGTGAAGGCAAACTAACAATGTTTTCTGGTTACAAATTTAACATAGTGAATAATTAATAGCTGATAAACTGTATAAAGTGGGAGCCTCTGATCAATTTTGGTAGAACAAGTTTGAAACATTTATAGAAGACTTGAAAGGACTCCAGTAACTTTTACAGTCGTCAGAGCCAAACTTGCATATAAAGCAATGTACCGCAGAACCGAATCTTCGCAAGTACGTACACACACACACACACACACACACACACACACACACACACACACACACACACACACACACACACATTTAATCCCGAGGAAGAATCGAACCGCAATCCAACTGAGCTGCCGCTTACATCCTTTTACTGTTATTCAGTAAATAATGAGCATATATATGGACTTACAAATAAAATTAATACAAACAGAACTAAATATATGATTTAGAATGCATTTATACGGTATATAAAATACACGCTCCTGCACACCAAAGACAAAAGCATATATTATTAATGTTTTTCACCACGAACGGTATTTGAACCACGCACATCTTCAGCGAGCTGTTAATCTCCGTGACATTTCGTCCTTCACTTACAGTTAATAAACAGTATAACACATACATACTGACTTACGACTTTATATTAAACATATATTGTGTCTTTATTTCCTGTGACTTTTTTCCTTGTGACTTTATTTCCTAAGACTTCATTCTGTGACTTTTCCCCACTACAAATGCAATAACACACTGGCCCTAGTTTTTTTCCTCTATATAAAACTTGATTTGATTGATTGAATGTAGGGGGGGGGCGCTTCCGGCTTCCGCCGCTTTTGCTCTGGGTGGAGGGGTTGTGGGGGAAAGGGAGGGGTGGTTTACCCCCCTGGCTATGTCAACCTAGTTTTTATCTATTATTTCCAAATGGTCAGCTGTCCGCAAAGTTGTTTTTACTGTTTACTCATTACCTCATGTCTGGCCCGTCAAAATTTTCTAGGTCTCTGAGCTCTTGTTGTTCGGGTAATTATTATTATTAATTATTTTTTTTTTAAAAAACAAACAATATATCCAACACCCTTCTTGTCTTTTCCTTACTTTCCCCCCTTTTGTCACGTGGAGAGTTAATTTTCCTCAACTCTGTCATAGAGGAGATAATGGGCTTTCTTTTGTCAACTCAAAGAGACCATCCCTATTGTTCTCATCTTAACGGTTTATAGTGGGTTTCCAAACACCCCGGACCCCTGTCTCCTTCCTAACAGCCAGGCGGCTTATATCAAAAGTTAATCCTTCCTCCTCGTCTACACTCGTACACGTGAGAACAACAGTACCGATCTTTACTACTGACTGGCGATTATTGTGCAATCAGTCGGAAGTCCTGCTATTTTTCTTAGCAATGTTACTCTTAGTGAATGGCTACGCATTCCTTCGTACTTCCACCAAATCAACACTGCAGGCATTTATGTACACAAAGGTGTGTACGGTAGACCCAACAGCTCCATACACAATTGTCGTGTTTAAAAACAAAGGGGTCATTATACGTATATCGAAGGACAGAAGTTATATGACATACATTTAGATACAAAGTGTTACTCGATGCTATTTTTACTGCAATATTTAAGTCATTAAAACACAAAATTTAGCAGAAACAAAACCTAAATCAGGAATACAAGTAAAAAAGTTTTAGAATATATTTATATTTGTGTTTTTTTTATTTACAGCTAATCCTAACCCTAACATTTCTCTAAAAACAACAAAAACAAAACTGTCTCTAAAATTCCCTCATATTTTTTCTCTAACCTAAAACAAGAGAGTTGTGTATGGAGTCGCTTCTTATCAACGGTGAGCGGAAAAAATGTCACTGGAAAAAAGTCACAGGAAAAAAGTCATAGGAAATAAAATCACAAGGAAAAAGTTACAGGAAATAAATTCACAATATAAAGTCATAAGTGTCAGAGTGTATATCTTATAATACTTATTAACAGTGAGTGAAGCAGGAAAAGGCAAGGAGGTTAACTGCTCGCTCAATATGTGCGTGATTCAAGTGTATTTTATATACCGTATAAATGCTTTGTAATACATACATTTAGTTCTGTTTTAATTAATTTTCATTGTAAGTCGGTATGCATGCTTATTATTGAGTGAATAACAGTAAATGGAATTAAGCGACGGCTCATTAGGATCGTGGTTCGATTCTCGCTCTGGGGTAAATGTGTGTGTGTGTGTGTGTGTGTGTGTGTGTGTGTGTGTGTGTGTGTGTGTGTGTGTGTGTGTGACTTGTATATCGGAACATATTATAATTCACGCATTTAATTATATGATTTTTTCATACTTAGTTATATTGTTATGCTTGAAGTCCATAAACAAGTAAATTATAGATAGAATAACAGTGAATGGAAATAAGTGATTGTGCAGAAACTAACCTCTCGCCCAAGAAGATAAAGGTGTGATTCTCTCTCTGAATTAAAGATGTTTTGTTGTGTGTGTGTGTGTGTGTGTGTGTGTGTGTGTGGGTGTGGGTGTGTGTGTGTGTGTGTGTGTGTGTGAGAGAGAGAGAGAGAGAGAGAGAGAGAGACTGTGTGTATGTGTGTGATTGTAATTTAAAAGAATCTGCCTCTAATCTCTCCGACACAACTCACATAGTAAATAAGATTTAAACTATAGCTCTATGTGTAACCCAATACTACAAGTGTAATTCCAAGAAACGCCAAAGAACTACGCTAAAACAAAATAAGACACCAATGCAATCATATGGTTATAGCATTCAATGCAATATAAACATGTTAGATAGTTGTATGGTAGGTGAGTTTTATTAATATTGCATGTCACCGTTCAAATTTATAGTTACTATATCTTACAGATATGCCGACCGTTTTGATCAATTAGTACTATATATTTCAACTTTATAATCGCCCACTAGTACAAGAACAATAGAACACTATCAATAATACGGCTAACACAGTTCAATTTTCTTTTATCTCGATCGAGAAATAATTTCCAGAAGTGAAAAGAATCTGACGTATTTACATAAAATGAAACTAAATAAAAATGTATCAATGAAATCATGTTTCAAGCAGTCATATCACACTAAACATCTGTTGGTAATGTTTGTTAGGTGATATTTTAAAGAACATTTTATTCACAGTTACCAGCCGTATGTATTAAACAAGTAAAGAGTTGTCGAACAATGCACGTCAGATTGAAGTTTCTAAAAAAAAAAAAAAAAAAGGAATACATTGGTTTTGCGAGCTGCATGCTTGGTATACATAAATTCATCGAAGCACAATTATGAACCGCTCTTATTACTGTCAGTAATATCCACTGCTAAAGTTTAAGTCATATTTACTATGTAAGTTGTGTCGGAGAGATAAGAGGCACGTTCTTTTAATTTACAGTCACACACATACACACACACACACACACTCGCGCGCGCGAGCACACTCAAACATACGTACACAAACAAAAACAAAATAAAACATATTTTACTCTGAGCGAGAATCACAACCACGATCCTCTTGGGAGATATGTTAATCTGCGCAATCGCTAACTGTCATTTATTGTTATTCAGTCAATAATATACGTGTTTATGGACTACATGCATAAAACATGACTATGTATGAATAAATCATTTTATTAAAATTGTGAATTATAATATGGATTATAAAATGTATACGACGGACAAATCACACACACATACACACACACACACACACACACACACACACACACACACACACACACACACACACACATTTAATCCCGAGGGAGAATCGAACCGCGATCCAACAGAGCCGCCGCTTACTTCCTTTTACTGTTATTCAGTAAATAATGAACATATATATGGACTTACAAATAAAATTAATACAAACAGAACTAAATGTATGATTTAGAATGCATTTATACGGTATATAAAATACACGCACGTGCACACCAAAGACAATAGCGGACATACACGCATACATTATAATTATTAACGTTTTTTCACCCCGAACTGTATTTGAACCACGCACATCTTCAGCGAGCTGTTAACCTCCGTGACATTTCGTCCTTCACTTACAGTTAATAAACAGTATAACACAATCACACTGACTTACGACTTTATATTAAACATATATTGTGACTTTACTTCCGGTGACATTTTTCATTGTGACTTTATTTCCTAAGACTTCATTCTGTGAAAACGTGAATATGTTTCAAATGGGCAAGTTATGGTGTGTGTGTGTGTGTGTGTGTGTGTGTGTGTGTGTGTGTGTGTGTGTGTGTGTGTGTGTGTGTGTGTGTAAGAGAGAGAGAGAGAACAAAAAGACAGAGACAGAAAAGAAATTAACAAGAGAAGAGAGAATCTAATCTCTTTGATTATCTAAGTTTCTGTGTCAACAATCACCTAAGGTAGCAAGTCTAGCTGGCGGTACTTTGTATAACTTTGATGTAGAGTTAGGCACACTCAGGCCTACGCTCGCGAAAGTGGCGGAAGCCGGAAGCGCCCCCCCCCCCTACACTCAATCAATCAATCAATCAGTCCTACTCTCTGCTTTGTCCGAGTACCTTCTGTTCACGCTTCACAGCGTCTTGAACAGCACGCCAACGCGAAAGACCAATAATCTTAATCCCTAATCCCTAAAGGCATGCTTTACAGTTCACATCCTTATGCGTTCACTTGCTAACAGGAACTACGCGTCCGTTCATAAACAACACAGACAACTTAATATAACTAAGTCTATATTCGTATATATCTGCATTTTCAAGTTTCATAGTTCAAATAAAATTATAATTCATTCATATTTTTAATAGTATTATAATTCAATAAAAACAATAAACTGTTTCCCGAGTGGTACCACTCACGCTGATGATCCCTTGATAGTTAAAAATCGGAAAGAGAAAACGATATACCAGAGTTTGGGCTTAAACTCAACAATTAAACTCCATGCTATTATTTCTCTTCCTTTCAAACTATACATCCTTTTGTTATCCAGTCCGCAGTACCAAGCAATACCTACCAATAAAATTCAGGCGTTTTCAGTCCTAGGGATTTGGCATTGATTGATTGATGGTTGAATGCACAGTGAACCTTTGTTCCATCCAAACCACACCTTTCTTTTTAATTGTTACCACGATCTATCTGTTCTCTCTCTAAAAGTCTCATCTGAGTCTGTGGGAAAGGGTGAGATAAAGGAGTTTAAATTAGTCATCATGTTTCGCTCTGAATAGGGAGGGCATTAAATGAATGTAAAAAAAGAGAAAATGACTGAGTAGACCCGAACTTATCAGACTTTATTTCCAGTCTTTCGAAGATCAGCGGTTTTCATCATTCAGTTCTCACACTTTGTTACGTTTCCAGTATTTATTTAAAGACCCTGCTTAGAATAATTAAAAGACTTTAAATATAATTAACTCTTTCTCTCATATCCTATGCAGACTGGTTGCTCAATTTACTATTTGACTAATTAAAAGTGTGTCCTGTAGTTCAGACGACAAATTTACAAACTAATAAACTGCGAACTTTTAGCTAGATTTGAAAACAGTTAAATCCCTCTAAATTAATATGCACTCGTTATCAATCTTTCTGCTCATCCGCCCCCATTCAAATCTAAGAAGTAATCTAATTGGTCTATTGTGCATAGAAATCAACTACTAAGAGGTATTAACAAGAAAATAAGATTTAATAAAGTTTAACAAATTAACAATAATCAAAGACGACGCGAATAGTCTACTTCTCTATCTCTACGCGCATGTGTTCGATTCTTGTCACAAAATTGCCAACAATTGTTCATTTAACATTTGTACACTGAACTTGTACTCAGCTGGATTGTTTGTATCAGCCTGGTCTCTTTATTAGGTCAGTCAGTCTAATTTCACAGTCCCGCTCTAGCGAAGCACGTGGTGCCTGAGGAAAGACGCTCCTTTTTCATGTAGCTAGGGAACTTGAACTTTAACGACATGGACCCTCAATGTAGAGTTCACCAGCAGAACCAAAGCAAGGCGAGGTAAGGCATGGACAATAGGAACCGATCTGGAGAACAATGGCTCTAATATACTTTCGATTGAACACTTCCTACTAAAGCATGTCCCAGATAAAATGCACTGAGTAAGAGTTTCGACCTCGTGTCGTTTTACAATTAGATTTAGAAAAATGTAATCGTCTCACGCATGTTTTCATTTAACAGCGCGACGTATGAAACAATAAAATAGATACAACGTTAAATTAATGTTCATACAAAAGGGGTAATCCAAGCTAACAAAGCGCTTCACAATTTACAATTAAAATTACACGCAATAATTGAATTACATGAAGAATTCATATCGAGTACAGGCATTCTGACTCTTAATGAATTAAAACAATATAAATTAAAGTACAAAATGGAAAAGGAGTTACAATCAATTTATATTTCGTAACTTATAGGTTTTTCTCAGCCATTTCTCTGGACCATGCTCAAGTGTTATGGAAATATAATACATAGCATAAATACATACTTAACAATGTAGGCAAAATAAAATGATACCTCTTTATGAGAAGACGAATGGTGTCTTGATTCTCAACGGCTTGTCGGCTTGCCCCTCGTGACCGGAGTTAGCTGAAATGGACCTAGCTAATGTGTTCTCCCAGTGACGGAGCGGAGGCGTGTAGGTACATATATAGAAGAGCATGTTGCGTATCACGTGACTGTTTCGCGAAGCATGTGGTTGGTTCGAGAACCGGACAATGGTCCTAAAGTTACATAACATCTTGACCTGTTCTAGAAGCACTTCGAAAAAGGAAGCTTTGAACAAAGGAGTCAAGGGTTTCAAATATTCGAGTTTGAAGTAAACAAGGCTAAGTGGGTCATCAGGTCGGACATTTTTATCAGACTTGTGACACACTTTAAAAAAAAAAAAGATAAAGGATCTGTGACTGTACTTATTTCTGAAACAGAAAGCATGTACACTGCAGATCGATGTTTTTCAGCTAATCTCTGCAGTACTGTCTACAAAATAAGGTAAGAGATCGTTTATTTTGATTACTTTATCATTTACATGTTAGCTTTCTTAATAGAGAGAAATAGTCGGTGGCACTGATTGATGGCAAGAGCAAATACTTCTGTTCTTTTCTTCATCTTTTACGAGGCGGAGGGGTATCAATTTTATGTGCAATTATGTCAGGCAGTGAGTAACCAACGGAGACATTCTTCGCTCTTTAATTGCCAGGCTTGCACGAGCTTTAGTAAACGTACTGTTTTAGTAAATTAACCATTTTGTTTGTCCTATTTCATGGACTAGATACAAAGCCTAGAACCTTATCTGGGGATGGGGTAAGAATCACACTATCCATCCTGGCACGAATCGAACTCAGCCCCTGAATTAAGCAAGAATTGCTGTGCCTTTGCGGTTGTCCTTCAGTTCAATAATATTGCTTCAGACACTAATTAAGTCCTTCAATTTATGACAGAGTATTTCTTAAATAGAAATTTTAATTCAAAATCTACTTCATTTTATAAGTTTTAACAGAATGGATCTTGAGGAGTCCATTCTACATTACTCAATTTTTATTTTAGACTTGCGACTTTACTGTTTTATAGTGCAAGAGCACTGGACAGTTTCTATCTATGGACAGTATAATTTACGTGTTCATTCGGCCTTCACCCATAAACAAGTGTCGCCCCAAGCCTTATCGTTCTAAATTATAATCGTACTTAAAGACAGCTCTTTATAGTTATAATTTAATTCATCACCGCTGTTACATAAATAAATCTAAGTACAGTGAAATATCGCTATAAGGCGATAATTGGGGTCCATAAAATCGGATTGCATTAATAGTGGGCTTTTTACAATATTTGACTTTTTTCTGTGAACATATACGTCTATTCATGTCTAATGTAAAAGGTTGGGTTATTATGGGACGAATATTAAATGGAATGCATTATTAAGATATATTCAAAATAATGGACGGATATAATATCTATAGGTTTTTACTTTGCGTTAAATAGTTTTTACTAATTTTTATTTGTTTGTACGATAATACACATTGTCCCATAATACCCCGAGTGACGTAATATCACGAATTAGGTTACACTGTATTACAACACCGCCAAGCCCAGCCAACATGTTTGCGGCTTTAGTTCTTTGATGTTTATTAAATTGTGAAAATATTTTATCAACCACCGCATTGTCTACTGTTTGGTTTGTGCAACAATTGTATAATAATTAATTAAATATAATCACTAAACTACTTACTGGCCTTACTCATGGATCAGTAATAAGTAACATATCCGATAATGTTTATTTTGGAATAACACTTCAAGAACCTGGTGAAATCCTTACATTTCGGATCGTTTTAT
Organism: Sinotaia quadrata; assembly: GCA_028829895.1. NCBI lineage: Eukaryota > Metazoa > Mollusca > Gastropoda > Architaenioglossa > Viviparidae > Sinotaia > Sinotaia quadrata. The sequence goes on from CM054182.1 coordinate 12,604,701, forward strand.
ATTAAACGTAATATGCGAACGCTTCCCCAAAATGATAATACACTTTTTACACACTATGTTTCTTTAGTTTATTGAAAATAATTTTAAATAAAGAAACATGTACATTATTTATTAGAGTATAATATATGCTTATCTGCATAGCACTGGTTTTAAGCAAATATTGTCCACGTACCTCTAGTTGCATTAAACATTAATTTTCCAAACTCATCACTAAATTACATTTACTGATTTAGTGTCTCGTATAACATGAATTTGAATCTAAATCTTGTATTAAATAGTGATAAATTAAAGAAGCATTACTTTATTTATTTGAGTGACATGTATGCGGTCTGCATGTTGCTGGTTTTTAAGCACTTAATGTCCACCAAAGGATGGTTTTAAAGCATAAACCTTTTACTTTCCAATTTTAATACCAAATTAAATTTGGGACTTTTCAACATACTTTAAAAATTTGAACAATTTATTAAATAGTGATACAATAATGTTAAATAAAGAAACTTAGCTTTATTTATTAGAATGACATATACATGTCTGCGTATTGCTGGTTTTTAAGCAAATAATGTCTGCGTATTGCTGGTTTTTAAGCAAATAATGTCTACGTAAGGCTGATTTTTAAGCATACACTTATTTTTCACAAATTCAACACTAAATAGAAACTGTGGTCCTTTAAAATGATTTTGCATTTGAATCCTGCATTAAATAGAAATAAATTTAAGAAACGTTGCTTTATTTATTACAATAATGTTTAAGTTGCCTGCATATTGCTGCATTGCTGGTTTCAAAGTTTGCATTGTACAAGTAAGGGTGTTTTATAAGCATAACACTTTTACTTTCCAACTTTAATACCAAATTAAATTTGGGGTCCTTAAACATGATTCTGAGTTTGAATCTTTTTTTAAATGGTGAGAAATTAATAGTAAATATAGAAAAAATATAGAAAAATCAAGTTATTTCCAAAATTAACTTACAGGTATGATTACTTTTTTAATTTTTTAATAGCAAATTATGCTCACATAAGGTTGTTTTTAAAAGAAAAAAGCTTTTATTTTTGTAAGTCAACACTATATTGATTTTGTGGTCCTTTAATTTAATTTTGACTTTAAACCTGTATGAAATAGTGATAAATTAAGGAAACCTTGCTTTCCTTTATTTATTTGAGTAACATATATGTTGTCTGCATATTGCTGGTATGTAAGCACATAATGTCCACCTAAGGCTGTTTTTAAAACATTTACTTTCCAATTTTAATACCAAATTAAATTTTGGACCTTTTAACATGCTTTTAAATTTGAACAATTTATTAAATAATGAGACAATGGCATTAAATAATGAAATATAGCTTCATTTATTAGAATGACATATATGTCCACATATTGCTGGTTTTTAAGCAAATGATGTCTGCTTAAGGCTGGTTTTTAAGCAAATGATGTCTGCTTAAGGCTGGTTTTTAAGCAAATGATGTCTACATAAGGCTGGTTTTTAAGCAAATGATGTCTACTTAAGGCTGGTTTTTAAGTATAAACATATATTTTTCCAAACTCAAGATTTAATTGAGTTTGGAGTCCTTTAACATGATTCTAAATGTATATCCTGATTTAAATAGTAATAAATCAATATAAAAACTCAACAATATATTTTTATTCATACCAAATTGTGGACTTTTAGATTATAAAATGAGATACATCTATACAAATATCTATTAAAGCAAATGTATTCTTCTACTTTTGATTTATATTTATAACCTATACATTTATTTATGCAGAGTCATGGTTTTTAAAAAGATTCATTTGTTTACAACTATAAAATTGACCATTTTAACTAAGTGTCCACATAATGCTGGTTTTTAAGTACGAGTCCCATAATGCTGGTTTTTAAGTGTATGTGTTTGTCTACATAATGCTGGTTTTAGGGTTATAGGAATTAGGCAGACCACAAAACATGTATATTTTTTGTTATTTGATATTTTTTCTTCAAATTAAGTACGTTTGCTATTAGTGATGTCTAAAAGCAGAATGTGAAAAAAAAATGTTAATTTTATTATTATTATGGGATATACACTGTGTCCACCTAATGCTGGTTTTTAAGCATGGTCTACCTAACGCTGGAAATAGGGTTATATATATATATATATATATATTTTTTTTTTTTCTCAATATAATATTTCTTCAAGCTTTTCAAATAATGTTCATTTACAGTAAAGACTCAAATTTAAGGGCTCAATTGTCTCCTGTGGAAAACAAATTAAATTATAATTGAAACAAAATTGGATATGTTAATATATATAGTCTACAAATAGAGTTCATTACTAGATATATTATACCACATTTATTAATATATTATATTGAAAATAAACATTGATCATATATTTTTTAAACACGGCATGTTTCATTCACATTCTTTTTATTAAAAGAAAAAACTATTAAACTAAAACTTGTTTATTTTGTTAAAAAATATAGATCTTACAAGAATTACACGTCCAGGTAATGAAAAGACTTATATAAATGTCAATTTTATTATAATGTTAAATTTATGTCGAAAAAAAATAAAAATTCTCACCTGCGTCGCATCCTTAAAAACAGACAAGAAATTGAAACAAAAATTAATATATATTAGCAGTAAAAAATATAGTACAACACAATACTTTTAGTGTGATAAGATATAGGAGAATGTATAGTATTTGTTTAAAATGGCAGCCATTTGCATTTATTTCAAGCACGTATGTAATACTACAAAGACACGTGATCACGTTAAAATGTAATAACTACAGAGATTGATATTACCTTAGTAAGTTATCGCTGAGAACACAAATACTCATTGTAATCAGGGAAATTATGAGTAAATCATTGTTATAAGTTTTATACACAAATTAAGACACATACAAAATAGATAGATAGAAAGATAGATAGGTGGAATGAAGAAAAGGGAGAAAGTATATTTTGCTATAGGAAGCTCGTTGTATAGGGATCAGAACGACAGGTGACTGCTCACTATGGTTAAACAAGTTATTGTGTATGTGCGTGCATTCGTTTATATATATATACGTTTGCATGTGTATGTGTTTTAGTACAATAGAATGATGAGCGGCACCATCATCTTTGATGTCCATCTATTTTTATCCCTAGTTTCACTTTCTCCTTGCAATATTTCAAATAACTAACCATACTCAGCTGCCAAATAATTTCATTGGTGGCATTTGTGCTGGGTTTTTTTCTCATTTTGAAATAATTATATTATAACATCATAAGATTAGAAAGAGCAGGAATATGAGGACATTCTAGAAAAGGTAGGTCGGGGTCTTAAAAGATTAATTGCCTTTTAAATATATGAAGAAACAACGTCCAATCTTTATTACACGACATATTGTTTCTTTATAATCCTTCTTGATTGTAATTTAAACTATTTTTTCTAACTAGTGAGAGAATAATTGTTTTAAGTTTGACTGATTTACTCTCAGAAGTGGTTAATCTTTTTCATAAAATCACTAGTTAATTGTGTCCCTCTAATGGACAAGATTCCTCCCGGAAATCCTATATGCGAGAAAATGTTGAACAGTGCATTTGCTATTGACGTGATACTATTCGAGCCAAGAGCAACCACTTCAGGGTATCGTGTAGCACGGTCAATTATGGTAAGAATCCAAATGTTACGTCGACCCGATGAAGGATCGATGGCTACATGCCTAAAAGGAATGTTGATAGTAATAGTTTCCTTTAATTGAATGGGAGGTTCCATTTTTCAGTTCACTCACTGCCAAATATAACAGGACTGACAATAAAGAGTGGCATTGCCTCATACCTGGCCAATAAATTTCAGCCTCTACCCCTGCTAACAAGTTGCATGGTCAAAGATGTCCGGCTGTGGGTGGATCACGAGCTATATGCAGCACAAGTGCTTGATAGCTCAGGGATACCACAAATTGATTCCCTTTGGCCCCTCACTGATTCCTAATGAGGAGGCCATCCTTCCAGGAAAAATAAACTGCTTTCCCAGAAGACGTGGATACATACGACATCGAGAGTTTAGTCTTTTCGCGACATTTCTCAAGATAATCATCTGACAATTGTGCTGTTCTGAGTAGGCACTTTCCCCATCAGATTCAGACACAGTCTGACAGCTAGAGACAACCATCTGCCTTGCCATTACTGAATCCACTCTGATTTCCTGGTGACATGCCCCACTAATGATAAGTTCAGCCAAATTCATCATTACACTACCTTCACATGTTACTAACTTCTTCTGGTTCATCATACATACTCTTATGCCAACGTCGCCTAGTTAATGATTATGATGAATATTATGATGAATACTGTTATTATTATTATTATTATTATTTATTAATCATCTATAACTAATAAATAATGTAAACTATGGTAATACATATCTCAATGTTATCTGCAATCAATACTTATAAATCTAAAGGTTAGTCAAAAACATTCTAAAGAGAGAAAAGGATAGACAAAGCAAGGGAAATTTAGACAGTTTTATAAAATAATGAGTGAGATACGAATGATTTCTAAATGTCTATTCCACTAGTCAAATGTATCGCTTTTAGCTATTATTCCCATTAAGTTCAACAATTGCTTTCAACATTTATTAATCAAGCTCAGTGATTATTGAGGCATGTAAAATTATATTATGCTTGTTTTTAAACATGTTGAATTAATTATGTTTATGTTTTAAACCAAATTATATTTTATTTGGTCTTAAGAATATTTATGCGGTTGTCTTAAAACTGTGTCGCCGCTATACTCTGGGGTGACTTTGTAATAATGACTTATACCAACTCTGTATAATTAGCTATGATACAAGACATCTACAAGTGCCGGTGCAGAGTATGTGTCACTGGTTAAATATGTATATCTGCAACTGTTACGCTGATATACTGGTACGTCGCCAATTTGGCTCCGCCCCCAACTCAGAATCAGCTGAGATTTAATGTTTATGAATAATTATATATATATAGAGAGAAACGATTATAATTAAATGAACACAGGACAAGACGTAATCATTACATTATCATTTGAACTACGAAAATAACGATAGAACTAACAAACACGCGTTTTAAAATAATAACAATAAATTTAATAAAAGAAAAAGTTAACAAGATTTAGAAAATTCAGTTCATCCTAAGCCAGTTCATTTCTACTGAAGTCACGTTCCGGATGGGAACTTAGCTTATGTATTGAAATGACGTCAGTCTGGTAGACTTGAATTCTGCCAGCCAATAGATCGGCACGTCCCAATTCAGCCGGGACAAGTAGAACGGCCACACAGGCACAGCCACACAGGCAAACAACAGGCAGCTATAAACGAGCAGCCGAGAATACACAATAACAAGAAAAAAACCCTGCAACACAAACAATTGCAAAGCCTAAGTGTCCAGTCCAGTGCTCGATTAATAATTACTAAGTTTGGCATAGGCCTCTGAAAGGAAGAATATTAATATATTCATAAATAAAACATAGTATATAACATCCTAATAAAACTTAACCATTCGCACAAATACAAAGACGCTTTTACCTATATAGCCAGGGTTTTCTTCTCTCATATACGACCCAGTGTTGTTTTGGGCGGACTACCCTTTCAGTCGTCACCCTCAGACGATTTTTCAGGAAGTAGTGAAGATAACATTTTCACTGTGGTTTTTATTACCCTGCTTAGACCAGCTTCTGACCTGTTCAATTCATTAGCTCTAAGATGATTATGTCCCTCTAACAACTCTAACCACCCGCTAAGCGTACACACTGACCACACGCTGACCGCCGCGCTCGCAGACTTCAAACACCGCAGACATCAAACGCCAGTCCCTAAATCTATCCCACATGCGCTCTCATTCATTTCAGGGCTTCCCTTCTCAGTAAACAGGACGTAATACGCACTCATTCCCCCAAATGAAAATTTATATAAAATATATATGTGGGAACATTTTCCCATCATACAACAAACTGACACATACTTTTGGTCTTGTTAATAGTTATTCTTTTCGTATTATGGTGGAAGCTTCACAAATATGGTTAACATCTCAAAAGGAGGAGGTATGTGGCAGTGTTAAATTAACTATTTCTATATAATGTTATATGCATTTTTAAATTGTGGATGTTACCCGACCTTAGGCAATCCTCATGATGGCATTTTTTGTAAGTATCAGAGTTGGAGTAATGCTAGAAATTGCTGATGCAATCCAAACCAGTTCCAACTGGATAATTAGTTTTTATTATCCAATAGCTACAATCTATGAGAATGAGACCAGCCAATGAGCTGAGATAAAATGTTTACCTGTTGTAGAGATTTCTATTGTCTAATCACTAGAATTTGAGTGGCAAAAAGTCCGTTCATGAAATGTGGTTGTTAGCTTAATGGTGAGTTAACTCCCTGATTGAGAGAGAATGGACTTTGAAATATTTCATACATTTTGCAATTGACATGTTATACTTGTGTTTAGCATAGAGATGTATTATGTGAGTATACTATTATTTCTACAAATATTTGAACTAAGATGTTCGTATTTAGTATGCTAAACACTTGACATTGTTTCTAGTGTAAGCGCTTGTAAAATTGATATGCTGTATAATTATATTGTGTGCATGCATCATGCTATTAAATAATGTTACAGGTAATAAGTAGCTTTTCTTGTTTTACCTGAATGTCCTAGTTATTATATATGGCTATGACCATGTTCGACGTGGGAAGTATCTACCATAGTGTACATGTGTAAGGAATACGCCTCACTCCATTGATGAATGATGGCTAAGTATGCTGACTAAATCGAGCAATTTCTGTTACAAGGAAGTAACTGGAAATTACTACAGTTTTTGTTTTGCATGAGGGAGCTAATGTAGCAAATGAGTCCCATGTTAGCCTCCAGAGAATATAACAGCTAATCAGGCTATACAATGAGAGAAGTGAAACAAATGGAATTGACAGTAATGATGTGAACAATAAACTTGTGACTTTGTTAAGTAAAACATTCAAAAAGACTATTGTGGCTTCGCCTATACAAGTTTGCATGGAAACTATTATCGCTATAATCTTTGATAACTCCATTTCTGTTCTCTGATAAGAAGTAGTATGTAGTTTGTATGGACGCTAATCTGTGAATTGTATAAGACTGTATAGGTGTTAAAATTATTCAAATGGGATTTCATGAATATTCTGATGTCCAGTATTTTTTTTCATTGTATTTGTTATATGTATATTTTGATTGTTGATTTAATTAATTTATTATTACATTTATTGTTCTTCTTATGCATATTCATAGCCATATGCTGGAATGACAGTGTGTATGGAGGCTATAAATATAGATGAAAAAATAATTTGTCTTCTCTATTAGTAAGACGTTTACCACCTATGGAAGTATTGTGTGATGGTAAATGTCTTTAATATTGTGGAAGAGAGAAAACGCTTACAGCGCCCGCATATCCGCTAAGTGAGAGAGACGAGGGGTGTTTGATTGAGAATTATTAATAACATAATTTAACATTCCAATCACTTGTACTTAGTTATTAATGATTAATGTATTGATAATAATAATAACCATTAACTAGATGGCGTTGGAGTCACAGGATTACATCAACAATTTCTAGCCAATTCTTTAACTGAGTTGTTAACCTCAGTACTTACAAAAATATCGCCATGTGCTGTACCCGAAGATGATGACATGTTGACATTTAACAAACTATGTATTAAATAAGTTTTTAAATAGAGGCAATCAAATTTATTCTGCCAACACACACACACACACACACACACACACACACACACACACACACACACACACACACACACACTCATACACACATAAATGTGTATATATATTTTCCCAGTAGTTTTCCTACCTGCATATAATAGTTCACTTTTCCACCGATGCCATCATCAGGATCAGAAGCACTGATGTTTGTATACACTATCTGTCCAGAAGGCGTGTCCTGAAAACACAAACCACACCTTAAAAATAAATTGTTATCAGAGGAAACGTTTAACTAACAACATTTAAGTTTTAAAATCAAACTCTTGGTAAGTAAAATTTTTCAGCTTCAAGACATTCTACTTTCATGTAAAGTTAATTTATCTTTTATTGATGGTGCTACCTTGTGTCTTCAGAACAATTAAAGTGGTTTGATCAGAAAACCGATACATTAATAACAAAATTATAATAAAATAGTGCAATAGTTAACAGACACACATTTATATACAAGCCAACAACCAATCGTAAAAATAATTATATTGTAAGCACCCACAAACACACACAACCCACATATATCATAATAGACGCTTATGTTTACATATGTTATGTCCCTGTCTATATGTGTGTGTTTGTATTATGATTGAGTTTGCGTGTAGATTTTGAGTATGTGTGTGTGTATAGGTAAGTACATTAGCTCACATACACGCTTATTACTTTGTAAATATGTATGTGTATTAGAACGTGTTCATATTGGACAGTAACTCTATACAGTACTTAAGTGTTAATATATACACATTTGTCATAAGCATTATAATTAAATTGCGCTTAAACAGAAAATGGAGGTAACAATATATTTAACAAATCAACATATATTGAATTAGACTGGCCTCATTAGAAATAGGCTCACACAAGAGGATTTCTGGAGTGTTAAGTAATGCATACAATGTGATTTCTGTATGTGGGGATGTGAATTTTAAATGATAATCTTACGGGGTTTAAATAAAGTGAACTGTTCCAAATGCTTCCTTGACGAAAAATAAATATCTACATATTAGTAATAAAAAATATCCAATCTCTGTCAGTAACAATTACAGAAAGACTGCTTAATTTCTTTGCCATGTGAATGAATGAACAACGTACAGTGGAGAACAACGGAGAAAAGCAACAGACAACATATACCAGAATGATTAAGGTAATAAGATGTACAGAATGTTGCAATGACAGAGGATAACATATTTTAGACTCGGGAAGTATACTCAAGAGATAAGAATACAGTAATATAATTGCATTATTAATGTTGTAGTATGGGCTGAACTGCATGTATTATATTGGTGAATCATTTGGTTGATCGATAGTTGATGAACTGGTCGTGTTCAAAATAATGTAATACTCTGCAGATTTTATATCTCTATTAAATAAGATACACCTTCTATTATTTTCTTGAAAGCATTATCATATTGCATCATGCAATAACAAAATATAATACAATACAAACGCCAAATCGTTTTATACCTTTAAACACTCATGCGTAGAGAAACATATTTCTTGTATTAAATAATGCACATCTTTTCTTTGATTCATTTAAGAACAGAATGAATATTGTAAATACATATCTATTCACTATGACACTTACCTCTTTGAGATCTATATTGTATGGAAGATTTTCAAACCTTGGATGCTCATCGTTAACGTCTTGGACAAACATATTCAACGAGAGTGATAAAGGAAACTAAAAAAGATTGGAAAGAAAGAACATTTATTTGTAATAATTCACGTTTTATCAGTTTTCAGTAATATTCGTTCGTAAATAATTATTTTTAGAGAAAATTAATGAATACAAGTATATTTCTAACGTTTATTGATATCACTAACAGTCTTATATGTGAATGACATTATTATGATATTACTAAAACGGTTTCATTATAATATGTTCAATGTGACTTAAAAGCCGCATACATACTGATGCTGCTACTTACACCACACCAGATTATAACAGTCCCTAAGTTGTCTGGTGATTTCATTTTTGTGATTTGATTTGTACGAGTTTTGAAGAAAATAAAAATGTATTTCACTTTCATTAAACAGACAATAATGGTTGTTGGGTTTAATCAAAGGCGCACACACACACACACACACACACACACACACACACACACACACACACACACACATACACACACACACACACACACACACACACACACACACACACACACATTTCATATCGCATTAAAACATAAATTCGTGTGCATAACAGTGTGGGATCATAATATATGTCTGCTTGTGAATGTGTCTGATACCAAATTTTAGGAGTGACAGTACATTATTATGAAGTGGAAAATGTGATAATTATTATATTGATGCATACTATGACAAATCAAGACAGTAAAAGTAATATATAAAATAATTATATTTGAGAATATTTTAAATGACTAATTATGATATTAATTACAATAGTTACTTACAGACCCACTTGCGTCCGCGGTAAAACTGAGTAGGTATGACTTAGTTGTCTAAGAAAAATAATATAACAAATGTAAAATATATAGTGTTATTTACAAGAATGGCCACTTTTAATAAGCGTATTTGAATTAGACTAATAGAACAACAATTTATATCACAGATATAAATATGCTTATGTCTTACTTGTTCTTAGACATTTACCATGTCTAGTAATGTTTTAGACTTAGGAAATAAAACTATAAAGGGATCGTTCTAGAGGTACGTTAATTTTGGTAACAATTGCAACGTGCAAAAGATAGAATGATAGATAGATAGAATTATAAATAGATAGATAGATAGATAGATAGACAGGCAGACAGACAGGCAGGCAGAGAGATATATATTGACAGACAGTTGGCAGGTACATAGATAGATTGACAGGCAGACAGACACAGAGAGAGATAGACAAATAGATAGACAGATAGATAGATAGACAGATAGAGATAGATAGATAGATAGATAGATAGACAGATAGATAGATAGATAGATAGACATATAATTTATGTGACGCTAATGGCTATGATAATTATTAATTAATTAAACATTCACTACTAATTACATGTGATAAGAATCTTTATTTATATTATTAATAATTATCCTTAAGACACCACCCGTCTCGTACTTACACAGCATTAAAGACAAACTGTGACGTTGACGCCACTTAGTTAATGGATATTATTATTATTAATAATATTATTATTTATTAATTAATCATCCAATAATAAGTACAAGTGATGAGAATCTTAGTTTATTTTATTAATGATCCTCCAGCAGACACCATTCATCTCTCTCACTTTTAGGATGTACGGGCACTGTAAATATTTTCGCTCTTCCAGAACATTAAAGACAAACATTTGCCATCAAACAATATTCCTTCGGTAAAAAAACTTCTTACTAAAGGAGAAGACAAATCCGCCTTTAATCTATATTTAGCGAACCCCACATCCACCCACTTTCTTCTCCAAAATAAGCTTACCAATATATGTAAGAAGTTTAATAAATTTATTAAAGCAACAATCAAACATACTTTTATGACAAATACAATGAAACAGATTACTTGACATCTATTTATTCCTCGAAACCACGTTTGAATAATTTCTATATAATAAAATCCTTTGCCCCCCAAAATTACAATTTGACAATTCAATACAAATTACATGATAGTTCATATCAGAGAACATAAATTGGAGCCATCACAGATAAGCAATAATAGTTTTTACATAATCTTAATTATCCACTGTCTCAACAGTCATTGCTTGTTTTTGCAACAATATTACAAGCTTATTGGCCGTGGTTAGTACACCAGTTCCTCACGTTTTTATCCTCAAAAGTTGAGAACACTAATGCACTGCTATTCTCCTGCTGTATCAGCTCCTTCAAGCAGAATAACAATTCCAGCAGTTCTAAAACTTCCTTATACTAGAAACTGCTCAGCAGTAGTCAGCATATTTTGCCATGGTACATCAAAGGTGTTTAGTGTATTCCTTTACAATTATACTTCAGAAAACAATTCCCATGTGTACTCAGTCATAACAGTTTATAATCAGTGAACTATAGATCGAAATCATACACAGAAAGTAGAAAATAGAATGGATTCTTTACCTGAAATATATAATCAAGGAGCAACACTAAGTTTCCAGTTTATCGCTTTATAACTCAATTCTTTCTTAAATCCTGTCTCAACGTACAATTTCCTGCAATGGTATGTATTAGCCCAATACACACACTCAACATAAATACAACATATCAAAACAATGTCAAGTATCTAGCACACTATATACGAGCAGCTTAGTTCAAATATTTGTTAGAAATAATTATCTACTCACATAATACATCTTATTAAAAACACAAGTTTAACATATCAATAGCCAAAGGTACAAAATATTTTTAAGTCGATTCTCTCTCAATCAGTCAATTAACTCATCATCAAGGTAATGGCCGCCTTTCAAGACTGGACTTCTTTGCCACTTCAAATTCAAGTAATCAGAGAATAGTTTTCTCTACAGCAGGTAAACTTCCAGATCTCAGCCCATTGGTTGGACTTGTTCTCTTAATTCATAGTTATCAGATGATAAAAACTACTCACCAAGATGAAATGTGTGATTTACATAAGCAATTTCTAGCATATTCTCAACTCGAGTGTTTATTCCAACTCTGACACATACACAAATATCATCTTAAGGATTGCCCAAGGTCGTGCTACTTTGACAATTTAACAATTTATATTGCAATGAAATTTTAAAATAGGAAGAAGCAAATTTACTCTGCCACACAAACATTTACCACCACATCATATAAATATGACATTTTGACATAAATATGGCACTAATGGCCTCCTTTCATGACTGGACGTCTTGCCTCTCCAATTCCAATGTGAGAAGACAATAGAATTCTCTACAGCAGGTAAACTATTGATTTCAGCTCACTGGCTGGTCTCATTTATGGAAATCTTAACCATTGGGCATTAAAAACTATTCATCTAGATGGAACTCGTTTGGATTGCATCAGCAATGTTTAGCATATTCTTAACTCGATTTGTTTACCCCAACTCTTACAATTAAAAGAAATACCATCATAAGGAGTGCCAAGGCTGGGTCACTTTGATAATTTAATAATTTATATAACAATTATGTCTAGAAAAGGGGAAATGCAAATTTACTCCACTATAGCTAGCTAGCTAGCTAGATTGACTTAAGGAGATGCAGTACATGAGTGTGTAATAGATATAATGAAGATCATATTAAATTAAGTTAATAATTGATTTACTGAGTTCTCTGTTTTTACATTACATTTCTATTCATTAATGTTTTATAGTTTCTTTAATATTTCTGACTGGTGTCGAACTCACTTCTCTATCTAAAGCTGTGTTGAGAATAATGCTCCAGTTTCCAGGTGTGGCAGATTCATTAATTGAAACAATAGATGTTGATCCTGTTATCACGTCAATATGCCGCAAACCTTCTGGATCAATTGCCGTCAATGATCCTATAATACTACCTGGAGTATAAAGTGTTAATGTTTAAGATTTGCATCCCAAGATAGATAGATAGATATATAGATAGATAAACAGATAGATAGATTGATAGATAGATAGATAGATAGATAGATAGATAGATAGATAGATAGATAGATAGATAGATAGATAGATAGATAGATAGATAGATAGATAGATAGATAGATAGATAGATAGATAGCAAAATATTCCAGAATAATTGATGACACATGACGGTGATTATTTACAGATAATGGACAGTGCTTGTTGCCAGCTTGGACATTTCTCGACCACGATTCAATGACTCATATAGCTCATAAAATGATATACCTCAACCTACACCGGAAAGAAATGTGAGAAGAATCGGAAGTGAATGTTACTTATTTTGGCAGACACCCTCGCATCTGTAAAGATTAGTTGTGAGATTGTTTACTCGAAGAGAAATACAAAATACTGTATAAATAGTACCAATTCACACTTTATATGCTAGAAGAAGACAGTTGGTAAACACATCAAATGGCCAAAGCTGACGTTGTAAACTGACTGACGTTACATAAGATATTCTTAACAACTCGTCTAAGAGTGAAAAGATATTCATTGCTTGATAGTGATAGGAATATGTGGCGAGTATTTAAAATAATATAGTAAAATATGAGACAAATATATATAAATTCGTCTTATCAAGTGTGTGTGAGCAGAACATGTTTATAAGAGAGGTTATTTATTAAGATAGACTGAAACTATTATTATATACAATTTGCTAAAATAAAATCTCTATTGCATAGTGTTACACGATACCACCCTAATTATTTGTTATAATAATAATAATTATTAATTAATCAACCATAACTAATTACAAGTGATGATAATCTTAATTTATGTTATTAATAATTCTCCAGAAGACATCACTCGTCTCTCTCACTTGGCGGATATGTGGACTCTGTAAACGATTTTTCTCTTTCACAACATTAAAGACAAACACTTATCGTCTAAAATATTTGTAAAAGGTGGAAAACGTCTTAAAAAGGAGAAGATAAATCCGACTTTAATCAATATTTAGAGAGCCTCCTTACACCCACTATCACTCCAGCGTATGATTATCAATATGTTTACGGTCAATAAATTTATTAAATCAATGAATATACATAGTAAATACAATGAAAAAGATTATTTGACATCAATATTTTCAGAAACCACGTTCAAATAGTTTCAATGTTTATACATTCGTATATCCTAACACGTAATTGAGCAGATTAGTGTCAATATAGATCACAGGATAGTTCTTATCAGCGAACAGAAATGGAGTTATAGAGATTATAGTGATATCAGTTTGTACATAATCTTTCTAGGTGATGTTACAGTATTCTTTTGTGTAGTTCTATAATTAAATCACAAGTTTATTGTCACAACAGGGATGTCAGTTTCATGTGTTCCTCTAGCATACTTGTAGAATGTTCTGTGAGCCACAGTTCTCTTGAAACTAATCTGGGTGCTCCTTCGCCTATTAGTACCTTTAAGAAGAAGAACAAAGTGGCAATTTCCAGTAACTTCCTTATACCAGAAATTCCACAATGTAGTCGATCTGCTTCTTCCCAATAAGCTAACAGTTATCTTTCATGACCAGTCTTCTTACACTCACATTCAAAGTGATTAAAATATAAATTCTTTTCAACAAATAAACTTTGATTTCAGCCCATTGCCTGATCTCTTTCATGTAACTCTTAACCACTGGATAATTAAATCTACTATCTGATTTATATTTCATCAGCAAGTCTAGCACATTCTTCATCTGAGTTGTTTACTCCCAATATATCATCATAATCATTGCCCAAGGTCAGGTCACATTAACATTGACATCAAAGATATAATTAATAATTATAGGAGTAGGCAAATTTACTATCGCACACTCAATGTGACAAATGTTTTGAAGAGCGAGAAATGTCTTTTAGATTTTGAAGATTGCATTATTTTCCACATATTATATAATGCTCCTTTCAAGTGTGGAAATGGATTGGAAGAGTAGTCTCCATATTATAGGCAAATACTACGAGTTAACACTGACCCAACATATGTCTTTCCGACATTAATTATTATATACCATCACCACCATGCAAAAAGGCCTTTCTTTCTAACATATATTACTTGGGAATCGTGGATGTTAACAAAGAAATACAATTTATATACTTATACTACACAACAAATAATATTTAATTCAAATATAAAATATGGAGACAAAAAATGTGTTTATATAAGTATATGTGTGCGTGTGTGTTTGATATGCTAAAGCCACTAATTAATCGTAATGATGATGATGATGATGATGATGATGATGATGATAATGATGATGATGATGATGATTATGCCTCTTTCCACGCCTTCTGTTTGCCTGTCGGTTGTGTTCCAAGGTCTCGGAATCTTACCAAGATTCTGGGAGATCCAAGGTTTTACGGAGGATGTGAGCACTTCCGAGGAGCACTTCCAAGAAAACTATTCACAATACATAAAGGTTACACCCCAAATCAGATGTTGACAGGCTTTATGTATCTCGAAAAATGGGAGGCCGAGGTCTCAAGAATATCAAACATGTCATTGAAGGAGAAGTCATTGGCTTTGTTGACTACATCTGGAATAACAACAAAGATGATCCACTGATAGAAGCAGTAAAGATGAGTGGATTATTCCAACCTCCAGAAACAGACAAAGAAACATGGAAGAAAACAACGAAGCAAGAACTAGCACATACCTGGAGCCAGAAACCTCTGCATGGCCAGTATGTACGACAAGCCGACGAAATATCAACAAAACAATCAACCTACAAATGGTAGAAAGAGGTAGGATTGAAAGCAGAAACAGAAGCACTCATAACAGCTGCTCAAGATCAAGCACTCAACACCAAATCACACAAAACGAAAATCATGAAAATTTCAAATGATTCCAAATGTAGACTCTGCAATTCCATGGATGAGACAACATAACACATACTATCTGGATGTCTGGTTTTGGCAGGAACAGAATACACCAAACGACACAATGAAGTGGCAAAACACATACATAGAAATCTGTGTGAGAACTATGGCATAAAAACCCCAGAAAGAGCATGGATGCACCAACCAGAAGCAGTCACCGAAACAGAAGTCAAAATACTGTGGGACTTCGAGATAAGAACATATAGGGTGATTCCTGCACGAAGACCAGACATTTTAGTTCTCAATAAGTCCAACAAAACAGTAGCAATCATTGATGTCGATGTTCCAAGTGATAGAAACATACAAACAAAAGAAAGAGAAAAAATAGAAAAATACTAAGACCTCAGATTAGAAATTCAGAGACTGTGGAATGTAAAAGCAGTAGTGATACCTATAGTGATAGGAGCCTTGGGGAACATAACATCTGAATTGGAAGGCTACCTGAATAAACTTCCTGGAAACCACAGAATCGCTCCACTATTCAAAGCAGCGCTCCTCGGAAAAGCCCACATCCTCCGTAAAACCTTGGATCTCCCAGAATCTTGTAAGATTCCGAGACCTTGGATCACAACCGACAGGCAAACAGAAGTCGTGGAAAGAGGCATAATAATAATAATAATGATAATATTAATAATAATCATCATAACCAGTAACAAATGAGTTCCTGTCACAATATATTTATGCTAGAGGTCATTTACTGAAATGCACGTGGAATTTACAGGTGATGATTTGTATGATATATGTAAGTTTTTATAACATTTTATTTGCTTGTGTGTGTGTGTGTGTGTGTGTGTGTGTGTGTGTGTGTGTGTGTGTGTGTGAGTGAGTGTGTGTGTGAGTGTGTGTGTGTGTGTGTGTGTGTGTGTGTGTTTGTTTGTTTGTTTGTGTGTGTGAATGTGAAAATAATTTATGCTAAATTTTCTGTGTTTTAGCACATAAAGCACAGATTATGACTAAATGTTTATTTGTACTGATATATTAGCTGTGTATAGAAAGAGATGCATTGATGTAAGATGAGTGCTCGTGAATCCATTTACATTTGTGCATTATTTATAACATACCTATGGCAACGTCTTCCTTGACATTAATGTACCTTGGAATATTTACATCCGGTGGTAGGCCACTAACCACTGTAACATTTGTAAAACAAAGATTATTTTATTACTTCTTTGTGCTTTGTTTCCTATCATTAATTTTCTACATTATTTATAAAGAAGATGAAAATGATGCTTTGAAAAAAACACAAAAAACATATGTATGCTCTCGTTAGTACGTACGCTACTGTACTGTGACGTCACGAGGAATACACTCGTCACAATTTGCTGTATTCGTTTGTAAAGTTATGTAGAAACATTCCTGTCTACCAAACCCTATATTTACAAGTCCAAGGCGCTCTAATCATTTCTTAGTGATTACACCAGAACTTATTTTAACTTAACAAGTCATTGTTTTGCGATAGCTATCTTGATATTTAAACTTTCTAACTACGTGATTAGGTGATTTGAAATAAATTCAGGAAAGTCATAACTGCTAGATTATGATGTATAGCTTTTCTTTAGGAAGTGAAAAGTGCATTAGATACATCTTGGTCACAGATGACATTCTCGAAAAGCTTTACAATGAGAGACACGACGATAAGCTTCTAGAAATACAATTGTAGAATTGATGCCATTTATAATTACCCACTAAAAATCACTCCCCTCGAGATTGTACCGAAATATTATGCAAATGAGTCGAATAGCTGAGCAAGATATTCTTGCAAATAATTCCTTGTTCATTTTGCAATGTTCGTATTTTGAGTGACGTCATTAAATTGGAATAAACTATTGGAATAAATTAAATAGCATCGATTACTGGTGTTAATCTACCACATAAATTAATCTTACTAGGGCTCTAACGTCACTTTTGAAAGAAGGAGCAAATCACTAGTAAACTTAAATAAAAAGATTTGTACTGGGTGCTCTTTTGTATTTTACAGATTTTGTTATGACTATACTGGCACTTATGTAACGTTGCATATTAGTAATAGTGTCCAGATTGTACTACCGTGATAATGATGGTGGCCAGACAGTAATAATGATGCTTGGGGATAATCAGTTAATAATTTATTAATTGATTATTGCACATTCTCCTAGAGACAATTATATTTTGCAATATTAAATATGGGCCCATTAAAAAGTTCTACTTCCATTACTATTGCTGCTGCCGAGAAATGTGACTGCTGTTGTGTTACTACTGTTATGACGTCTGTAAATACAAGCAGTAATAATTAAAAATGTTAACGAGAATTTCTAAAAGCGCTAGTAACAGATTCTATTCATACTACAACCATTATGACATCTTCTACTGTTAATATAACATGATGACGGTGATGCTCTTGATGTTAAAATTATGAAAATACTTCTACTAATGACTTCATCAACAACTACCACTATATGGAACAGATGATGATTAGTATGATTATATTTAAAATTTCAAAATAACGAACGTACAGTTAAGAACAGAAAACGTGCATACCGTTAAGTAATACTGAAATATAACAATTTACAACTGAAACCGACATTATTCCTTAATACAATAATAGAAATGGAATTAGCACTATAGGCATTTCAGTAAGCATGCCGATATTGTACGATAAGATTTTTAAATAATTAAAATACTTACGGATGCAAACAAGGAAAAGAATCACAAAGGCGTTTAACCGCAAGCGACGTTCCATAGTAGACTGTCCTTTTATTTATCTGTGTGGATTTATTAAAAATATTACAGATAGATATGCAGAAAGACAGACTGACAAACAGATAGATAGATGGATAGATGGATGGATAGATGGATGGATAGATAGATAGATAGATAGACAAACAGATAGATAGATAGATAGATAGATAGATAGATAGATAGATAGATAGATAGATAGATAGATAGATAGATAGATAGATAGATAGATAGATAGATAGATAGATAGATAGATAGATAGATAGATAGATAGATAGATAGATAGATAGATAGATAGATAGATAGATAGATAGAATTATAAATTAATTTACCAGGAAATGAAACAGCACAAAAAGTGGGCTTACTTTAGATTACAAATATACATACATCTCATCAACCCAATAGAAAGTTGTGCACCTCTTAGAAAAAGAAAAAGATTAAAAAGTTGGCAATAGAGTTAAGCATAATTAGTTAAAGGCAGATGTCAATATAGATCGATGGGTGAAACATAATCCTTCTCCCAAATATCCAAACTACGACATGACAGCGAATGTAACGATACAGGCAAATAGCCTTTAATGTGTGGATCTCCTAACATTTGAGCATGCTCTTAAAATATATATAAAGGTAGGATCACAACAGCTCTATAACTACTGATATTATGACTGCTTTTGCATTCCAAATGCTCTGGATTTCTAATTTGTGGCCTGGTATTTTTTATGTTACTCGTTATGTTGCTATTAAAACTGCCTTATTCAACCATCTTTATGCTGATGTTTCATCGGCTAGTCGTACTTACTGATCATGGAGGGACTTTGGATCTATCTATTTGCTAAAGCCTGTTTTGCTGTTTTCTTCCGATTCTTAGTCTAGTTGTAGTAATAGTAGTGTGAAGCCTACGCCACGCTAGTTATTTGCTACGATTATTATTACTAATTAACAACCCATAACTAATTATAAGTGATGATAATTTTAATTTCTAATATTAATAATTTTACAGAAGACACCATTCGTCTCTCTCAGCGGATATGCGGGCGCTGTAAACGTTTCGCTCTTCCACAACATTAAAGACAACATTTACCGTCACACAATATTTCTGTAGGTGGAAAACGTCTTACTAAAGGAGAAGATAAATCCGTCTTTTATGCTATATTTAGTGAGCTACCATCCACACACTTTCTTCTCTAACATATGGTAATCAATATGTGTAAGGTCAATAAATTTAAGACAACATTTATTAAATGAGCAATCAAATATACAACATATGAATAAAATAAAACCAGTATTGATATTTACATCACTTCACAACAATATTCAATTAATGCTGTACAATCATTCAGTTTATCCTAGCAAAGACATTAGCAGTTAATGAGAGTATAAATAATTAAAGTCAATATAAATAACCTGTTAAAGATAGTGGCTGTCGCCTGCACGTGTTTCATGGTCACATGGTTTGCAACTTTATTATTGAGTCAGCAGCCCAAGGTGTCTCTTCTAGAGGCATGTTACAAAACTGTTCCAGAATCTCCAAGCACATTGTAGAGAATCATCCTGAATTTCACATGCACTATCAAGCACATGAAAGGAGTGTTTTCGAATTTCCATTGTTCGTTTATGCAACACACCATGGGAATATTCAAAATAATCTTTGTGAATTCTCGAGACCAAACTTAAGCGAAATTTCCGACGAAATTGTGGTACTCGAACAGAATTCACTGGAATCTACTAACATCAATACCTTTTACTACTAAGTTGATGTCAACGTCGGTGTGACAGACTTCTGACCGAATTCTGTGTCACGAACTTCTGACCCACATCCGAAACTCGAATATCATATTCGAATTGAATTCCTTTGTTAGAACCCTCCCATCGTGCACCAGCATGAGGAAAAAAAACAACAGTGAGTTCATCCCTTGTTATGTAACTTTAGACAACAGTTCGGATCAACAAACATACCTCGTGATCTAGTCACGTGATGCATTCATGCACTACAATAAATACTCTTGATGTGGTAATATTCTTTACTCATAACGCAAACCGGTCGACACACACCCAGCGCTCGAGCACCTTAGTCGCCGAATATCTTGCTGAGTCGGAAAGGAACAGAGGAACCCGTGTCTTGTGCAGTAATTCTACTTTAAGAAGGTAACACGTCTACTTCTTACAATGATATTGCATTTTACTATTTGTATTTTTGTATATGAATTTATGTATGTATTTTGTACAATTCTCCTCCGAGCATATGTGATTCGATAGAATGACTAAAGCCTAAAGATTTCATTGTATATAAATTAATTGTAACCTTTTGACTTTAATTTGTATAAACCTTAATTCTCTTGTGCTGCAGAACGTCTGTGCATGTTGCGAATTTCCATGTAATTCAAATGATTCTCTTGCATGTAATTTCATTGTTAATTCGTAAAGCGCTCATATTTAATTTGGATTATATTTTGTTCTCCTTGTATGAATTCCATTTTTGATGAAGTAAATGTTTGGAAATTCATACGTTCATGTAATGTTAAAAATAACACACATGTGAATTATATTGTATCTTTTATGAATATAAATATATTGTAAAAGACACAATAGATGAAGATTTAAAACTAAGCGCATTGTATCAGTCATGTGCTTGGATGATTTGCGAATGTAAACACAAATCGCTCATAGAAACCACACTCTTATTTCAGAACGGGTTCTTCTCTGCCTTATAATACGTTCTACGTATTATTGCCACCTTCGCATCACATTGGGTGCATGTTCCTTTATTCAACCTTGGACGGACGGCGTTACAATTCCATACTGCCTTGTTGATGGTGTTCTGCCATGATGAAACCCTAGTGTAACAAGTCGAGAGACGACAAGTTATTGGGAATTACGGATCGTACAGTGCAAGCATTGCTTGATATGTGGAAGGATCGAACTGACCTTAGACCACGTGTTCATCAAGACTACTAAGACAGATAAGTAACTAACCCGAACTCTGAATCCATCGAATGTGCTGGCAAAAATAACTTTCTCGAGCATTAACTTTCAAACCGACTGAGCTTGCCTTAGTTTAGATCTGAAGCTGTGTCTTCGTAATTGATTGTTATTGTTAAATATTAACTATTAAATTCTTTCATTGTTAATACCTCTTTCGTAGTGATTTTTATGCATATAGACCTAATTCGTGGTTTGGATGGGGGATCGACTGAGCTAAATGTAACAATTTGAATGCATAAAGATTTAAGAGAGTGTTAACGGTTTCCAAGCCGGCTATTGTACACAAGTTGTCTGTTCGTGAATCTGTTTGTCTGTACTACAAAGGCGCATTTTCATATGAGACGAAAGATAATTTGAGCAACCAGTCTGTTTGAGGAAAGAGGAGAAATTAATTTATCTAATTAAATTAAAGTTCTGTAAAATTCCTAAGCAGGGTCTTTAAATAAAAACTGGACATGTAACAGTTGGATTCGCACGCCTACATAATCGCGTAGAGAAAAGTAGCCACCAAAATACAAAATGAAAAAAGTAAAGCAAAAATGCTTGCTCTGCAATAGTCAACTTAAGGCAGCACTAAATTTCAGGCATATTTTAACCTATAAACTCCTTTCTCTCTTACAAATACTCTCAATTTAAAAATCCTTCAACAAATTCATTAGTCCGATTAACACAGCATAAGAAATAGCATCAATCAAAATTAACAAGTAAAATGTACACCTTAGTCTAATTAGTGAACATAGAAATAATGGTTCACTTACATAATTATTCTCAAATTCAAATCATAGATCAATAGCAAACATGTATGAAATACTCTAAGTCCATTCTTTCTTTCTCAATCAGTTAACTTACCATAAGCTTACGATGACATAATTATATGACCAGACTCAGTTATGTTCAAATTCAAAGTGATTAGAATTGGGTACTTCATCAACAAAGAGACTACCGGTGCATCCACACTGGATGATTTTGTTATTAACAAGTGTGAGACTATTTGTAAGAAAAGCTACTAATCCAGTTGGAAGTGGTTTGGATTGCATCAGCATATTTTCAACTCGTGATGTTTACTCCAACTCTGAAAGTTACAAAAAATACTATCGTAAGGAGTGCCCAAGGTAGGGTGACTTAAAAAAATTATATAACAACTGTCTAGAAATAGTGACAGGCAAATTTACTCTAGTTTCTAACTAGAAAGTTTTTTGTCATGGAATAGTTTTATCAGAGGGAGACTAGTGCATTCTCATTCTCTGTCATTGTTGATTGAATTAAATATTAAATGTGATGCCAACAACACTTAGTTAATGGATTTGATTATTATTAATTAATTAATCATTCAAAACTAATTACAAGTGATGAGAATCTTAAATTATTTTATTTAATAATCCTCCAGCAGACACCACTCCTCTATTTCACTTAACAGATAAGCAGATGCTGTAAACAATTTCTCTCTGGCACAACGTTAAAGATAAACATTTTACTGTCACACAATATTTCCATATGTTGAAACTTCTTACCTAAAGAGAGGACAAATATGTCTTTAATTTATATTATCTAACCACTTTCTTCTTCAACATACGTTTATCAATATGTGTGAAAAGGTCAATAAATTTAACAATATCTTTATTAAATCAGCAATCAAATATACATATGTCAAATTTCAATGGAACAGAATACTTGACATCAGTATTTCCAGAAGATATGTTTGAATATTTTTTTATTATACAATCTTTTATCCAGAAAGTACAATTCAATATGTCAATACAAATCACAGGATAGTTCTTATAAGAGAACAGAAATGGCGTTTTTAGAGATAAGCAATAATAGTTTTACATAACATGAATTAACCAATGTCTCAACAGTATTTTGCTTGCTTTTGCCTTGATATCACGAGTGTATTGTTCAGCGTAATTACGCAAGTTCATGTTTCTCTTGCATGTGGGAAACCCTGTTCTGCTACTTATTCTCTCGAGCTAAACCTAGCACTTCTTTTCACCATGTCAACTCCTTCAAACACAACAATAATTATAGTGATTTCAAAAATCTTCTCTAACTACAAATTGCTGATGTAATCAGCATATATAGCTACCATACATGAATGGAGTGTAGTGTATTCTTACACTTATCCACCACTTCCTACCTCTACCATGATCGGTCGTAGAAGTTTATATTCAGTAAACCAGAGTGCAAATCAAATCAGAAAATTTTGCCCTTCAAAATATAATCAAGCAGCAAAACTAAGCTTCCACTTTATCACTTTATAACTCTATTCTTTCTTACATTCCAATCTCAACTTCCAATTCCCTGCAACCATATTTATTAGCCCAATATATGCACGCAGCATAATAAATACACTATATCAAAGCAATGTCAATTAATTAGCACACTATATACAAGCGGCTTAGTTCAAACATTTAAAAAAAAATAATATAGTCTACTCATTATACATCTATTAAAACACAAGTATAATATATCATTAGCAAAATATTTAAGTCCATTATATCCCAACCATTCAGTTAACTTACTATCAATTTAATGGCCGCCTTTCAAGACTGTTAGTTATGACATATTAAATAATAATAATTTTCAGTGAAAAAGAGTAACGTGTTTACAAGTATGGTCATTGGAGTTAATCGAATGTTTCCCAACAGATCTCTCTCTCTCTCTCTCTCTCTCTCTCTGTCTTTGTCTGTCTCTCTCTCAATCCATTAGTCTTGTCGACTGTTAGTACACCCCTGTTGACCTGACAACCAGTTTCCTCTTGCATTATGTTCTCTGCTAATCTTATTGTATTGTTCAGTTTCAGTCCTGTTCACTCTGAGATGTTATCTTCCCATCTTTTCCTCTGTCATCCTCTCTTTCACCCTCCTTAAACAGTACCTTGCATGATTGTCTTGGCAAGCCCTGTTGATTGTGTGATATGCCCATACCATTTCATTTTGCGTTTTTTCACAATGGCCGATAGCCCTTCATAGGGCCCAATGGCTTGCCTAATTCTGTTTCCCATTTTGTCATTCATGACATGAAATCCCAAGCAACCTTCGAAAGCATCTCATTTCAGTAGTATGTATCCTCCTTTCGAGATCCACTGTGAGGGTTCATGACTCATGCATATAAAAACACAGATACAACCAAGGAGCACATCAGTCTGATCTTTGATCTGACTGAGATGTTTCTGTCTTTCCAAACTGTCTTCAGCCTTGCCATTGCTGTTACTGTCAGTGCAATCCTGGACAAATATTTCAGGTTTTGATCCCGCATTTATCATTTTGGTTCCTGAGTACTTGAATTTATTAACTATTTCCACTTTCAAATCACCAATCATTATGTCATTGCCAATGCCAGTGGAGTTGTTGGTCATCAATTTGGTCCTCTTTGCACTGATTTCCATACGAAAAGCAGTAGCTATCCTGACTAGTTTTTCCACCAACTGAGGTAGCTCCTCATTTCCCGCAGGGCTATCGATGTAATCAGCAAAGCATAAGTTTGTTATTGTTATGCTTCCAATACTGACAGATCCTTCGTGGTCATCCAGAGCATATGTCATGATTCTTTTAAGGTTGGTATTGAAGAGAATAGGTGAAAGTAAGCAGCCTTGTCTGAGTCCTACTGTTATCCTGAACCAATCTCCTAACTGGCTGTTGAAACAGACTGCACTGGTGGCCTTGCTGTAAAAGCTTTCTATGACTTTGATCAGGTTGGCATTGCTGTTTTATAGTTTCATGGTGGACCAAAGGGGTGCATGCCACACCCTATCAAACGCCTTCTTAAAATCTACAAAGACATTATATAGGTCTTGTCAGTGCTGGAGGTACTACTCACATAGCAATCTCAGTTATGCTTCGCCCTGGTCTGGTCCGCCTGTTCTTCAGCTATTATTTCATCTGCCTGTAGCTTCAATATGTTTAATATTATCTTTAGCATGATTTTGCTTGGGTGGCATATAAAACCTATCATACGATACTTCTGACGTTGCTGCAAATTGACTTTTTTAGGGAGAGTTATTTTGAGTGGTTGAGTCCATGGTGTTGGCCAATTACTGTCTGCCATATCTTATTGCAGATTGTTAGTAGGGGGCTTAACATGGCTTCTCCCCTTTCTTGGACTAATTCTGAAGTTGTCTATTCCTGCTGCCTTTACCTTTTTCAATGATTTCACTGCAGTCTCTACTTCTTCTCAGAGGATGGGGTAGTTGTCAGTGTTGGTCACTGGTGGGGTGTTGACTATGTCTGGGTCCCTTGTAGGTTTGTGGTTGTATAGGTTAGAGCAGTATTATGTCCATCTCTTAAGAATGTCTTGATCTTCTGTAAGACATTCCCCTCTACTATCTTCAATAATGGAGGAGTGTCCTTGTTTTACACTGGTCAAGTCTTTCACCAGTTGGTATTCATTTTTGCTCTTATTTTTCTTTAGATTATTTTCTGTATCTTTGTACTGGTCTTCAATCCATGTCTCCTTTGCCATTTTCCTGCTTTTCGTGATTATCTGGTTGATTTCCCTGTACTGTTTTGCTCCTTCTACTTCTTATTTCTTCTTCTTTAGCTCTAGATGCTTGTCACAGAGATCAAGGATTTCAGCTGTAAGCCAAGGTTTCTTTGCTCGTTTATGTTTGCCAAGGATCTCATTGGCAGTTTGGATCACTGCAGTGTTAAATATGTCATTCAATGTGTATGTGTCTGTGTTCTCAGCATAAGAAGTAACAGTGGTGCAAATAGTCCTCCATCTTTGCTTGGAAGGCGTCTGATGCCTCTGAGTCTTTTAATTTGTCAAGGTTGAACTTGATTCTTGTGGGGCCTTGCTTGTTGGCTTTCTTTAGACGTAGTCAGAAGGTCATCATCACTAAGTCACGGTCATTTCCAATATCTGCTCCAGGGAAGCTTCTTGTCTTGGCAATATTTACACTGGTATGGAAACACCTCTTCACAATTATATAATAAATATGGTTATGGTGTTCTCCTTTTGGGCTATGCTACGTCCATCTTCTAGATGCTTTATGTGGACCAAACGTGTTCATCAGCTTTAGATCATTAGACCTGGCAAATTCCAGGATCCTTAAGCCTTTGTCATGTATCTCAGTATTGCAGTAGTGTCCACATGTGCCTTTCCAGTTTTCAATGGCATCCTCTCCTATTTTAGCATTTCAGTCTCATTGCACCAAAATAATGTCTTTCTTTGTGGTCATTTCTAGGACTTCTTGCAGTTGAATAGAAGTCCTCTATTTCTTGATCATCATGGTCCATAGTTGGAGCATAATCCTGCACAATAGTGATATTGAGTGGGGTTGGCCTCATGCATATGGTGATGAGCCTGCTGGAGACTGGCTGACAGCTCATGACAGTATTTACAATGTCTTTGTGTACAGGAAATCCGACACCAAGTTCATATTTATCATCTCGGACAGAGTAGTATAATTTATGGCCATACTGTATCGATGGCTCCCCAAGGTTCTTCCATCGTACTTTGCACAGTCCCAGGATAGTCCAATGGTATCTTTTCATTTCATGTGTCAGTTCATTTACCTTTCCTTGGCGTTCTTAATGTTCTGATGTTCCACATACCGTTTCTGGTGTTGTTTCTGCAATGATGTTTTATTGTGATGTTGCACCAGTAGCACACATAACACCTCTGCCCTGGTGCAAGACAGAAGACTTAGTCCTTGTTCCGAGCGATGACTGAACTGGTATGGTTTGAAGTAACGTTATCATTGCATGTAGTGTGTCTTGGCTGGAGCCCATCACTCTCTAGGCTGTTGACTACAGCCCAAACTCCACATTACTAGGGACTTGCCTTGGTCCTGGACACGTCGCCATTGAGTCCTTCTTGGGACTCCTCCACATTGTGCAGTGACCTCAGTGATGAAGTTCGCATGCCCAATCAGGTACTGTGTCAGCACCATATCCTTTGTTTATTCAAAACCTAACCTGTAAGGCAGCAACAGACTCTTGGAGGGCGAGTTCATCTTTATCCCTTACAAATGTGAACATCTGCCCACTGCCCTGATAGCTACTAGGTCTATAATGTTGTTGTTATTTAGCTGTTCTTACAAATGTCATAAAGTTGAGTGGTCCTCAAAAGTATTATATATAATTTCAATGGCCTGAGATAATTGTTGAGCTCATCGCCTAACAGTAAAGGAAAACATCTACATATTGTCATTTTATTTATAAATCTCACATGGATCTCCTCAATAAATGTTAAAAAGAAATATAAAAGGGAATACAATGTAGATGTAAGAAATGTGTAAGTAAGTAAAATCTAAAGGTAGATGCAAAACGGAGTATAATATGAGCATATATTCACATGATGTAGCTATTGCATCACCGGTAAGACAGAACAGATGTTTTTATGGGTCAAAAAGAAGTAAGTTATTTAACTAAGGTATTTTCCCCCAGCAAATCAGACCTTGTTGTGAACCATGGTCAAATGGAAATCCGACCAGTCCATTATACTAAACACACATAGGGAGAGATTGCCTTGATCATAAGCGTGCCTGAATGAGAGGGTGAAAAGATGTGGTTGTTTGATGTACGCAAGTTCAAGAGGACGGAAAGAAGACAGAAGTGTTGTCAATCCTATGTGTGAATGAAAGATTGGATGCAGCCCTGCCCTCAACTAAATAGCCTTTAAATAAGGGAATAAACCCAAGCCACATGCTTTTTCCCACAGTAGAGACACGTGTCAAGTGTGTAGCAGAAGCCCAGATTTCAACTTAGTGTAAATCTGAAAGTCTGTTTGAATGATAAGGCTTGAAAAAAGAGCGTAAGAGATTTTTAAGGAAATCCGTAGGCTATTGTTACATATTACTTTGATCCTTGGTTTCACTGAATGAAAGTAGGTTGCATTTTATAAAAAAAAAAATTGTGATGAATAATTTTGTGTAAAATATAATCATAATAATTTGCCTTGTATAATTAATTTATGCTTATTTCAGGGTAGTGAGATTGTGCTCGGAGAAAATTTTTAGCCTTTATCTAAAGAGCACTATGTAGTTAATGTTAGCAGTCTCTTATTGCTGTATTTATAAATTGCAGGATTTCACCACACATTTGAAGGCTTTGCTTATTGTTAGCATTGCTTCATGTTGGTGGCATCATTTTGCTGAAGTGTATCAGCTGTTAGTTTGACGTAATGCTATATTACGTCACTTATGAGGTAAGTCTACGTAGACTCAGCCAGTGACATGCTAGACTCCACCAGTGTAACTAAGATAAGTGAAAATACTAACTATTGGAATCTTTTGATATTCGGAACTTTGTGGAATCTTTCGATAGTGGAGAACTGAGAAGAAACTATTTGAACTTAGTCAGGGAAAACATAACTAGCTAGGGAAGGCTAAATATTTTCTTCTCATGATAGACATTATGAGAATTGTGCTATGTGGATTGTGTAATTAATTGTTGTCTTTATTTTCTTCAATTGTTTATTTTTTATATACATATTTTATTAATGTTCATATGTCTTGTGCCATTTCTTACCATCTTCAGTTCATGTAAAAATCATTTGATTGAGTCATCGTGTCTGTCATTGTGTCCGTCATCGTGTCTGTCTCTTTGTCTATCCATCCATCCGTTTGTCCATCTTATATGTGAAGAACTTTTTTCTGGGGGCTTAACGAGTTGTTGGAGTGATTGACCTCAAATTGTTGTGAATTTAATATTATCCATTTTACAGGGTACGAACACATATAGCCAGAACAGTAAACGAATACAGCTGTACCTCTACATATATTCACAACAGTAAACGAACACATTTGTACCTCTTGATATAGTCACAGCAGTAAACGAATACAGTTGTACCTCTTGATATAGTCACAACAGTAAACGAAAACAGTTGTACATCTACATATAGTCACAACTGTAGTGCCAGGATTTCTTTATTTGTTTTAACTTTATAAATTTGTCTTTGATACTGTCACGTATATTAGTGAAATATATGTGACTTCAATAAACGTTTCTCAACAAACATAAACATGTGTATGTGTGAGTGATCTCGCTCATAAATGATACATGACTTGTTTTAAAACACGTGTACAACGCATTCAGCTATATGTTATCAGTTGATGTTGAAACAAAAGATATCTCAACAAGTAGCTTCCGTCATGACACTCGTCGCTCATGATTTGCGAGCCACACCTTTACGATAGTGGCAATTGAAAAAGTTAAGAGAGGTTTTGACGAGATAGACGACACGTTGATGCCCTCGCCCTCTATCACGCGTTTGCTTCAGCAACTGTTTTAGTGAAGAAAATGTTGCTTGGCTGGCAAACGAAATATGGATATGGCCTGACAACATGTATTCTGAACATAATTGACGTTTCTATTTGTTAGTGTATTCTAAAAACTAATTCCATATACATTTTTATTGTTTAGCATACAGATTGCCTGCTGCAGCTCACAGAATCTGAAATTTAGGGAAATTGCAGTGATATCAAACTCTGAAGAAGAATAACACTGTTTTGTGTTCTGTTTAGGGATAAACTATTGAAGAAATTAGAATATTTTAATCACAATAAATTACAAAGGTGTGTTTATCGTTCTAAATAAAAGTTGCATTGCCCTGATCTAACATATTTGAGTCTGATGATAAACGACTCACGTTGTAATAGCAGAATGAGTATAATGCAACTTAATACAGCGAGTTCATTTCATTCTCATAGATCAGTAAGAACACAGATGGACTTTAAGTATTAATGAAACAAAGAAAATATAGATATGTTTAGAGGATCTTTCATTTGATTTATTTTCAATAACTACAATTACCAAAGTGTGTTGGTTATCCTCTCTTAAACTGACATAGTTGCGTGAAAAGGTTGTGCAAGTTCAGTAAACACACTGTTCAAGTATCTTCTGTCCTCATCACTAGTAAAGTGGTTATTTTCTTTCTTTCTCGATTTGAGATGAATAAAATATTGGTATAACTTTGCGATCTTTTCTTGATTTAGTATGTGAACAGTGAACATCTGTAGCCATGTGTACATGTATATTATGTATACAGTTATCATTATTGTTTTGGAAGCATTAGCGATATATCATTGATAGAGAACAATGCATGGATTATATATTTTGTAGGAACATTTTATTTCAAGAATTTAGTATCCTGAGATGAGACACTCAGTCTATATGTAATGGATCATATTGATCATGTGATGATGCTCTTAATGTAAACCCCTCTTTAAACCACCCATTCTTGCCATTTCACGTTTATAGTTTCTATTTTAGACCAGGTACATTTAGACACTGCACGCGATGTACTAGCTGCATTCTTGTCAGCAAGAAACAGAAAAAAGCAGTTTGATGAAACTTGATATTGTAGTTATACATATATTAATATAATAATTAATATAACATTGATTTTGTCCAGATGCCAAATATGTAAATAAAACGCGATGCTTGTAAATTTGTTTCTCAATTACATTAAAATTTACTAAATGAAAAATTATATAAAACTGCAAATTATCTTTGGATAAGTCGTATTTGAACATACCTCGTTCACGATTCCCTATTAAACTTCACCTAGTGATTTCCACTGTGATCTTTATTATTGATTTCCTGATAACGTAATGTGTTATTGATTTATTATTGATTAACGTAATGTGTTCCCATTTAAGAATGTTATTTCTTGTGTGATCTTTATTATTGATTTCCTGATAACGTAATGTGTTATTGATTTATTATTGATTAACGTAATGTGTTCCCATTTAAGAATGTTATTTCTTGTGTGATCTTTATTATTGATTTACTGATAACGTAATGTGTTCTCATTTAAGAATGTTGTTTCGTGTGTGCACTTTGCATACGTTTATTGGACACGTTTAAAGTACGGCAACACAAACAGAATTATGTACAGATTTGATATTAAGAGAAACATTCAAACATCTATTTTCAGTCTTGAAATATTCCAAACATCCAAGACACACTTTCAACATTTCTATTGTCAATATACAGTACAAGAAAATAACGATGAATCTCTATTCATTTAGATATAGTTTGGAAAACCTGCTGACAATTTGTTTTGATATATCATCAAACCTACACGTGTAGTACATAATGTATTCACTACATTTCAGAATTATTGTTTATGATATTCTTCCTGTTTTGACATAGATTATTATTGCAAGAAATCAAGAATCTCTCTAAACATTATGACACAGATTAGTATTGCAAGATGTGAAGTCACAAAAATATCTCAATACATTATGAAATAGATTATTATTGCAAGACGTCAAGTCACAAAAGTCTCTCAAAACATTATGGCATATATTATAAATTATTTATTATTGCAAGATATGAAGTCACAAACATATCTCAAAACATTAGGATATAGATTATTATTGCAAGACATCAAGTCACAAAAATATCTCTAAATATAGCCAACATTTTACATTTAATAAGCTAGGAGCGAGGCATATTCATTTGAAAACATTATTTTATCAACGACAATTAGAGTTCGGTCAGATTTGGAGCTACATTATTTGTTTATCTGTTCAGTTTAGATTTCACGTGCAGTTTGTTCACATGCTCGATTGACCTGGCTGTATCATCTATACGCAAGTATACCAGCATACCTGTCAAAGCAGACCATAGCACTGGCGTTGAAATAAAATAGGATGAGATTATTCTATTTCTCAGAAGAACAGGATTTTACGTGTCATATTTAGTCGACAATAATATCAGATAAAACGTCTTCTGTATCCCAATTATGAAAGGTGCTAAAATATATATAACCTAGTTGAACTGACAACATACACGTTTAAGTATAAGACCACACGGCTTAGGATTCAAGCTGTGTGAATTTCTATTATTCTGATTAAGAAACGGATTGTAAATATGGATTTGTGACAAAAAATCAATGCACGCAGCTGCACTTGCTCTAGCATAGGACACGATACACGTAGAGCAGGTGAGGTTTCCATATTAAGAAATAAGAAAAGGTTTGCTTTAAACACCATGTACCTGAGAAAGTGTTTATGGTGAACGTATCTGTCATACTTTGAGTTTTGAAAGAAGGGACACATGACGGAATGCTAAGATATTTTAAGAAAATATATATATAAGAAAGGCCTAGCGAGGTATTTATTGAATGAAGTCAAGATCTTCTATGCTAAGGTTGAACAGTTTCTAAGCGTTAGTTTAAGCACTGTATTAAATAGATCTCTAGCGAATGGCACTGCTGATAAGAGACCCAGGCTTGGCTGTAAATTAACGCCCTTCTCATTTCAGTTGTCATCATGCCTTCAAACCTCTAATGCATTTTATCAATCTGGCATTTATTTCGTTGCAGATTGTGTTTAACAAAATTTACGGCATGCAGGCGTGTTCTTGGCATTGCTGTACAAAACAAACTATTTTTGTCTAACTTACGTTACTTTAAAGCAGATTCAAATATTTTGTAATAGACATTATTATTCCACTAATTTTCTGATCACTGATCGTATTTTTCAATTAATATTTTAAAGCACACTAATATGTCTTATAGAATCAGACATTTTCTTCTAGAAGAACTCGACAATGAATTAATTTCGCCGTATAAACGTAAATTAAAAAATAATTACGATGGCAGGAAATTCTTTAAACTAGTCTGAAATTCAGAACATGAAATAAGAAATATCGTAATATGTTTACAATCCATCTTCTATCATGAACAAGATAAAATCTCACCTGCTGTTTTCGGCTTTAGGGTATTGAGGTTTGTCGTTCAGAAGTAGCTTGCATTCTTATCCATTGTTGATTTCACTCGAAATTAGCAATATGTCCGATGTAGAGAATCAACTTTCACATTAGTTTATTATTCTAAGAAAAGTAATTTTAGTCTTTCACAGCTAAACCTGGATTAAAAACGGATGCTTTTAGCCCAGAAACAAAGGCAAGAACGTTTGTTTGACCGGTCTCATACTTTATCAGTATCGTTATCTTGGAATGCTAGGTCAGAGGTCAAAGAGTTTGCTTTTTTTTAGCACTCGCTATACACGTCCGTAATGTAAGGTGTGTGTGTGTGTGTGTGTGTGTGTGTGTGTGTGTGTATGTGTGTGTGTTTGTGTGTGCGTGTATGTGTGTGTGTGTGTGTGTGTGTGCATATACCAATGTGTGGGAGAATAGGAGAAGATGAAGAAGATAACAGAACAGGAAGGGAGGAAAAAACAAAGAAGAAAAGAACGCAACGAGGAGAAAAGCGAGTTTGAAGGAATGCTTATGCTTATGCTTTGTGTGTGTGTGTGTGTGTGTGTGTGTGTGTGTGTGTGTGTGTGTGTGAGGATGTGTCTATTTATGTGAATGTGCTTATATGTTATATGTGTGAACAAGTGTGCGCTTGTTCATGTGTCTCTGCGTGTAGGTAAGTGTGCGTGTGTATATACATGTGTGTGTGTGTGTGTGTGTGTGCGTATGTGTGAATGTGTATGTATGCGTGCGAGTTTGTGTATTGAGTGTCGTGTGTATCTCAGTGAATATGGTATACGTGTGTTTGAACACGTCACTTAGAGTAAGTTTATATGTGTAGACGCGTGTTTCATCCTAGATAACTTTTAATTAAAACACAACACGCTAAGTCCTAACAAAAGGCAATTATCAGGCTGAGATAACATTATTTGGACTTATCGGAATAAATGGCACGCACATGCGATTTTTTATTTAAACACCGACAATTTTGGAGAACATTAATTTTATCTTCGCAGTGGTAATTCTTAATCAGTCTTTCCATTAGATTAATCAGCTATGACGCACATAAGAGAGAGAAAAGAGAAATTTTCAACACTAGAGTAATGGTCTCTACTGAGCCATTTAAGCACAAGGAGTAAAGCATGGAAGATAAACTCGTATCACGAAAAATGAGTCACACTCATTGCGGTTAACGGGTGGATGTGTTTTGATTCTGTTTGAAAGTGAGAAATTATTATTAACAGATAGATTGACAAACGGCTGGTTGGCTGCTGGCTGGATAGATGCATAGACAGATTGAAGTGTGAAACATATTTCAAAAGTCTCTTTATTTGTCACTTTATTCTATGAATATTAATTTATTTACGAACTTTATATTGTAACGTATAGTGCATTGTATTCTTGTTATTCACCCTACAGTGGCGAAGTTTAAAGTAGACGTTGTGCTCTGCACGTTAGCCGCAACATGTAGCGAAAATATTGTTAGTATCTACCTAGATTGTAATTAAACAACTCATTAGCGTGACATTATACTCTACAAGGATTTTACACCATCTTTACAAATTATACGGCCAGCGCTTTACGAAATAGCTATCCCTATCCACTTCATATTGCTATCGTTGACCGCATTAATTATGGCTGTGACATTGAGTGGCAACAGTTAGCAGATGGATAGAATGCATCACAATTGACCAATGGCCCAATATCGGCCGACTGTAATTGACCATTGGCCCAGTACTGGCCGACTGTAATTGACCATTGGCCCAGTACTGGCCGACTGTAATTGACCATTGGCCCAGTACTGGCCGACTGTAATTGACAATTGGCCCAATACTGACCGACTGTAATTGACAATATGAGGCATTGTTGATTGAATCTGAGCATGTGTAAATCTGATTTAAATTACCCTTTCTTTGGGAAATGCATTTATTTGTTATATTTATTCAATTGAAAGATAATAAGAATTTTTTTTCTTGTATTTATGTTATCTGAAATTATAGTCTGTTTGCATACGTGTTTATAAAGTCTAAATATTTAAAACGCTCTAGAGCAATCTTCTTGTTGTATAATATATTAGCCAGCAACTCATTGTGTGCGGAAATCCTCAGATACAGCAGGCTAGAAATGTCTACAACAGGAAGTACAAATATAAAGATTAGCAGTCTAGAAATTTCTACAACAGGAAGTACAAATATTAAGATTAGCAGTCTATAAATGTCTACAACAGGAAGTACAAATATACAGATTAGTCAAAGTGTAAACTGTGCAGTTTACGTGTCTATAGTGACTGCGTCAAATGAAATCAGCATTTATTATAGCTTTCACTACACCACTACTAATGTACTAATATGTGTATATGTATATTTATTTATGTGTTTGTGCGTGTGTGTTTGTGTGTGTGTGTGGAGAGAGAGAGAGAGAGAGAGAGAGAGAGAGAGAGAGAGAGAGAGAGAGAAATAGAAAGAGAGATATCTCCATAGAAACATATTGTATTGACAAGTTAGTCTATTAACACTCGAGTCATACTGCTCATGAACAGTCTTTTGAACTATGCTGCTTGTTGCTGCTGTATGCTTTCTGTTGCAGCTGTTGATTTATGCTTCATATTGCTGATATTGCTGCTGTTGTATTATTTCTGTTTCTGCTTATGCGTATGATTCTATTGATGCTGTAGCTTTAAGATTTCGTTGGTGTTGTTGCTGTAAGGTTTGTATAATTACCAAATAATCTAAAGAGTAGTCCACTCCAAATAAATAATAAATAAATACTATTCATGTGTGAACATATTTTTATTGCGGAATCAACAAATGGATTAAATGTAATAATTACCTTTAAAAACCTAAATGTGTACTGGTATATTTATTTGAAATTTATAACATAACATCATACTTGAAGCTATAAAATGAAAACTTAATAACGACTTATATAATATAGCCCTTCTTGAAATTTGCACAAATAAAATACTATCACTCAGTGATTGCTAATTTAGGTAGTTAGTTCAGTTCTGATTTTAAATTATGATATAAAACATTTTTGTAATTAAGTTTTCTCAAATAATATATTTCATCTCAGAATTCTTTCAGTAACACTCACGTTATTATTTTATTTTGTCGTACGATTTTTCTGGAGATGTTAAATATCGTATAGTGCTTGATTACAGTATGTGTGTATTATGTATTTCGACAAGTAGTACGATTTTTCTGGAGATGTTAAATATTGTATTGTGCTTGATTACAGTATCTGTGTGTTATGTATTTCGACAAGTAGTCCAATGGGATTTCGATTTTGCGAGTAGTGTACAAATTGAATCCATGTTAACAAAATGAAAGTAAAAAGTTAATGTTATTAAAAAAAACTCCATTCTATAATTGTAAACAATATTAAAATACACCAAAGTTCTTGCAAAATTACTTACTATCTATTAAAATTGTATTGCTTAATTATTCATCATATATAATTTAGTGATCATTGCACTGTTGATACTACAAATGGTAAGGCAATTGAAATAAAACATTTTCCAAACAAATGATGTGTGCGACAAAAGCTGAGCCCAGTACATTCACAGCAAAGACAAAAATGTTTGACCGGAAATCAATAATGGGACGAAAAGGTCATTGTAAAGTACAGTTCAGAGAGTTACAAAGTTTTACAAATGGCTGCCTGCAGCAGACAGGTTTTGAATTCCTTTACGGCGTTGCTACAAAAGAAAGCGGAATGACAGCGATGAACAGATCAGCGACTGAAGAAAGGTTGCCTCCATCCTTAACAGTCATCACGTCGGGCGTTGAAGGAATACAGAATACATGGAAAGAAAGAACGCACATTATAAGTGTTGGTTCTACTTTACGTTACTGCTAATAATAGATAGATCAATTTTTAAATGGCGGCAATAAAAGTTTATTCATTTCTACAAGTGATACAAATTACAAAATAGCCAAAAACAATGTAGTACTACAATATTTATACGTTTATCTCAGAAAAATATTGTAACATAGCGTAGCTTGTATATGGTATTAGTATAATAACAAAATTTACATTGCTAAAGATGCAATACGTTTATCTCAGAAAAATATTGTAACATAGCGTAGCTTGTATACGGTATTAGTATAATAACATAATATACATTGCTATAGACGCAATACTGTTTGTATATAAGCGATTGTGTGTATCGAACAACGACTTCAATGTTTACTAATAAACAACAAAAATATATCAATAGTCAATATGTTCCGAGTATAGTTCTGTATTGAAACAAAAACACACCAATAGTCAATATATTCAGAGTATAGTTCTGTATAGAAACAAAAACAACAATAGTCAATATGTAAAGAGTATAGTTCTGTATAGAAACAAAAACATCAATAGTCAATATGTAAAGAGTATAGTCCTGTATAGAAACAAAAACACACCAATGGTCAATATGTTCAGAGTATAGTTCTGTATAGAAACAATAACTGTTACGTACCACTACAGTGACCATATAATGGTAGAACCTGTTCGTCTCATAGTCCAATGTTCCGGTGAGAAATATATTGCCGGTGTTTGGATCCATGTGAAAATTGGCATTCGAATTTACAGAGGAATGCTAAAGCATATAATATGAGAGAAAACTGGTATTGAATTTACAGATGAATGCCTAAACAAATAATATGAATGAACACTGGCATTTGCATTTACAGATGAATGCTAAAGCAAATAATATGAATGAAAACTGGCATTTGCATTTACAGATGAATGCTAAAGCAAATAATATGAATGAAAACTGGCATTTGCATTTACAGATGAATGCTAAAGCAAATAATATGAATGAAAACTGGCATTTGCATTTACAGATGAATGCTAAAGCAAATAATATGAATGAAAACTGGCATTTGCATTTACAGATGAATGCTAAAGCAAATAATATGAATGAAAACTGGATTTTAATTTACAAATGAATGCCTAAACAAATAATATGAATGAAAACTAGATTTTAATTTACAAATGAATGCTAAAGCAAATAATATGAATGAAATCAACTTCGTTTCTAGAAAGTTATTGTAAACATAAATATCAATATATGCGTGGGTTACGTGTGTGTGTATGTGTGCATGTGTACGTTTAGCATAAGTTGTCGTTAAATGGTTTAAGAAATGAGTAGATGTAAATTTTATATATCTATAAAATATATATATATATATATAAAATATATCTTCCAACGTCAAGAAATGATCACAAGTATTAAAGACATGTATCGTTGTAATAAATACCATTATGCTTTTCGAGAAAATTATTTCCTTATGAATTATACTTAATCCAATATATACTTATATACTGTCTCCAAGCAAGTTTCACATCACGAATCGATCATGCCAGTTTATTTATTAAAACTTATCTCTGCAATAGTAATTTGATTAATTATACTATTTATGTTTATTTAGCATTCATTCTTTCATGAATAAATGAACTGTTGATTGTCTTTAAGTCGTTTTCATTTTACTGAGCTAATATTTGAAATTTAATGGTAACCCACAAACTACTTACTAAAACTAGAGTCTCATCATAAAATTAATAAAAGTAAAATGAATTGAAATACATCTCACGTGCGTCATATCCTGTAAAGGGAAATCAATAAAAAGAATTAACTTTCTTGTTTAATATTAAAGATATAGTAGAAATGATAATTATAGAAAATTACAATGCATGAATAAAATTAATATTATGTGCATTCAATCTAAGGAAATATTTAACCAGACAAATCTAAATGAGACTTCAGTGTTTTAAAATAGTTTATTGAATAGTTAGTCATAAATATTTGCACTGAACACTTAAGATTAATTAATTAATTTAAATACTTTAAAATTATTTATATTGAATACTTAACCATAAATATTTACATTGGATTCTTAACCATAAATATTTACATGATATCAGTTTGACTACATCTGTCGGAACAGACTCTTGGTTTCGTACCGCTACGCTCTCTCGGATTCACTACTGATATAAACAGATGAAGAGAAATTTACCATTGTGTATTATTCACCACGTCACAAAACAAAACGCGATGTTTGTTCTTATCGTGTTTTAGTTGACTTCTATTAATAGTTTGTTTTCAAGCACTCTAGCGTTCATGTGTTCCAGTGACGTATCTGACAATTTCTGTGAGCCAGATCAAAGGCGTGTTTATATACACATAATGAACTGCCTGATCATACTATTTAGCAATTAGTTCAATATACTGAAATATATACTGCAGTCACATGATAAACTTGATTTTCTTGGATTATTTTCTATTATCAGTGATGTGATATTATGGTTCACATAGTCTTCGACGTAAGTAAAATTAATTAATTATTTTCCTTTAATTAATCCTTTATTTGCTATTTTTAAAAACTTTGTTTCTATATCTCTCACAAGCAAGCATGTAGAATAATAATTACAATGATCATATATTTTCCATGTACACACATTTACACAAACGCACACATACTTTATGTATATATTTCACTGATACACATATACAAACTCAATCAAAGCAACACATACAAACATTTATTAGGTACACATAAATATGTATGCATGCCTCTATACACACAATATTACATTATTGCATGTAATATGTATGAACGTGTGTTACAGAGTATGTGCATGTATGTGTTGTATATTCGGGTCCTTGTCCATAAGTTCTTACTTGCATATGAAAGGTCACTATTCCGCCTACGCCATCATCAGGATCAGTAGCCGTTATATTTGTGTACACGACTTGATTCGACTCTGTGTCCTGAAAGCACACGTCACACACGTCATCTAAATGAATTAGTGTCGTAGGAACTGTCAATAACTACTTATTAAAATCAATCACATCTAAGCATAATCTCTCAAGATGTTTTGTTAATACTGCGGTAGTTTTTCCTTAATTTTCTTAATTAAGACGAAGGTTGTTGTTACATTTTACCACGACAATTGCTATGAAAACATGCCATTGTCTTTAAAAGGCAGTAATTGTGTTTGTGTGTGTGCGTGAAAGGGTGAGAGAGAGAAAGAGAAAGAGTGAACGGATCCAGCTGTTTTAATATCATCAGACAATGGTGAATGACAGTAAAATATTAATAGAGTAGAATGTGTTCAGCATAATTCAGAGAGACAGATCTACAAATGGTTGTTTTGAAAAGACTAAGTTGTTCAATGCAATTGTTTACTGCTTCGTTATGTGACTGCATGCACAGCTGTCAAGACCTGTAACGGACTTCAACATTACAGTTCGTCAAATAAAGAAATCAACAGGTTGTATGTTCCAAACACGTCAACATGATTTTCAGTTTAGTAATGGCAAAAGTGTAAATAAAAAGTTAACATTGACAGAATTTTGAACAGTCTGATGCGTCTGTGTACTCAGTAACAAAGAGGACAGGAAAATTATAAGTAAGGTCAAATTATAATGGGTTCTCATGTACTAAACTTGGAAAGAGTATATGATCGTTCGACAGTAATGATATATACGGACGAGTAAATGTTTTATATGTTATGTGTGTGTTAATTCAGTACGTGGAAAATGTCTGTACATTTGTCCATTGGCTTGCTATTCAGTAACTACATAATTTGTTTTAATTCTGTGTACTTAGCATTTAATGTACATTCATACTTAGACATAAATATAATTTGTTCATATTCAAATAAACTATTAATCATTGTTTGAGAATAGACTGAAGAAGGAAACAGCGTGACTGTTCGTAATTGTTCTTACCTCTCTGAGGTATACATTGTACGGCAGGTTTAGAAATATCGGTGCTACATCGTTCACGTCTTGGACTTCCATGTAAATGCAGAATGGTAAAGGAATCTAAGCAAAAGAAAGGAAAAAAAGAATTGCCACTTGCCCTATTTTTAAGATTGTGTTTTTCAATTTTCGGAAACAGTCGAAACATTCTAATTAATATTATATTATTTAATGATAAGAAATGAAGAGTATTGCTTACATTACGCCTGATGATGCTTATTGATTACTAACAATATTATATTATTTAATGATAAGAAATTAATAGTATTGCTTACATTACGCCTGATGGTGCTTATGTATTACTAACAATCAGATACATTTATTTTAATTATTAGTTAGAAATTACCGTTAACACTATTTCTATTGTAATAAAAATATTTTAATACCGAAATAATTTGGTAAAGTGGATAAATTATATATGTTTATGTAATGTTTTGGCTAGAATTGTATTCTATTTATATTTTAATACAGGAGGTAAAATAATATTTCTACTACATAAAACAGACAAAGCATGACAAATAATGACTTAATATTTCTAACAAGTAAATTTGAAAAGAGTAAATACTAATTATTTAATTAATTACAATGGCGACGTACCCGTCCATGTGGGTCTGCTGTAAAGCTCAATAATATTCCGGATGTTACCTAAGGAATGTAACCAAATAAATGCACAATGAACATTACATATGGAGAAAGAGAGGGATAGAAATTCAAAATACAAGCATACATTTCTGTATACAATTATTTTAACATTCAAACTTAAAAAGACAGCGGAAAAATAGGAGGGTGCACAATTTTAGTGATGACAATCATATCTATGCGTTAAAGATTTCTTTAGGACAATGGGTAGATGATTTATTCAACAAGTATGAAATTTTTTACCTAATGACGTTAACTGAAATGGTAGGTGTACTTAATTAAATATTGATAGTAGTATTCTTACTGGAATCGAACTCACTTCTCTATCCAAAGTTGTGTTGAGAATAATATTCCAATTGCCATGAGTAGATTCTTCAATCCGAATTACTGACTTTGATTCTGTTACCACTGGAATAGGCCTACTTGCTGGGCTAGTTGCTTTGATAGTTAGTATAACACTGCCTTGATATATAAAATGATATAGTGAATGTTATCGTCCATATGGTATAATAATATGCAGGTTTGTAAGTAGACATATAAGACAGACAAAAGTGCATATAGCTAGTAAACTAGATAGATAGACGGACAGGACAAGACAGGACAAGACAGGACAGATAGATAGATAGATAGATATATTTTTTCAATTTTTACTTCAAGCTAGTCGTTTGCACAAAGAGGTTTTGAGAGATGTAATAAGGCACGCAATGAAACCAACAAAACGCGTTCCAATAAAGTGCTAAACATATTGTATGCATGTTGAAATGTTCCCACATATATATTTTATGTATAAATTTTCATTTTGTGGAATGAGTGCGTATTGCGTCCTGTTTACTGAGAAGGGAAGCCCTGAAACGAATGAGAGACATATGGGGAAGCTTTAGGGACTGGCGTTTGATGTCTGTGGTGTTTGATGTCTGCGAGCGCGGCGGTCAGCGTGTGGTCAGTGTGTACACTTAGCGGGTGGTTAGAGTTGTTAGAGGGACATAAATCATCTTAGAACTAATGAATTGAACAGGTTAGAAGCTGGTCTAAGCAGGGTAATAAAAAAACACAGTGAAAATGTTATCTTCATTACTTCCTGAAAAATCGTCTGAGGTTGACGACTGGAAAAGGGTAGTCCGCCCCAAAACAACACTGGGTCGTATATGAGAGAAGAAAACCCTGGCTATATAGGTAAAAACGTCTTTGTATTTGTGTGAATGGTTAAGTTTTATTAGGATGTTATATACTATGTTTTATTTTGAACATGTTAATATTCTTCCTTTCAGAGGCCTATGCCAAACTTAGTAATTATTAATAGAGCACTGGACTGGACACTTAGGCTTTGCAATTGTTTGTGTTGCAGGGTTTTTTCTTTTATTGTGTATTCTCGGCTGCTCGTTTATAGCTGCCTGTTGTTTGCCTGTGTGGCTGTGCTTTTGTGGCCGTTCTACTTGTCCCGGCTGAATTGGGACGTGCCGATCTATTGACTGGCAAAAATTCAAGTCTACAATTTAAGTCTAAGTGCCTATCCGGAAAGTGACTTTAGTACAATGAACTGGCTTAGGATGAACTGAAATTTCTAAATCGTGTTAACTTTTTCTTTTATTAAATTTCTTGTTATTATTTTAAAACGCGTGTTTGTTAGTTCTATCGTTATTTTCGTAGTTCAAGTGATAATGTAATGAGTACGTCTTGTCGTCTGTTCGTTAACTATAATCATTATATATATTATTCATATACATTAAATCTCAGCTGAATCTGAGTTGGGGGCGGAGCCATATTGGCGACGTACCAGTATATCAGCGTAACAGTTGCAGATATACATATTTAACCAGTGACCCATACTCTGCACCGGCACTTGTAGATGTCTTGTATCATAGCTAATTATACATA
Organism: Sinotaia quadrata; assembly: GCA_028829895.1. Classification (NCBI taxonomy): domain Eukaryota; kingdom Metazoa; phylum Mollusca; class Gastropoda; order Architaenioglossa; family Viviparidae; genus Sinotaia; species Sinotaia quadrata. Next base: position 12,648,460 of record CM054182.1, read on the forward strand.
GTTGGTATAAGTCATTATTACAAAGTCACCCCAGAGTATAGCGGCGACAATACACACAGAAAACCTACGCACCCATTATGTAGATATTGAGTGGATATCCACATGTAAGATGTCGATATCCATGCACACATGTATGTATGAGTATAGTAAGTGTGTGTTTGTCACTTGCATCTGTAATCACATACCTAATGGAACGTCTTCCCTGACAGAAATGGAATGTGGAGCAATTACAACTGGCAGATCAGAACTTGAATCAGAACTTGCATCAGAACTTGCACCCATTGTATTATCTGTAAAACAACATTCTTTTCTGCCTAGGTTTTCTTTAGTATTGTCTTATTTTATTGAATTGTTACAGTATCGATAATGAAGATTAAAATTTTGCTTCTAATAACAATAAAATACATATAACGTATAATGCACTATGTGACAGACTTCCGACCAGAATTCTTGTCATGAACTTCTGACCCACATCCGAAACTCGAATATCATATTCGAATTGAATTCCTTTGTTAGAACCCTCCCGTCATGCACCGCATGAGGAAAAAAACAATAGTGAGTTCATCCCTTGTTATGTAACTTTAGCCAACAGTCGAGAAAGTTCGAATCAACAACATACCTTGTGATCTAGTCACTGTGATGCATTCATGCCCTACAATAAATACTCTTGACGCGGTAATATTCTTTACTCACCACCCCAGACCAGCCGACATACACACAAGCACCTTGCTAGTCACCGAATATCTTGCTGAGTCGAAAGGAACAATAGGAACCCGAGTCTTGTGCAGTAAAATCTACTTTAAGAAGGTAACATGTCTACTTCTTACAATGATATTGCATTTTACTATTTGTATTTTTGTATATGAATTTATGTATGTATTTTATGCGAATTATTGCAATTTTCCTCCAAGCATACGTGATTCGATAGAATGACTAAAGCGTAAAGATTTCATTGTATATAAATTAATTGTAACTTTTAACTTTAATTTGTATAAACCTTAATTCTCTTGTGCCGCAGAAACGTCTGTGCACGTTGCGAATTTCTATGTAATTCAAATGATTCTCTTGTGGATAATTTCATTGTTAATTCATAATGCGATCATATTTAATTTGAATTATATTTTATTCTCCTTGTATGAATTCCATTTTTTGATGAAGTAAATGTTTGGAAATTCATACGTTCATGTAATGTTAAAAATAACACACATGTGGATTATATTGTATCTTTTATGAATATAAATATATTGTATAGGACACAATAGTCGAAGATTTAAAACTAAGCGCATTGTATCAATCACACATGCTTGGATGGTTTGTGAATGTAAATGCAAATCACTCATAGAACCACACCATCATTTCAGACCGGGTTCTTCTTCTCTGCCTTATAATATGTTCTACGTATTATTGCCACCTTTGCATCGCTTGGGTGCTTGTTCCTTTGTGCAACTCTTGATGAATAACGTACAATTCCATGTCGCCATTGTTGTTGGTGCAATGCTATGACGGATCGCTAGTGTGACAAGTCGGGAGACGACAAGGTTACTGGAAACTACGATCGTACAGTGCAAGCATCGCTTGATACGTGGAAGGATCGAACTGTCCTTAGACCACGTGTACATCAAGACTACTGAGAAAGATGAGTAACTAAAGCCAAACTCTGAATCAATCAAAAGTGCTTCAAAAATATCTCTTTAAACACTAACACAGCAGATTGAACTCGCCTTAGTTTAGATCTGAAGCTGTGTCTTCGTAATTGATTGTTATTTTTAAATATTAACTATTAAATTATTTATTGTTAATACCTCTTTCGTAGTGATTTTTATGCATATAGACCTAATTCGTAGTTTGGAAGGGGGATCGACTGAGCTAAATGAACCTTTTGAATGCATAAAGATTTAAGAGAGTGTTAACGGTTTCCAAACCGGCTATTGTACACAAGTTGTCTGTTCGTGAATCTGTTTGTCTGTACTACAAAGGCGCATTTTCATATGAGACGAAAGATAATTTGAGCAATCAGTCTGTTTAGGGAAAGAGGAGAAATTAATTTATCTAATTAAATTAAAGTTCTGTAAAATTCCTAAGCAGGGTCTTTAAATAAATACTGGACATGTAACACACTACTCTGATGTTAGGAAAGATAACTGCCTCACAATTTTCTTTATTCCTTTGATTTAAAAGGCAAACCACTAATAGTCTCAGACATGAACGTCTATGCTCTATTTCTTCTTTTTATCCAATTAGGCAATATATTACATGTTTGAAACCATGTGCCCATTTTTTAGTCTTTGTTGAGTGATTATAAGGTCATGCCACGTGGTTAATATTAATCCTTTCTAGTCATGTGGCTCTTGACCAAGTAGACCGATCTGTGCATGCATACGTTGGTGATCTGAAATGAGCTAAAATGTACAAGACCTCTTTTCACAGTCAAATGTAGTGAAATATTTCCCCGGTTCTTTAATGATAAGAGCTTTATTAGCTCGTCGAACAAAAATCCCTGCTTCGAATTTATATGAATGCCCTCCAGAATTAATTAACCTATCTAATGAAAATATACAATTCTGTCATTTTAATTTTAATGTATACATGTTGTATGTCCACTTCATCGTCATCTTTCCAAAATTATAAATGAATGCATCGCACACTATCTATTCAAACTGAGATTAAGGGAAAAGGGGGATCTGATTTCAATATTCATTCCGAACCCTAAATGTAACCCAGTGCTTAAACCGCATGCTGTAGATTTATGCAATATGAATTATCCTCAGGTCGCGTCTTTGATCTATTTGTTTTACGATGCTCAGTTATCTCGCCATCAAGATCGCTCACTTAATGCAGACTCTCTTCCCATTCAGAAAGTCCCCAAAGAAAATATATTTTAGAGGCAAGATTTATGTCCTCAAGTATCCTAAGGTAGATTTTTAAAACACGTTTGTGCCCACACGGTCTTCATATAGATTCGATGATAAACTCCTCCAATGGGCCTATTATGCATTATTACATTCTAAAACTTTTCACTATATATTTATTATATTCAATATTTCTTATTTGTCTGTAAGTTATTGTCCGGAATGGAAGCGGATACACGACAGCCAGCGTACTTCTAAATATTCACTGTAAGAATGTACAGAACACAGGACCTGAATTTGGATGTACAGAGAGGTATGGATTGCCATGCCATGAAAATTATTGGTGAGCTCAAGATGATTAGCATACTTATCAATGGCTCCAGAACACTGATGAACAGATCAGCTCTTGATGAAAGGTTGCCTCCATCCTTCATAGTCATCACGTTGCACAAGTACAAAACAGATGGAAGGAAAGAGACACGTATGGGTATTACAATTTAGCATATTTTAAAATAAAGACAACTATTTCTTGGCATTTGATGTACACACAAATTGGCACAAAACGTCCAATATATGTATAATCATTAATAACGCAGAAGAAGAAAGGAATTAACTCATGTCATACTAATATTAAGTAACCCACACAACATATTAACTATACCAAACGTATTACCACAATTTAATATAGGTATATTTATGTGCATCATAATTTTAAAAGAATACCACACTATTAACAATGCACTGCTTCATTTATACGATCCAATAAAAATATATTTCTACAACAATAATATCAGTTTAACAGCATTGTATAGAGATTGACTGTTCTGTTCACAGTTTAATTATATTAATTTATATGAATGCCCTCCAGAATTATTGAATAAAACAAAATGGAATATTACTACAAAAGGTGTTTATATAGCGTTGTTCGCAAAGTACTGTTTTATCACACAACGTTCTTTATAAGTATTAATCAACAAGCAAACACACATCACATGCCTTTGTGTAGAGATAATAGTTGTTTTGTTCATAGAGATTATGTTACATACCACTGCTATCACTCTATAATGATAGAACCTAATAATATCGAAATCAAGTTTCCCGGTAAAATAAATACTGCCGTTATATCGGTCGATTTCGAAACTGGCATTGGAACGGAAGACTGGACCCTGAAACATATATGATTGAAAACATTTTTGTTTGAGAATATTTTATATCTATCTATCTATCTATATATAATGTTAATCAAATAAAATACAATAGAAGAGAATTCATCAAGCTATTTCATTAACATGTCACGTTTGCAATATTCATGGACATTAATCAGTATGAAATATAATATTGTTTGTTTTAGTTATCAATAGATCTTGAGAAAAGATGTTCATCTGTATTTTTATCTTTTATTGCTTTATTATCTAAAAAAATATAATGAGAAATATTACACACAGATTGTTCTTAGCTCTATTCTAAAATCGTTTAAAGTCTCATATTAAGACTGTTGATGTAATTAAATAAAAACACATCTCACCTGTGTCACATCCTGAAAAAAAAAGATAAGAGATCAAGATTTAATTAACTCAGTTGGCATTTAAGGATGAAGATCTATAGTGTATTATATCATTAATTCAAATTAAACTACACACGTAACCTAAGCTTATAAATAAATATATCTAGTGATAGTAAATCAACATTTAATGTTCGAGGAAGTCTAAAGATGAAATATATTTTTAATAAATTTTTAATTTTAATATTTAGCATTTATGCACTAAAGTAGACAGTGCTATGAACATATATTAATTTCCAGGACTGGTACATTGATCCATATTTATTGGATCTGAATAGATGAATAATTTTACTTAAATAGATGGTGAAAATACACTCACTCAGTCATTACAAACAGCTATTAGTACTTTATATACTTTTCTGACTGTAATAATAAACTATTTTCCTAAATCATAATTGTCGTGGAGTAAATTTGCCTATCCCAATTTCTAGACTTATTTGTTATTGTGACGATATATTAAACAAATTAAGCACTTTTGATAACTTTTGATAAATCGTTCCTTGTATTACCAGCTCTCCCCTGCCTTGCGTATTTATTAAGCGGACTCCCGTATAACTAAATTTCTCGAACTCCCAGCCCGCGGGCCAATTACGGCCCGCCAGACGATATTTTGTGGCCCCCACTTGATATTAAAGTTAAGTGATAGTGCGGCCCACACGTTTTTCTCATGCACCCTGGGAGTTTTATAGTTTTTGTCACCTGTGGGCTACCATACCTCAGGATCTGCCATTTCCCAGCATGTAAGGCACTCATGGATTCTGGCACACCATTCAGTGGTGAGAAGTATGTTGCAGGAAAGAATCTGATCACAGGTTTGCAGATTTCAAGAAACACAGAACCACCTTTCAAATATTTGCTGAACCTTTCTTCAATGTGGACGATGTCCCTCCTGTGCTTCAAATGGATCTAATTGACATAAGTGTAATTCTGAACTCAAAGCCAAGTTCAGGGAGGTGAGTGGAAAAACAGACAAGCTTGGACAGTTTTTGAGAGAATTGCCCCTTATCTTCCCTGAGCTTTCCAGGATGTTCAAGCGGACCAAATATCTGCGTGAATAGTTCTTCTCCACCATGAACTTGAATAAGTCAAAATTCAAGGACAAACTTACTGATGAGCACCTTCAAGCCATACTGAGGGTCACAGTGGCTTCCTCCCTGAAGCCAAATTTTTCTGAGCTGTGTAAGAGGAAGTGTTGCCAGGTCTCTGGCAGCAGGGAATAATGATGCGGCCCAGCTTCACCCAGATTCTACTTCCAGTGGCCCCCAGGCAAAATGAGTTTGAGACCCCTGCGTTAAAGGATTAAGCTCAGGCTGATGAGACCGCTTGTTTACATGTTCAGGGAATATAGGGTAAGTCAGAAGGTGAAGGGCACTTTGGAAATCGGATACTAAACACCCATAAATGGTCATTTGCGTTCCACGCAATAGCGATATTACACTTGTAAAATGGTGTACGTAGTCGTGTTTCCATTGATTAATTGTTATCATGTAAGAGCTAATGAGTTAACATGTGTTGCATGGATCACTAGCTAAATTATATTATAATAGTGATTGTATATAATGAAGGAAATATATCTTGTAAAGATTTTATAAGCTTGAAACTTTCATGTAATTTAACTATGAATTAGCTAAAGGTAATTAGGGAGATTGTAAAGAATGATTATCGTGGACGCCAAAAAGCTCATAGAATTGTAATTGCCACATGATACTGTAACATGGCCACATGATTCTGTAACATGGCCACAGAATACTGTAACATATGTTATCAGTTAAAGCCGGTCTTGAGCTCAGAAGCCAAATCTTCAAGCTACTAGGTGAAAGACAGTGTACCCGCCTGTCACAAGACAGGAGCCTGATAGCGAACTGGTGACCTATGACCTTTGATGCCTGAGTTGTAAAGTAGGTTATTGAAAATTGCTACAATTTTTCTTCTGCTTCATGGAGTTAATACAGTAAAGGAATTACCAATTTAGTCTCACGAGAATAGCAGTTAATCAATGCTCTACTACATGAGAAGGGAAATGCATCTAATTGACAGTAATAACATAACAATAAACTTGTGGCTTTGTTATGAAAAGCGCATAAAAGACCACAAGGTAATGTAAAAAGTATTATCACTTATGTCTACTAACTCCATTTCTGTTCTCTGATAAAAACTATCCTGTGATTTGTATTGACACTAATCTATTGAATTGTGTGTTAGGATATATAATTGCATAGATATTAAAATTATTCGAATGTAGTTTGGTGGAAATATGGATGTCACATTGTCTTATTTTATTTGTTATATTTATATTTTATTTTCTTTGTTATAAGTTAGAGATATGACCCGTATATCTCTACACTCAAGATATACAAATGCAAATCATATACAAAAACATCTTTCTTTTCCCCTTGTGATAGAAGATACCATAGTCATAATCATATCAGCATCTTATAAATGAACACAGGACAAGATTATTCTATCCTTTCTACTATAGAGAAGATACAAAAAATATATATATGAAGATTTCCCAACATTAACAGAGACTTATGCTCTGGACTCATACATTTCTATTTCTACTTCTATGGACAAATACTTGGCCCTGGCATTGTCGGTGTCTTTAATGACTTCCTTAGTAAACATCTTCTTAGTCAAGTGAGCTAAGTAGGCGTGAGGATGGTGATCTGTCTGAATGACAAAATGTTTGCCACATAGATAGTGTTACGTTTCCAGTATTTCTTTATAGACCCTGCCTAGGATTTTAAGGACTTTAAAAATGATTAGATATAATTAATTCCTTCTCTCCATCCTATACAGACTGGTTGCTCAAATTATCTTTCGACTAAACTCAAAAATGTCTCTTTGTAGTGAAGACGACAGATTTACGAACTGACAACTTGCGTACAAAAGCTGGCTTGGAGTCGTTAAATTCCTCTTAATTAATAAGCATTCATTACGTCATTCAGCTCAATCAGCCCCCATCCAAACCACGTGATTAGTTAGGTCTATTATGCATAAAAATTTACTACGAAGAGGTTTAACAATTAAAAATAAGATTTAACAATTAACAAGATAATTAAATACGAGCGCGAAGTCTAATTCTACTCGTGACAAATAAACGAGTGCTATTAATCTCAAAGTCAATTGTTCTTGGTTTGCGAAATATTGCTCAATAGTTCTTTGATTTTTGATCTTTTAGATCTACTTAGCTTCGTTCATGATGCCTCATGGTTTCCAAACCGGTCCAAACCAGTCCACCTCACGTCAACTATCGCCAGCCAATGCACATAGCATATGTAGAAAACTGTCTCTCAGTTATTACGCCGGACGACAAATGTAAGTGTAGACAAAGGGATGCGTAGACCTGCGCACCCATGCATGTTCCCAGTAATGATGGTAGGAATAGGAGGTAGCAGAAGCTAGATCAAGAACTGAAATCGGATTGAAATCGAACTCGAAACCCGACCTGGAGACAAAGAATGTTTCCATGATCGTTCTGCGTTTTGGGTTCGCCAACCTAAGAACGTTTTCACATTTAAAGGAACTGAGTTAGAATCTTCGACTAACACGTCGTTTACAATTTATATTTAAAGATATAAAGTGATTTTCACATTTGTTATATTTAACAGTTGTTACAGAGTCTGATAAAATATGTGTCACGACCTCTTAACCCACTTGCTATTTTTCAAAAATCAAATTTTGAAAACTCCTTTGTTAAAGTTCTCCCATGATACACCAGTATTGAGAAGCTTCTAGCAGAGAGGTCAGGATGTTATGTAACTTTAGGCCATTGTCCAGCTTCTCGAACCGACTTCATACCACGTGATCTGTCACGTGACGCGTTCTATGCATTTTGATAAATACAGTATCGCGCGGCAATTCTTCACTCTGATCCAGAAAAGGCAACAGTACGTACCGTCTACCTGTCCGCAGCATAGTGAGTCACGATAGAGGAATCCCGTCGCTTTATTTGCTTTGATGGTAACACGTCCGCTTCTTGCAAACGATATTGCATTTATTAATTGTATTTTGCATTTTGAACCAATGTATGTAATTTTGTGCTATTTGTCGCTACTTTTAGCCTAAGCACGTGTTCGCTTGTAAATGACAAAACCTATAAGTTATTGTGTATAAATCATTGTAACTCTTTTTCATTGTAACTTTAATTTATATAACCTCAAATTCACTAGTGCCAGGAGCATCTGTGTACAACATGAATTTCCTTTGTAATTCAAATTATTGTGTGTAATTTTAATGTTAAATTGTGAAGCAACTTGCTTGATTTGAATTGTTCATTTGAATGAATTCTAAATTTTAATGTTGTAAATATTTGGTAATTCGTAGTTCATGTACTGTTAAATATAACATACGTGAAATCATTTATATCTTCCAATATAAATTGTAAACGATGCGCTAGTCGAATTTCTAACTCAGTGCATTTAAATGTGAAAACGTGCATAGGTTGGTGAACCCAAAATGCAGAACGATCATGGAAACATTCTTTGTCTTCAGGTCCGGTTCCTAGTCCCGAGTTCCGAGTTCCGAGTTCCGAGTTTCGGATCCTCTACTCCGATTTCAGTTCTTGATCTAGCTTCTGCTACCTCCTATTCCTACCATCATTATTGTGAGTGTGTGTCGACGCGCAGGTCTTCACATCCCTTTGTCTACACTTACATTTGTCGTCCGGCGTGATAACTGAGAGACAGTTTCTACATATGCTATGTGCATTGGCTGGCGATGATTGAAGTGAGGTGGACTGGTTTGGACCGGTTTGGAAACCATGAGGTGTCATAAAGGAAGCTAAGTGAATGTAACTGATCAAAAGTCACAAAGAACCATTGCGCAATTTCTCGTACAAGAACAATTGACTTTGAGATTAATAGCACTCGTTTAATTGCCACGAGTAGAATTAAACTTCGCGCTCGTAATTTAATTATCTTGTTAATTGTTAAATCTTATTAAATCTTATTTTTTAATTGTTAAACCTCTTCGTAGTAAATTTTTATGCATAATAGACCTAACTGATACGTGGTTTGGTTGGGGGCTGACTGAGCTGAATGATGTAATGAATGCATATTAATTAAGAGGAATTTAACGACTCCAAGCCAGCTTTTGTACGCAAGTTGTCAGTTCGTAAATCTGTCGTCTTCACTACAAAGACACATTTTAAGTTTAGTCGAATGATAATTTGAGCAACCAGTCTGTATAGGATGGAGAGAAGGAATTAATTAACTCTAATCATTTTAAAGTCCTTAAAATCCTAGGCAGGGTCTATAAAGAAATACTGGAAACGTAACAATAGTACATGACATACGAATTACCAAATATTTACAACATTAAAATTTAGAATTCATACAAAGGAACAATTCAAATCAAGCAAAGCGCTTCATAATTTAACATTAAAATTACACGCAACAATTTGAATTACAATGAAAAATTTGTGTCGTGCACAGACGCTCCTGGTACTAGTGAATTTAAGATTATATAAATTAAAGTTACAATGGAAAAGAGTTACAATGATTTATATACAATAACTTATAGGTTTTGTCATTTACAAGCGAACAAGTGCTTAGGCTAAAAGTAGCAATAAATGGCACAAAATTACATACATTGATTCAAATGCAAAATACAATTAATAAATGCAATATCATTTGCAAGAAGCAGACGTGTTACCTTCAAAGCAAATAAAGCGACGGGTTTCCTCTATCGTGACTCACGTATGCGGCTGACAGGAAGATGGTTACGTGCTGTCGTTGCCGGTTCTGGATCAGAGTGAAGAATTTTCCGCGCGATACTGTATTTATCAAAACTGCATAGAACGCGTCACGTGATGGATCACATGGTATGTGGTCGGTTCGAGAAGCTGGACAATGGCCTAAAGTTATATAACATCCTGACCTCTTTGCTAGAAGCTTCTCGATACTGGTGTATCATGGGAGAACTTTAACAAAGGCGTTTTTCAAAATTTGATTTTTGAAAAACAGCAAGTGGGTTAAGAGGTTGTCACAGTCTGATAAAAATGTCCGACTTGGTGACCTACTTGTTTTGTTTACTTCAAATATCGAGATTTGAAACCCTTGGCTCCTTTGTTCAAAGCTCTCCCTTTTCGAGACGCTTCTAGAACAGGTCAAGATGTTATGTAACTTTAGGTCCATTGTCCAGGTTCTCGAACCAACTACATACCTCGCGATCAGTCACGTGATACGCATTATGCTTTTCTATAAATATGGGTACACGCTTCCGTTCCCTTACTGCGAGAACACAACTAGCTATATCCACTGGCTAACTCGGGTCATGCGGCAGCCGACGAGCAGATGAGAACCATACCTTCGACTTCTCATAAAGGTACCATTTTATCTGATAGTATTTTGTATATCTTGATTTAGTATGTATTTGTGCTATGTATTATATTATTTCCATATATGCTTGAGCATGGTCCAGAGAAATGGCTGAAAAACCTATAAGTTATGGAATATAAATTTATTGTAACTCTTTTTCCATTGTAACTTTAATTTATATTGTTTTAATTCACTAAGAGCCAGATGCCTGTGCTCGATATGAATTTCTCATGTAATTCAATTATTGCGTGTAATTTTAATTGTAAATTGTGAAGCGCTTTGCTGTTTTAAATTACCCTTTTGTATGAACATTAATTTAACGTTGTAACTAATTTTATTGATTCATACGTCATGCTGTTAAATGGAACACGCGTGAGACGATTACATTTTTCTAAATCTAATTGTAAAACGACGCGAGGTCGAATCTCTGATTCAGCGCATTTTAACTGGGACATGCTTGAGTAGGAATGTGTTATCTGAATTACATTAGGACACGTTTACTTCCTCAGGTCGGTCCATGCCTTCCTTGGTTTTGGCTTGCTTTGCTTTGGCTTTGCTTTGCCTTTGCCTTTGTTCCGTCTGGTACGAAATGGTCGAGCTCTAAGAGTGAGTTCTATTCCGAGAGTCCACGCCATTGAAAATTCAAGTTCACTAGCTACATAAAGGGACACCTTTCCTAGGCGCCACGTGTGTCGTCGCTAGAGTGAGACTGTGAAAAATAGACTGGCTGACTGAATAAAGAGACCAGGCAGATACAGACAAATCAGCTGAGTATACCTCAGTGTACATTCAAAAATCATAGGACAATTCAATTGGCATTTCGTTGGTTAAACGATAAGGCATGTACGCGCAAAGAATCGAGAAATAGACTATTCGCGCTCGTATTTTGATTATTGTTAACTTGTTAAACTTTATTAAATCTTATTTTCTTTGTTAAAACCTCTTAGTAGTTAATTTTTATGCATAATAGACCTATAGATTTTCTTAGATTGAATGGGGGCGAATGAGCAGAATGTTGATAACGAATGCATATTAATTTAGAGGAATTTAACTGTTTTCAATCTAGCTAAAAGTTCGCAATTTATTAGTTTGTAAATTTGTCGTCTGAACTACAAGACACACTTTTAATTAGTCAAATGGTAAATTGAGCAACCAGTCTGCATAGGATATGAGAGAAGGTATTAATTATATTTAAAGTCCTTAATTATTCTAGGGCAGGGTCTATAAATAAATACTGGAAAAGTAACAAGTGTGGGATCGTCGCGGGATGATATGTATTAAATTGTAACATTTTTTATACTTAGGGCGTATCATAAACCTAGAAACGAACGAACAAACGAACAGAGAATTGCCAATTGTTCTTTTGATTTTTGGATCACTGATTTTCTTTGCTTTTGTTGTGACATGTGCATGTATTCTTTTGCAGAGTAGTGTACATTTTAGTTAATACATGTTTAAGCGTAGTTAAGCATTGCATTGACTAAGTGAATGATTTATTTAGTATTGTGTTACTGGGTACTTCATTGTGAGAAGTCGACGTGTTATACCGCCAGCTAGGAGAGTTATCGGTAGTAACAGACTTCGGACTATTATATTTAGGGTGCTAGATATAATGTGTAATGTTGTATGGTAGGAGCCGTGACATTACGAAAGTCTTGGAACAGCGGAAACTGTGACAAGCAGGTGAAACGTGTAAGAGTTAACGCGTAATTTATTTCGGAAGGTGTTCTGAGTAAATTAAATAATTTTTATAAGGTTGTAGCCTAAAAGTTATTTTCGGGATAAGCGGAGTTATCGCCGACGGTTAAAACACACAATTCACGAGATACATTCTATTGTAGCCAGACGCGCTAAGACAGTAAAATGGATCGCAAACAGGTTCTCGAAGACCTGAAAGAAACCGGTATCATGATAGGATATCAGGGTGACGAACTGACTAGCTACATTAGAACTAAGCTAGAGGAAGCGGAAAAAGCGGAAAAGGAGAGAGCAGAGAAAGCGGAAAAAGAGAGGCAAGAGATAGAAAGAGAAGAACGTGTAGCTAATCGCGAGCTGAAAAGGTTAGAAGCTGAGAAGTTAGCCGAAACTGAGGCTAAACGCATAGCTGCTGACGCAGAAGCTAAAAGGCAAGAAGCTGAAAGGTTAGCCGACATTGAAGCAAAACGCATCGCAGCGGACACAGAAGCTAAACGCATCGCAGCAGACGCAGAAATAAAACGGTTAGAATGGGAGGTGAAGAAACTAGAAGTTACCAATCCAAACCGTGATCGCAGAAGCAGTGGTGATTCGCATTCTAGCGATGGAAATAATCACAGTAGAATTGAAAACATCATTCCAAAGATAAATATGGTCCCATTTGATGAGAACAAAGATCAAATAGACGCGTATTTAAAAACGTTTGAAAAGTTAGCCAGAGCAACGAACATTCCAGCCGAACATTGGGCAATAAATTTATCGGGGTTACTGCAAGGTAGTGCGAAAAACAAATTCAATAAGCTTAGCGATTCTGAGTCAGATAATTACGACACAGTCAAGGCCGCATTATTGAAACGCTACAGACTCACAGCCGACACATACCGCCGTAAGTTTAAACAGGCCACGAAAGCGAGTTCAGAGACACACGCACAGTACATACGACGCGTGACTGACTTGTTCCAACGGTGGATAGATCTAGCCGAAACTCCACAGACGTATAACGGTCTTAGGGATGAAATGGTAAAAGACCACATTCTCGGGTCTTACAAATCAGATCTACTGATTCACTTAGCAATAAGGGAAATATCTACGCTAGAAGAGATAGGCAACGCCGCCGATCGCTTTGATGACGCACATTCTCAATTCTCGAACGCACACGCGAACAACAAGTCTCGACCGAACGAACCGCCGACTCGGAAGGATAAGAAAAATGACGGGAAAGCGCATAGCGAACGTGATGATAAAACATCCAAACCCGACACTAAAAACAAGTCTGACAAACAGAAAGATAAAAAGAATCTTGCTTGTTACACTTGCGGTGATAGTGGCCATTTTTCACGAACATGTCCTGACAAGAAGACAGCCAAAGTTTACGCAGTAGAAAGTCATACACCTAAAACAGAAAAGTCGAATCGTACACCAGTACAGGCAAACGGTCACGATACAATCGCTTTGCTTGACACAGGGTGCGAGCTGGACGCTATAGTAAATGCATCGCTCGTTAACCATGCCGATTACACAGGGGAGACAATCTCAGTCACCTTCGCGAACGGTGAACACGACATTTTACCAGTAGCGGAAATCTCTATCGTTTCTGACTTTGTAGAAGGAACAGTCAAAGCGGCCGTTATGGAAAACTCACCGCATGACGTGATCCTTGGTTGCAAGTATGTTTTGCCGTGCAAAAAACAAACTTCAACCGACCCACCACTGGTTAACGCTGTAACCAGAGCAGCGAGTAGTAAAGACAAATCTGTAACTGCACCGATGTCTGCCGCACCAGCCGTAGATGAAGCAACAGTTAGCGAGATTAAAATATTACAAGCTGAAGACGAAACACTAGACAAGTTACGCAAGCAGGCTGTACCTGTTAGTGACGTCAACACTGACGATTCGAATAAGAAAGCTTGCATTATTCTGAAAAAGGGTTTATTGTACCGCTATTCGAAAGTGGGAGACGAATTCCGGAAGCAATTGGTCGTTCCACAAACCAAACGTAATGACGTATTACGATTAGGTCATGAGAGTCTTTTTGGCGCACACATGGGTGTCCAGAAAACATCTAGTCATATTACAAGTGAGTTTTATTGGCCGGACATCCTTGCCGATATCCGTAGATTCGTGTTAAGTTGCGACACATGCCAGAGAACACAGTCTAAAAATTCAATCAGACCCGCACCGTTAGGAGAGCCTGAACTGATCAGTGAACCCTACAAACGCGTAGCAATGGATTTGATTGGGCCTATAATACCCACATCAACGAGAGGTAATCGATACGTGCTGACCACTATTGATTACGCAACGAGATTCGCCGACGCTGTGCCATTGAAAAACATTGAGACAGAAACCGTCGTTGAAGCTCTTTTCGGTTTATGGAGTCGTGTTGGGATACCTACTGAGATTTTGACAGATCAGGGGAGCCAATTCGTAGGCAAAGTAATGAAGGAGGTAAATCGCTTACTTTCCATCAAACACCTTACTTGCACACCCTACCACCCCCAGGCAAATGGTCTGATCGAAAAATTCAACGGGACATTGAAAACAGCACTTAAAAAGCTCGCCACTGACAAACCGAAAGACTGGGACAGATACATCCCTGCCCTACTATTTGCATATAGGGAAGTGCCACAATCTTCCACCGGGTTTTCACCATTCGAGCTACTTTACGGACGTACTGTACGCGGACCGATGATGATTTTGAAGGCACTGTGGACTGATGAGAAGACAGATGACGAAGTTAAAACAACATACACATATGTCACTGACTTAAGAAACCGTCTTGAAACTATAGGCAAGATAGCACGGGAAAACCTGACGATAGCTCAGTCTAGACAGGCAGAATATTACAATAAGCACACCAAACCTAGAGAATTTGAAGTTAACGACAAAGTGTTATTGTTGCTTCCTGAAGCACATAACAAACTTCAGATGAAATGGAAAGGGCCCTTTGTAGTTACCGCCAAGCTAGGGGGACTGAACTATAAGGTACAAACAGGAAAGAGAGAGAAAATCTTTCATGTTAACCTACTCAAAAAGTACATAAGCCGTGAGGATCAAACCACTCAAGCTGATTTTGTCGTAGCGACGATAGTTACAGAAGATGAGGGGGAGACTGATTGCGTCACCGGTACTTTACCAAACTGTCCTTTACAGACAGATGAAACTGTTAAAGACGTTAGAGTGAATGACGCCTTGACAGAACAACAGAAAAAAGAAGTGAATGAATTGCTTAATGAGTTCTCGTCTACTCTGACAGACAAACCAGGGTTGACAGACTTGATAGAATTTTCACTGAAGCTGACTGACAACAAACCGATACGTTTGAAGCCGTATCCGTTGCCACACGCTAAGATAGATGACGTTAGGCGTGAGATTAAGACTATGTTAGATATAGGGGTCATAGAGAAAACAGACAGTGCCTACGGATCACCCATCGTGTTGATTAAGAAACGTGATAACTCGTTCCGTTTCTGCGTAGACTATCGCAAACTCAATCAAGTGACAGAGTTTTGTGCCGAACCTCTTCCAGATCCGGATCTCATATTCACTAAGCTAGCTAACGCTCACTACTATACCAAAATAGATTTGTCACGCGGTTTTTGGCAAATCAAGGTCAAGGACACTGATCGACACATACTAGCTTTCACTACACCAGTAGGAAACTACACATGGAAAGTTATGCCTTTCGGAGTTTCAAACGCTCCAAGCATTTTTTCAAAAATGATGCGGTCACTGTTAGAACCACTGTACGGACGTGGAGTTGAGAACTTCATGGATGATTTAATTCTAGGCACCCAGACATGGGAGGAGCACTTGACACTCTTACGAGATGTGCTCGCCAGATTAAAGCAAGCCAATCTCACTGCCCGCCCTACGAAGTGTGAAATAGCACAATTCTCCTTAGACTTCTTGGGACACAAGTTGAGTCATGGAACTATGTCGCCAAGTGAAGCTAAGATAGCACAACTTAAGGACACTTCACAACCGCTAACAAAACAACAAGTTAGAAGTTTTCTTGTTCTTGCTAACTACTACAGAAAATTCGTACCAGATTTTAGTGCCATTGCAAGTCCTCTGACTGACTTGACGCGTAAAAATATGCCTACAAAAGTAGTGTGGACTGATGCATGCCAAAACGCTTTTGACACACTGAAATCTAGACTGACTTCAGACTTAATCGTTAAACTGCCAGATTTGACAAAACCATTCTTGTTAAGGACTGATGCTAGCAACACGGGATTAGGAGCAGTGTTATTACAAGAACACAATGACACCAAACACCCAGTTGCATACGCAAGCCGTAAACTCACAACTGCTGAACAGAAATACTCCACCAGTGAAAAGGAATGTCTTGCAATAGTTTGGGCCATAAAAAAGTTCGAGAACTATTTGTACGGGAAAACCTTTGTCATTGAGTGCGATCACCAACCGTTGGCCTTTCTCGGACAGGCGCAATTTATGAACAACCGTTTAATGCGTTGGTCTCTGTTTCTGACACAGTATGACGCAAATATTCATTACATCAAAGGTTCCTTGAATGTTGGCGCCGATTACATGAGTCGTGCTTGATGCCATCAAGTGCCGGTACTGATAGAATGTCGTTTAATCAATTAACTGAACCCTACGGATTCCTTCCTGTAAATATGAAATATCGTTGCACACTTTATTTCTAGGAATGTTGAAATCTTTTTTTGTGTAAATTTTTCTTCATTGTGGACTTCTACATTTTATCATACATAATTTGTAGGAGGCATTTTATCTTTGATAAGATAAACGCCTCAAAAGCAAGGGGGTGTCACAGTCTGATAAAAATGTCCGACTTGGTGACCTACTTGTTTTGTTTACTTCAAATATCGAGATTTGAAACCCTTGGCTCCTTTGTTCAAAGCTCTCCCTTTTCGAGACGCTTCTAGAACAGGTCAAGATGTTATGTAACTTTAGGTCCATTGTCCAGGTTCTCGAACCAACTACATACCTCGCGATCAGTCACGTGATACGCATTATGCTTTTCTATAAATATGGGTACACGCTTCCGTTCCCTTACTGCGAGAACACAACTAGCTATATCCACTGGCTAACTCGGGTCATGCGGCAGCCGACGAGCAGATGAGAACCATACCTTCGACTTCTCATAAAGGTACCATTTTATCTGATAGTATTTTGTATATCTTGATTTAGTATGTATTTGTGCTATGTATTATATTATTTCCATATATGCTTGAGCATGGTCCAGAGAAATGGCTGAAAAACCTATAAGTTATGGAATATAAATTTATTGTAACTCTTTTTCCATTGTAACTTTAATTTATATTGTTTTAATTCACTAAGAGCCAGATGCCTGTGCTCGATATGAATTTCTCATGTAATTCAATTATTGCGTGTAATTTTAATTGTAAATTGTGAAGCGCTTTGCTGTTTTAAATTACCCTTTTGTATGAACATTAATTTAACGTTGTAACTAATTTTATTGATTCATACGTCATGCTGTTAAATGGAACACGCGTGAGACGATTACATTTTTCTAAATCTAATTGTAAAACGACGCGAGGTCGAATCTCTGATTCAGCGCATTTTAACTGGGACATGCTTGAGTAGGAATGTGTTATCTGAATTACATTAGGACACGTTTACTTCCTCAGGTCGGTCCATGCCTTCCTTGGTTTTGGCTTGCTTTGCTTTGGCTTTGCTTTGCCTTTGCCTTTGTTCCGTCTGGTACGAAATGGTCAAGCTCTAAGAGTGAGTTCTATTCCGAGAGTCCACGCCATTGAAAATTCAAGTTCACTAGCTACATAAAGGGACACCTTTCCTAGGCGCCACGTGCGTCGTCGCTCTAGTGAGACTGTGAAAAATAGACTGGCTGACTGAATAAAGAGACCAGGCAGATACAGACAAATCAGCTGAGTATACCTCAGTGTACATTCAAAAATCATAGGACAATTCGATTGGCATTTCGTTGGTTAAACGATAAGGCATGTACGCGCAAAGAATCGAGAAATAGACTATTCGCGCTCGTATTTTGATTATTGTTAACTTGTTAAACTTTATTAAATCTTATTTTCTTTGTTAAAACCTCTTAGTAGTTAATTTTTATGCATAATAGACCTATAGATTTTCTTAGATTGAATGGGGGCGAATGAGCAGAATGTTGATAACGAATGCATATTAATTTAGAGGAATTTAACTGTTTTCAATCTAGCTAAAAGTTCGCAATTTATTAGTTTGTAAATTTGTCGTCTGAACTACAAGACACACTTTTAATTAGTCAAATGGTAAATTGAGCAACCAGTCTGCAAAGGATATGAGAGAAGGTATTAATTATATTTAAAGTCCTTAATTATTCTAGGGCAGGGTCTATAAATAAATACTGGAAACGTAACAGAGGTCGTGACACAGAATTTGTCTGACTCTGTAACAGATAGGATTGGAACTTCTGGACTGCCCAGACATTTCCAAAACATTCTGTGGTGGAGTAAATTTGCCTATTCCTATTTTTATTTTAATTTTAAGTTAAACCCGAGCTGAGAATATGCTAAAAGGTTTGTGCATTTTTCTATAGGTATTAATATTTGTGTTTCAATAAGAAGTACTTAGTGAGTATATTATTCCTACAAATGTTTGTACTAAGCTGCTCCTATATACTGTGCTAATCCTTAACATTGTTCTGATATGCTGTATTTATTATGCAGTGTGCGGGTATCGGGCTAATAAATACCATTGCAGAAAACTGTAAGTTGAGAATGAAATGTAAGAAGGAATGGAGTTATAAAGTAATAAACTGGAGCTTAACTTTGTTTCCTGATTAAATATTTCAGGTAAACTAGCCTTTCTATTTTCTACTTTCTGTGTATGATTTAAATCTCTGGTCTACTGATTATAAATTGCTACGACCGACTGTGGTAGAGGCAAGGAGCAGTGATTAAGTGAAAGAATACACTACACTCCAATGATGTATGGTGGCACGATATGCTGACTAATGTGAAATTTCTAATGCAGAGAAGTTGCTGGAAATCTCTATTTTTATTGCTCTGCTTGAAGGAGTTGATATGGTGAAAAGAAGTGCCCATGTTAGCTAGAGAATAAGAAGCAGAACAATGTTTTAATCTTGCAAGAGGAACCAGTGGAATTGGCGTAATAACGGTGGACAATAATCTTGTTACAGTGTTGCAAAAGCAAGTGGAATACTGTTAAGACAGCAGTTAATTAAGGTTACTATTATTACTTATCTGTAATAACTCCATTTCTGCTCTCTGATAGGAACTATCCTGCAATTTGTATTGACCTTATTGTTGAATTGTGTAGTAAGGAAATTATTTGAATGTGGTTTCATGGAAATATTGATGTAATTTAATCTATTTAATTGTATTTGTCTTATGTAAATTTGATTGTTGATATAATACATTTGTTTTTACCTTATTACACATATTGATAACCTTATGCTGGAGAAGAAAGCGGATGGATATGGGCTCGCTAAATATATATTAAGACTTTTACCACCTACGGAATATTGACAGTTAATGTTTATCTTTATTTTTGTGAAAGAGAGAAATCTTTACAGCACCAGCTTATCCACCAAGTGAGAGAGACGAGTGGTGTCTGAAGAATGATCATTGATAAAATAAATTAAGATTACCGTCACTTGTAATTAGTTTTGGATGATTAATTAATTAATAATAATAATATCCATTAACTAGGCGGCGTCGGTGTCACAGAATTACATAAGCAAGTTCTAGCATAGTGTTTACTTGGGCTGTTATTTTAACTCTGGTACTTACAAAACTATCATCATGTACCCGACATGATTAAATTAATCACATATATGCTGTTTTCTACACAATATATGTGTATATTTTAAATAAATTATTATCATTGCTATTAAATGATAGTTTAGACCAGTGCTGTTGCCGGGGGCGCGATAATTCATCGTGGAAGAGAAGGGAAATTTTCTTTTGTACAAAACCTTGGTTTACTTTAAAACAAGGGGGTGAAAGATCGGCTTCGTCAGTTCTGGGGTGAAGGGTGAAAAATGAATCCGTAAGAGCTGGTTTAGACATACACAGTCGTACATATGTGAGCCTGTGTGTTTGTGTCTTATATTCGTTTCCTTGTCCAGTAGTTTTCTTACTTGCATATAATATTTCAAACTGCCACCGATGCCATCATCAGGATCAGAAGCACTGATGTTTGTGTACACTATTTGTCCAGATGGTGTGTCCTGAAAACACAAACGACACCTTAAAACTAAAATGTGATCAGAGGAAACATTTAACTAACAACGTCTAAGTTTTTAAATCAAACTCAATTATGTAAGCATAATTTTCAGTTTGAAGACATTACACTTTGAAGTGAAGTTAATTTAATTATTTTTTAAGGTTGGTGCCACTTTCTTTTTTGTTTACAGAACAATTAAAGTCTTTTGATCAAATAACAGTTACATTTCCTATTGAAAATTAAATTAGATTTAAATTACTGCAATAGCAAAATGACAGATCGTAATATACAATCCAACATCGTACCGTAAGAATAACTATACTGTATGCAAGCAAACATAAACACACTCTCTCACACACAACCCACATATATCACAACAGACGGTTATGTTTATATGTGTTGTGTCTCTGTCTATATGGGAGCACTGTGAATAAGTGTGTGTCTTCTTTTATGATTGTATGTGTTTGTAGGTACATTAGCTCACATACATGCTTATTAATTTGTCTATGTGTCCGTGTTGTGTGTATGTGTATTAGAATGTGTCCATATTGGAATATAACACTCTACAACACTTAAGTGTTGAAATAAGCAATCCTTATCATAACCATTATAATTAAACTGTGTGGTCCAAAGTTGTGTCTCTGTGCGCTTAAAGGGAGGTAAAAGTACTTTTAAGAAATAAAAATATATTGAATAAGACTGGCCTCATTAGAAATAGGTTCATACAAGTGAATGCGATTCCTGCATGGGGTGTTGTGAATTTTAAATGATTATCTTATGGGGTTTAAATTGAGTGAACTGTTCCAAATGCATCCTTGACGAGAAAATAAATGTCGTAAATTACATGTTAGTAATAAAAAATCTCCAGTCCCTGTCAGTAACTATTAAGAAAGACACATTGCTTATATTCTTTGCCATGTCAATGAATGAACAATGTACAGCGGGGCACCACAACGGTAATACGGTAATACGATGTACAGGAATGTTGCAATCACAGAGTTCTAACAGATTGGAGAGTCAGGGCTGTAAACTCAAGAGATAATTATACAGTAATATATTTGCGATTTTAATGTTGTTGTACTATGGAGTCAATTGTATATTGTATTGGTGGATCAGTTGGTTGATCGATATTTGATGCAAAAAAAGACATTATCATAGTCTGCAGCGATTACTGCCTCTTTGAAACACAGAGCACCTTCTATTATTTTCTTGAAAGCATTATCATATTGCATCGTGCAATAACAAAATATAATACAATACAAACGCCAAATCGTTTTATACCTTTAAACACTCATGCGTAGAGAAACATATTTCTTGTATTAAATAATACATATCTTTTCTTTTGATTCATTTAAGAACAGACTTAATATTGTAAATACATATCTATTCATTATGACACTTACCTCTTTGAGATCTATATTGTATGGAAGATTTTCAAACCGTGGATGCACATCGTTAACATCTTGGACAAACATATTCATGGCAAATGATAAAGGAAACTAAAGAAGATTGGAAAGAAAAAAAATAATTAGTAGTATTATTTCAATTTGAAGCAGTAATGTTCGTTCGCGTATAATGCACGATAATTATATTAGTGAAAATTAATGAATACAAGTAGATTTACTGATATCACTAAAAGATCTTATACGTTCATTAAACTATTATGTTATTACTATTACTAAACCTGTTTCATAATAGCATTTATAATGTGATTTTAAAATCGTAGACATACTGATGTAGCTACTTCAGCCCCATTCACTATTACCATCTCTACCAACACCACAACAACTTTAGTCCCTCATTTGCCTCATCACGATTTGGTTTCTGTATTTTGATTTGTGAGTTTTGAGACGAGAAAAAAGTGTCTTTCGTATTCATTAAAACTTTTTTTTAAAAGTTTGTTATATTTCAGTTTGGGCTTTAATCAAAGGCTCACACGCTTCATATCGTATTGAAACATAAACTCGTGTGCGTAGCAGTGAAAGTGCAAAATATGCGTGTGCTTGTGAGTGTGTCTGATACCAAATTTTAAGAGAATTAAAGTATATGTGCATTACTATGGAACTTGAAATGTGCTAATTGAAGTATTGGGTTACATATTATGACAAATCAAGACAGTAAAGGTATTATTTAATATAATTATATTTGAAAATATTATTTTAATGACTAATTATGATATTAATTACAATAGTTACTTACAGGTCCACTTGCGTCCGCGGTAAAACTGAGTATGTATGACGTTGTTGTCTAAGAAAAATAATATAATAAATGCAAAATATATAATGTTATTTGCAAGAATAACCACTTTTAATTCAGAGTGTTTGCATTAAATAATAGTACAATAATTTATAATAGAAATTTAAATATGAATATTACATACTTGTTCTTAGACATTTACCATGTCAAGTAAAGTTTTAGACTGAGAAAATAACATTATGAAAAGGCGATCTAGAGGTGCGATATTTTTTGTAATAAACGAAACGTACAGTAGATAAATAGATAGATAGATAGACAGACAGATAGATAGATAGACAAACAGACAAACTGACAGACAGACAGACTGACAGACAGATAGATAAATAGATAGATATATAGACAGACAGATAGATAGATAGATAGATAGATAGACAGACAAACAGACAAACAGACAAACAGACAGACAGATAGATAGATAGATAACGCCATCTTCTTAATAGTTATGATCATTATTAATTAATTACTCATCCACAATTAATTACAAGTGAAAAGTATCATAATCTATGTTATTAATAATTCTACATAAGACACCATTTGCCTCTCTCACTTGGCGGATATGCGAACGTTGTCATCGTTTTCTTTTTTCCACAATATTATAGACAAATCATGACGCTGATGCCACTTAGTTAATGGATATTATTATTATTATTATTAATAATAATAATAATAATCGTGACGGAAATATGCTAATTACGTAATTAATTAAATTAATATTAATTAATTTTGCTAATTTTTCAAATTCTTAAATCAAATTTTGATTTGAATGTCACAATTCAAATCTGAGTGGAATTGGTTTGACGTAAACAACGCTGACCCACATCCACAAATGAAAGGAGTTAGGATTATAGGTCACTAATTCTTACATAACATGGGCATACTTCTGGCACCTCACACACTCAGTCTATTATGTGCGTGCATTCAACCATAACTATGGAGTCAATAGGCACAGGAACAAAAACAAGTCCTAGGCAGAGGGCTAAGAAATTCTCGAAACTTCCATGACCTCTGAAAACACATAAAAGAGCACTCTTTTACACAACTTTGGGGTCCCATGCACGGCTCATGGTTAGAACTGAAGAAAGGTATGTCCGATATAGAGATTGCGTTGTAACTGATTTTTAACATTTACTTTTTGAATATGTTGAATTATGTTTCTTGTAAATATTATAACAAGTTAAACTATGATGCTCTTATTTTCGTTTAAATAAAGAATCAGATAAATTAATTGTTAAAAGGAATTGTAATGAGAAACGAAAATGAAAGTACAGATTGCAGAAATTTAAAACATGATTCTGATGTGCGCCATTACACTAATTCGTTGCAGTTCAAGCCGTTCTGTATTGGATGGAACGTATGTCCCACTTTTCTGGTCGTCTTGGTTTGACAACAGTACTGCCACTTGGCCTGCTGAATGTGTTAAGGGCCAGTGTGGCATAAAATTCTTGGTTGGATTCCGTATGTATAGGGGCCATCAAGGGAGACAGTATTACGAAGTGAGCTGCAGCAAGAGCATGAGTCTGACTCGCTTGTAATTACGAGGATAACTATCCAACCCAGTGTGCACTGAACTGTGAATAACTCTGATTATATGTTATTCAGTGCCAGTGAAAGGATTCTATATAATGTGCTAAACTTTTCATGGACAAATTGTGTTATGTACAATTTACGGAACATTCATTTAACATCACCAGGCGGGCTAAACCACGAGACATTCAATTGCCAGCCAAAACCTGCTGAGAACGAGGCTACTGCTGAACAAAGGCCATAATCAGGTGATTCAGATACATGAATTTTCTGTGTAATCTGTACATGTTTCTGTGATTTTTTCATTCCTTTTTCTATTTCTGATTCTTCTATGAAATTGCTGTATTTTTGACTCACTTGTTACTATCTAGTTGGCTTATTTATGTAGAGGATTTATGTAAGCCTAACTAAAATTGTATTGATGTTATTCACATGAAATTCTCTAATAATTATTCTAGAGGACTGTATTGGTATATCTTTTCATTAATTGTATTCTGGAAGTCTTAGGAGATTTGCGATTTAGAAATCGCCTAGTGCGTGATTTTGAAAACTCAATGTAAATTTATTAAAATTGTTATCTTTATTTCTTTTAATAAATTGTTTCCTTTAAACTATTTACTCCTTCATTTTATTTGGGGAGGTACATGTGAGATGATGGGTGGAGGCTGCCAATGACGTAATACAAGTGAGATGACGGTCTATACACATGTTTTAAAATAGTTCCCATCGTCGACAACGACGAGAGATTTGTGGTAGGGCCGGAATAGTGACAGAACTAGTAAGATAAATGCAGTGTAGTCACTATTCTGAGACAGGTAACACTTGGGAGACGGTCAATGACTGACGGACTACTCAAGGCTTGACCTAGTCACTCTCAGACCGCGCAAGACCCTTAAGGAGGTATACGTTTATGTTTACATAGTCAATCGTAAAAACAGTTCAACAATAGAGTTAATACAATTCACATAATAGTTCTATCAGAGAATATAAATGGATTTATTAGAGGTGATTATAGTATTTTAAAATTACATAGATTAAAGCGCTTTTTTCCACTGATTTTTACTTGCTTTTGCAAACATGTCAAAATGTCACAATGTCTTCATCAACATGTGTCTCTGTCCACAATTTTTGGAAACTCTGGCATGCTATTTCATTGAATCAACTTGAGAGCTCCCTTTGCGATGTCAGTTCCTTCAAGCAGAACAAGATTACAGTAATTCTGTTAACTTCAATATACTAGAATTTTCTCACTGTACTTAGCCTACTTTGCCATGATACATCAAGGTGTATAGAGTACTCCCCTTACCTTACACACACTGCAACATACATTTCCCATGTCTTCCCGGTCATTCAGGTTTATAACAGTCAACACGAGAAAGATAACTGAAAACTAGAAAGGCTACTTGCTCACTTCAAGATATAATTAAGGAGCAAACCTAAGTTTCCAGTTTATCACAGTATAACTACATTATATTACAACCCACTGTCAACTTACGGTTTCATGCTACAGTATACATTAGCCCGATACATGTATTTGACATAATAAATACATCATATCAAAACAATGTCAAGGGTCAACATACCAAATACGAGAGGATTAGTTCAAACGTGTAGAAATAAAAGTCAACTCACATAGTACATCTCCAGACAAACATAATATATCAACTGCCAAGTTACATGAATAGTCTATTCTCTCTCCATCAGTCAGTTTAACTCACGATCAAGCTGGTCTCGTTTTCGTAAGTTATACCTATTGGATAATAAAATCTCCTCACCCATTTGGGGTGGTTTGCATTATATCAGCTATTTCCAGCATATTCTCAACTCAAGTGTTTACCCCAACACTGACACAAAAATATAAACATAAGGAGTGCCCGTGGTCGGGTTACTTTGACAATATTTCAATGTATATAGCAATTAAATTTTTAAAATAGGGAGGGGTAAATTTACTCCACCACACATTTACTACCACATAATATACATATAACACTTTGAATGAAAAAGATTACTTGACATAAATATGTCCACACAACCACGTTCGAATAATTTCAACAACTATACAGCCTTATATCCTTATACAGAATTCAACAGATCAGTGTCAATTCAAATTATCAGAATACAGAAATGGATTTATTAAAGGTAAGCAATACTAAATTGTATATAACATGGGTTCAGCACTGCCTCAGTAGCCTTTCATGAACTTTCTGTAAAAATGTCACAAGTTTATTGTTCGCATTATTACTGTCAGTTCCATTTGTTTCTCTTACACGTTTGGAGAACACTGATGAGCTGCTATTCTCTTGAGGATAATCTTGGCCTTGTCCCATATTAGCTCCCTCAAACATAACAACAATTGTAACAAAAATTCCACGATGTAGTAGGGATACCTTGCCACCATACATCGACGGAATGCAAATTATTCCTTTCACTTACACACTGGGGTCAATACTTCTTGCGTACAGTGCAGTCATAGCGGTTTATAAATCCACAAACATTGAGATTCCGGTAAAACAAAACAAATCAGGAAACAAATGCTAAGTTGCCAGTTTATTCATTTTTAAATCCATTCTCTCTTTACATTCAAGTCTCAACTAACAGTTTCCTACAACAGTATTTATTAGCCCGATACATGCACATAACATAATAAATAGAGCATATTAATTTTACGTGCATGTTCTCCAGAAACAATGTTAAGTGTTTAGAATGCTACATATAAGCATCATAGTTTACAATTAGTTGAAATAATAATCTGCTCACATTATACATCTCTACCTAAAATTAAATTTAACATGTCGATAGTAAAATGCATGAAATATTTATAAGTCCATTCTCTCTCAATCAGTCAGCTACATCACTATTAAGATACTGGCCACCATAATGCCCGAACTTCTTGCAACACCAAATTCAAGTGATCAGACAATAGAACTTTCTACAGCAAGTAAACCTTTCATCTCAGCACATTAGCTGGTCTCATTCTCATAAATCTTAACCATTGGACAATGAAAACTCATCCTGTTGGAACTGATTTGGATTGCATCAGCAATTTTCTAGCCTAATTATTTTCAACTCGAGTTGCTTCCTCCAACTCTGACACTTACAAAAATGCCATCAAAAGGTACAATTATCTCCAAAACTGATAGATAGAGAAATATATAGATTTAAGGAGATGCCATTCAATTTATTATTTCGTGAGTGCATAATAGTTTTATTGAAGGTCATATTAAATCATTTTAACTATTGACTTTCTCCTTCCTCTGTTGTTACATTTCTATTCATTAATGTATTGTAATTTCCTTAATATTTCTGAATAGTGTCGAACTCACTTCTCTGTCTAAGATTGTGTTGAGAATAATACTCCAGTTTCCAGGTATGGCAGATTCTTTAATCAAAACAATAGGTGTTGATCCTGTTATCACGTCAATATGCCGCAAACCTTCTGGATCAATTGCCGTCAACGATCCTATAATACTACCTGGAGTGTAAAGTGGATATATTTAAGATTTGCATCTCAAGATAGATATATAGATAGATAAGATAGATAGATAAGATAGATAGATAAGATAGATAGATGGATGGATGGATGGATGGATGGATGGATGGATGGATAGATAGATAGATAGATAGATAGATAGATAGATAGATAGATAGATAGATAGATAGATAGATAGATAGATAGATAGATAGATAGATAGATAGATAGATAGATAGATGAGTGCACGTGAATCCATTTACATTTATGTATTGTTCATAACATACCTATAGGTACGTCTTCCTTAACTGTAATGTACAGTTTATAACATACCTATGGGAACGTCTTCCTTGACTACAATGTACCTTGGACTATTTACATCCGGCGGTAGACCACTAACCAATGTAACATCTGTAAAACAAAGTATGGTTTATTACTTATTTGTGCTTTATTTCCTATCATTATGTTATTCCAGATGAAAAAAATATGAAAATGATACTTTTGAAAACGTGCATGCAATCGTTACTACGTACGCTATCATACTGTGACGTTACGAGGAGCACCCTCGTCACAATTCGCTTTATTCGTTTGTAAAGTTACGTAGGAACATTCTTGTCTACCAAAGCCTATATGTACAAGTCCAAGGCGCTCTAATCATTTCTTAGAGTGATTACACCAGAACTTATTTTAACTCAGACAAGCCATTGGATTGCAATAGTTATCTTGATATTTAGCCTTTAACCACGTGACTAGGTATATTGATTTGAAATAAATTCAGGAAGGTCGTAACTGCTAGATTCAGATGTACGATTTTTCTTTAGGAAGTGAAAGTGCAATAGATACATCTTGCTCACTGATGACATTCTCGAAAAGATTTAAGATGAGAGACACGATGATAAGCTTGTAGAAATACAATTGTAGAATTGATGCCATTTAGATTTTTGTAAATTTTAATATTTCTACTTTTTTTTTTAGGAAAGCGATTAACAAAGCATTTGTTTTATATAATCTAAAGTATTAATCTTTCTGCACAATTAATCATTTGGACGATATGTAATTTGATTATTGAGAACCTTAAACGCTTGCTAAATAACATTTGACTTTTATTTAAAATGTATGCAATTGCTATCATTAATACTAAATCAATGAAATAAAGTTTATATTTGCAAGTGAGTATATCTATAACTGGTAGACGCTCGCGAAGTGAACCGAAATATAAAAATAATATAGATTAAAACTAGTTACATTGCCATTTAGCTTGCCATTTAGCTTTGTTTGGCTCTACATTTATAGCCGCATACGTTTCTTTACTATTCATTTCGTTGCAGATAATATCGGCGGCAAATTTTCAACTGATGCCCTTCTGATGGCAAAACTGAACCACAGACACGGAATTCAAATACCCACTAAAAATCACTCCTCTCGAGATATACCGAAATATTATGCAAATGAGTCGAATAGCTGCGCAAGATATCCTTGCAAATAATTCCTTGTTCATTTTTTACTTTTTGTATATTTTGTGTGACGTTAGGATAGGAAACTTTGTTATTTGATTAATTTTCTTTAATCATTAAATTTAATGAACCATGGAATGAATTAATGAACTGTCGGTTACTGGTGCTAATCTACCATAAATAAAACTTACTAGGGTTCTGTGACGTCACTTCTGAAAGAAGGCGCAAGCTACTAATGGGTTCTGTGACGTCAGTTTTGAAAGAAGGAGCAAGCCACTAGTAAACTCAGATGAAAAGGTTTGTGTGCTCCTTGTGGCAGATTACCACTATGTACGCTGTCCAACATAGTGTCTAGTTTTGGTATGATACACTAGCACTTATGTAACATGGCATGTTATTAATAGTGGCCAGATTGTAATACCCCGTGAGAATGATGTTAGTCTGACAGTAATAATGATGGATGATAATAATTAGTTAATAATTTATTAATTAATTATAGAACCACTCACTTCCTACTACAGACAATTATATTTTGCAATATTAAATAAGGGGCAATTAAAACGTTCTACTTCCATTACTATTGCTGCTGCCTAGATACGTGACTGCTATTGTGTTACTTCTGTTATGACGATAGTAAATACAAGCAGTAATAATTCAAAAATGTTAACGAGAAGTTCGATATGCGCTAGCAATAAATTCTACTCATTACAACCACTATAACATATCCTGCTGTTAATATAACATGACAACGGTGATTTTGTTGATGTTAAAAGTATGAAAGTCTTGTCTAATGATTTCGTCAACAACGACGACGATAACTAACAGATGATGATTAGTATGATAATAAAGAAAATTGGAAATGTATCAGCGTACTACAATAACGAACGTACAGTTAAGAACAGAAAACGTTCTTTATTGCTTAATACAAACAATAAAAATGGAATTAGCAATAAAAAACAGTTCAGTAAGCATACCGATATTATTACGATAAGATTTTTTAATCATTAAAATACTTACGGATACAAACAAGGAAAAGAATCACAAAGTCCTTTAACCACAAGAGACGTTCCATAGTAGACTCTCCTTTTATTTACCTGTGTGGATTTATTAAAATATTATAGATAGACATATAGATATACAGACATATAGATAAACTGTCAAATAGACAGAAAACAAACTGATGGATGGGTAGATAGATAGATAGATAGATAGATAGATAGATAGATAGATAGATAGATAGATAGATAGATAGATAGATAGATAGACAGATAGTGTGAAAGGAAAAAAATTCTAATTAACTCAACTCAGTTAATTAATTTTAATATATTTAATTAATATTTAAATTAATATATGCAAAATTTAACTCCAAAATTTTGCTATTTTAAATATATGAGAGTTGAGAGTGAACAAACAACTCTGACCCAGATTTACGTTCCTCACTGCTGATTCCGGTTTTAATGAATTGCGTCTTATTGTTCAGTAATATTTTGTGCATGTATCCATCTTTGGTTTCACACGAAAGAAGAAATATATCCGATGCAGATAAGACAACTTTCCCATTAGTCTTTATTCTGAGAAAGTTTTCAGTCGTTCTCCGCCAAAGGCGTTAAAGTCAGCACATGAATACTACTTCGCCTTAGAAAATATAAAAAGCGTCGTTTTGTGTGGCAGACGAAAATAGCTGACAGGAGCGTTATCTTGAAATATTTGGTTATAAAGGTCAAATAGGTTGGGTTTTTTTTTTGCGCATGCAATTGATATGATATACACATGTGTAACGTAAGGTATATTTGTTTGTGTATGTATGTATGTATATATATATGAAAGCATGTATGATTTTATAATTATATAATTTTAAAGAGGAATATGACAGACGTAAAAGATGGGGAATAACTGAAAAGTAAAGGAATACGGGACGAAGAGAAAGGGGAAGTATAGACTGAAGGAGGAGTGTGTGTTTATCTGTTTGTTTGCGTGTATGTTTGAGTTTATTGTACATTCTAATAAACCCTTATACTACGTTTACATGTGCAATACCAAAGACATAGACGTGACCGTAAATAATTTATCATGACAACACAAGAAGTAAAGTCATCACAAAGGCAAATTTTCAGCAGTGATAACATTGTATGAACGTATCAGAATTAAATAATGTGTTTGCGTGCGTGAGAGTGGGTATAAAATTATTTGTTACCTTGTTTTGGCACGATATATTTTCCTGTGTGCATTAGAATGTTGTTGAACCATTGATTATAGAATGTCTCCAACACACGATTACCTATGCTTCTAAACTTGAAGGGCCGAAACGTGATTCGTTCTCGTATGGCCTTGATAAAGTCAATCTGTTATGTTCCCAACTGAATTTCATAAACATTTTTTATTCAACTAATCAAAGGTATAGAGAAATAAAGAAATTATTCGAAAACTAGAGTACAAATCCTTTGTAAATGCAGTAAAGCATGGATAATATAACTGACATGAAAAAGCATTTATAAGTCACGAAACTTTAGTGTGCACTTGAAGACGAGCAATAGTTAACGGGTGGGTATATAAGTGATTAAATTTGAACATGAGTCAAGTTTAATTATAGAGTGGCAAAAAGAAGGATGGGGCTGGCTCTCTGGATAGGGGGGTGCCTAAATAGATAGATAGATAGATAGATAGATAGATAGATAGATAGATAGATAGATAGATAGATAGATAGATAGATAGATAGATAGATAGATAGATAGATAGATAGATAGATAGATAGATAGATAGATAGATAGATAGGGAGAAGAAATCCAGTGTCGTTCAAACCAGCTCTTTGTACAAAAAGTTGCTAACAGGTTATGATGTGACGTTTTTATACCTGGGTGCAGGCAGGCTTGACAAAAGTGAATCGATTTCCAGAAATCCGTTGAGAATATTCTGTTATTTGCTGCGGTAACACCATCGATTGGCGGTAATTCAGAGAAGAGAAATTTAGTGTGTAGAATACTGAGTGTTTGTTACCATACGTCAATGGAGTGCACTGTGTTCCTTACACTTACACACTGTGGTAGATACTTCTCATGTCTACAAGGGTCATAGCGATTTATAATCAGTATACCAGGAGATTCAGATAAAACAAGGAAAGACTGTTTTTTCCCTGTAATATATATTCGGGGAACAAATCTTTATTTTCCAGTTTATTAATTTTGATCTCCATTCTTTCTTACATTCAAGTCACAACTTACACTTTCCTGCAACAGTAATTTTTAACCCAATACATATATACAGCATAATTGTTTATGAACAGGTTCACTAGAAACGTTAGTTTTTTAGCATACTACATGTAAGCATCACACATTTTAGAAATAATAGTCTACTCACATAATACATCTCTGCGTTAAACTCAAGTATAGCATATCAAGTTCATTCTCTCTCAATAAGTCAGTTAATCACAATTAAGCCTTTCATGACCAGTCTTATTGTAGATAGAAATCTCCACATTATGTAAACTTTTGATCTGGTCTGATTCTCATAAATCTTAACCATTGGATGATACACTCTGCTCATCCACTTGGAACTAGTTTGGATTGCATCAGCAATTTCTTATATATTCTCAACTCGAGTTGTTTACTCCAACTCTGAATCTTACAAAACTACAATCATAAGGAGTGCCCAAGGTAGGATCGCTTCGACAATTTAACAATGTATACAACAATTAAGTCTAGAAATAGAGATGGGTAAATTTTCTCCACCACACTGTGATTCCTTCCTTTGTCATCTACTCTAATCCTTTTGACTGCACATCAACTCATCAGACATAATCCTAATCCCAATCAACTCTTGCATTGCATATTGAAGTGTTCACTCGCTATCCGGAAATTTGTGTTTCCGTTCATAAACAACATAGATAATAGACTACAAAATAAATGCATACCTCTTCAATTTCTAATTATATATTTCAAATAATTAAAATTTAATTACTACATTTAGATTTTTTTAATGAATACGAAATTAAATACCCATGTCGTTACACGTACGTTTAGAGTAAATTAGTTCATAGTCATGAACGAAATGTTCAAATTAAACATATCCAAAGACACACACTTCTGCATATTTAAAAAGAAACAACTTAAAATGAAAAGTAGTTTGTAATAACAAAATAATCTAACTAATAAAGAGATACGTTAATTCTAGTATCAAATAGACAAGCACGTGATATAAATGTGTCTACCTGAAACAGTGAAAGGTTATGCTGTTCTTGATCCATGGTCAAACTACGAGCCGCCTACATCCCTGCAGGACGAAGGTCAAGGATCAGGCAGAGTAGGGTTCAGCGAAAAATATGGCGACCGCTCTCTCACATCAATATAGAAGACGCTGTTCTGGCCCTGTTTCTAAGGAGGATTCTATTAAAACATTCTCTATAGCTAACAGGAAAAAATGTGGTTTGTCATCAGGTGAAAAATTAGAATTTTAAAAATATTTAAACATAGTGATGACTTTATATTTGTGTAAGAAAATAACATAATGTCGAACACATAAACACACACGCACGCACGCACGCACGCACGCACGCACACACACACACATACACACACACAATATATATACATATTGACCAATTAAAAATGAAGTTGTTTTTGCTTGTCTTACATTAGAGACTGTGGTTTCAAGTGCCCTCCTCAAAAGCCATGTTTTATTGTAAATATAAAATATTATACATTGTGGCTATTTTAACAATACAATAT
Source organism: Sinotaia quadrata (assembly GCA_028829895.1). Taxonomy (NCBI): domain Eukaryota; kingdom Metazoa; phylum Mollusca; class Gastropoda; order Architaenioglossa; family Viviparidae; genus Sinotaia; species Sinotaia quadrata. The sequence continues at coordinate 12,682,517 of CM054182.1, forward strand.
TACTCTTCGTCATTGGTGCTTTATTTAAAGTGCAACATTTATAACATTTCTGATGTCTTTCCGTCATATTATGCCGTCCTTGCAATCGTCTGTGAGGATAATTAAATTTCTTTTAAAAAAAAAAAAACATATTGCGGCATGGGTGTAAGGTCCGTTTACACTTTGAGTTTAATGTTTGAGTAGCACAGTAGTGTATGAAAGCTTAAGCTTATGTCTTTTAATATATTTTATAGAATACTCACCAGTTTGGAGTTACAGATGGAAGGCTTCATACTCTGATTCTTGTACTATTTCTGGTCTGGTTCGTAAACTATGCGCATTTTGTAATCATTCATGAATTTAAATGAATTTTATAGAAACTTTTAAAGTTACTGGAAGAAGATTAAAATCGTACATTAAAATGCCATAAGAAAATGATAGAAATATATAAAATGAAATATATTTTCAGCATCTAGAAAATACATATATTCTCTATAAAAAATAAATGTTATATCACCCACAATTTCATTTTTCTTTGTAAAGGAACGAATTGACACATATGGAAGCACGCATCTATTAAGGTCCACACATACAAGCAAACACACACACAACCTCAAGTTTAAGCATATTTGCATTAAAAAGCAGGTTTTCTTTTTTTCCCGGCATGTTAAAACAGTACTTTTTTTAATTTGATCGTTCCCCTTGATAAAGAATCATCATGAAAAACAATATTGTAGACATTATTAATAAAACTTGGTAAAGAGGATCTTTTACACACACGTATAAGTAAATAAGAGAGATGGAAGTTGTAGAACATATTTAAATGGAAACTCGGACTTCACAGATATAAGCAGTTATCAGATAAAAGACACACTCATAGATGTATTTTGTTAGTTATTGGTATTCTAAATGCAAAGAACAACTGCAAGACAATTTCTTTTATACATCAATAATTATCAACTTGCAATAAAAGATGGAAGAAAAAACCTATTGACATCAGTAATCATCACAAGGCAAATAACACATAAAATTAAATTCATAAATGTCAGTAATTATCAACATACCAAAATCAGATGAAGGGCATGATCATAAATGACAATGATTATCAACAATAATTTTCAGATGAAATAAAATTGTTATGAGTCAAGAATCTACTGTTTATTCTAACATGAATTTAAGAAATGTCGAGCCATTAACTTAACACACTCAATCAGAAATAGTTCTAAAAGACCAATAGAAATGCAATAATAATAATAAATGGAAATTATAAAATGTAACCTTTAACAGGTTTACAAAATAACCCATCATATAAAGTTGATAATCAACTTTCAATCAAAATAAACATGGAACCATTTGTCATAAAATGACCCACCCTCCATATATACAATGCAACATAGTATAAACATAATTATGCTCATACATCAGTCACACATATCGCGCGCTAAATCAAGCATTATGTAAGACCTCGCTATCGCACCAGCTGACGACAAATAATTTGCCCGGAGCGCCTTGACATGTAAGGGATGAAGATGGCGCCCTTCAAACAGCGCTTTATATTCTTGCTAAGTCATAAATGAAGTGCTGTATTAGTCTACGCACACGCGTTGGAGTGTAGTAGAGATGTATATAGTTTGAAAAGAATAGATTATACTTTGTATTTCGTTATCATGATTGATTTTACTGTAAATGCATGTTTTGTGATTAATATGTGTGTGAGATTGCTTTTTCCAATATATCTCCAGGATAGCTTTCAAATTTATTTTGAACCTAATCTGTTAAATTGCAGGTTAGCAGTATGTTATATTAAATCTAAATGTGTGTGCATTCAATTGATATTGAAATCAAAACGTTACTTGTAGGCATTTAATAGTAATTTGTGATTTGTAAGTAAAGTAAGGAAATCTGCAGAGGTCAGAAGAACCCGTTTAAGTGGCCAGTTCTTGACTTTCATGCAGGGGATATTTTTAGCCACCAGCATTTCCAATATTGGCGTGCTAGGGTGGGAAAAGAAGGCCGGATATATGTCGGATGGGTTTATTTTCAGAAATCATTAAATCTAAATATATAATATTTGCTAATGACGTAGCTTTCAAAGCACTGAGCAAGTACTTCGTCATGAACAGAATGCACTTAAAGTACTCAGTCATTCAGAATCAAGATGCTAAATGCGAAATCTGACGAAACAGAACCAAAAGAAAAAATACAACTGATTTCTGTGCTAACATTAATTTATCACGTAAACACCTGTGATTGTTGTGTTGTTTCAGTTTTGAGTGAAAGAGAACGCATATCAAGCTGTACTAAACTGAGGTTTGTTGTAGATTTCTTCACTAATAATTGTGCAAAGTATTATTCGTTAGGGCACAAAACAGAGCAACCATTCATCCCACTTCTAAAAGTAAATCGTGCGTACATTGATAATAAATATAAGTGGCATTATTATGGTTTGTTTGTGTGTTTGTTTTTTATTCTGAAACAACTTCTTTCACTAATATTACAAAAGAAGTTAAAAGTTTATTTAACTCAGTAGAAGGCAGTATGTGATCTAACTATTACTCTGCACATATTCACTCACACACACCATTTCACTAATATTACAAAAGAAGTCAAAAGTTTATTTAACTCAGTAGAAGGCAGTATGTGATCTAACTATTACTCTGCACATATTCACTCACACACACCCTTTCACTAATATTACAAAAGAAGTTAAAAGTAAAACAATCTCACCTGATATGAAACTTGTTGTCACGTTGTTCAGTACACAAGTACATCCATCAACATTTACGCCATCCATAGAAACACTCTAGAAGTGAAAGAAACGCTGATTTAGAACAGAATAAAATGTGACTTACTAAAATGAAATGCAGACAAACGTGTTCATCAGCTTCAGATCATTTCCTGCTTTTGATAACATTTTGCTGATTATTAAATTTCATGATGTATGCAGCATGTATTATACACAAAGCACATCTTTAATATGATAATTGCAAAATTTTAATTTCTATTATAATTATTTCAAACTAGAAAAGTAATTTCATTTTTTTGCACAGATAGGTACACAATATTGTATATTATTTTACAGGTATCCCTATTTTATTTCTTTCCAAACGTACTGACGACACTAAATGTGCACACAATTATTTGCTTATCTTCCGATCAGTTATTTTAAAGCATATGTTAATTTAAATTATATGGAGATTACAAAATTATTCGGTGAAAGAAGGTGATTTACTGTTTCATTTTTTTCCTTCTTCTTTAACTATGTTCAAGTACTTTATCATCGAATATCATCAGCAGTTATTATGTTTGCTGATAACGACTAATATTAACAGAAATAGAGTATGTCATAGTATTTAACCTTGGATTACAAACACGCGCTATCAACGTATTTATTTGTGGTATACATGTTCAGGTGAAAACGAATATGCAGCGGATTTGCGGTATATTGTTACAACTTAATATTAGATGCAGTAAAAATATTTATGATGAAAATATTTATTTCTAGCAATACATACACATACGAAATTGGTTTGGTTTGGTGTGCCCGGGAGCGTTTTATGCTAGCGGCATTTAGTAAGTAATGACTGAGTTGCATCCCTTTATCTTTCAATACACCTCAAGTCTCAGACAGTCTTGTTTCTGTTTTTCATGAGTCCTTGTGTTCAGATGATCTTAATTGTATTTAGTATTTGCTATCTATACTGTGTCTGAAATTTATTGTTATTACTATATGCCATCTGCAACTTGAGTTATTATCTGACAAAGGTTGCAATTAACTGTGTCTGTCTTGCGCGGATAACACGTCATTTCCTTACCTGAATGGACAGAACTTGATACGAAGTCTTTAGATTCTGAATTAAATCATTTGCTTGATTCATTTGCCTGAAATAATAAACCAATGAATAATCAGCTAAAAGCACAATAAAGAGTGATCATACATCTTATACCTTCAATTGTGTAAAACGTTCAAATTGTCTGTCTGCACACTTTATTTTCTTTAATATTCAATATTCTTTTTCTTTTCCTATTTTTTCTTTCTCTCCACGTCCCCCAAGTAACATGTTCGCAGACCTTTCTTTCAAACATTCCGTATAGTGTTAGTCATGATACAGGCTTTGCAATATGTTATATATATATTTTTTTTACTTCGTGCACTTTTTCTTGAATTAACATTAGCCTGTGTGCAGTCGTGTCGTTTCAAGTTCAAAGTACACGTCTCGCTTGAATAGGTGTGTCAAGCTCTTGTCATGGTCATGGACAGTTAATATTCCTCTCCCTACCCCCGGATTTTGCAAGTGCAACTCTGATTTTAAAAGGGTCCAAATCATAAGTGGAATGAAGGATTAATACAGTTTCAGATGCCTGTTGATGGTCGTTGAGTGATTGTTGTTAATGTGTGGATTTGCTGATTTGCTGAGTATTGTATGGTTGATGATGGTTGTTTGGTATTGTGTAAAATTGATATGGAGCGTGGTAGGATGATGATTGGTGGTTGATGGGTGGTCAGATTCTATATGTAAAGTATTCTACTTTCCCCTTTTATTTATTAGACGAGAGTAATGATCTGACCGTCATGGACACTGTTTTCAAATTATGTAAAATTTGCTTCTTCTCTGGTGTAATTCGTTGAAATAAATTAAGACAAATAAGAAAACCTACTGTAGAAGCATGCTGGCCTCTAACATCGTGTCATTGGGCGTTACAGCATGGATCAATAATTGTGACCTAGGAGACAAATACACAAATGGTAACGTTTTAATCAATTAATAAGCCAATAAGACCAGACACTACAATTATCAAGACAGTTTGAATACTATTTTCCAAACACTCAGTAAAATAAACACTTTTTTACCAGAATATAATCACCTTTGAATGCTAATAAAAACTACACGACAATAAACAAACCGACCATGAGAAAAAATGATTTCTTTCTATCTCATAAATCTTAAACGCAGACTTGAATATCATACATTTAATTCAGTTAATATCGAAGGCATTTAATTGCGAGACAAATCATGAGTACCTTTCTCTTCGTTCTAAATACTCTTTATCTAATGCATGTTGATTCACTTTTGCGCTTAACATCCCCACCCTAACAATTCATGCCGCCATTAATCTAACCTTAATCCCTCCAAAATTACAATCCCGTTAAATGAATCAAACAAATTATTAAAACAGTTGAGTCACGTCATTAACCTTGATGTTCAGAATGATCACCATGGTTACTTACTTGGAAGGATCTACGTTGCCATTGGTGTCAAGAAACGGTTTAATGTCATCAGCTACAATGTCGTATCCTGTCTGCTGCGATATGTCTCTGAAATATATGCGTTATGCAGTAAAAGACATTGACCTTTTTAAAGCAAAGTGAACTGATTTCTTATTCATTATTTTGATAGTGAAACACGAGTATCACCATTATGTGGAGCGCAAATTAAAACTAATATTAGAGACCAATAACACTGTACCTCATTCCAAAACCATCCGTCTGAAAGTGGACTGCTCATAATCAATTTATTTATTTATAAAAAATAATTATTTAAAAGCAAAGCATTATTAAGGACTGTATACCAGAGGAATGTTTTCCTATTAAAAGAGTGGGAAGGTGGGGAGATAATAAGTTTGGATTGTGTCAAAAACGAAATGTATTTCAGCCATTATGGCCCTACGCAAAACAAGAAAAGCGTATGTATCATATTTCAATACACAAACCTGACTATATTAAATTGGTTTGTTCTGAGCCGATCTTCTGTCTCGAAAAGTGTTATTCTGACAAGTTTGTCCTCGCCAACAATGTAAATCTGAAAAGATATAAATGTAATCTACCATTCTACCAATGTTGGCAATTCAGCAAGGTTCGTTATTTTCAAACCTGAACACCATATAGGTGGCTGTGGTTCTTAGTATATCATAATGTGTAAAGCATTTGGACCAAACATAACACAAAGGAAATATTGATTATAAATGAAAATAATGACATACGTTGTAAAATGTTGGGAAGAAAATAATTTACTATTTGTTGCCACTATTATTAGACAATAATAGCGTCTTCAATTAGTGATGTGCATCAAGCATTATAATGAACAACCAAATTTCACATGAATAACAAACTGTAAAACTTACTGTATTATTAGAAAATAGTAACTTTATTTACCTAAATCATGCATGAAACATTATAATGAAGAATCAAATTTCATCTGAAATTTATAAAATTGTAAACCTGACTGTACTATTAGAAAACAGTAACATTATGTACATCCATTATGTATGAAGCATTATAATGAAATGACACAGTACTCGTGCAAAAACTGCAAAACTGTCATTTTGCAAAAACAAAGTCAATTGATTAAAACACGGTTTGCTTGATGCGATTGTGTATTTCATAATATCGTAATACATCGCATTATATTATAATGCCGTACTTTTGTAAGTTTACCTTGAGCAGAGTGGTACTATTGCCAGCCGAGTCGTTTGCCATGACATGCCATTTATACTGGCCTTGGGCGTCGGCAGGGAATTTGACATTGGTGAGAACTGTTCCATTCTTGGTGAGGATGAGAGGTTCCACGAGATTTTGAACACTAGAGATGTTTTTAAGAGTCGGGTCCATCTCCAGGGGCCCCAAGGGATAGAATGTGTGGACTCGGTTCGGTGGAGTATCGGGGTCTGTGATGAGTTCCTATAAAATCAAATTAGTGAACATAGAAATAATGGTTCAATTACATAAAGCACTCTTCGTTTCAAAATATAGATCAATAGCAAACATATACGAAATATTTCTAAGTCCATTATTTCTTTATCAGTTAGTTAATTTACCATAAGCTAATGACTGCCTCAGTAATCGGACTTGACTTACATTAAAATCAAAGTGATTAGAATATAGAAATTTATTTAACAAAGTAATTATGGGTCTATTACCATTTTACGAATTTTTTATAAATGAGTATGAGATTATTAGTCTGAAAAACTACTCATTTGCTTCGAACTGGTTCGGAAGACATCAGCAAGTTCAAGTATATTTTCTACCTGAGATGTTATTTTAACTCTGGTACTTGCAAAATTGTCATCGTGTGCTGCACTCGAAGGCCGTGTCACATAGACATTTAACAAATTATATAACAATTGAGTTTAGAAATAAGGACAAATTTACTCTACCACACAGTGAAAATAACATTTCACATCAATAATTTAATCTGTTATGACACACGCATCAAAATTATCCTCAATATTATTTATGGAAGCAAATAGCTATAATGTGCTAAAATTATATATTTATCACGTAGGAAGCAAAGAGTTCCATATTACTATAATAAAATCTATTTAAGCTATAATATCATAATCATTATTACCATCATCGCTATTGTACAAATATATTCCATGCCTACATAATCATAAACGTTAACAAGTGATCTTTCCACATACCTGAAGATTAAATATGACGTGGCCAACGTCAGCTGTCGTCATAAATCCTCGCGAATACTCTGGCTGAGTGAAGTTTGGAGGATTGTCGTTAACGTCTAGCACAGTTATGCTAACCTCAGTAGATGACGTTTTACTTGCCTGTACAAAGATGTAAATCGTCATTAGATTTACTAGTAACATAATTAAATCGACATTAGATTTAATAGTAACATGTGTAAATTGTCATTAGATTTAATAATAACTTATTTAAATCGTCATTAGGATTAACAGTAACATGTGTAAATTGTCATTAGATTTACTAGTAACATATATAAATCGTCATTAGATTTATGAGTAACGTGTAAATTGTCATTAGGTTTACTTGATCTAACAACGTATAAATTGTCATTAGGTTTACTTGATCTAACAACGTGTAAATTGTCATTAGGTTTACTTGATCTAACAAGTGTAAATCATTATTAGCAGTATTTGATTTATAATGCGTACATCGTCATTAACTTTACTCGATGGTTCGTGCACAAATTCATGATTAAAATAGAAATTATAAACATAATTCGATACAAGACAGTGAACTTTTTTTTCACCAATGTTCACCGAAATACATTTGTAAGTTTGATATCCCTTTATTTGTTTTAATGTTGGCGACGTGAACTAGATATTACTTATAAATCGAAAGGCTACAAGGCAACTCACCATAATGTCCTTACAGGCTACAGAAGATGGCGATGTGAACTAGATATTACTTATAAATCAAAGGCTACAAGGCAACTCACCATAATGTCCTTACATGCTACAGAAGATGGCGAAGTGAACTAGATATTACTTATAAATCAAAGGCTACAAGGCAACTCACCATAATGTCCTTACAGGCTATAGAAGATGGCGAACAGTCAATTGCAGTCACCGAGAACACAAATGTAACTTGCTCCGGCTTTTCCCTGTCGAGCGTTTTCACCAAAGTTAGAACACCCTCGTTGCTCGTGTTGCTGCTGATGTTGAAGTAACTGGACATAACGGTCTCTACAAAAAAATAATTGTGATAGAAACCTTCATTTTGTTTTGAAACACATGACGTTATGGTAAACAGAAATAAAAGTTTACAAATAAATATTTGTACCACATTCAAAATGACGTTAGTGCAACTGTAAATACTATAGTAATTCAGCAGCATAAAGGAAAATGTAGGAAAAGTACAGCATTCAGACATGTATAGACATCGAAAAATAGCTTGTGTTATTCCATTTCTTTGTGTTGTATTAAATACAACAAGTCTTATTATCTGAGTGCACTCATGCTGGTACACCCGTCTTGTGTACGTTCGTTTGGTGTATGAGTGATATGAATACATTTATCAGTTCTCATAAACTATCCACATCGTTCATGGCCTTGCCAGAAAGATAAAAAAAAACTTTATTTGTGTGGAACTGATGTTTAAGCTTTCTTTATGCCACTGTTTGGTTTGCATTTTATGTACACGGCATGCATATTTTATAGGCATTGAAAAGGTAAATACTCTTTAAGTTAGCTAAAGTAAATGTTTAATATTCAAATTCAAATAAAATTAGAGGCAATGTTATCAATAGCGAAATATGGAAATTCACACAGATGAATAACTGTTCACCATTGGTTTCACTGGCGTAATGAGTGAAGTATTCAAAATGAGTTGATGAGCATTCCGTTAAATACAAGGAGTACAGTTGTCATAACATCAAATCACTAATTAAGGTGGACGTGAGCTAAATGGGGTTTCTTGTTCATTAAAATCTAGTTATCTCAAGTTAATTAATATGGATTTGAAAAAGACTACTGAAACCATGAAATATAGCTAGACACAAGTTAAGTAAGGTAAACCTTAAAACAAAATCTTTGCATCTTACCACCATTGATTATAGCTAGACACAAGTTAAGTAAGATAAACCTTAAAACAAAATATTTGCCACTTCCCACCACTGATTATGGAATAGCACGTCCTGGCATCGTTGTCCGGATCTCTGGCCACTACAGTGCCCACTTCGCCATACATTTGGCTCTCGGAGATCTCGAACGTGTACCGCGTGATGTTGAAGACCGGGGGGTTGTCGTTCTCGTCTTGCAGGACAATTTCCACGTCACTCAGGATGGTTTCAAGAGAAGAAGGGACACCTAGATCTCGAGCAGTGACTGAAATCTGTTGTAGTTTTCAAATTTGAAACAAAGACAGGGAAAGACGAGTATAGCCTTACTTTCGACTATACATATGATTTTTTTAAAATAACGTTTTCGATAATTGTTGATTTATTATTTGAAGTTATGTCAGGAATCATTATAAGATGAAAAAATCTATTAACTGTTTAGATGATTTATTTCATTTAAGAATAAATGACGTAAATCACTCAGTGCTGGCGCTAATAATTTTGTATAATATGGTCTAAGCGTAACTGATGTTCCTGTTCAACACGAACGACTGCAATCTAATTGCTACATTAAGAGTCTTTAGTCTCATGCATTGGCACCCATAATTCGCTTAAATGTATGCAGACATACAAATACAGATATGGTTAAAATCTGAGAAAAAGAACAAAGATATGTAAAAATAAATATTTACGGGACAGATAACTACACATATAAATTATATATATAGGTAGGCAGGCAGGCAGATAGACAGACAGACAGATATACAGTCATATAGACAGAGGCAGGTAGACATATAGACAGACAAATTAGATTAGATAGATAGATAAATAGATAGATAGATAGATGGATAGATCCAGAAAAATCGCCAATCATTAAAATGTCTCAAATAATTACAAATCTACAATTTAATAAGATTAAGCATTTATGATTTGTATATAGTAAAGAAAAAGGATAGAAACATATCTTATCCTTTTTATCCTTTCGACTCCAACACGTTACCCTCTCAGCTGTCTATTCACATTTTGACACATCTGTCTAATCATTTACCATTAATCTACTTATCTAATGATTCTTACTTCAATTTATTTCACTACTGTTTATACTGATTGTGCTTGTGTGTGAGTGTTTGTCCATGTGTTCTATTTAAGTGTAAACAATTCTAATCATTGTGAATCACGAAACATGAAGTTATTTTATCCAAGGCTAACATTTTTGGTTACGACCAAATCCATTAACAATAGTCATTTTACAAAGATTTTTTAAAAGAATTTAGAATGAATTAAATTAAAAGAAAAATGTACAATATACTGTTATTTCAGTCGGATTTGTCTAAAATATTTAAGTTTCTTGTATATATTACAATTCCTTTTAAATATGCTAGCAAATTAATGATATTTCGAAATTGTAATGAGATCTTTAATCAATTACAAAAATAAGTTTTATTTTCCCTAGGAATACCAATTGTTTTGTGATTTTGTTTTTTCACATGGAAATTGTTTCAGCAACCATAACTTCACTTACCCTGAACGATGACTGTATTTCTCTGTCAAAAGTGGTTGCTGACGTCAGTAGGCCGGTGTCTTCGTTTAAATGGAAATGGTTGGCATCCGCAGGACTCATGGTGTTATTTCCAAGGATATAGATAACTTTTCCGTTAGATTCCTTATCTTGGTCGGCGTCATCCGCTATGAATGTGTAGAGTGACGTACCTATGGGAGTGCACTGTCAAGACAATACATAGTGTACCAAACATTTATAACCAAGTATCAATTATATATTCATTTTGCAGAAAAAAATTTGGAATTCATCTAAGGATAAAGATAATTTTGTCGAATAGTAAATGTTCAAATTATGAAATATAAAACAGAAAGTGTTAGGTTCACAAAATAAAAATAAAAATTTGTTCATTTCTTGAAATCTTTTAGGCTGAAAGGGAGACATGCAAAAGAAAATTGGGGAAAATTGTGACGTAATCACAAGTGCTGTTCGTTTTCACAAAGAGCACATGGGAAAGAAGAAAGTTAATTGGTACGGAGTTTGTGAACCGGACAGCGCCAGCGATTAAAGAATACCACAGAAAGTTTAATGACAGAGTGCGTTACTTAGTGCCAGAAAGCGACAGATGAAGTCCGAATAAAAGTTGTAAACTTGCCATTGGCATGCCACTAACCTGTGCGCTGGTCAATATTAAAAACTCTCATTGCTCAAGGAAGAAAAGACTGAACATCGTTTGGGGACATCTGACTAACGATACCTGGGTCAAGATAGAGTTAGTGACCAGCGAAATAGAAGAGAGAGAAAGATCTATTGTCTTCCCCTGACAGGGCCGAAGATTAAGAATGATAACGACTGAATTATATTAGTCGTAATTAGTAAAAAAGTAGAGAAAAATCTTACTCGGTACGGTACAGTTACTGCTCACTTGCTCATTGACTCATTCGCTTACGATCACACTCTATCTCTTGGGTTGTCTGGGATTGTATTGTCTGATTTAACTTTTTCAAAATGTACTTTATTCGGTGTGGAACACACTTACCATAATAAACAACTTATTTTAACTGCTCCTCTATTTGTTTACATTGCCTACATCTCTTTGAAATCGTATTTCTTCACTATATGTTGTACAAAAGTGTTAATTGTAGTGTAATAATTCTTGTGTTAGTGAATAAAAATGAAATGGTGGAAACTACATTTTGACATTGTTTATCACATTGTATTGTACTCTTGGTGCGGTACTATATATATATAATATATATAATAATTATGACGCATGCCAGGGTGATAGTGATGAGAATGATAACTTTAGTTTGAGTGACTTCCACTCAAGAACTATGACGTATGCAATAGAGAAATAGATAAGAATGATAAATTTAGACAGAGTGACTTCGTCTCAGACAATGAAGATGAACTAGGGTACAAACGTTTTGACGCTGATGTGTAAGGAAGTGCCTTACGTATGTTCACAGGCCGTTGTATAACCAATTCCCATCCCCAAATGTACATGTTTACGTTAAGCGCCAACCCTAAATAAATATAAAATATTACCTCAGCCACAACAATGTGTGGTTTAGTACCACTTACCTCAGCCACAACAATGTGTGGTGCACTGTCTCTGAAGATTGGTTTGTTAAGATTTACATCCACAACCTTTATGGTTAGATTGGCCGATACGGTCAGTGGTACATTCCCATGGTCAGTTACAGTCAGCGTGTAATTGTACAGTGCAGCATGGCCCACAATATCGGCATTGACTGTTATAACACCGCTGCTGGGATTTATGATAAAGTAGTCTGCTCCACCCAAAGAGTGTATGCTGTAGGAGAGCCTGGCATTTTCACCAACGTCTTTGTCAGTCGCTGTTATCATGGTGGGATTCATTTTAGTCACGGATGAATTAACAAGTTCTGTCTCGGCGACTGTGCCTAGGTAAGACTGAGTATTAGGATCGAAGTTAACGAACTTGGGAGAATTGTCGTTTATGTCCAAGATATTAATAGTGATCTGTTTTGATGCGCGCCGACTGACGTCTGTAGTTGGGTTGTCCAGCGCAATAATTCCAATTTTGTAGACATCAAGAGACTCCCTGTCAAGATTCCTTTTCACGGACAGTTCTCCCTAAAATAAAATGACAAAAATGAATTTATTATTAGTAGCAGTACTGTGGCGGAGAAAATTTGCCTTTCCGTATTTCTAATTTTAATAATTATATATTTGTTGCCTTGTTTATGATATGCTTTGTAAGAGTTAGAGATATCTCGGGTGGAGAACATGCTAGAACTTGCTGATGAAGTCCAAACCAGTTTCAAGCAGATGAGTCGTTTTTCTGACCAATAGTTTCACACTTGTTCATAACAACTTAATCCATGGGGTTGGACTGAAAGTAATTTTATTGAAGAAAGTCCTATATAATTCAAGTTCGGTCATAAAGGCGATCATTAGCTTATGATAAGGTAACTCACTCATATGGAAAGAATGGACTTATTTCGTAAATGTTTGCTATTGATCTATGATTTGAATTAGAGTTTATGTAATTGAATCATTATTTCGATGTTCACTAATTTGATTATGTTGTACATTATACTTGTGAAATTTGATTGATGCTATTTTTCTTATGTTGCATGATTATCGGGTTAATGAATATAAATGCAGGACATGTAAGTTGAGAATGATTGTAAGAGAGAAAGGAGTTCAGAAATGAACTATGCCTGAATTTTAGTTTTGCCTTAATTTGACTTTTGCAGAAAGAGGGGCGCCTTTTTTGTTTTGTTTTGTATCCACTTCAGACTGCAGTGACTACTGTACTATACCAGACCAGGTTGGTGTGTATATCTAACACTGTCATTGAACTCGACAGTAAATGTGTTGCCGTAAGTTGGTTCTTGAGCGGAATTAACAGGAATCAACTTATGGCAACGCAATAAGGCGAACATTGAGGCTTGAGGTTGGTCTCGAGAATTCACGAAAACATTTTTAAACATTCCTTGTGGTGTGCTGAGTAGTGCACATGACAATACACGTGATGTGATTTGAAAGTGCATAAAAAGTTCTGGATGATTATCTATGGTGTGCTTTGTGAGAAAACAAAGATTCTGGAACAGCTTTTTAACATGCCTAGAAGGGGTACTTTGGACCACCACCTAATAAGAAAGACAATGACTTGTTGCAAGCCACATGATTGTGAACACGTGCCAGTGATAGCTGTCTTCATTTGAAAAAGTTAATTGAGTATAATTATCTCTCTAAAACTCCACTATCATTTCTATAATGAACTATATCCATGTACATGGTTTTATATGTATATGTCAAATTTTGATTGCTGTTGTCTATCCTAGGATAAAGTGAATGAGTGTCTAACATTAAATCAAATATTGCAAACATTGTTGCGATGTGAATTAAATGTCAATGCTCTTTTGATTATATTTATATGTTGTATATTTGATTGCTGATTTAATAAATGTATTTTTTAATTTATTAAACATCTTGCACATATACTAAAACTTATGTAATAGCGGGTGGATAGGGCCCGTTAAAGAGAAGTTTCCACTTGCAGAAACATTGTGTGACGATACAACGTCTATCTTATTATTATGTAAAGAGAAGAATTTTACAACACACTAATAATCCGCCAAGTGAGAGACACGTTGGTCTTATGGGACAATTATTATTAACTATAATTAAGATTATCGATCACTTGAATATAGTTATGTGATATTATGTGATATTGCGCCATAAAAATTAGTTAAGGGTACCCATAGGTGTCACAAATGCATACATCGGGATCTATATACTGAATTGATAAATTTGACAAAAATGAAATCAACACTTCCGCAGAAGAGTCGACTATTGCTAGTTTTTCATATTTTTAACTTTAACCTTGTTTAAGTAGGAAGATTCATTTGGTGGATATATTTTTAACTTTAACCTTGTTTAAGTAGGAAGATTCATTTGGTGGATATATTTTTAACTTTAACCTTGTTTAAGTAGGAAGATTCATTTGGTGGATATATTTTTAACTTTAAACTTGTTTAAGTAGGAAGATTCATTTGGTGGATATATTTTTAACTTTAAACTTGTTTAAGTAGGAAGATTCATTTGGTGGATATATTTTTAACTTTAAACTTGTTTAAGTAGGAAGATTCATTTGGTGGATATATTTTTAACTTTAACCTTGTTTAAGGAGGAAGATTCATTTGGTGGATATATTTTTAAAATATTTACCACCCCTCCTTTACACATAATATGTACAAGCTTATCTATTATACATTGCATTGAATCTTCATCGGAAGGGGCCGTAATTATGTAATTCTGTTCAGAGTGCATGAGTATTATTTCGCTAATAATAATTGCATATTTCTTATTTGATTTTTTGTACCAACCGTAGTTTCATTTATTGAGAAGTCGTTGACGATGTCAGAAAACCCAAATGTTATCATGGCATTGGGACCTTCGTCTTTGTCCGTTGCACTGATGACCCCAAACACGGTTCCATTGGAAGCGCCTTCAGAAACATTGAAAATCAAAGCGGTATTTGCAATTTCCGGGTCATTGTCGTTTTTATCGATGACATTTACGTGAACTGTGATATTGGAGGTCATCGATGGCTGTCCATTGTCTTTTGCATAAACGGTAAATTCGAGCGTAGCATTTGTCTCACGGTCCAGTGACCGATTCACGAAGACTTTGCCTGAAGATAAAATTGCATGTTTTATTTTACATGAAAATCTTCAACTTGATACGGGTGAGCTTGTGTGTGTGTGTGTGTGTGTGTGTGTGTGTGTGTGTGTGTGTGTGTGTGTGTGTGTGTAACTTGCGCCATATAGATAAGTTAAAGATTAGAAATAAATTACATTAACTTTATGAAACATTAGACAAATAATAGCACTAGGCGCGGTCTTGTTACAAAATACCTAAATGCTGTATTTCAATTTTCATATTACAATAATTGTATATATTATAACATAATACAGTGTAATAGTTGTATCTAAAATTAAATATCTAAAATGCAATATTGAATGTGGTTGTTACATTATATTGGTTTAGGTTTCCACTACCGCTACACACTTAAGTGACATTTTGATTGCTAATCACGTGTCCAGTTCAGTTTACATATTCAGATGGAAGGATGGATGGATGTTATTGTTCGTTGTAAGACTTCACACATACAAACCAATCTCCTCAGAGATATATTGATGTAATTTAACCTATATTCATTACATAAATATTAAAATATTAACAATACTATGTTGTATACGATGGACTGTCTTAAATGTCCTCAGAGACGTATTGATGTAATTTAGCCCCAGATTCCTTAAATATATATTAAAATATTAACAATACAATGTTATATACAATGGACTGTCATACATGTCCTCAGAAATGTATTGATGTAATTTAGCCCTAGATTCATTACATAACTAAATGAATATTAACAATACAATTTTATTTACGACGTGACGTCATAAATATTAAAAAACGTAACAAACGTAAGACTTAGCCAACCACTTAAAAAATGTAAAGTTCAAGCTGAATGTATCTCTTCATTTTAACATTGTAAGTTTGACAGGAAATGATTTAAATTTGATTGTCTGTGCCAGAGAATAAATTACTGACCTCAGGTAAAAAGTGACACTCAGGGTTTAAGTCAGAAGCCATTTATCCGTTAACGAGTATAGCAGTTAACTAAAAGACAGGAATAATTCCAGCACACGCAAATACTCCCATGTATGAATGAGAGGTGAGAATCAACTCATTAATACTGAATAGGCAAGAACAAACTATGACGTACAGGTCACGTGCCAGGAGCTAAAGTCGTGAATCAATAAAGTATTATGAATCGCTTTTCTATAGCTATCCTTGACCTGAGGTTGAACAAGGAAAAGTCAGATTTGCTAGTACCGAAATATCTTTGCTCCAGAATATATTATGAAGTCGTACTGACTTATTGAGATAAAAGAGTCAATGATTATATGAAAGATTCTACTAAATCTTCACAAGATACAGTGGGTTTTTTAAATCTATTTTGACAGAAACAAAAGGTATGGATATTTGCTATGTTTATGGAAGAATGTGATTTATGATAAACACTGTTTATTTTAATTTGTAATTTCTTTGATTCTAGAAAATGTATAACCGAAAAAGTAGTGAATTTTACAAAATGTACAATTAAATAACCATTATAAGGTATTCACTACTGCATCCAATTGACTGAAGGGTGTTGTGTTGGTTTTCCTTTTAGGTGGTTCACAGTTCTGGTTTTGCCAGTTTTTAGTGGTTTCATCTGTTGGAGATTTCAGAAAATATAACTGCATAGTAAAGATAGTAGTAGTAATGAATTCTCTTGCACTGTAAAAATATAGTCAAAAATAAACTGTACAATATAAAGGGGAAACATGTCCATCAAGATGAGCAGTAAATGTTTAAATATCGTGAAACAGGGAAGGGAGTAACCAGAAGGGAGTTGGCTAATCTTCTGATATAGATTAGGATTTATTATTGAACTTGTGGTACATTGAGTGACTTTTTATTATTCTTTTATAAATATTGTTATTAATTTTCATCCACTATTTGAATCATTCTTTATCATCTTCATTTTATGTAAAATCCATATTGTAATGTGCGTATTGCATTTGTCATTGTTTTATGTTGGCAGGTTACCCACTTAGCCTGGAGGCTCAACATACGGGTCACTGGACCGACCGATGCAACATTTCTTAAAATAGTCCTCGTTGTCTTAGATTTTAATTAATTTAGGATAAGCGACACGCACACACACACACATATGCACCCTCCCTATATACATCATCAATATGACTTTAAAATTCTAAATCTAAAAATGTATAATCGTTTTAGGAATGTTAATACTTCAAATCACATTATCAAAGAAAATAAAAAACATTCTACTTTTCTAGCTTTAAATAGTTCAGACACGTACCATCTGATGTGACCTGAAAGGAAGACGTTGTGTCACGGACAAAAAACGAGACAGTCTGGTCCTTGTCGAGGTCCACTGCGGTGAGTGTCGTCACTTCTGTGCCAATTGTCAAAGCTTCTGAGACATTCAAGACTCCAATGGGTGTGATGATGGGTTTGTTGTCGTTGACATCGCGGAGAGTGATTCTCAAAGAAGCTAAATGATGAAAACTATTACTTTAAAGTACGTGGATTTTGACTGATTGTCACAGTAGTTAAATGTCAAAAGAAATTACTCGCATTTATTACTCGCATGAACTCAGACCACAGTGTGAACTAATTCTAAACTAACCAAAAGATTGTTATATGTGTAAACAGAGATTACACAACTCTAATTAACATAATTGTAATGTTTCTTCTATGCATGTACTGAAAAGTAAATGTTTAACTGACACATATTTATCTTCATTTCCAATTAAAAAAATAAAAACATCATGAATCCGTTTCGATATGTATGCGAGATGTTTGGCTCTTTATACTTCCCAATCAGCTTTATATGTATAAGGCATGCATTTATTCTTCAGATGGTCATTTGTCAACAGAATTTAAAGTAACATACTGGTGGTGTAATTATACGTAAAATAAAAGGTCTATTTGCTGTTGCCGCAAACTAATCTTTGATTACTATAAATCTAGAACTGTAGTACAAATAAATCTATCAAGATTCAGGATTGCTTGTTTCTTCTTAATATAAATGGCGAAATGATGTACATGTATTGCAATAAATAATATAGTAGCCTAAAACATGGGATAAAACTTTGATGGGGAAATTATAAAAGATGTTTCTAATTTAGCTTAAAGTGTCATCCATATTATCCATGTTCATAAAAGGAAAATTACTGTAGTCAAAATCACGTACTCTTTGCGGTTTGTGGTAAGTTCGACAACCCATTTCTATCAGTCACAGCAATCTTTAAAATGACCATTTCAGCCTTTTCTCTGTCAAGAGTTGAAGTAACCCGCATTGATCCGGTGCTTGATGATATGTTAAACCAACTCTGGAAAAGGAAAGACAACAAGATCCTGTTGTGTTAAACCAACTCTGGAAAAGGAAAGACAACAAGATCCTGTTGTGTTAAACCAACTCTGGAAAAGGAAAGACAACAAGATCCTGTTGTGTTAAACCAACTCTGGAAAAGGAAAGACAACAAGATCCTGTTGTGTTAAACAAAAAATGTAATGAAGCTCGTTCTGTAAACAGTGTTGTTGAGTTCACGGCTGTATGAACTTCAAACGACATGCACTAAGTTTTTGAAGAGTACAAATAAAACAGCACAACTGCCCACACTTAGAAATATAAGTTTTAGTTCTCTCTTTTATACATACACAAACACAGACACACACCACAAGTCCATACATAAAATATAAACGATGTATGAGGAATATACACACGTCGGATTCATGCATGTATGCGTGCGTTTGTTTGTGGTTTGTAGTATACATTTATTTCCATGTGAACTACATTAACTTTCTTACGGATAAAATAAATCATATGGTACCTTCAGTTTGCATTTGTTTCATACGTACGAATAATAATTGATGACATTGACATTTGTAATTCCTTATTCACAAGCAAACAAAAAAAACAACGTACCCGAAAAATGGAACTGTCCACATTAACATCTCGATCAGTAAAAGCCTGAGATTCATTCAACAGTAAACTGTACACAAGGTCATGATTTGTATCCGGGTCATTTGCAGTTACGAACAAATTCACATCGCCAACCGATGCATTCTCGTAGATGGAAAACTCGTAGGTTTGTTCATTAAATTTTGGCGGTTCGTCGTTCACATCGACGAGCGAGATGGAAACTGTCGTTGTGCTGGACAACGGTGGATCCCCTCTGTCGACTGTCAAAACAATCAGAGAGTAGTTAGCGTCCTTCTCTCGGTCTAAGTTCGCTCCTGGACCAACGGTAATTAGACCACTTGTAATGTTCACTCGAAAGTTGTCTGAACCTCCGGATTCCAGCACATAAAACACGACATTGTTTGGCGCGCTTCCATCGCCATCAGATGCACTCACCTGGGTAACGCTTTGACCTTTTAAGAAAATAATAACAGTTGGATGCCATGTAATGAAACGCTTTGACTTTAAAAGAAAATAATCATACAATCTGATATAACAGATCCCGTTTCTTCCGAACCTAGTCGATAGAAATATTAAAAATAACAACAATGAAATTGTGACACGAAGCTGCCATAGTTATATGTTATTATTATCATTAATCATCCATAACTAATTACAAGTTATGAGAATCTTAATTTAACTTATAAATAATTCTCCAGAAGACACTATTCGTTTCTGTCATTTGGCGTATATGTGGGTGCTGTAAACGTTTTCTCTCTTCCACCACATTAAATACAAACATTCACTGTCACACAATATTTCAGTTGGTGGAAAACGTCGAAACAAAGGAGAAGATAAATCCGTCTTTAATCTATATTTAGCGAGTCACCATCCACCCATTATCTCTCCAACACATGGTTATCAATATGTGTATGAAGTTCAATAAATGTAACAATAAATGTATTAAATCAGCTATGAAATATACATATAACAAATACAATGAAAAATTATTTGACATTAGTATTTCCATGAAACCATGTTCGAATAATTTCAATGCCTATACACATATCCTAACACATAATTCAGCAGGTTAGAGTCAATATAAAACACAAGATGATTCATCATAGAACAGAAAGAGAGTTAAAGAGAGATAAGTGATAATAGTTTGTACATAACCTTTGTTATATGATGGGTAATTTTCCCATGTATTTTATATAAATTTTCATGTTGCAATTTAAATTGAAGCTATTTGTAATTTGAATGACGTCACATTGCATCATGCTGTTTCGACAGTGAGGTCCTGAACGAATGAGTCATGCATGGTGGCAGATTTGCTGACCGGTCTTTAGTACTTGCGTCAGATAGGTGAGCGAGTTTTGTTGTTTAAATTTGCGTGATCAATGGCCGATAAACGGGCAAGAGATTAATTTGCGGCGTGTGTTTGGATACAATGGGAAGAGTTGTAACTGGATCGGTAGGGGTGGTCAGTTGTTACGAAAGTCATTAGAGTATTAGCTATAGGTAATTGGCTGGATCGAAGGCAGACACATGTGTGATTTCAATGGTATTAAAAGTGATAGCGAATTTTTACCCAAACTCTTTCCTCAATCTAATCGTTGGGTGAGCTTTTCGAAACTGAGTCCCTCTCTACATTGGATTGTACATGGAGCAGTAAAACCCTGGCTGGATAAGGTAAAAGCCTCTTTGCATTTGTGAATGGTTAGGTTTTATTATGATGTTATATGCTATGTTTATTTTGACCATGTTAACATTTCTTTCTTTCAGAGGCCTATGCTAAACTTAATATATATCAATAGAGCTGGAACTGTGAGAATACCGAATGGCATTACCCGCCATTGATATTGTCCATCATGTGTTTTGAATGCTAATTGTCAGTCTCACAGGCTGGAATATGCCCAAAACCGTTTGTCAAATATAGTTTATCAAAAATATTTTGGTACACTGAGCCAATCAAAATGGTGCTCTAACTCAGGAATCAGTTCAGCTGAAAAAACAATAAACTTGTGGATTTCTGTAGCCCACGCTTCAGTTTATGCCATCCTTCCTTTTAACTAGCACTACAGGGACTCCGCCTTCTCAATCATGCCTATAGCTAACATAGAGATCATTTCCCGTTACAGCATCCCGTTCAGATTATGATCCCGTAGTGAGACCTACATTCGAACAGACTCGTTTTTCCGAGTTTAAAATAAAAAAGTTGCGAGTGTCTTTTATCACGCTTCATAACTGTTGAACCTCAGAGTTTCGGATTTAAAATAACATTATTAACAGTTACAACGTTTGTTAAACCTGGGTCTGGTAGGGATTCGGCATCGGGTACAGAGGTAGCATCGTCCTCTATTACAATAGTAGTGACCCTGTTAGTGGGCGTTCTTTATATGCTTTCATCAGATGAGCATGAAAGAATGTTCGCTTTAGATCCAATCCTAGTTTGGAAATTGCATACACTCAGTTTCTTGACAACTTCATATGGTCCTTGCCATGATATATCTAATTTGTTCCAGTGCAGAGGTAACAACAACAATACCTGCTTAAAGACTGCAATGTGAGATGATGCTTTCGTTTTACTGTTGTAAAGATGTGCTTGTCTAGCTTTACTTTTGTGTACATTGTCAGCCGCTATCTGTAATGAAGGATCATTAAATTTAGCAAGTTCGATAATGTGATGATATGTACTTTTTACATATTTTGCTAGCCTTAAGTCTCTGTCAATATTCTCGTAATATGGACAGGGGTCCCATAACAGTTCTACGGTATAAGAGTCAAATCTGTTGGTACTTCATGAACTGCAAACAATGGTTGGCAAATACAAATCCCACTCACCTGGTTGATCGGCTCACAGTTTTCTCAAGAACTTGGTAAGTGTAGCATCATATTTTAAATCAAACTGTTACACAGTGGATGGTAACGAGAAGTTATAAACTGCTTTACCCTAAATGGTTGATTAATCTCTTTCATTAACTCACTAATTGAGTTCCTCTATCGGACAAGATTTCCCCAGGAAATGCTGCACACGAGAAAATGGTGAACAGCACATTTGCTACAGACTTTTGTACTAATAGAACTAAGAAAAACTGCCTCACGTTACACATAAGCAATGAGGCTGAGAAAGCATCTGTGGCCTCGACTCAATGAGGGCGTGAAGTCTCCAATGAGATCGACACTCCTAAAAGGAATATCAATTGTTGGGGTTCCAGGCATTATGTCTTTCTAATCATTCTCTGACAGACATCACATGACTGACAGTACCGAGTGACATCCCCCATCATACTTGGCCAATAAAACTCAAAAGTGTTGCTTGGTCCTAGAAGACTGGCATCACATTGGTCATAAGTCAAATGCAGTGGCGTTTGCTAATGGAGAGAAACAAACATTACTTATTACACTAGTGAACATAGAATCAAGTTACGTCACCGGAAAGATTAGAACGCAGTTATAAAGTCAGCACATTTCGAAGTTTTGTTAGGCTGTCCCTACGTTGTTTCCCAACCCAGACAAGCAATTCACACACAGATGAACACAGAGATAAATTTAGTAGAAACACGTGCTAGTGCTAATTGCAAACTACAACCATTAGGAGATGTGGCCTCGCTCATACAAAACATGATGACTAATGAGTTCTCTAAGCTACAACAAGAGGATGTAACTCTTGAGAGAATACGTAAAATCGCAGATGAAAATGTGAGAGAAAATAAAGACTTAGCTAATGAGTCAGGAAATGAAAGGAGGTCGTAAACAACTCATAGTGCCGGAATGTAAACGTACAGAGGTATTGAGGATAGTACATGAGAGTTTAACAGGAGGACATCAGGGTATTTCTAGTATTTCTGACAGAATAGCAAACCATTTCCTTTGGCCTGGGATGTTTGCAGAAATAAGACGATATTGTAAAAAAAATGTGACATATGCCAAAAGATGACCCCGAAGTATGCACTTAAACCTGTTCCGTTAGGTGATCTACTAAACATATAGGTTCCATTTCAAAGAGGGGCTATAGATCTGATTGGTCCGATAAAACCAGCATCCACAAATGGCAACTTGTATATTTTGACCATTGTAGACTTTACGACACGTTATGCAGAAGCGGTTGCGTTACGTAATATCGATACGACCGCTGTTGTCGAAGCTTTAATTTCAGTTTGGGCAAGAGTCGGGTTACCGTCCGAAATTTTGGCTTACTATGGAAGTCAGTTTGCAAATAATGTGATGGACCAAAGTAAACATATTGTTGTCAATTAAACATCAGTGCAACGTGATGGTTGAACGCTATAATGTTATACTGAAGATTAGCTTGTGTACAATAGATATTTGGAATTAGACAAATGATATATTTTGTACTACATTGTCTAACACGAGACACGATAATGCTGACATTTACTGCAT
Source organism: Sinotaia quadrata (assembly GCA_028829895.1). NCBI lineage: Eukaryota > Metazoa > Mollusca > Gastropoda > Architaenioglossa > Viviparidae > Sinotaia > Sinotaia quadrata. Next base: position 12,706,254 of record CM054182.1, read on the forward strand.
GATTTCTACAAGAAACAGATATCCTAAAATGCAGCCTGTCTTAACCAACAGTTAAGCACTTTTACTAGCCGTACTCACGCAAGTAACTGACTAGCTAAGTAACTAATCATTTTAAGATTTTTTAATACTTTTCTACAATATCTTCATGGACCTAGTTAAACTTGCATCACTTACCAGCTGGTGTATTTTCCGTAACGTTTGCTGTATATATACGTTTTGAAAACACCGGGTGCACGTCATTTTTATCCTGAAACATGAATGGGTAGAATTATAATAATATGTACAAATATTGCTATATAGCAGGAACATACAGGTGGATTATATTTAGACTCTTTACGGATGCTGTTGTCTTCGTTTTTTGACAAGAAATTTCTCTGTTTACGTTTTCGCTTTAATTACCCTCTCCCATCCCCCCGTTATGCTGGAGAGAAAGCTGTGTCAATACACTCCTAATATGCTACATCGTTATCCACATTGTTTTCACGTGTCTGTGAGCATAAAAAGGTTGTTATTAAGACATTTTGAACAATTAAAATTAAATAAATTCGCATTTGAAAGCTTGAAACTATTGGTGCACTTACTTCAACAGTAATATTCACGGTTGTGTTGCCTGTTAATTGAGGCACACCCTTGTCTATGGCCTGAACTATGATTGTTATAACGCCTTTAACGTCAACAAGCTTTTCGTAATCCAGCGTTGAGTTGACAGACAGAACGCCAGAGTTTTCATCCAGTGTAAAATTAGAACAATAGTTTGGTGTACAAGTTGTCATGCGGTAGATCACGTGACTGTTTTCATTACCTTGTTGATCATTGTCTTTGGCCTGTGGAATAGAATAATATGCATACATGTGTTTGTAAGTGATCATTAATGCGGCGTTTAGACAATCCAAAGTGTTGTGCTCTTTGTTATGAAAGACAGCAGAGGAGTGTCATGCTTGTGTTCATCTTTATAAATCTTGTGTTCTTTAAAATAAATCTTGATTTAAGTAACTAATTTATGGAAACACTATGGAAGGAAGAAGCCATTCAGTCGTTAATACATTTATGGTTCAGAGGTAGATAGAAGATAAAATTGTTATAAAGTTAGTTAATGGAATAACATGAATGCTGATGTAAATCGAATGGAATGGCAATACATGCACCATATATACTTTACCTGTCATACCATACTAACAGCGTAATTCACTCCTTAAAACTAAAACAAAACACTGTACGTGTGGAATATATGGCAATTTAATGTTAAAAATAAAATCAATCCAAATTTGTATTTAATCCAAATGAATACATCATTTAATAAAGAAGGCATTAACATTTCTTCATCTCTGTCATGAGACTGGAGGACCAGAGACTACAGTTATGTATGCACTGAACGAAGGGGTATGTGTTGTAAATATTTGATTACGGAGTGAAAGGGAGGTAAGATTACATAGTGTTTATACATGTGAACTAAACAATGGATCAATTGAAGACATACTTTTTATTTAATTTGGTTTTTTAGTGCTAGAAGGGAGGATTGTTTATATTGTTTTATTTAAAATAAAAATAGCCATATACTTATCGATAAACACTGTTATTTCAGTATTAAACCCATTTTAACATCAAGTAAATAACTATATGTAGTAATTCTATCATTTGAAAAACAAATAATAAATTAACGCTACTTTGTGGTTTATAAAAGTTCAAAAGCGTATCACTTAAAAATATATTCCTTACAGTATATGATCCAATTATATAACTGATTTTGTTCCACAGAAATATATAATGTTGTTGTATTGATGGCTACATATGTATTTAATTTTAATCCTAAACGTTTTAAGAAAGAAGCATTTCCAACAAAAAATTGTCAGTTTGTAAAAATCTTAATAAATTAAAAAATTGTCAGTTTGTAAAAATCTTAATAAATTAAAAAATTGTCAGTTTGTAAAAATCTTAATAAATCAGTAAAAACCTGTAACGTCACGGGAGAAGGAAAGTCAGGACTGCCTTCTGCGATTCTACTTGCGTAGGAATATGCGAAAGCTGGGGTTTCATCGTTAGCGTCAGTGACTGTAATAGTCAGTGGCATTCCTGACCTTCGACCCCCACCATCAGTGGCCACTACAGTCAGCAGATAAGTATCCTTTGTCTCTCGATCAAGAGTATCGTCCTTGGTTGTAATTTCTCCAGTGCTGCTGTCGATTGTGAATCTACAATGTACGAGCAAGTTTAAGGTTTTAAATCTTTAGAGTACATTATCATGTATCAAATATATTTTCTCTATATCATGTAGTTACATTTGTTAAAACACAATCAAATTCATTTAGTGACCACTTGACAGATGCAAAATGTAGAGTATATGACAAATAATGGTGAGCTGTTCTATTTATAACTACTAACAAATGTGTAAGAAAGTTGAAGCTCTAAGAATAGGTCTTGGGCACTGGAGGTACGTTACAATACCATGCATATATACAAACATACATACATACGTACACGCAAGTGTCATTTCGTTACAACACTTGCACGCAACAAATCTACCTGTCACGATCTCCTTCAAGAGAATAGGAAATGCTACCGAATATCCCAGTATCAGTATCTATTGCCTGCAACAAAATAGAGAAAACAGTTTTCAATCTTACGATGAAACAATTATACAATTCTTGATAAAAATAATGTGAAAATTTGCCCTATTGGCCTTGATGTAGCCTTACCATAGCACAACATATTACTGTGATGTAGCCTTACCATAGCACAACATGTTACTGTGATGTAGCCTTACCTTAGCACAACATGTTACTGTGATGTAGCCTTACCATAAACCAACAATGTTACCTTGAATTAGTCTTACCATAACACATGTTACTGTGATGTAGCCTTACCATAAAACAACAATGTTAGTGTGATGTAGCCTTACTATAAAACAACGTTACTCTGATGTAACCTTACCATAACAAACATGTTACTGAGATGTAGCCTTACCATAGCAAACATGTTACTGAGATGTAGCCTTAACATAAAACAACAATGATACTGTGATGTAGCCTTACCATAAACCAACAATGTTACTGTACATTGTTAATGTATTAAACATAAATAGTGTATATTCTCAGAATTCAGTAATGTTAATGACACTTTTTAAACTTTCAAATACGCTAATTTGGAAACAAAATAAACCCATTTTAAAAGAATAGACATAACATTATCATGCAATAAAAGGAATGGGTTTCAAGTTTAATAGCATCAGGATTAGCCAATGTATACCTCTGTTAACTGTGTTTCTTACAAATGTTAGTGATAGTTTTCTAGTAATACGACATCAAGCTTACGTGAACTTGGAGAATCCGACGATCTTTCACATTTTCCACAACGGAACCATTGTAACTGGTTTGGTTAAATGTCGGGTCGTTGTCGTTCTCGTCTAGTATGTTGAGAGTAATGCTGACGCTAGATGTCATTGAAGCAACTATCTGTAATTAAAGTAATACAAGCAAGTAAAAAAAAAAGTCCCAAGTTACGTATTCATAAATAAAATATTTATATTAGAGTATGAAAATTTCAAAGTGATAAAGCGAAAGGTAAACAGCGTTCAAAGCAATATGAAAAGTACTTTTAAAAAAAAAATGTTTAAAATAGTTTGCACTGATGTGCTCCACGTTACTAAACCTATCTCAAGCACAAAGACCTTTTCTTCTGTCAATAATAAACACAACTCATTAGATTGTGCCTGTTTGAAGTGAACACATTCCATTTAAAAATGTAATCTTTAACTCTACAATAAGTTTATATAGTCAAAGGAAGTATACCTGGAACTGGATTATCCGCCTAGATTCGTAATCAAAACATTTTGGGTCAGAGACCCGGATGAGGACGGTGGCTTCGCGTCTGGCTTTTGGTGGTGTGACCTCCAGGCAGTCGGTGAAACCAGATATGCTTAGATTGAAATCACTATTTGCATCCTAAAGTAAAACGCAAACATACTTTGAAACGCTATAATATGGGGAAAATTATATAAGTCAAGATGTACAGCAGTACAGAATACATGAAACAGGAAGTGTATATGCTTCAAGAATATGCAATGCGTTCACCAATTAACAATCTCACCAAACACTATTCATTCATTATTAGGCAAAATATTATCATCTATGAAGACAATAACATAACGATTGCTCACCACGAACGAACACTTCCATGTGGAACACGTGTATAATCATTGCATACTCACCTCTTATACCTGAGTAAATAACGATTATTAAAATAAAAAATGGTCCAGTTGGTAGAATTATCACTTAACGTTAATGAAAGGTGGTGGAACTTTGTTAAAAATATAAGATAGATGAAGAGTAAGAAAATGAAAATTCATGTTTAAGTAGATGTGAAACATTTTAAACCAAATTGCATGGTAAACAGAGTATTTTAATCGGAGCCTTTTCCGACATGGATTTCGACATCTGTTTAAATTCTTTGCCTCCATCTGAGGTTTCATATATTTGATCTATCTATTTAGATAGCTTGTCTACATCTAAAGTTTCATGCATTTTGTCAATCTATTTAAATACCTTGTCTACATCTAAAATAGTAATGTCCTTGTTCATCTGCAACGGAGTGCCGGTTGGAGAGTTTTCGATGACGTTCGCTGTAACTGTACCATTGGGCGAAAAGACAGGCACGTGGTCGTTTACGTCATTAATACGAACGCTCACTGTTCCTGCAAAAAGTAAGGAATACTTTTCCCATGAAAATAAATAAATGTATAAAAGTAAATACAGCAGCCCGAAGATCACATGGTTGCTCTTTATGTTGCGAATTATTTGCGGTGCCGTAAAATGTCGTATGATGAATTAAATTTAACTTCGCCTTTAAGAGTAACATATTTGTTCTGGAATGTTTACAAAGAGAAATTACACGATGAATGATTTGAGTGAGAAAACATGTTCGGTAACATTATTTGCTTTTTCTACAAATGTAACGATTAATATGCATATCATTTGGCAAAGCGGAAAAAATTTGCTAGTCAGTGTCACTAGGCGAATATTCTGGGGATTTCATTGGACGGATATTAATAATAAAAGGGTGGGTCTATTCAGTTCATACTGACTAATAATTTATATAAAATATCCAAAATCCGTATTATTTCTTCATGGTGACATTTCCTTTGTGTATTGCTTATGAGAAGGGAAATGTGTATAATGATACTTTTTTTGTTATTGATATTCCTGGACGTGCAAGTCAGGTAGAACTGTACTATGAAGAGATTTTACTGATGAATGCCTATATATAGAGAGTGACGTCAGCGTACAAACAAAGTAATAATTATGCATTTAGTTCGTGTCACTAATCGCTAGTGACTGATTATTACCCTAAAGCTAAAGAACAGCCTAACAGGAAATAGAGCTAAGTGAACGGTTATGGTGTGGGGCATTAATAATTTCAATGTTCTATTACACCAGCAGGAAAGGCTCGACATTGTTCAGACGAGAACGTACTTAATATATACTATACTAGCAAGATAAGCTCGGCCTTGTTCAATATATGAACGGAAATGAATAAGTTTGTTAGAATGCCGTGGAGATCAGAGGTGGACTTTGACACTTATTTCCCGTCCGGGGGTGGATGGTAAATTGTGATTCCATGCACAGTTTGATTTTAATAACTTTCTCCCTGTAGAAGAGAATTAAACAAATACCGACACAAACATCATTTATGATTTGCTTACTGAATGATTATGAATTGATAAATATCAAAAGATGATGGAAATAGTAAAAAGAATCAGCATCAGCGCTTTCCGTTCCAATTAGTAATATCAAAAATTACAATACGAGTAGTGAGGAATAGTGTACTGAAAATAAATTATACTGAAAAATAAACAAATGTATTTACTAATAAACAAAACAAAACAAAACAAGACGTACCTGTTGCAGTCTGAACTGTGTTTGCTGCAGCGTTTGTGTCGACAACCATTATTAACAAGACAGCCGATTCCAGTGTTTCCCTATCAAGTCTCTCATTAACACTGATGAGACCAGTTGAACTGTCAATCTTGAAAGAGCTCTGATCACAAATACAGAAAATTAAATATTTAAACTGTAGTCATAATACATAATGTACTAATATATTTAAATAGTAATTCAAAGTGTAGTGACACGAAATCGTATGGTTATTTATAGCAGTGTACGGTTATTTATAGCAGTGTATGGTTATTTATAGCAGTGTACGGTTTGTCAGAAACGTATAATTAGCAGTAAGCTCGTTACGACTTCTGATGTTCCATTTATATTTAAATCTATTTAGATTCTAAACTGTTTTTAAAAGTGTGGTGGAGTAAATTTGCCTATCTCTATTTTAATGCTTAATTGCTATATAAATTGTTAAATTGTCGAAGTGACCCGACCTTGGGCACTCATTATGATGGTATTTTTGTATGTGTCAGAGTTGAGAATATGTTAGAAACTGCTGATGTAACGCAAACTAGTTCATCTGGGTGAGTAGCATTTTTATTATCCAATATTTATTGTTTACGAGAATGAGACCAGCCAATGGGGTGAGATCCAAAATTGTACCTGCTGTTTGAAAATTGTATTGTCTGATCACTCGAATTTGGTGAAGTAAATAAGTTTGGTCTTGAAAGGGAGCTGTTATCTTAATGGTGAGTTAACTGACTGTTTGAGAGAGAATGGACTGGACTGGAAATATTTCATGCACTTTTGCTATTTTTACATGTAAAGAGCTGTATTATGTGAGTAGACTATTATTTTTACAAATGTTTGAACTAAGCTGCTCGTATGTAATGTGCTAATAATCACTTGACATTGTTTTGATATGCTGCATTTATTATGCTGTGTGCGTGTATTGGACTAACAAATACCATTGCTTAAAACTATAAGTTGAGACTGGAATGTAATAAAGAATGGATTGTATTTTTCAGGGTAATGCAACCTTTCTCCCTTCGTGTTATTTAATCTCCTGATTCACTGATTGTAAACTGCTATGACTGACCATGGTAGAGATGGGAAGCAGTGTGTATAAGTGTAAAGGGATACACTACACTCCTTTCATGTATCATGGCATGTTATGCCGATTACATCGGGTGATTTCTGTATAGTGAAATTACTAGAATTTTTTACAATTGTTTCTTCTGCTTGAAAGACCTGACACAGAGAGGTTGTCCAAATTGGCTTTGAGAGAATACCAGAGCATCCATGTTTATGACTTTTGCAGAGAGAGATGCTTGTTGACATGAACAATAGACTTGTGACATTGTTGCAAAAGTACATGGAAGTCATCTCTTAATTCAGGTTATGTAAAAATTATTATCATTATATCTTGAATATTATTTTAGGATATGACATGGTGTTGTAGAGAAATTGTACAAATGTGTTTTCGTGGAAATATTGATATCAAGTAATATGTTTCATCTTATTTGTCACTTATATTTGATTGTTGGTTTAATAAATGTATTGCTATATTTATTGACCTGCTTACACATATTTATGATCTTATTTTGGAGAAAAAAGTGAGTGGATTGGGGCTCGCTAAATACAGAATAAAGATGGGTTTGTCTTCACCTTTAGTAAGAAGTTTTCCACGTAAGGAATATTGTGTGACGGTAAATGGTATCTTAATATTGTGGAAGAGAAAACATTTACAGCACCCGCATAAACCACCAATGTGTTGAGATCAAATGTGTACCTTCTGTAAGAATTCTATTGCTAATCACTTGAATTTGGAATGGCAAGAAGTCTGGTCATGAAAGGCGGCCTTTAGCTTAATGGTGAGTTAACTGACTGATTGAAAGAGAATTGACTTAGAAATATTTTATGCATTTACCTATAGATTTTATGTGTTTTATGTAGAGTTGTATTATGAAAGTAGATTAATATTTCTACAAATTGTGAATTATTATGCTTACATGTAGTATGTTAACACTTGACAATGTCTCTAGTAAACCTGTTCATAAACTATTATGCTGTATTTATTATACTTTGTGCGTGTATTGCACTAATAAATACTATTGCACTAATAAATAGTGTAAATTGACACTTGAATGTAAAACAGAATAACCTGGAAACTTAGCATTTGTTCCCGGATTATAATTTACCTGGAATAAGCAGTCTTTTCTTGTTTCACCTGAAGCTCCTAGTTTGCTGATTTATAAACTGCTAAAACCATGGTAGACAAGAGAAGTATATACTACAGTGTGTAAGTGAAAGAATGCACTGCACTCTGTTGATGTATGGTGGCAAAGTATGCTAACTACATCGTGGAATATCTGGTACAAGGAAGTTACTGGAAATTGCTACAATTGTTATTCTGCTTGAGGGAGCTAATACAGCAGAGTTCCAGATAGCCTAGAGAGAATAGCGGCTCATCAGTGTTCCATAAATTGAGGGAAAAAAGTGGAATTGACAGTAATATCTGAACAATAAACTCGTGTTTTTGTTACAAAAGGTGCATGAAAAGACTACTGTTGTGGTTTGTGACAAGGTTATTTACATGGGTGGGGGCTCATTAAATATAGATTAAAAGACGGATTTATCTTCTCTTTTAGTAAGAATTTTTGCACCTACGAAAATATTTTATGAAGGTAAAACTTTCTCTTTAATGTTGTGGAAGAGAAAAATATTTACAGCTCCCATTTATCTGCCAGGTGAGAGAGACGGGTGGTGTCTTCTGGAGAATTATAAATAACATAAATTACGATTCCCATCACTTGCAATTAGTTATGGATAATTAAATAATAATATTCATAACCTTAACTAGGTGACGTTAGCGTCACAAGTACGCTATGAGAGAATGAAAATAGCGACTGGGATCATATATGTAGACAAACACTAGCATTTGAGGATCATATATGTAGACAAACACTAGCATTTGAGGATCATATATGTAGACAAACACTAGCATTTGAGGTAAATGTATAAAACTGAGGAGGCAATAGTAGTGTTCTATCCAGCACATTTGTGTCAAAAGAAGACAAAGAGTTGTCTGAATCTATGGCACAACTTTTATTTTATTGTATTTTTAAATGTACTTTGTAGTTTGCTGATTCAGGTTTCCTCTCAATATTTTGTGATTTCTGTTGTTTTTTTCCTGAAAGACAGGATGGCATACCAGTTCGACAGAGTATCACTTTATTTTATGGAAACTTGTGGTAGATTCATCCTTTTTAAGACATCCGAACGTGTATCAATAGGTCATTGTGATCAATATGTATACACCGAAGAAAGGATTGGGCAAAATAAGTAAGAATTTAGGAGGAATATTTGATCTATGTATAAATCCACATTAATTTACTAATTTATTTAATGTTATTCTATTTCAAATAAAATACAACTAACTTAATAATTTACCTGTAGAATCACTTCTGAGACTCTATTTTGAGATTCATCAAGTCTCTTTTATTGTTTACTGAAAGGAATGGTTTCTTTTTCTTGTTTGATGTGTTTCTCTTTAGTCTGTCGTGAAAATGAATATTATTAGAGAAATCTAATACACATATTTCTTTATTTCTTAACTAAGTGTATGTAGCCTTTCTTCCGGTGTTGAATCCCTATTCGTTATATTAGGATTATTAAAACAATTGCGGATATTTGTTTTTGTTTACGTTATATATTTTACATACTTGCTTACTACAATTTAATTTTTTTTCAAAAATAAATTTGTCAAAATATTTAGGAGGAATGCCTGATCTCCTCTCTATAATTCTATAATTTAATAATTTATTGAATGTATTAAATTTCTTATAAAATACATATATAATTTGCTAAATTAATTTACCTTTAGAAGCAATGTTTGGACATTATTCTGAGATTCATCAAGTCCTGATGAATTTTGCCACAAAATGGAGTAATTCAATGCGGCATCACTGTCACCATCATGAGCAATGAAGTTGTACACAAGAGACCCTGGATTTATTTCTTCGTCCACACTGACTGAGGCGACTGGAGGTTCGAATCTCGGGGGATCATCATTGACGTTTAACACCTCTATGTGAACAGTGGTGCTGGCTGTCATGGCGGGAGAACCTCGATCTATGGCTAGAACAGTCAGAGTGTAACTGGCAACACGTTCTCTGTCCAGTGTGCCTACAGTTGTAATGTTGCCCGTGTTGCCATCAATGAAGAACTGGTCGTTACTGCCACTTGAGATTATGTAAAATACATCGTTATTGGGTGCACTCCCATCACTGTCATTGGCATGAACTTGTTGGACAAGGGTTCCTGAAATAACAAACATGAAGTCAGCAGCATGAAAATTATAAGATGTATGATATAATGAAGAAATAAAGAAAATAATAAGTTGTAACGATAGAACACATAATACACTATAATTATATTTGAAGCTGCACTAACACTAATGCGAATAGACATTATACTTACAGTTGACGATACTAACTAACAAAGAGGAGTAAAGAATTGCTTAACAAGTAAAATTATATAATCGTTCCTCAGAGACCAGTGATCCAACAATAAATTGTTTAACGATACAATAACTTTGTTGACGTATAATCATCGGTTAATTATTGCACAGTTTCCTCTTGCAATAAGAATTCATTAATCTTAATTATTAACGGCCCTGTGATAGCTAAAATGTAAAACAGATCTAAGCTGCCTCTTCCAGGTAGAGATCAATAAAGATTTTTTTCTCTCAAATCGATCCCCATCGCGAAACAAGAAATAAAACATGAGTATATACAACTTACGACCAAGTCTGGAAAAACACAGAACCGTGTAACATTTATTTTTGCTAAGGGCAAGGAACAGGTATATTTTTCCAATAACTAACATTTTTCAAGATAATTTAAAAGTTTTATAGTAAATTCAATCCTGTCAAAACTCAGAGCTTTTCTTGACACAAACATTCATACTGTGATTCATGTAGACAATACAGTAATGTCAAATTGTCTATTGAAGAGAGGTAATCTTGTGTAATCGGACGAATGTCAGATAACGGATTAAATCCCTTCAATTACGTGTTTGTGGCAGCCCTTCCTGTCTTGAAACCAACCGCGTGTAAAGGTGTGCAAATTATCAATTAATCACACCTGCTTACACTTATTATCATAAATAATTAACTGCATATCTTCTACTGTTTACATTCTTCCACAAATTCATCAGCGATAAACAAATATAGAGACAGTACTAGAAATAGTAAATTATTAAGACAATATTAATTTCAAAATTAATTAATCATAATATTTATCAGTAGAAACAATGGGTAGTTTGAATAGTTCAACTTAGTCGAAGAAGAAAAAACAGGTAATTAGTTTGTATTAAAAAGTCACAAATAATCAGAAAATAGGCACAGAGTCCTTAACACCGACAAAAGACGTTATTTTGCTAAAAGGATCTGAAGGCGGAGTTTTTCTCATATGAAAAGCTGTTGATTATCCTATATACGTATTTCAAGTCTCACAGTGTAACAATTGAATGCAAAAGACAGTCTTGCTAGACGTGATTGGTGCCATGGTAAAATAGCACTGTTTGCTTTACTAATACGTCACGGTCCAACAGTTCAGAATTCGTCATGTTCCACATCATTGCGCACCTCAGAGATACAGAGAAGTATGGACTATCAGAGCTCACAGATGTACAACGACATATTCCGAATAAGAAGAGTAAAATCTTGATTTTTTTCTGAGACGAAAGGGAGAGAGTGGGGAGTGGGGAGGGGGGAGATGTCGAGGACAACTGTGTTTTGACTTGATTAAAAGATATTATTAAATCCATTAAAGTGTGAAATAAATATTTGAAAGCAAACAAACGTTATGTTTTGTACTATGTCTAATGTTTGGTAAGTTACTACTGATAATGTTTTTATCTGTCTATCAGAAGAAATATACATCAAACAATGGGATGTCTTTCAACTAGCAATCACAGTAACTGTTTAGCTAACTAACTAATTAATCATTTTAAGAATTTTAATAATCCACTACAATGTTATTATGGACATAGTTTAAAAGTACATCACCTACCACTTGGCGCATTTTCCGGAACATTCGCTGTGTATGTTTGTGACGAAAACACAGGCTGTACATCGTTTTTGTCCTGAAATATTAATGTATATGATCGTAAACAGGATTACCACAATATGTATACGTCTTTTATAAAATTGAAAAATGTTAATGTACATTGCTTGAAGTCATATATGTTTGAATGTTTAGCATTTAGATTCATAATGAATGTTTTTGTCTTCATTTCTGAAAACACATTTTACAGCACACGTCCATGATTGTATTATCTTCTCCCCATCACGTAGTTACACTGGACAGGAGCTGTGTGAACAACTTGTTAAATGATGTGTAATTAAGTTCAGCACTGATATATCTGAACAATAAAATTAAATGTATATTGACCTGTAAAAACGTCTACACCTTTTGATACACTTACCTCAACAGTAATTTGCACGGTCGTGTTGCCTGTTAAAGGAGTCGAGCCGTTGTCTATGGCATTAACTGTGATTGTAATAACGCCTTTAACGTCAAGAAGTTTTTCGTAATCCAGTGGTGAGTTGACAGTCAGAAGACCAGAATTTTCATCCAGTGTAAAATTAGAACAAACGTTTGGTTTACAGGTTGCAATACGGTAGGTCACATGGCTGCTCTCACTACCCTGTTGATCATTGTCGCTGGCCTGGGGACAGAATAAATTTCGTACAGGTGTTTGCAGTTAATCATTAATGCGACGTTTAGACTAGCCACGTTATGATGCCCTCTATCAAGAACTTTATGAATAGAGCAGAAAGCTTTTGTACATGTTATATCTTGATTTAAACATGTTAGGCTATTCAGATGTTTAGGATTAAAGGATAGATAAAAGATAACAATTATATAAAATGCGACTGGAATAAATACGAATACTTGTGTGAATCAAATGGAATAGCGATGTAGATACCATATACCCATTACTAATCATATCATACTAATATAACTCTATGCAAGATTTATTACTAAAAATAATTTTAAGTGCGAAACATTTATGGTCTATCAGCTATATAAAATATATTTTCAATTTAACATATCCTAATTTGTACATGAACTAAATGAATATAAATTACTTAAGAAGATGAGTTAAAAGTTCTCACCTCCATTATATTCTCAGATTGATGAACCAGGGACCAACAGTTACAGAAAGATTGGTTATGCGTTTACAAATAATAAATTTTAAAATGGGGATGGAGGTAAGACTACGTTGTAAATTATATAAACAATAAATTAACATTAATAATGGTATAAAAATATTTAAAGACCACTTACAAGTATTCTTTATAATACACAATCCAATTATGTTAAGTCGCATACTGTGTTTTGATTGTTAAATATGTAACTATTTTAATACCTTATTTTCAACAAAGAAGCAGTTCAAACAAGAGTTCTGCCTTTACAGTTTAAATAATCTATAAAGCAATTTAGTAATGGACATATCAAAACCTGTAACGTCAGATTTGGAGCAAAATGCAGACTGCCCTCGGCAATTCTGCTGGCATAAGAATACAGGAAAGCTGGAGTTTCGTCGTTGGCATCTGTGACTGTAATGGAAAGCGGCACTCCTGACCTTCGACATCCAATATCAGTAGCCACGACAGTCAACAGATAAGTATCCTTTGTCTCTCGATCAAGATTATCGTCCTTGGTTGTAATTTCTCCCGTTTTGTTGTTGATTGTGAATCTAGAAATTACGAAGTTGAAGGATAAATGCTGTCAGTCACGTTCTCGGAGTAAAAGAAATCTTCTATGTATCAAATTTGTTAAAGTACAAATGAAATTCATTTGATCTATTGATTTCATTCATTATCCACTTGACGAATGCGAAGTATAAAGTAAATGATAAAAACTGGTAAACTAATCTGTTTATAACGCCCAATAATGGGTAAGACGATTAGAAACTCTAACAAAAGGCATTAGTTGTTTATGTTCTCTGAGATACCTAAATTAAACCACACCTATGTCATGCATACACACACAAGAATATCATCTCATTAACCACTTGCACACAATAAATCTACCTGTCACGATCTCCTTCAAGAGAATAGGAAATGTTACCGAATATCCCAGCATCATGGTCAGTTGCCTGCAAGAAAAGAAATAAATGACATTTGAAGCATACGCCAAAAGTAAATTTACAATTTTTTATTTACATAATATAAATATTACAATAGGTCTGAAAAAGCCATCAATGTTACTGTGATAAATATTTCATAGTCACTGTATTCAGTAATGAAAAATACCTTTGGACACCTTAATGTAAATGAAAATAATGTTTAAACCCATATTAAAAAATGGAAATGAAAAGTCATTCAATAAAAGAATGGAGATTCAGTTTAAAACCATCTTAAATTGCCGAAGTCTTTATCCGTTATAGACGTTTCTTGCAAATGTTGGCAAACGCATTTTCATAACTGGACATCAAGCTTACGTGAACTTGGAGAATAAAGAGATCTTTCACATTTTCCACAACAGAACCATTGTAACTGGTTTGGTTAAATGTTGGGTCATTATCGTTCTCGTTCAGTATCATGAGAGTAATGTTGACGTTAGATGAATTCCCTGTAGTGCTTTCTGTAGCAATGATCTGTAATTAAAGTAAGGTAATCAAGTTAAAATAGTCCAAAGTAAGGTAATCAAGTTAAAATAGTCCAAAGTACGGTAATCAAGTTAAAATAGTCCAAAGTAAGGTAATCAAGTTAACATAGTCCAAAGTAAGGTAATCAAGTTAACATAGTCCAAAGTAAGGTAATCAAGTTAAAATAGTCCAAAGTAAGGTAATCAAGTTAGGAAAGTTCCAAGTTACGTATTCAACAATTAAAATACTGATATTCACGTGTAAACATTTCAAAATTGATGAATCCAAAGATAATCAGGTAAGTAATTCAAAACAATATTAATCAATTTAATTTTGTTAAAGTATAAAATAATTTGAGTTGATCTATTGGCATCGGAAAATGTTGTATTACCCTCGATGTGCTGCTATTATCTGCGGGGAAAATACAATATATTATTTTTCAGTATGGCGGGTTTGTTCTCCTATCTCATTGCCCCGGTATCATTACTGCACACTCACATGCACGGACAGGCATACACACACACACACACACACACACACACACACACACACACACACACACACACACACACACAGACACACATACACACGCACGCACACACAAATACGCACGCACACACAAATACGCATGCACGCACACGCGCGCGCACACTCACTCTGAAAGTCATGGTTTCCAAAACCTCAAAATCAAAGCACGAGCTATTTGAAACGTAAACGTTGATATTTGCACTCCCTCTGACGTCTGTTGGTGTGATACTTAGACATGCGTTAGACAAACCAAGACTGAAGTCACTGTTCACGCCCTAAAACAAAAAATGTAATATGTAAAGTCTAACACACTGTTTCTTTCATACTTTACAGATGATACGCTAAACATTCTTGAATTTAAAAGAAATAAATCAATATAATTATCTTTCATGAAACGTACTGACTTGAGTCTAAAACCATTGTAAGAACGAAAGAGAATGCAATTCAAAAGATCAAAGAGGTGAGAGAGAGCTTAAGAGTGAAAGTGAGTAAGGTTTTTCGGCGTTTAAATAGATTGTATGGACATGGACTATGAGCGAATGAAGCAGAGATCTGCTGTAATAACTGTTATCAAATAAGAAAAACGGAGATAACAACGGGCAGTAACTCTATGAGACCGCCGGAAGTATTCAAGTAGTTGTGAACGGATATCCTCGTCACGCTTAGTTGTAGGTGTAGGGCGTATATATTAGTCATGTTAAAGTTCAGATTTAGTGATTCAGATTTATAAGGTTAGAGTATTGTCCTGATTGAAAGTCTGGAATGTCAGGGGACAGACGGAAGGTGTTGTATTTCGTGTCTCCTTTAGTGTGTGTGTGTGGAATTTTAAAGAAGTGTATAGTGTACGTGTGGCGGAGTAAATTTGCCTATAACTATTTTAAAATGTAAATGTTATATATATTTTTTAAATTGTAAGAGTAACCCGACCTTGGGCACTTCTTATGACAGTAATTTGAAGTGTCATATTTAGAAGCAAACAACCTGAATTGAGAATGTGCTAGAAATTGCTGAGGTAATGCAAACCAGTGAGTAGTATTCAATTATCCAATGGTTATAATTTGCGAGAATGACACCAACCAATAGGCTGAGATCTAAAAGTCTATTTGCTGTGGATAAATCAACTGTCTAATCACTTTGAATTTGGAGAGTCAAAAAGAAGTCCGGTCTTGAAAGTTGGCTGTTAGCTTGATAGTGAGTTAAACCGACTAGTTGAGAGAATGGATTTCGCTATTGATATGCCATACTCGTGGTTTTTTTTCTGGAAATGTACTATGTGATTTGACTTTTACTTTTACAAATGTTTGAACTGAGCTGCGTACATATAATTTGCTAAACGTTTGACATTGTCCTGATATGCTTGTGTGTTTCAGTCTAAAATAAACCATTGCAGGAAACTGTAAGTTGAGACTGGAATGTAAGAAAGAATGGAATTATAAAGTAATAAACTGGAATCTTAGCATTCTCTGATTGTATTTTGCAGAGACATTTAACCTTTTCTGTCATCATTTCAATGTTTGATTTGAACCTCCAGGACTAAAGTTTGTAAACTGCTATGACCGATCATGGTAAAGGTGATATTTTGAAGTATTATGTTTTATTGTTGTTTATTTTGGTTGATATTGGGCATATTTTCTGGTTTGAATTGAGAGGGCATGTTAAATTCTGTTAGAGATGGTTAGTCATTGATAGACTTAGAAACGGTCGTACAGAAAGGAATCCGATTTCTCAAAATATCAGACTAATTTGAAGTTCAGTGTTTAATGGGCAGCGTAACTAGCATTTAAGGTGTTAGTAAACGGATATCTGGATCTCTTGTTGGTGAGATGCGTCTATCAGCTAGGGGCTGGTAGGAGTTTAGTGGCCAGGAGGTAATAAGTCGGATCTTTTTACGGCCATGTGTTAGATGTCTGCTGACCCCAATATGTACACTTAGGCGTGTGTACGCATGCGCGGAGCCGACCGCTAGCCATAGGTTAATTATAACAGAGCAACAGTGATGCACATGGAGCTCACATAATAACTGCTTGTGTCTCCTTGCTGCAAATGCGAGTGGAAGGACTATTGTGACAGCAATTAAACAAGGTTATGTAAAACTGTTATTGCTTCTTTCTAATAACTCCATTTCTGTTCTCTTATAAGACTATCTTCTGATCTGTACTGACAGAATTATTGAATTGTATTTTAGCATTAGACTGTGAAACATAGGAATTATATGAATGTGGATTCATGGAAATAATTGATGTCAAGTAATCTATTTCATTGTATTTGTCATATGTGTGTTTGATTGTTGTTTTAATAAATTTATTGACGTTCCTATGCATATAACCTTATGTTGGAGAAGAAAGTGAGTGGATGGGGGCTTGCTAAATATATATTAAAGGCTTATTTATCTTTTTTTTTTTGGTAAGTTTTCCACCTTCGGGAAGATTGTGTAACCATAAATATTTATCTTTAATGTTGTGGGAGAGAGAAAACGTTTCCAGCACCTGCATATCCGCTACGTTTGAGAGATGAGTGGTGTCTGCTGGATGACCATTAATAAAGTAAATTAAGATTCTCATCACTTGTAGTTAGTTTGGGATGGTTAATTAATTAATAACAATCATATCTGTTAACTAAGTGGCGTTGGCGTTACAGACGGGTGTCTTTTCATTTATTTAAATGTGTTTAACCTACGAAAAGATTGTATGATGGTAAATGTTTGTATTTAATGTTGTGGAAGAGAGGAACCTGTACAGTACCAGCATATCCTCCAAGTGAGACGAGTGGTGTCTTCTGGAGAATTATTAATAAAATAAAGTAAGATTCTATTCACTTGTAATTAGTTATGGGTGATTAAATAAATAATAATAATAATAACCATTAACTAAGTGGCGTTATTATCACAAATATCTCAAACTCTCTATCCATCTCCCCCCCCCCCCTTCGATAAGAAGAAATATGCCTGGAAATGTAATCATGTATACAAACATAATAAATTAATGCAAGTTTGTACAAAGTAAAACGGTGTTCCTCTGAAAGTAATATACCGTGAAGACATTTAAATACACAGTTGAATCATGGGAAGTCGACAAAGGATTACCTGGTCAGCGTCCGATACTGATAGTTGAATTCCAGATTCCAAGGTTAGCGGTGTTCCAGGGCCAGAGTTTTCAGTTATTGTAGCAGTAAATCTGTTGTTTGAAAACGTCGGAACATTGTCGTTAACATCATTCACAGTTAGCGTTAACGTACAGTTTGCTCTGTCATTCAGACGTGGGCCAGGATCAGTGCTTATCTCAACAGCCTAAAGAAAAGAGAAAGCAACGAACTAAAAACTTAAGTAAATCATTAAAAAGGCAAGACTTGTGTTATGCAAAATGTTAAATTAATTGCTGTGGTATTCTGATTTCTTGTAATGAATTGCAATGATTTCCATTTAAGAATAAGTATGCCTTAATTTTTAGATATCTTTAGATCTTTATCACCATCAAGCTTATAATAGGTAAGTTATAGGCGATAAATTTATAAGGAAATATTAAAAGGCTTAATTATGCAACACGCCCAAATCAATTTTCTATGCTGTAAAACTGTGTTGAATAAACGTTATAGAGCTGTGCTAACAGTAGATGCCGGTTACAGTGGGGAAAGAAACCGAAGTCACAGTTTTTATTCTTTTCGTGAATTAGCTCTTAGTGAATAGTTTATTTATTTTTTTTAAATTAAAGAACTTCATTATATGACAAAATTAATCAGGATGAGAATATCTCACAATAATATGTTTGCATTTCTTTGCAATTCAAACTGTTATTTTCTCAAGTTCTAAATTTATTACCCTAATTGTATTTGCTTTGAAATATATTCATTTTAATTGGTTTGTTCTATAAGAATAACAGTAGTTCTTGTAGCGTTTGTAAATATTTTGCGATCGTATTGGCCAATATAAAATACTAAATTCATATACAAACATATATTTATGTGTGCGAGACTGTGAGTGTACATGCAAAGTATGTGTTAGTGTGTGTACATAATTTTGCTATCGTATTAGCTGATGCCAGATACAAACATGCATATGCACACATATGTTTATGTGCGTACGTACGTGAGCGTGCATATAATGTGTGTGTGTGGTTGTGAATGTATATCTACGTATGTGTGTGCATATTCGTATATGCATGTATTATATTATATTGTAAGTATGTATGCAAATGTGTTGGCAGAGTTATACGAGTTGTCCACCAGACCCAGATATATTTGACCTATATTCCACCAGTTAGAATTATTTGTGGCCTCGAATTATCATCCAAGAAGGGATAGATTCAGTAACTTCAAATAGAAGACAATGTAGAGACGCGCTAAAAAGTATTTGAATCTCGCCTCAAGATTCAACAAATGTCGTCTGTTGTAAGATTAGGCACAGGAAAGGTTATCATTTGCTCTTTAAATATGTGTAATAACATTTAAAGTAATTTATTTGTAAATAATACTATAGGTAATTTAAGAACTCTTCTCCTGTCCCCTCAACTATCACTGCTTTAATTTGCCTCTTCGTCAACTCATCTTCCAGTCTGATTTATTGACTATAAATACGGGTAAAGGCAAATTTAATGCATACCTGAACGATAATCTCACAAATACCATTTTTCTCCAAAAATGGTGACCTGTCTCTGTCAAGAGAGTTGCTTGTTACAGTGATTTCGCCAGCATCATTGTCAATCCCAAAGAAGGAAGAACAATTTACGGGATCAGCTAATGAAAAATGAAGAGATATATCTCATGAGTTCAAAGAAATAAATTTGTATTGTATATTTGTAAATTTATGTTATACTTAATATGTGATTCTATTGCTCACATATAACTGCCATGAATTATTTAAGAACATACATCATTTAAAATAGTATTTTTACAAATTCCATATATATACATATTTGTCTGCCTAAAGCTGTGGGTCGACATAAGGCTTTTAGGGTTTTATATATTTGATTGATTTGATAAATTTATTGTTAAGTTTATTAACCTGTTGCACATATTGAGTAGCATTTGTTGGAAAGACAGTGTATGTATGGGGGCTCGCTAAATATAGATTAAAGAAGATTTGCCTTCTCCATTTGTAAGACGTTTTCCACCTATGGAAATATTGTGTGACTGTAAATGTTTGTCTTTAATGTTGTGAAAGAGAGAAAACGTTTACAGCGCCCTCATATCCGCTAAGTGGTGAGATGAGTTGTGTCTCTTGGAAAATTATTAATAACATAAAATAAGATCCTCAATATTTTTAATTAGTAATGGATGATTAATTAATAATAATAACCATTAACTAGGTGCCGTTAGCGTCACAGGGGTGAGGAACAAATTACACTCACCAGATACAAAACTGTAGGTCACATTATTTGGAACTCCAGTGTCACCATCAAAAGCATTAACTTTATATACAGATGTACCCTAGAAATGAAAGAAATACTAGATTAAAAGAAACAACATTGTGATTTCTAAATTAAATGTAGGCTAACTACTAAACTTTATATTTCATAATGGAAGAGGCAAGAGATAATAGATATGATATTTAGACGTAAATTAATATATGTAATATTTTCTAAAGTTCAAAATGTCTGCAGTATTTTCTGCTTTTCCTGGTATTCCGTTGCTTTTTATTTTTTGTCTTGCTTATCTTACTTTTTAGCTCCCTATCTTTTCTCTGATTCTCTATCTCTAAGACTTTGTGTGCTTTTGTCTGTTTCCTGTCAATATATTTTTTCTCTCTATTCTTCTCTCTCTACCTCGTCTCACTCTTTCTCCATCTCGCTTGTCTCCATCCCTTAAATCTGTGCTTTTTGTTATATGTATCTTTTTGTTTCCCTCTAGTCTCCGTAACTCTATTTCCCCATCCACCCTCTCTCTATGTGAGTGTGCATATCAGTTTGTTTTCAGAATCGTGCATTTATGTTTATGTTAATCCTTTATAAAGAGTCCAAACCTGGATGTGTACTCATATGTCTTTACAGGTGTGTTATTATGACCGTACAAGATCAATTCAAATCTTCCTAGATATACACGACGGCATTAAAAATCGAATGTCTACCAGCAGTTTTGATCCTCTGCACCCCACCCTACTCCTACTGTAATCTCAACTGCAATAACTGCTAATGAAAGTGAAATCCTAATCAATGATTTTAGCATTTATGTTGTCATTGTGCTAACTTTTGAAGAAAGGTTCTTTTAATATACATTTTATTCTGAATGTAAAATGCATTATACACTATTTATGCAAAGTGTTTTATATCTATTTTTATTATTTTTAACTAAGGGAAGTAATTAAAATATTATATGAATTATACTAAAACTTACTCTGCATAGTTTTTCAGGTAACCCGACTTCTATTTATTTTTTTAAACCAGCTAACACAACTAAGAATGTAAAAGAATTATGTTTGCTTAATAAGGGGAATATTTTTTAAATCATATGATTCAATAAAGTTTAGTCCAAAACATTAATAAATTTATGCAGTAAATAAAGGGTTTCAGTGATTTGTTTGTTGTTTGCTGTTAAAAGTTCCATTCATTCGTAGTATTCTTGTGAACTGACACTTGGTGTGTTTTCTGGTAGCCAAAACATATATGGCAGGCCCGTGAAGTATGGTTCAGTGTCTTGTACGTCTGTGACATTGATGAACAGGTCAGTGGTTGATGAAAGGTTACCTCCATCCTTCAAGGTCATCGCGACGTTGGTGATGCAGGTGTAGAGAATAAATGGAAATAAAAAGACATACACATGTGAGCAAAATATTTCAATAAGTTTTGATTTGAGGAAATTTACTGACTTAATTTTGCTCTACCACTAAAGGTCGAAATATACCATTATTAACAATTACATAATTAAATAACCATTATTAATAATACATAATTAAATATACCATTATTAATAATACATAATTAAATATACCATTATTAATAATACATAATTAAAAAAGAACAAGAGACGTACTTTATAAAACTGCCAATTAAATTATAATGTTATAGTTTAAACCTTAGAACAGAGAGAATAACTCCGCACACACACCACCTCTTAATGCAAATTTATAGTGTATAGTTTTTGTCTGTGAACAGTATAATACTGTGACGGCAACGCCACTTGGTTAATGACAATTATTATTATTATTATTAATTAATTTTTCATAACCTGTTACAAGTGATGAGAATCTTAATTTATTTTATTAATGATCCTCCAGGAAACACCACTCATCTCTATCACTTGACGGATATTTTGGCTCTGTAAAAGTTTCTCTATTCCACAACATAAAACAACATTTACAGTTAAATAATATTTCCAAGAGTGGAAAACGTTTTAATAAAGGAGAAGACAAATCCATCTTTAATCTATTTTTAGCGAGCCCTCAACCACCCACTTTCTTCTCCAACATAAGATTTAATTATTGATATGCGTAAGAAGGTCAATAAATTTAACAATAAATTTATTAAATGAACAATCAAATATACATATGACAATCACAATGAAACAGATTACTTGACATCAATATTTTACGAACTCACATTCAGATAAATTTACATTTACACAGTCTCACTCTCTCTCTTTTCTAATTACATTTCAACAATAGAGTCAATACAAATTGCAGTCTAGTCCTATCAGAGAATAGAAATGGAGTTATTAGAGGTAGATAATTTATAGTTATGTTTAACATGACCTAGATTAATAATTCCTTCAACAGTCTTCACTTGCTTTTGCAACAATGTCACAATGTCCGTTAAGACATGTATCCCACCATACATGTGAAAAACTGATGCACTATTATATTCTCAAGTGAATTTCAGTGCTTTCCTCACTGTGTCAGTCCCCCAAGCAGAACATGATTAAAATAATTCTGGTAACTTTAATGTACTAGAATTCTTCCGATGTATCCAGCATATATATAATATATATATATATATATATATATATATAGAGAGAGAGAGAGAGAGAGAGAGAGAGAGAGAGAGAGATTGATAGATAGATAGATAGATAGATAGATAGATAGATAGATAGATAGATAGATAGATAGATAGATAGATAGATAGATAGATAGATAGATAGATAGATAGATAGATAGATAGATAGATAGATAGATAGATAGATAGATAGATAGATAGAAAGATAGATGTTCCCATGCCTTCCAGGTTCTCTTTATCAATCAGTTTAATTCACCATCAAGCTAATGACTGCCTTTCAAAGCCAGACTTCTTCCTTCTACTCCAAATTCAAAAGTGATTAGAATATAATCATTGGATAATAGAAAACTACTGGTTCTTATTTATAGGTACTTAAATAGGTCACTTGTTAACATTTCCATAATGCATTATGTCAGCATTCTACAATATTCTTGCCTCGTTGTGTTTACTTCAACTCAGACACTTTCAAAAATAAAACCATAAGGAGCGCCTAAAGTCGGGTTACTCTGATAATTTAGCAATTTATATGACAATTAAAATTTAAAATAGGGAGAGGAAATTTTACTGTCAGAAATATCTATATATAACACCATATTATAATTCTACACAAGTTTGTGTAGCTATGTACGTAGCAAATGTGTTGTGCAGTGCATTTGTACTAATAAATATTAAACACATGTTGGCAATCAATATGCACAGTATAGATAATTTTTATGAGAAGAACAATCTATCACTTACCACTGCAGTCACTTTGTAATGATAGAACTTAATCGTCTCATAGTCCAGCTGGCCGGTGAAAATAACATTTCCACTATTCACATCTATCGAGAAAAGTGCATCTGAACTGACAGCTGGATGCTAGAACAAATTTGATTGAGAGCATTTTGTTTATAGAACTTTAGTTTTTGCATTTGAGTTTTATGTTTCTGTTTATGCAATTAGTAGAATTATTCATCAAGTAATGCTTTATCATTTTTATGCCAAACTTTGCCCTCTTAAGTAATAATATTATGGTAAATACTATTATATATATAACAGACAATTGAAATAAATTATAATATACTCCGTTATGTAGTTACAATAAGCTCATCAGTAAACCTATTATTACCAGAATGGAACATTTATGCTTTAATTTTACAATGATATTGATTCGTATAGTAAAATAAAATAAATAAAATTCGTCATTAAAGTAAGATAATATATTTTATCTCTCTATTCCTCTTCTTAACAAATCTGCACTTGTTCATTGATTTAAATTTGAAACTGTTCACTGTATTAATATTAGATAATGATGATGAAAAATGTATTTTCGTCCTTCAGAAAAAAAACAACAACCCAATTTTCACAAAGTAAAATTATGTATTAAACTTAAGTAAAATAAATGAAAGAAACTTCTCACCTGTGTCATATCCTAAAAAGAAAGAAATCATCACAAAGAATTAACTCTGCTGTCACAAAGAATTAACTCTGCTGTCACAAAGAATTAACTCTGCTGTCACAAAGAATTAACTCTGCTGTCACAAAGAATTAACTCTGCTGTCACAAAGAATTAACTCTGCTGTCACAAAGAATTAACTCTGCAGTCACAAAGAAATAACTCTGCTGTCACAAAGAATTAACTCTGCTGTCACAAAGAACGATGTACGTAGTACAAATGTTTTACTTCAATAAGATAAATTACAGAATAAACATAGTTCATTTGTAAAGATGAGTGTCATGTGGACTTAATCTAATGAAACATTTAATTAAGCAAATATTTACTGATCACGAAAAATACTATTAAATATGCACATTGTAATACTCAAGAACAAATTCGTGAACAGTAATAATAAATCCTTTATCATATATTGTGTACAAGCAAGGGTGCCTTCACAATCAGACACACACACACACACACACACACACGTGCGCGCGCGCACACACACACACACACACACACGTGCGCGCGCGCACACACACACACACACACACGCACACACACGCACACACACGCACACACACACACACACTCACTCACACACACACACACACACACACACACACACACACACACACACACACACACACACACACACACACACACACACACACACACACACACAAGAAATATAGCATCGATCAAAATTCACAAGTGTAATGTGCAACGTAATCAAATTAGTGAACATAGAAATAATGGTTCAATTACACAAGTATTCTACAATTAAAATCATAGATCAGTAGCAAACATATATGAAATAATTTTTCTTTCATTTTCAGTCAGATAACTGACGAGAAGCTAACAATCTCCTTTATGACCAGACTTGTGTTATGTCAAAATCAAAGTGTTTAGAACATAAAAATTCTTCAACAAAATAACTTTCGGGCCATCCCCATTGGATGAAATAGTTATGAGCAAGTGTGACACTATTAATCAGAAAAAAGAACTACTCATCCAGTTGGAACTGATTTGGATTGCATCTGCACGTTCTAGCATATTCTCCACCTGAGTTGTTTACTCCAATTCTGGCATTTACATAAAAATTTTAAGCGGTGCCCATGGTCGGGTCTCGTTAACATTGGCGAGAGAAATATGTAATTATTAAGTTTAGAATAAGGATAAGCAAATGTACT
This sequence comes from Sinotaia quadrata, assembly GCA_028829895.1. Lineage (NCBI taxonomy): Eukaryota > Metazoa > Mollusca > Gastropoda > Architaenioglossa > Viviparidae > Sinotaia > Sinotaia quadrata. The sequence goes on from CM054182.1 coordinate 12,731,851, forward strand.
CCACCCCAGTATCTTATATTCGTTTCTTTGCCCAGTAGTTTTCTTGATAAGCAAATGTACTCCACCACAGTATCTTATATTCGTTTCCTTGTCCAGTAGTTTTCTTACCTGCATATAATAGTTCACTCTGCCACCGATGCCATCATCAGGATCAGAAGCATTAATGTTTGTGTACACTATTTGTCCAGAAGACGTGTCCTGAAAGCACAAATGACACCTGAAAACTAAAATATGATCAGAGGAAACGTTTAACTAACAGGATCTATTTTTTTTAAAAGCAAACTGAAAGTAAGCATAATTTTCAGTTGGAGACATTCTACCTTTTAGGAAAAGTTAATGGATTATCTTTTCGATGTTGGTGCTACCTTTTGTCTTCAGAACAATTAAAGTGGTTCGATCAGATAACAGATATATATCCCATTAAAAATAAAATTAAAATACAATACTGTAATAGTAAACAGACAGTTTTTAATACAAAAGCCACCAACATACTGTAAGAATAACTATATTCTACGCACACACAAACACAAACACACAACCCACATGTATGAAACAGACTTTTATGTGTGTGTGCTTCGCTTATTACTTTGTAAATGTGTCCGTGTTGTGTGTATGTGTATTAGAATGTGTCCATATTGGAATGTAACATTAGATAGACTTCATTCTTAATATATACACATTTCTCATAAGCATTATAATTAAACTGTGTGATCTAATGTTGTTTCTTTGTGCGTTTAGACAATAACTATTAAAGAAAAGACACATTCTTTACCTTCTTTATCATGTGAATGAATGAACAACGTACAGGAGGGTACCACAACGTAACAATAGCAACAGACAACATACACCAGAATGATTACGGTAATAAGATGTACATAAATGCTGCAATAACATAGTACTAACAGATTGAAGAGTCTTGTTGTATACTCAAGAGATAATTGCATTATTAATGTTGTTGTGATATGAGCTCAACAGTATGTATTGTATTGTATTGGTGGGTCAGTTAGTTGATCGATTAATCGATGGACTGATCGTGTTCAAAATATTGTAATAGTCTGCAGCTTTTGTATCGGCATGAAATAAATACCAACTATTATTTTCTTGAAAACTTTATAATAATGCTTCGTGCAATAATAAAATATAAAGCGGTATTATATCTTTATACACTCGAGCGTAGATAAAAATATTTCTTGTATTAATGCATTTGTATATTTTCTTTTAATTCATTTTAAAAACAGACTGTATATTGTATATGTATATCTATTCATTATGACACTTACCTCTTTGAGATCTATATTGTATGGAAGATTTTCAAACCTTGGATGCACATCGTTAACGTCTTGGACAAACATATTCATAGAGAGTGATAAAGGATACTAAAGAAGAATGGAAAGAAAGAACAGTTATTTGTATTAATTCAAGTTTTATCAGTTTTCAGTAATGTTCGTTAGCGAATAATGCACAATAATTATTTTAGTGAAAATAACGAATAAATAATAGATTTCTAACGTTTATTGATATCACTAACAATCTTATATGTTCATTAAACTATTATGTTATTACTATTACTAAACCTGTTTCATAATAGCATTTATAATGTGATTTTAAAATCGTAGACATACTGATGTAGCTACTCCTTAAGCCCCATTCACTATCTCCCTCACCTCTACCAACAACACACCAGATTTTTACAGTCCCTCAGTTGCCTGATCATGATTTTGTATTTTGATTTGTATGAGTTTTGAAGAGAGAAAAAATATTTCGCATTCATTAAACAGATGAAAATGATTGTTGTATTTAATTAAAGGCACACTCGTTTCACTGTATTGAAACATAAACTCTTGGGCGAGAGCATAATAAGTGTGTGCTTGTGAGTGTGTCTGATACAAAATTTTAAGAGAATTAAAGTATCTGTACATTACTATGAACTGGAAAATGTGCTAATTAAGGTATTGATGAATAATATGACAAATGAAGACAGTACATGTATTATTTAAAATGATGATACTTGAGAATATTAATGACTAATTATGATATTAATTACAAAACTTACTTACCTCCCCACATGAGCCCGCAGTAAAACTGAGTATATAAGAGGTTGTTGTCTAAGAAAAAATAATATAATAAATGCAAAATATATAGTGTTATTTGCAAGAATAACCACTTGAATGCAGAGTTTTTGCATTAGAATAAAATTACAATAATTTATATTATTAATTTAAATATGTATATTTCATACGTGTTCTTTGACATTTACCATTTCAAGTAATGCTTTAGAATTAGGAAATAAACTATAAAAGGGCCGTTCTAGAGGTACGTTAATTTTGGTAATAAATGCACGTACAATGGATAGATTGATAGACAGACAGATAGATAGATAGATAGATAGATAGATAGATAGATAGATAGATAGATAGATAGATAGATAGATAGATAGATAGATAGATAGATAGATAGATAGATAGATAGATAGATAGATAGATAGATAGATAGATAGATAGATAGGAGGCAGTAAGATTTATTACTGGATGAGTGCTTAATAGATTTAATGAAGGTCATATTTAATTATTTAAATTGTTGACTTATAGTTTCCTCTGTTGTTACATTACATTTCTATTCACTAATGTACTGCAGTTTCTTTAATATTTCTTAAAATTGTCGAACTCACTTCTCTATCTAAATTTATGTTGAGAAAAATACTCCAGTTTCCAGGAGTGGTAGATTCTTCAATCCGAACAACATATGTTGATACTGTTATCACGTCTATATGTCTCAAACCTTCTGGATCAAATGCCGTCAATGATCCTACAATACTTCCTGGAGTACAAAGTGTGTATATTTAAGATTTGCATCTCAAGATGATAGATAGATAGATAGATAGATAGATCCAGATTATTTGACACACGATAGTGGCGATTATATTATATCCCCACCACCATGAACAAAGCACTTTTCTAAAATATATTACTCATAAATAGTGGCTTTTAACAAGGAAATAAATTTATTAACTACAAAATTTATCTACACACTTCACAACACATAGCATTTATATCGTGACATAATATCATAAAACATAATATCGTGACACACACCACACACACACACACACACACACACACACACACACACACACACACACACACACACACACACACACACACACACACACACACACACACACACACCACACACACACACACACACACACACACACACACACCACACACACACACACACACACCACACACACACACACACACACACACACACACACACACACACACACACACACACACACACACACACACACACACACGCACACGCACATCTGAAAAGCCAATGTTATTCTTAAGTACTTTGAGTCAACTCACATTATCTATCTCCCCTTAATCGACCCACCAGATTTATCTTAATAATTATAGGGTTCAACTATTTGGCTATCTCAGCCTTGACCGATTAGTGTTACACACAATTAATACAGGTAAACAAAGGAAAGAGTATTATGTATGTATCAAGATACAATCATGTATAATCAAATTAAATGTATTTCATACATTTAAATCATGCTAAGAAAATATCTTAATTATTAAGAGGACATTCTACTGAGATCTAATACTGCCTGCTAAGATGTGCTACCATGATTTCCACATAGTGACTATACACATTTGTGTACTTCTCCTATTGTTCAATTTCAGTCACTTGGTCAAATTTATTTCTGTGTAATTCATAACTACAGTGTATTCTGTATTGCTGTTATTCTCATTTCATGTTGATGATTTTACACGAGAAGCAAAGAAACAAGTCACTATGATGATAGATTCACTATATAGTAATTAGGCAGAGGATAGTATACCACAAGCATATAATATTATAATTATCTAGTAATAAAAAAATAATTCACATAGTACATCTCTACAAAAACACAAGTATAACATATCATAGTAATATGTATGAATTATTTCTAAGTCCATTCTCTCTCAATCAGTCAATTAAACTCGCACTCAAGCTAATGACTGCCTTCAAGCCAGACTTCTCCCTTCTTTGCCACTCGAATTCAAAGTGACCAAAGGGAATTCCTTAAATCAGCCCACTGGCTTCTCATAAATCATAATCATTGGATAATAGAAAATTGTTCACTCAGTTTCCATTAGGTCAGCAAATCTAGAATATTCTTGCCTCATGCTGTTTACTTCAAACTCAGACACTTTCAACCTAACACCACAAGAAGTGCCAAAGGTTTGGTCACTGATAATTTAGCAGTTTATATAAATATTAAAATTAAAAATAAGGAGAGGCACATTTACTCTGTCACATTATATATATATGAAAGAGTAAATCTGCTTCTATCTATTTATCTATCTATCTATCTATCTATATCAATTTATCTATCTATCTATCTATCTACCTATCTATCTATATATCTATCTATCTATCTATCTATCTGTGGCACTACAAGGTTCCTGATTAATTAATCATCAATCTCTATCTGGGTGATCATCTCTTTAATCTATAAACAAATAAGATTCTTCCAATCAATCAATCAATCAGTCACCCAACAGGGTCTTGGTATTGAGGTCGAGAGTGACAAGTCCGGCTTTGAAATGTAAGGCCACTGATTAACTCTCCTCTCAAGCGTTACTTGTCTAGAACACCACTATCTTGCCCGTCAACCTGTCCTTCCTAGCCCTTCCCAATCTCTCATCACGATGACAGGAACTATCCTAAAACATGTGTGTAACCGTCTTTGTGTCAATACATAATTGGCAACACCCACCTATCATCTACACATGTACCCCTCTACTATAATAATGAGTGCATAGTTTAACAATACTACACTTTTAATAAAGAAAAGAAAACTATTAAAATTAACTCATTTACAGTTATGATAATATTATAACCACACCAAGGCAATATATAGAGATTTCAGATTTCACAACACTTCTCTCATTAAACTAAAAAATTTAGATGAATGAAAAAATAGTGATTAGTTTTATCCCATAATCAATTATTAGCAGGACACATACACAAATCAATATTGATACCCTTCCTAGAACATTTACTAGGCTTCACATAATCAGAATAAGAAAAGAATCAGAATTAGAAATTACGTTAATCATAGAACAAATACAGGTTACAGACGAGCATGTATATGATTCACCTGATGTTTTGTGTGCGTCGTTCTCAGGCCTGCATGGTCGTTGCATCAGCCACTGGTTATCTGCATTAGCCTAGAAATAATTCACACTGATGAAATGTTCAATGAGTTCAGTTCCATTAAGTTCACAGTATAGTTATTAATCAACACAGATGCTGTAATAAATTAATATACAGTCTGGTTCCACAACACCTATTAGTAAACTGCACTTGGAATACATCAGTTCAATGTTCAGTCACTTGTTTCTATTCTGGTATATCCGTTCATAGCCTTCCCACTTGATAGTATGCCTAGTCATACGGACATTGCCATAGCATTTCTAATTCGCCATAGCACACCCCTTAGGAAACAGCTCGCTGTCACAATCTCCAAATTGTGGTCCGCATAACCCGCTCTGGCGTCCTATCTCCTTAGTTCTGGATTAGTAATAACTAGTAATTGTAGACTTTGGACCAAGGCAACATCAGGGCCAAGATCTCCATTGTAAACGCTGCTCTTGCCTGGATCTTGTTTGCTAGAACTCTTGTCTTTGTCCCTCTAAGCTGTGAAAATACATCAGCTTGTGTTACAATACAGCTAAAACCTGTAATTTCATTCTTGATAAATTCCTTTTACATTAGTTTATAATGTAATTTAATTTCTTTTCTTATTACCAAGAATAACATTACATTTTTCCAAATGATTTAAAAGACAGTATTAACAAAAAAGTACAATTTGCAATAAGTATGATACAAAAATACAATATTTACAAAAATCATATTTTACCATATCAGACGTTTATCTGGTACTGCTCTTGTCACCACAAACGGGACTTGTGAAGTTAAATTTTCAGAGTAAATTTATTTTTTGCCCAGACGGGGTAATTATACTATTTTTGGTTTTGTGTATTAATCTTTCCCTCTGGACATAATCTCTCCTGTGTTCACCCCTTTGTCGAATAGTCATGGCTGATTGGCCGTACTCAAAGACTGCTCTGCTAGGACAAGTCTTGTGCCTTTTAGAAGGTGACCGACGTGCATTCCGTTGCATGCTCTGTGATGTGCACATGATTATGCATTCTGATCGGTTTTTTTGGTGCGTCTGTTCTCGAAGCAACTGGCCACGTAACTGTTTCTATTTGACTCAACCGCTTTGAACTTTTAATCCTTAGTCGAGATCAAAGTTGACTGTCTGAAATTTCGAACATGGTTTTCTGCATGGCAAAATTCAGAATGGCTTCTGCAGTGGCTTCACAATTACAGTTACAGCATCAAAGAATTTAGTTCAGTAATTCAATTTTATATTTTGAAAAAATATTCTGTGTATTAGTTTGCATTTTCTGTCTCACACTATCTATCTGTCTGTCTGTCTATCTAACTATCTATCTATCTATCTATCTATCTATCTATCTATCTATCTATCTATCTATCTATCTATCTATCTATCTATCTATCTATCTATCTATCTATCTATCTATCTATCTATCTACCTATCTATCTATCTATCTATCTATGTATCTATCTATCTATCTGAGTGCGTGTGAGAAATTCTAAACTTAATTATTTTATAATTTGTTAAATGTCAATGTGACATGACCTTCGTGTACGATGCATCTTGTTATTTTTGTAAGTACCGAATTTAAAATAACAGCACAAGTAAAGAATATGCTAGAACTTGGTGATGAAATCCAAACCAGTTCAAGTAGATGAGTAGTAATTCTGACTAATAATCTCATACCTGTTAGTACAATTTCAACCAATGGGGATAGATATTCTATTTTCTAATCACTTTGATTTTGACGTAACTCCTGTTCGGTTATAAATCCTATCATTACCTTATGGTAGGTTTACTAACGTATAAAGAACAAATGGACTTAGAAATATTTCGTACATAAAATAGACTTAGAAATATTTCGTACATGCTTGTCATTGATCTATGATTTGAATTGGAGAATGTTTATGTAATTGAAATGTTCACCAATATGATTACGTTGAACTTTATACTTGTGAAATTTGATTGATGCTATGTTTCTTATGTTTTGTGTATATCGGGTTAATGAATATTGTTGCAGAATTTCTAATTTGAAAATGTGTGTGTAAGAGATAAAGTAGTTATAGTGATGAAATATGCCTGAAACTGAGATCTGACTTAATTTGACTTTTGAAGAAAGGAGCATGCCTTTAGATGCTTATGATTCTTTAAATGTTTTGTAACCTTGTATCTGCTTCACACTGCAGCTACTACTGTACTCTACCAGATCAGTTAGTTTGTATCCAGAATTGTTGCTGCACTTATCAGTAAACATGTTTCTGTAAATTGATTTCTGTGAATTCTGCTCGAGAGCCAATATGACGGAAATTGGGTTTTGAGTTTGGTCTTGAGAGTTCATTGAAATTTCTGAACATTTACTTGTAATTAGTTATAGATGTTTAATAACAAACATAAACAGTAACAAAGGGGTGCATGTCGCAATATATGTGATGCCAGCAGTCATGTACGTACCCTGAATATCACATGGAATCTACTGGTGATATTTTTGTAGGTTGTATGTAAGGTTTTCTAATATTTTATTTTGCTTGCTTGCATGTGTGTGTGTGTGTGTGTGTGTGTGTGTGTGTGTGTGTGTGTGTGTGTGTGTGTATGTGTGTGTATGTGTGTACAAAAATAATTTCTGCTAACATTTCCCTTTTTTAAACATAAGGCACTAATTATGACTAAATATTTTTATTTGTACTGATATACTAGCTATATATAAAAACAGATATTATTGTAGATATATTTATGTAAATTGAGTACACGTGAATCCATTTACATGTGTGCATTGTTCACGTGTAGTTTATAACATACCTATGGGAACGTCTTCCTTGACATTAATGTACCTTGGAATATTTACATCCGGCGGTAGACCACTAACCATTGTAACATCTGTAAAACAAAGTAGATTTTGTTACGTATTTGTGCTTTGCTTCTTTTCATTAAGTTCTTACAGTATCCATAAAGAAGATGAAAATGATACTTTTGAAGACATGTGCACATAATCGTTACTACGTATGCTACCGTACTATGACGTCACGAGGAATACCCTCGCCACAATTTGCTTTATTCATTTGTAAAGTAGAAAGATTCTTGTCAACCAAAGCCTATATGTACAAGTCCAAGGCGCTCTAATCATTTCTTGGAGTGATTACACTAGAACTTATTCTAACTTGACCAAGCCATTGTCTTGCAATAGTTATCTTGATATTTAGCCCTTCTAACCACGTGACTAAGCATAGGTAATTTGAAATAAATTCAGGAAAGTCGTAACTGCTAGATTCAGATGTATGTTTTTTCATTAGGAAGTGAAAGTGCATTAGATACATCTTGCTCACAGTTGACATTCTAGAAAGGATTTAAGATGAGAGACACGACGATAACCTTCTAGAAATATAATTGTAGAATTGATTCCATTTAGATTTATGTAAATGTTAATATTTCTACATTTTTTTTTAGGAAAAGCGATTAACAAAGCATTGTTTTATATAGTCTAAAGTATTAATCTTTCTGTACTTTAAAACATTTGAACGATATGTAATTTGATGCAATTATTAAGATCCTTAAATTCTGGGCAAATAACATTTGACTAGTATATAAAATGTATGCAATTGGTATCAGTAATAGTAATAGTGAAATAAAGATTAGATTTGCACGTCAGTAAACTAGTTACATTGCCATCTGGCTGTGTTGCGTTCTACAGTTATAACTGCACACTTTACTTTTCAATTACATTTCGTTGCACATAATTGGCGGCATATTTTTCAACTGATGTCTTTCTGATGGCAAAGCTGAACCACACATCCGGAAGTCAAATACCCACTAACAATCACCCCCCTCGAGATTGTACCAAAATATTATTGAAATATACAACAATCACTCCCCCTCGAGACTGTACCGAAATATTATGCAAATGAGTCGAATAGCTGAGCAAGATATCCTTGCAAATAATTCCTTGATCATTTTGTCATTTTCGTGAATTTGTGTGACGTCAGGATAGGAAACGCTGCTATTTGATTTTTGTTTGTTTGTTAATCATTAAATCTGAATAAACCAATGGAATAAATTAAAGTAACATCGGTTACTGGTGTTAATCAACCACATAAATTAACCTTACTAGGGTTTTGTGACGTCACTTCGGAGAGAATAAGCAAACGCTAGTAAACTCAGATAAAAAGTTTTGTACCGTGTGTGCTCCTTACATACAGAACGCTGCAATGTACGCTGCCTAACATAGTGCCGAGTTTTGTTTGTGAGTACACTAGCACTTAGGTAACGTGACATGTTAGTAATAGTGGCCAGATTGCAATACGGTGATAATGATGGTGGCCAGACAGTAATAATGATGTTTGAGGATAGTTAGTTAATAATTTATTACTTAATTATAGCACCACTCACTTCCTACTATAGACAATAATACTTTGCAATATTAAATAAGGGCCCTTTAAAAAGTTCTACTTCCATTGCTATTGCTGCTGCTGTGAAATGTGACTGCTATTGTGTTACTACTGTTATGAGGTCTATCAATGTTATCGAGAACTTCTAAAAGCGCTAGTAACATATCCTACTGATACTACAACCATAATTACATCTTCTATTGTTAATTTAACATAACGACCCCGTGATGTTAAAAATATGAAAGACGTGTACGAGGGCGATATCGAACAGATGATGATTAGTATGATGATAATTAAAAGTTGGAAAAGTATCAGCGTCATATAGTAATAATGAATGTACAGTTAGAAACAGAAAGCGTTCTTTATTGCTTAAATAAACAACAGTAAAAATGGAATTAGTTATACATCTCAGTAAGCATACAGATATTATTACGATACGATTCTTTTAATAATTAAAATACTTACGGATGCAAACAAGAGAAAGAATCACAAAGTCCTTTAACCACAAGAGACGTTCCATGGTAGAAAGAAGAATGTCCTTTTATTTACCTGTGTGGAATTATTAAAATATTATAGATAGATAGATAGATATACAAACAAATAGATAAACTGACAGATAGAAACAAACTGGTGTATAGATAGATAGATAGATAGATAGATAGATAGATAGATAGATAGATAGATAGATAGATAGATAGATAGATAGATAGATAGATAGATAGATAGATAGATAGATAGATAGATAGATAGATAGATAGATAGATAGATAGATAGATAGATAGATAGATAGATAGATAAATGTGTGTGAAGTCAAATTCGATTAATTATAATATGCTATGATTAAAATTTGTGATTATGTTTTCAATCTAGTGGACAAAGAATGGACGTACTGGAAAACATATGAATGCATCTCTTAAAACATCGGATTTTAAATTTTCTCACTTATTCAGATTTGCTTTATGACCACTTACTCCTTTTCTCAGAGAACTGATTTTATTATTAATTCTGCATGACTGTTAATGTTATTCATTACATCTCAGTTCTACAAATTTAGCGTATTCTTTATTGGCCCTTCTTGTCTTGTTAATTGCATGTGATATAAATAGCTCGTATGCATTATCAGTTAGTCCCAACATATAAATAATTGAAACGTTTTTATCTAGAAAGTTTGTGTCACGGGAACGATTTTATCAGAGGTTGAGTCGTGCGTTTTCAATTTATGTCCGATATTCGCTGTCGTTGTAGCATAATTACATATTAAAGCATTTTCACTTAACATCCGCTCTCTTTCGACCATCATTCCCTATTTCCTAAATATCTCTTTCCTTTTCTCTCTAAATCTTTTTCAGACTCAGCGCTCTTTCCTTCTGTCTTTCTTTCTCTCCTTTACTTTCTTATAATTTCAGTTTAAACAGTTAGCTTTCTGTCTCTTGCAGTAATATCTTTTTCTTTCTTTCTTTCTTTCTTTCTTTCTTTCTTTCTTTCTTTCTTTCTTTCTTTCTTTCTTTCTTTCTTTCTTTCTTTCTTTCTTTTTTTCTTTTTTTTTATATCTCTAATTGTAATCTCCATCGTGAGACTGGTAAGTTACTAAAATTTCAAACCCCACTATTTGTCTCTGAATTTAAGATGGTCAATAAAATACAATATTCGTTGTGTGCTTTTTTCTGCTGTTTGCCTCGTTGTTTATCGAAACTAATGACTACGTCTTACACAGCCAGTAAAATAATAAACAAGAATTTAAGCCATGTTTTTTCTTAACAGTGCCAGTAAAAGTACAAACAGGAAACTAAACCATGTTAAGCCATGTTAGTAACAGTGATCTGACTTGAATTAAATGCTGGCGGAGTTAAATTCTGTCATGAGTAGTCCGGGGAGGTGAAAACTACAATTCACGAAGAAGTTCCCTCACAGTGTGAAACCTGTGTGTGACATGACCTAGTATCAAGAACACGCCCTGTATGATTTCACAAGTATCAAACGTAGTGTGGTATGACTTCACAAGTATCAAACGTAGTGTGGTATGACTTCACAAGTATCAAACGTAGTGTGGTATGATTTCACAAGTATCAAACGTAGTGTGGTATGATTTCACAAGTATCAAACGTAGTGTGGTATGACTTCACAAGTATCAAACGTAGTGTGGTATGACTTCACAAGTATCAAACGTAGTGTGGTATGACTTCACAAGTATCAAACGTAGTGTGGTAGGATTTCCCTACTGTCAAAAATTACGGGTGTTATAATAGTTTAAATGAGTTACGTACTATTTTGAACAGATGTGTTTTCTTTTTTCTTTCAAAAACAAATTTCTATATGTGGCGGAGTAAATTTGCCTATCCCTAATTCTAAACGTACTCTTTTTATAAATTTGTTAAATGTCAACGTGATCTGACATGGGCAGTTCTAATGGTGATATTTACTCAAGTGGAGAATATGCAAAAACGTGCTGATGTAATCCAAACCAGTTCCAACTGGATGAGTAGATTTTCTGATTAAGAGTCTCACACTGTCACAACTTCATACAATGGGGATGGATCGAAAGTTACTTTATTGAAGAAAGTCTAATTTAATCACTTTAATTTTGACACAACTCGAGTCTGGTCATAAAGGCGATCGTTACTTTATAGTAAGTTAACTGACTGGTAAAGAAAAAATGGACTTAGAATATTTGTACTTGTTTGCTATGATCTAAGATTTGAACTGGAGAATGCATTATGTAATTTAACCATTATTTCCATAATCACTAATTTGATTACATTAGATATTATACTTGGAATTTTGATCAATGCTATAGTAATGATATGTTGATAACCTTGCTTTATCAGCCTCGATTGTTCACCTGGTCGGTGTACCTTTGCATATGTGACTCTGTCACCTACTGATCGCGCTTTTCACATTCCTTTTTATTCTGGAAAGAGAGGTGTGAGAAGATACTCACTATATTAATAATTGTGGAAATTAGTCATAACATTCGTAATATAATAATCAAATACATCTGAGCTAAATATCACATAAATATTTTCAGTGAATAAAGAGTAATGTGTTCAGAAGTATGGTCACTGCCGTTATTGAATGTGTCCCAAAAGCTAGCGGGTCTATGATGTTGCTATTTAGCTGTGCTTGCAGACGTCGTAATGTCGAATGATCATCAAAAGTATTATAATATCAACGGCCTGAGATCATTATCGAACTCGTCGTCTAAGACTTAGTAAACGAAAACAGTTGTACATCTATATATAGTCACTACAGTAAACGAAAACAGCTGTACATCTACATATAGTCACAACAGTAAACGAATTCAGTTGTACATCTACATATAGTCACAACAGTAAACGAATACAGTTGTACAGCTACATATAGTCACAACAGTAAACGAATACAGTTGTACATCTACATATAGTCACAACAGTAAACGAATACAGTTGTACATCTGTATATAGTCACAACAGTAAACGAAAACAGTTGTACAGCTACATATAGTCACAACAGTAAACGAATACAGTTGTACATCTACATATAGTCACAACAGTAAACGAATACAGTTGTACATCTATATATAGTCACAACAGTAAACGAAAACAGTTGTACAGCTACATATAGTCACAACAGTAAACGAATACAGTTGTACAGCTACATATAGTCACAATAGTAAACGAAAACAGTTGTACAGCTACATATAGTCACAACAGTAGAGCCACGATTACTTTATTTTTTTAACGTTATACATTTGTCTCTGATATTGTCACGTGTGAATTGTGAAATATATGTGACTTCAATAAAAGTTACTTACCATTCAAACATGTGTGTATGTGTGAGTGATCTCGCTCATAAATGATACATGACTTGTTTTAACACACATATACATGCATTCAACGATATGCTATCAGCTATGTTGAAACAAAATACATATCTCATCAAGTAGCATCAGACAAGACACTCATCACTCACGATTTGCCAGCCACGCCTTTACGATAGTGGCAATTGAAAACATTAGAGAGGTGTTTGACGACATATCGACACGTTAAGGCCCTCGCCCTCGAACATGCGTTTGCGTCAGCAACTGTTTTAGTGAACAAGATGGTGTTTAGCAGGCAAACGAAATATGGATATGACCTGAAAACATGTATTCTGAAAATAATTGACTTTTCTATTTGGAAGTGTGTTCTAAAAAGTAATTCCACAAACATTTATTGCCTGTTGCAGCTCTCACAGAATCTGAAATTTAGGGAAATAATATCAGACTCTCACGGTTGTGAACTCTGTTTAGAGATACACTATTGAAGAAAATAGAATATTTTAATCACAATAAATTACAAAGTTTTGTTTGTTTATCCTTCTAAATAAAAGTTGCATTGCCCTGATCTAATATATTTGTCTGATTATAAATGTACCACTGTGTAATAGAAGAATGAATATAATGCAACTTAATACAGCGAGTTCATTTCATTCTCATAGATCAGCAAGAACACAGATGGACTTTAAATATTAATGAAACAAAGAAAATATAGATATGTTTAGAGGATCTTTCATTTGATTTATTTTTAATAACTACAATTACTACTGTTCAAGTGCGTTAGTTACGCTCTCTTAAACTGACATATTTACGGGTCAAGGTTATGCAAGCTCACTATACGCACTGTTTAAGTGCGTTAGTTACGCTCTCTTAAACTGACATATTTACGGGTCAAGGTTATGCAAGCTCACTAGACGCACTGTTTAAGTGCGTTACTTACGCTCTCTTAAACTGACATATTTACGGGTCAAGGTTATGCAAGCTCACTATACGCACTGTTTAAGTGCGTTACTTACGCTCTCTTATACTGACATATTTACGGGTCAAGGTTATGCAAGCTCACTAGACGCACTGTTCAAAAATCTTCTATCCTCATCACTAGTACATTTGTTATTTTCTTTCCTTTCTCAACTTATTGTGAATAAAATTGTGGTGTAACATTGCGATCTTGTCTTGATTTAGTATGTGTACAGAAATCACATCTGTAGCCGTGTAAATTATGAACACAGTTATCACTACTGTGTTACTGTGGTGTTGGTGGCAACGAGACATCATTAATATATATCAGACTCTTGCCCCATAATAAGTCTTGTTGTTTGTATCAGCATTCGTAGATGGATTAGCGTGCCAGCTGAAATAGATTTGAACTAATCACATTAATACGAGTCACCCCAAGCAGCAAACTGTTGCCAACAATAGAAGCAATGCTACCAAGATGCAAGCCTCCAAACATATGGCGTAAATCATGCAATTTATAAATATAGCAGTCAAAGACTGATAACATTAGCATAGTTTTATTTAAATAAAGGCTAATCATTTTCTCTGAGCACAATCTCACTACCCTGAAATAAACATAAATTAATTATACATGCCAATTTATTATGATTACATTATACACAAAAGTACTAATTGCAAAATATTTTCGGTAAAAGCATAATGCAGTTCAGTCAAGGTAGTAATTGAATTTTATAACCATTAAATCAATTCTGACGAGTGTCACGGAAAGATATATAAGATGAAAAGCCAGTCAAAGTGCTCACATACACAAAAAAATGTTTTCCAGTAAAATACGTGGCAGTGTTCTTTGGTTCTTTGATATCTTTATCTTCAATCTTCAGTTTCTTAGCATCTACCAAGATCCGATTTGGGGTTCTTTCGATCTCTGACTTCTCAAGTATTCTTGTGTTGTAATCTGGTACACTCTTCGTACAACATGAACACAAGGCAGCCTTCGTTAACCTCTGACGTCATGCAAATCCACCGAAGAGCATTGGCTAACAGGTCATGTGATTGATTTGTTTGCAAACAAAGCTTCAACTTTCCTTTTCTCGGTGATGTACTTTATTTGTGTGACTAAACGTCATTTGACTGAAATAACATTGTTAATGAATTTTGTTCACTCCAGGATTGCTGTAGGGAGGACTGGAGATAATTTAATTGAACAATTATAAACAATTGTCAGGGGACTTTTGGATTTGAACCATACTGAACTGTTCATATACATAACTATTTTATTCTTTCTATCCCTGCAGGTATTTCTTGTATGTGTCATTACTTGTACTTGGCCAGTGTTGAATTGCTTGTGTAGTGTGTAGCAAATTTATATCGTTAATAAATTTTATTTCTTTATTTATTAACACTCTCAACCTTGTGTTTTCAATTGGGGTTTAAAGGACATGGGTAGTGGTGGAGGGCGTGATAATTAAAAAGATGGGTGTAGGCCTTTCAAGTGGGCGTTCCAGTACTCGGAGTTGGATATATGCCAGGTCAGAAATATTTTGTGGTGTTTATTTACAATACTGAGTTTAGTTCTGGAAAAGGTACAAGGAATTACTCTTTCAATCCATTGCCCGCAATTGAAAGGTGTGGATTTATCATAATTTCCAGAGAGATTATAGTAATATTCTCATAATGTAAGAGACTCTCCCGTCGTTTCAAATAACAGATAGATAGATAGAAAGAGGGATGTACGGACGGACAGAAGACATAGATAGATATATAGATAGATAGATATGTAGGTAGATAGATATGTAGGTAGGTAGATAGATAGATAGATAGATAGATAGATAGATAGATAGATAGATAGATAGATAGATAGATAGATAGATAGATAGATAGATAGATAGATAGACAGACAGGGAACAGAGAGAGAGAGAGAATTCATTCCAGAAGGCAGATACATATTATAAATATTACAAAATGATGATGCTATTATATCTTCAGTTTTATTGTTAACACTATTCTAAAGTGTCAGACATGCACGAATTTACAAACGAGCCCTAAACAAAGAAGAGAGAAAGGGAGATGGGCAGTCTTTCTTGCATTCAAGAACAGAAGACTGTAAATAAAACTACAGAGTTTTATTTAGAACCATTTTACTTTCAACTTAATCGACCTATAATAAAACAAATCACGTCACCAGCGGCTACATCACAGGGAAGTAATTCTCCAATAATGAGCACACTATCAAAAATTATCTTTCTTAAAGAGCTGCAATTGGTAATTCTTCCCCGGTAAAATGGTGTTTCCATGATGTCCTGTGAATCTGACTTAAATCATTGGTACCGCCCACACAGTGAAGGGATGGAATATATATGGGGGAGGGGCGTGTGTGTATAGATATGTGTGTTATAAATTAGATCATTTTCATTTAATTTTCCCCAAACACAAAAGTCAAATATACCCACTGTCACTGCCGACACCATTAGTGAGTCTCTCTTTGAGAGGAACTATAATCGTTGTGTGAAAAAATGGATGTCGGATTAACAATGGAAGATTAATATTTTGCATTTATATGCATATAAGACTTTTTTGGAATGTCATTTTTTGGTTACATTTCTTAAGTCTGTTAACTGCTCCCAAAATCAGTGGCTATATCCCTTCTTTGGCTTTTAATTCTTTGCATAATAGAAAACTGTTAGAATATATATTTTGATTGTATGAATACGGTATGTTATTTTTGCAATGTAAAATTTACATATTCTTGTATTATAACTGCAAGCATAACGCACAGGTCGGTCATGCTTTTCTTTGGTATGCAAAGGATCATGGTATAGATTTGTAGGCATCAAACATAGTGTCTGCTACTTTGCCTATTGTATGTTGTACGTATGTGAAGGTCTTGAACAAAGCTCCTCTTTGTATCATTTATGTTTTATAAATCTGAAAATTTAGATTATTTTTTTCCTGTCCATGGCTTTGTGTCTTACATGCAACTCTGTAGGGAGTATTTGTTAACCGTATTTAGAGTGCCTGGTCGTCTTGACTCTTGTTGCATTTGACATTTGTTAACGACGACGTCGTGTTTTCTGTATACACATCAGTAATAGCATGTACGGTTTTTATGCTTGTGAATTAGGTACTTGTGTGAAATAGTTCTGTGACTCTAGTAACCTATAGATTTGTACGTGTGAATTAGGTACTTGTGTGAAATAGTTCTGTGACTCTAGTAACCTATAGATTTGTAAGTGTGAATTAGGTACTTGTGTGAAATAGTTCTGTGACTCTAGTAACCTATAGATTTGTACGTGTGAATTAGGTACTTGTGTCAAATAGTTCTGTGACTCTAGTAACCTATAGATTTGTACGTGTGAATTAGGTACTTGTGTCAAATAGTTCTGTGACTCTAGTAACCTATAGATTTGTACGTGTGAATTAGGTACTTGTGTCAAATAGTTCTGTGACTCTAGTAACCTATAGATTTGTACGTGTGAATTAGGTACTTGTGTGAAATAGTTCTGTGACTCTAGTAACCTATAGATTTGTACGTGTGAATTAGGTACTTGTGTGAAATAGTTCTGTGACTCTAGTAACCTATAGATTTGTACGTGTGAATTAGGTACTTGTGTGAAATAGTTCTGTGACTCTAGTAACCTATAGATTTGTACGTGTGAATTAGGTACTTGTGTGAAATAGTTCTGTGACTCTAGTAACCTATAGATTTGTACGTTCGACATCGCCATCGTCTTCGTGAGCGCTGTGCAATGCTGCATCCTCTGGGGGGAGTGGAGGATGCATGTGGTGTAATCCATTTTGAAGTTCATTACTCGACTCGCTTTTCTTTGTATGTATTTCCAGAGCCATTTGCAGATTTTGCTGGGCCATTGGCCTTCCAGGAGTTTTACAGTAGTCATTGCCAATGTACAACCTCAATTCTTGCTCTTCATTCATAGCTCGCGACTTGGGATAGACCGTATTGTTGTCTAGGGAGCTATGAGACGAAAGGCTGGAGAAAAGGAAATAAAACAGAAATAGAACAAATGAATTATTTTTCAATGTTATTTCTTAATAGACTGTGTTGATAAAGTTGACACTAGTCAGTTCTAGAAGTGAATTCTAATTGTGCTCAAAGTACGTATTGAGTTAAATAGGCCGGTATTTCGTTTTCAAAATAACTTTTGAAATATTATCTAAAATTTAGTCCTCAACATGGCAAATAAAACATTTATTTAAGCATGTAATATTTTAGCGTTATTCCCTTTGCATGTTTATGAATTGGGTTCTCTTTCATTGCTGCGCATCACATAGAAATACCTCATTAACTAAATGAAATAAATCCATTATATGACTCGTGGAAAGAGGCAGAAGAAGAAGAAGAATTGGTAATATCTGGGGTGACATTGTATCACAGCACGAATTAAAACTAAGACACACACGACAACCACATACACACACACACACACACACACACACACACACACACACACACACACACACACACACACACACACACACACACACACACAAGATGATTAGGATAAACTTACCTCTCATTATCTTCGTTGATGTATGGATTAGATGTAACATCCTTTCCAAAAAGAGGGTTTTTGCTACATAGATGCAGACATGTATGTAAATAAACTGTAACCCTTACACCTTCTGTGAAAACGTAGTGTAACATACAAACATTAATTATTCTATATTATTGTTTGTTGACAGTTACTCTGGTCATTTAAGATTTCATACTCTAGAAAGTTACCACTAAATATAACAATAGTAGCAGTGGTATTATAGTAATAGTAGTAGTGGTAATATAGTAATAGTAGTAGTGGTATTATAGTAATAGTAGTAGTGGTATTATAGTAATAGTAGTCGTGGCAATTATAGTAATATAAGTCGTAGGAGTAGACGTATTAGTAGTTCTTGGACTAAATTTGTAGTAGCCGTAGTGGTAGAGCTAATGGTTGTGGCGTGGTAGGAATAAATGTTGTGGTAGAAGAAGTACTGATGGTTCTAGAGATGGTGCTAGTACTAGTGAGTTGGTGATGGTATGATAGAGTAACTGTATTGTCGGTAGTGTGGTGGTGATGGTATGATAGTATTGTCGGTAGTTAGTGTAGAAGCAAAAAGGCGTGGAGTAGTAGTAAATGTATTTGCTGCAGTACAAGACGTGATACGGTAGACATAGTAATAATTTGTGTTGGTAGTGAAATAATAGTGAAAGCAGGCAGAAACATATGTTAGGGTAGCTTCAGTAGTAGTGATTGAAAGAGAAATATAAGTTTTGGTTTAATGAAGTTATGGTAATTTCAGTAATAAAATAAATGATGTAGTGATTTTAGCTACAAATAAAGTCACTGATATAGGAGTTCTGTTAGCTTGTGTTAACTCACAATAATAGAATAGTTTCACTTATTGTTAATTGTACTTAATGTTAAATGGACATGGCAAACTATGTGTTCAAAAGTGTAGTTTACTCATTTACTTGGAAGTAAAGACGTGTTATCTTGAGATGTGACGTCATAACAAGTTACAGTTTGTGGGAGTTAATAATATATTGTAAAGATTTGAAATTTGAAATTACAAACCATACAGTCAATTAAATACTTGATATGATTACGTGACGTTAAACGTGATAACTAGTTTCATATTGTGAAAGATGAGAATAGCATACTGTAACAATTTCTCGTATAGGCAATGTAGTAAGTAATTCATACCTAACTGTACTGCCAGGCATACTTTGGTTGCCGTCACATGACACTAAAGCAAAAAAAAAATGTGTCATAAAATGA
Source organism: Sinotaia quadrata (assembly GCA_028829895.1). NCBI lineage: Eukaryota > Metazoa > Mollusca > Gastropoda > Architaenioglossa > Viviparidae > Sinotaia > Sinotaia quadrata. The sequence continues at coordinate 12,751,939 of CM054182.1, forward strand.
ATGCATATGTGCAATGGTAGCTATAGTCACATAAAAAAAACATTTATTATATAGCAGTCACGATAATCATAAAAGCAATATAAAATATATTTTTAAAAAATCACATTAATTAAAATATACATTATATTATGCATTCATAGAAAAGATGTGTTATGAATTTACGATTTCTATACAACACATTTGTATTGTCAAGTAGTGATATGTAGCATCGACACCGAATACAATGATGATATTTGTCTTATGTTATTATTATTTTACCTGTCAAGAGAAATAAATACTTTAAATAAAGGCATAATAATCAACTTAAAGTGAATAAAATAATTTACAAAAAAAGTTTGAAATGATTCTTAATTCCGATTAAATTATTTCTCTCACCGTCTACATCCACAGTGGCTGCTCGAAGTTTTCTCCTGAATCTGTAAATTATATGTACGTAGTAGTAGTAGTAGTAGTAGTAGTAGTAGTAGTAGTAGTAGTAGTAGTAGTAGTAGTAGTAGTAGTAGTAGTAGTAGTAGTAGTGGTAGTAGTAGTAGTAGTAGTAGTAGTAGTAGTAGTAGTAGTAGTAGTAGTAGTAGTAGTAGTAGTAGTAGTAGTAGTAGAAGTAGTAGTAGTAGTAGTAGTAGTAGTAGAAGTAGTAGTAGTAGTAGTAGTAGTAGTAGTAGTAGAAGTAGTAGTAGTAGTAGAAGTAGTAGTAGTAGTAGTAGTAGTAGTAGAAGTAGTAGTAGTAGTAGTAGTAGTAGTAGTAGTAGTAGTAGTAGTAGTAGAAGTAGTAGTAGTAGTAGTAGTAGTAGTAGTAGAAGTAGTAGTAGTAGTAGTAGTAGTAGTAGTAGTAGAAGTAGTAGTAGTAGTAGTAGTAGTAGTAGTAGTAGTAGTAGTAGTAGTAGTAGTAGTAGTAGAAGTAGTAGTAGTAGTAGTAATAGTAGTAGTAGTAGTAGTAGTAATAGTAGTAGTAAGAAGAAGAAGAAGAAGAAGAGGACATTGTAGTTCTCAATAAGTCCAACATAAAAGCAACAATCATGTCGCTGTTCTAAGTGATAAGAACAAAAGAAATAGAAAAAATGGACAATTACAAAGATTAGAAATCCAGAGACTGTGAAATATAAAAGCAGAAGTGTTAGGAGCCTTAGGGAATATGACATCTGATTTGCAAGGCTATCTGAATAAACTCCCTAGACACCACAGACTTGCTCCATTACTAAAAGCAGCGCTCCTCGGAAATGCCCACATCCTCTGTAAAACCTTGGATCTCAGAATCTTACCAAGATTCTGAAACCTTGGTTCACAATTGACAGTCAAACAGAAGTTGTGGAAAGAGGCTGAAATGTACATGCAATGAACTGTAACCTATTCCTTCAAATTTACTTTGAAATAAAGCTACTAAAGCCAGTTCCTTTAAGGCCCTAAGAATGAACATAATATTTAATGTTGAATAAACTGTTTTGAATATATAGTATTCTATATTTATAATAAACAATCACCTTTTTTGCATGATCATTTTTTATGAGTATGATATAAGTTCACTGGATAACACGGAACGCATATTGTAACCAGTTATAATTTCTTTCCACAAAAATGGCTGTGTGCACACATGCAAATGATGTACAGAACAAACATACATATACACACTCCTTCTCCTTCCCCTTTCCTTTCTTACAATAGCAATATCATAAATTCAAAGAAACATAAACTTACTTTCTGATGTTGATCATCATGAGGAGTACTGTGATTGAAAAAGCGATGACTAGCACAACAATGAGCGATATCAGGATCAACTCAATCTTTGCCCCGTCAGATGACTGTGACATCTTAGCTCCTAGCTCTGTCTGGAAGAATAAGTGTATGCACACGCTCACTAATCAACAGATTAATGGAAAATAATATTCACTTTGTGGTATGCTAACAAGAATTGTTCTAATCTCATTCTATGTAATAATATCTCCGAGTGTTCATTGCTGTCAGAATTAAATGTAATGCAGCCAATCAAATTCTCTCATCCAATAGGAATTTCAGATTCATTCTTCACAAAGTTCAATATGCATGCCGTGGGTGGGATTGTTTAAAGTTGATTCATATTTAGTTTGAATTTATTGTAATATTACCTTAGGAATGCTTCAATGTGACTAGTTATTGTAATTGATATGTATTTTGATTGATTTGTTATTTATTTTCTTTCATAAATTATTTTGTTAATTTTTCACTCATTTTACATGCCACTTCTCATCATCCTGACTTTATGAAAAATTCAACTTGCAATGTACGTATTGCGTGTTTTGTTCTATATTTAGATGGAGATAGGTCACGTCAGAGCACGGAGAGTCACTGGGGGTGGGGTGCGGTGAGGAGAGTCACGTGAATGTCGTGTCCTAGATTTTAATTAATTTACCGACAATTATAGATGTGAAGAAATTAAAATGCAATCAAATTGACTGTGGTTAATGCAATAATTTTATGGACATTAACCAATGATGATGATGATGATGATGATGATGATGACGACGATGGCATTGATATTAATAGCTTAAATGGTAATTGAAAGCACTTTATAGTACTTTCCAGGCATTTATAATACGCTTCTAACTCAGAAAAGGGTTGCGTTAAGATAAAGACAAAACTTTCATTTAAATTGAGAGTTTGTCCCATTGTTTTTCGCAAACCGTTTTGTAATTGATATGTCCTCTTGGTTTTTATGATGATGTTGATGATAAAGACGACAATGATGAAGAAGATGATGGTAACTATTTTGACGATGATGATGACAACGACGATGATGATAAATACTTGTTAAAGTGTCAAATAGTTTGAAGAACATAAGAGTTTTGTTTTTGCACTTTTCAATACTGAACAATCAGTGAGAGACAATTAAAGTACACATGTAACAAAAAACTCTTGTAAATGTTGTGTTTGACACAAAACAGATAATTACAGAGCAGGAAAATAAATAGGGACTGTTAGGTAAAATTATATAATTAAATACACTTGATTTCTTTCAAATATAATAACTGTGTGTGTGCGTGCGTGTTTTGTGTGTGCATGCGTGTTTTGTGTGTGTGTGTGTGAAATCTTCCATACCTGAATTGTCATAACCTGAAATCTTCTATTCAAAATCTGAATTAAGTCCCGACTCCGATCTATCATCCTGAAATTTAAATAAATTGGAAAACAAAATAACCAATATACCCACATGCACACACACACAAACACACATATTTTAAAGACACGTACACTTTCTTATATTCGCTCACATGTACACACATTCACACACATGCTATTACAGGCATACATAAACACTTAACAACCTTAATGATAAGGTCACACAGATTTTGTACGCATAGTTCAAACTGTACTTACTCCTGCAGTCTACTGGCATCCAGAATCTTCTCTTCGTCGTCCACGGCGTGGATCAATAAATTAGATCTGGAAACAGAATTGAGAATTTAAAATTACTAGTTAAAGTGGATCAATAAATTAGATCTGGAAACAGAATATGTTGGATATTATTGTTTTGGTTGGTTGGTTGGTTTTTAGTTTCAAGCGGCATTAATTATTGTTCAATGTTACTGAGCAACCAAGACGCTTTCGAACGAACCCAAGTGACGGGAGTCCTCGACAATACGGCTTCAATAGGAACTTATTTTCCCCCCAATTATAAAATTAATTCTCCTGGAAATGTCATTGGTTACACGCATAAACAAAACATAAAAATATGGGGGAGGGGAGTAACTGTTAAGAATAACATGGTTCAGAAATTGTTATAGAAATATATGAGTCTTTTCCAAAAAATTTCGCTAGCGCTTTGCGCCGCCTAACCAAATAATGCATCCACTTTAGGTTAACACCTACGCCGTTCAGACAGTCAGGAGGAGCGTGACATAAAACAGCGTGACTCATTCGGGTACAAATCAGCACACGTAGAATAGATAGAATTAAAAGAAAGGAAAACACAATCAGTTGAGACTATCTTTCACCTCGACACCAACAGCTGTAACATTCTGATTCAAGAGCGAACACTCTAAGCACATGAATCAGTTTATCAACACTTTGATGGCAACTTTCGGACTTAACTCATCAACACTCTGAAACAACTCAACAATGCTCTGCCTCAACGCATCGTCACTCTGATTCAACTCAGCAAACTTCTGACACAACTCATCAACGCCCTGGCTAAACTCAACAACATTCTGACAGCTCATCAACGCCCTGACTAAACTCATCAACGTCGTGACTAAACTCAACAACAGTCTGACTCACCACATCAATTTAATGATTCAGCTCACCATCTTTGTGCCGAAACTCAAATCACTATATTTCAACTCATCTGCACTGTCACTCAACTCTTCTACATCCAGATTCAACTCTTCGATGCTATGACTCTACATCACTCCAACTCAACTCTACTACAGTATCCAGAACAGGGGCATATTTTTAACGTTTAGAATATCCATTAGTCAATAATACAATCGATCTTGTCATGAGACAACAATAAAGCAGAAGTATTTTTGATATAACATATATCTAAACTTTTAAGTAGCAAATAAGAAAAGAAAGCACAGGATTATTGCAGACATCCTGAAGAAAGTGGATATGCTAAAGGATGTGTGCAGCAATAATTGTGCTTCAAATTAATTACGAATGTGTCTTTCATTGATTTCATATATTTCTTACTTTACACAGTATACAGTGTGATTGACTGGATGTTACATAAAACTACCAGTATGGATAGATTACTAAGATGAATTATTTCCGTTGTAAGATAATGTCTGTTAAAAGGACAAAAAAGAGGAAGATAGGTCTTTTATGTGCAATACGAAATAGAAAATTGTATGATTGTGCTTGTGTTATTCCCAGAGAAAATTTTAATGTCTTTCAATGACCTCTTACAAAGTGTTGTGAAGTTAAAAGTAAATACATTTGAGTGTCTTTCATTGACCTTTTACAAAATGTTGTGAAGTTAAAAATAAATACATTTGAGTGTCTTTCATTAACCTCTTACAAAGTGTTGTGAAGTTAAAAGTTAAATACATTTTAATTTCTTTCATTAACCTCTTACAAAGTGTTGTGAAGTTAAAAGTAAATACATGTGAATGCTACATTTGCTTGCCTGGCATTCGTTTGGGAAAAAACTCCAATAGCCCCATTAAGTCATCACTTCCCATGACTCAAGCCTTTACTTCTAAAAGAACATTATTTTTATTATGCATCCTATGAGTCCTAAAGAACCATTGTGGATTGCATGTACTAAAGGTATGTGTAAAGCACAGAACAACACTAATTAATCAACATAGTGACGCTTTTAAAACTAAATAGTAAGCGTACTTGGAGGGATCCACTTTGCCACTTTCGTCAGTATATGCCTTAATGTCATCAGCAATAACTTCAAGGCCGGTCTTCTCTGAGATATTTCTGAAATGTGAAAATGTTAAAGTGTAAATATAGCTTAAATAGTATTAATGGGAACGTAGCGACTCGATTGTAATTTATTGTAGATTTTGTAATAGATAGATAGATAAATAGACTGATAGATAGACAGACAGACAGACGGACGGACGGACAGACGGACGGATGGGAATGAGTGAGTGAGTGAGTGAGTGAGGGAATAAGGTTACTGTACTCAAGAACGAGATGTGATATTAAATACTTTGTTTGCACATTTAAATACTTTGTTTGCACATTTAAATACTTTGTTTGCACATTTAAATACTTTGTTTGCACATTTAAATACTTTGTTTGCACATTTAAATACTTTGTTTGCACATTTAAATACTTTGTTTGCACATTTAAATACTTTGTTTGCACATTTAAATACTTTGTTTGCACATTTAAATACTTTGTTTGCACATTTCAAAGTTAAAGACAAATTTATTGCATTTAATGTCCTTCTATGTCTGTCTACAATTTATAAATATCAAGGTATTTCACAACACAAAATTAATGGAAAAACGAATTGTACATGAATGTTTATTTCTTGTTTGGGTTCTATATCGAAATCAGACTTGCAGCTAAAGTAGGCAATTTGGTGTGAAACAGTATAGGATTTGAAGCTCAGATAACATTCAACGCATCTTGTAGTTTCTCTTTAGGACGTTTTTCTCATTCTTTTTAAATGTTAGAAGAGTATGATGTCTAGTCATATTCACAGCTCCATAATTAAATTTATTGTAATCTGATTAGGGAAAATATCCATAACAATGATTCGTGTATTTATAATAAATTATCATCACGTCAATGCAAGTCTCTCATTAAATATAACTGAACAATTGTTTATATTTATACATTTTTACGCCATATACGCTCAGCAAGTTTTATTTATTTTAGTAATATACACTGAGTTAAACAATAATCTATATAAGTGTAAATAATAATATTTATTTTAGCAATATACTCTGAGTTAAATAATAATCTTTAAGAGTGTAAATAATAATATTTATTTTAGTAATGTACTCTGAGTTAATACTCTATATTGGATGTAAATAATAATATTTACTTTTTTGTAGATATCAAATAACACTGGATTCTAAAATTAGTAATTAATATGTGTGGGTCTATCAAACATGGATTATTAATTCCAGTGCAAAATTGTGTTTATAGTTTTTTGAAACTGTATACTGGATATGATAAACGTGTAAGGTTAAATTAAATAGTAAAATACTTGTAAATTAAAAAATTTCCTTACGACATACCCAACTATAGCAGACTGCAAGGTACGCAACTCCTCTTGTGAGTGAAAAACAGTTATCCGGATAAGATTATCTTCTCCAACAATATACAGCTGCACAAGAAATACATTTACTTTACGTTTTCATAAGTCAAACAGAAAAGAACAATATTTCTTCCAGCATAATTCACATATCCAACAAGTAAAAGGAAACTCAAAAACAAAACTGTAAATTACTTACTTTCAACAGAGCCGTGCTGTTGCCAGCAGAGTCATTGGCCAGAACTCGCCATTTGAAGAGCCCCTCAGCATCTCCGGGAAACATGACGTTGGTCCGCACAGACCCGTTCTTGGTCAGGATGAGTGGGTCAGACAAGACCTTAAGGCCTGCATTGTCTTGAAGACTTTGATCCATCTGAAGGGGGCCGTGCGGGTAGAAATAATGCACCCTATTCGGACCTTGATCAGGGTCGGTGACAAGTTCCTGTATTGAACCGTAGCTTTATTTTAGACGAGTAATGTTTGCTAGAAGCGCTGAGTTCTTATGTGTTTCATTTTTGTTAATTTTTATTGTTTTGTGCCCTATTTATTTAATGTTATTATACTATGGCAAATATAAAATAGGGACAAGTGTAGATAAATATTTGCAAGTATTATGCGACATTTTTGTGTTTTGTCGTTTATATCTGAATTATATTTATTTATTTATGAATTAATTATTTAGTCAGGTGTAACGACAATAAGTTTGTAGTTGCTTTAAGTGTTATTATTTTTTTTATTCTTTACTAGGTCATATATGCATTTTCAGTATTATAAGAGAAATGAACATGAAAGGATTGCTCTTGAAATGTTTCATTATTTTTGTTATATACTCACATTTTTAAATCTCACATGTATTGTGCAAATGTATGAACACCAATTTAGGATTATTTTTTTTATCAAACTTTACGTACCTGAAGCTCGAATATAACGTGTCCAAACGGGGCGCTTGTTAGAAAACCTCGGGAATATTCAGTACTGGTAAAATGTGGTGGATTGTCATTTACATCTAATACATTGATTTGAACAATGATCGATGTGGATGTATCTTTTCCCCCAGCCTGTAATTATACAAGGCATAGCCTGCAATCAAAACTAACTTAGTTTGTATTATTTAGAACCGTGCAATTAAACTATGCAAAGCCTGCAATCAAAACTAACTTAGTTTGTATTACTTAGAACCGTGCAATTAAACTATGCAAAGCCTGCAATCAAAACTAACTTAGTCTGCATTATTTAGAACTGTGTAATTAAACTATGCAAAGCCTACAAGCAAAACTAACTTAGATTGTATTATTTAGAACCGTGCAATTAAACTATGCAAAGCCTGCAAGCAAAACTAACTTAGTTTGTATTATTTAAACCGTTTCCATAATTGTTTACGAGAGAGATTTTCTTTTCCTAGCTAGGCAAAGTACTATGTGAAACTCTAATCTTTATATGTGGATAAACACTAGGTAATCAAATGTCAATAGTAATGACTTTATATGTGGATAAACACTAGGTGATGAAATGTCAATAGTAATGACTTTATATGTGGATAAACACTAGGTGATGAAATGTCAATAGTAATGACTTTATATGTGGATAAACACTAGGTGATCATATGTCAATAGTAATGACTTTATATGTGGATAAACACTAGGTGATCAAATGTCAATAGTAATGACTTGTTGAGAAGATTGTATCTGGTTCACAAAAATAAAAATAAAATTGAGAAGGAAAGTGTACTAAATTGACAAATTCAGTGGCTTTTACAAAAAAATAACTAAGGTAATTTCTTTAGTGATCCAATTTCAATGAATATAAACATTAATTTAAGTCAGTGGTTGATATCATCTGCTAGAATGCATATACTGCCATCGAATGATAAACGCCAAATACAGCAAGGATGATTGCTATGTGACTTTGTAACATACATCTAGAGTTTGTAATTGTTCAAGGTACCTTACTCAATGATGTAGGTCGCTCAACTAAGTATACAATTCAACTACAAAAGGAAATAATTATTTCATCCGATTTCATTTTAAAACTCTAATATTATAATAGTCCGTCCATAACATTATCGAAAGTAGTGTACCCCAATCAACAAATATCACAATGATGGCATTAATCTTCCAGACGGAAATAGGTGTCTCTGTCCCAGACCGGTTCATTGTATACATCGCCGTGGAGGTAAAGTAAAATCCTGATATTTTCCATGGACATTCCTCATACAAAATAAGTGTTCGATATTCAATATCAATACTTTTTTCATTTCCCAGCAACTGCCACAGAAGCATGCTCGTTTCATGGCGACATTGATTGAATGTGTTTGATATCTTACTAAGCAAAGATAATACCTAGACAAATGTATTTATACGATTACAAATATTAAGTACATACAGGAATGTATATGGTGCATAACATGACATAACTCTCCTTTTGTAAATGACATGACATGGAAAGTAACGCAAAGCTGAGACCCATCTGCGAAGTTAAAGTGAATCATGACACATTTATCAGGACTTAGGGATATCTGCTTGTCAATAAAAGTTGTCTGTGCGGCACAAGAAAGCACACATAACGATCGTCCATGTTAAGCCGGTCAAGTTTAATACTGAGAGGTAAAAACTGGCATTTCTAAGTGAAGATAACTCTGCCAAACGTGTTGGTCATATTGTTATTTTTATTCTTTCCTTACAGTTTAGTTCTAAGAGAACTGTTAGTTAAAATACTGGCAAATGCATCAAATTTAATTATTTTGTAAAACGTCAATAGGAGAGCTAGGGTAATTTTTTTTAATCTTCAGCTAATGTTTTATACTATTTAAAATATTAACGATAGTATTAATGGTAATAATAATAATAATAATAATAATAATAATAATAATAATAATAATAATGGAGACCGTGGTGGGGATGAGGATATTGATGATGACGACGATGTCGGTGGTGGAAGATGGTGGTGGTCATGATGATGATGAAGGTCACGTTTGAAAATTAATTAAATTTGTAAATTGCAGGTCAAAGTATAAAAGTGCCTAGATTGTATGAATTACTTAGTATGTAGTAATAAGTATTAATTAAGCCATACTTGATAAACTACATTGACCACTTGCCTGAATTTGTCCGCATTCTTGAACTGCAGGTGTACAATCATAGGCCAACACTTCCAGCGATAATTCTGTTTCCTGGACTTTTTCTCGGTCCACTGGATTTAGAACGTGTATTACTCCTTCGTTCTTTAAATTCGCACTTACGTTGAAGTGGTCAGGTGACCCGACTAAAGACACGTACAACCACACACACACACACACACACACACACACACACACACACACACACACACACACACACACACACACACACACACACACACACACACACACACACACACACACACACACACACACACGCACACACACACACACACACACACACGTACAACCACACACACACACACACACACACACACACACACACACACACACAAACATTTACTTTAGTTTCTTCAGAATCTCTATTGTTCTTTTCAGTGTCTAATCGGATAGAACTATGTGCTTATTGTTTTAAGCGATCACATGTTAAAACAATTTTAAGTCTTAAAGTCTGAAACGTTAATACAAATGAAGATTAAACAAAGCGTCTATATATCAGTATAGTAATATTATGTCGGGATGCAGACGGTGACAATAAGACAGTAACTAAAGTTAATCGAAATTTGAGCCTACACATGGAAACTTAATGAAATAAGCACAACCTCAACAAATAAAGCATGTTATTCTATGTCTACACTAGCAGCTGACTGTTGCACAACAACTGAAATATCAATATAAATATTTAGTCAACATGGTATTGTAATCTTTGATGCTCTATAAACTCCGATGATGAAAAGAAAATATATTCATAAGAGAAATTATATTGTGATTTTTCTATTTCATATATAGATTTTTTTTAAAAGAAAAACAAAAGACAAATACCAAATGCAAAATGAAAGGCAAATGCAAACTTATATATATATATATATATAAAGCCAGTAATAGATAGATAGATAGATAGATAGATAGATAGATAGATAGATAGATGATAGATAGATTTTCCCACTGCTTAACGGGGTAGATATTAGAATTTAATTTATTTTAACACAGGGGAAATAACTGCGGATGATACCTATGCGATAACAAGTCTGAGCATTATCATCGGGATCAATGGCGAGTACGGTGCCCACCACCTCGAAAGTTTGATTCTCATAAATGTCAAAGACGTATGTGGAGTTGTCAAACACAGGACTGTTATCATTGGAGTCCTCGATCGTGACCACGAAATCAACGGTGGATGAGCGTGGAATAGGGAGGCCAAGGTCACTGGCAATTATTTTTAGCTGCAAAATATATTAGGAGATGATTTTATTACACCCAACGCTGAATATTGCTCGTTAATAACAAAACACTTGATAAGTAATGACATAAACTGGCACATCTGTACTGTTAATGCAAGGAGGGAAAGCCGCATTTAATTTATTTTAGTAATATAAAGTCACGATATAAGAAGGCACACCTGTACAATTATTGCAAGGAGGGAAAGCCGCATTTAATTTATTTTAGTAATATAAAGTAATGATATAAGAAGGCACACCTGTACAATTATTGCAAGGAGGGAAAGCCGCATTTAATTTAATTTAGTAATATTAAGTCACGATATAAGATGGCACACCTGTACAATTATTGCAAGGAGGGAAAGCCGCATTTAATTTAATTTAGTAATATTAAGTCACGATATAAGATGGCACACCTGTATTATTACACTGTAAAGTGTTAGAGCTTGTGTAAGTGTTGAGTGTCATAGCTTGTATGTTTTAGTACGCTCGTGTATTGTGTGTGTCTCTATGTGTTTATTCGTGTGCCGGAGATGGTGTGTGTGTGTGTGTGTGTGTGTGTGTGTGTGTGTGTGTGTCCAGGATCATGTTATTTAGTGCGCCGTTATTATATGTATAGATAGACTACGTACCCTGAAACTGGACTGTGTTTCTTTGTCGAAACTCTTTGTAGTTGTAAGTTCTCCATTATTTCGGTTCAGTGCAAAGAAGGTGACATCCTCAGGGTTGTTGGTGTTGCTTTCAAGACTGTAAACTACTTTACCGTTCGTCTCTTTATCGCTGTCGTCATCAACCGCCTTAAATTGGTGGATGGTATACCCTATTGGAGCGCACTACATAATTTGAAAAAGTTAAACAATTACCAAATATATTATAAAGTGAACGTGTATGCTTACAAGTTATTTTGTATTGTAATTCAGTCTAAGCCAAACTGTGCAGTGCTAGAAGTGTCTGGTTTGAATGCAAACAACCAAACATCGATTTCACTGTGGCATAATATATTGGCATGCAAATACTTGAACATGCACAACATAGGCACGCATGTAAATGCATATTTTTTATATACTCCGACCTAACATTCTTTCTATAGATCTAAATGTCTGAATGATCCATATATAAATCAGTGTTTTTTTGTATAGATCTAAATGTCTGACTGGTCTATATATAAATCAGTTTTTCTATAGATCTAAATCTAAGTGGTTTTCTTACAGATCTAAATGTCTGACTGATCTTTATGTAGATCAGCGTTTTCGATAGATCTAAATGTCTGACTGATCTATATGTAAATCCGTGTTTTTCTATAGATCTAAATGTCTGACTGATCTATATGTAAATCAGCGTTTTTCTATAGATCTAAATGTCTGATCCATATATGAATATTTTTCTATAGATCTGACTGATCTATGTTAATTTTACTTTTATATATAAGCAAAGCATTCATTATAACTGTGTGTAACCACAGTCCAGTTTACCTCCGGGACAGAGATGGATGGTCTTTGAGACTCAAACTGCGGAGCATGGAGGTTTTCGTCCACAACCTTAATGGACAGATTGGCCACAACAGACAAAGGCGGACTTCCATGGTCAACAACCGTCACTGTGTAATTGTAAACTCCAGCTTTGCCTAGGATAGTCGAGCTAACACTCACGCTACCCGTGCCGCCTTCTATACTGAAATAGTCTCCATCGACACTGAGTGGAGTGAGGTCATAGGTCAATCGGGCATTCTCACCACTATCGGAGTCGGTGGCCGATATGAAACTCGGAGCCATGTTTATTACTCTCGAACCAAATCGTTCTGTTTCTGATATAGTACCCTCGTATGTCTGTTTCGATGGATCAAAATTTATGAAGACAGGAGTGTTGTCGTTGATATCTGTCACCTCGATGGTGATCTGTTTCGAGGAGCGCCGTTTGACGTCTGTTAAAGGGTTGTCAATTGCAACAACTACTATAGTGTAGATAGGTGTAGTTTCTCTGTCTAAAGGCTCCTTAACCTGTATTTCTCCCTGCAAAGAAAACAGCACACTTGTATGGCAAAGTGAATAGTGCAATAGATTTGTATAGTTATAGTAAATAAACGTAGTAGTAGTAGTAGTAGTAGTAGTAGTAGTACCATCATCATTATTTTCATTATTATTATTGTTCCTGTTAGCTAGCTGTCACAGAAAAAGTTTCTTTAGTTACAAATATTCTTAAAGGTTCTTTTGATGTAAGATACCTGAACAAAGTATGTCCACTTTAAATTTAAATGTACACATTTACATCAATATTTATTTACTTTATTGTGTACCTGCATATGGTAAAACTTTATTCTACAATTTGTCTCTCACATTGTTCTCTCTTTCGTTATGTATGTACATGTGTGTGTGCTTTAGTGAGGAAAGAAAATAATCCCTCTTGAGACAATGACGTGTGTTGTGTGCATACCATTTGCACGAATGATTTGTCTCCCTTAAGGTAGAAGAAATGGTGATGAATAAATTACAGTGAAAAATAGTGTGCCGGAGAAAATTTGTCTATCCCTATTTCTAAACTTAATTGTTATATAAATCGTTAAATTGGTTTATATATATATATATACGTAAACAGATAATGGTTTATAAATATTTAATCTATAAGACACAAGAGGGCCGAAACAGGCCAACGTGACAAGAGGTCAATTGACTATAGTGGTGTGACGTCAGTGCTCCAGGTCGCGAGAACATTAATTTAGTTCTGATACAGTGTCACACATTTTCTGACCCGCGCAGACTGCCATTGGTCCTTAATTGTCCAAACAAACTTTTAGAATGTGTTTATTGCATAAGGACTGGGGATTTTTATTCCCATGTGTAGATGTTTGTAGATTTACGCAATTCATTATACTATTTACAATAGTGCATGACAAATATTCAGTCTTCGTCAGTAATAATTTATAACTTGAATGGAAGATTACGAATATTTTAAAGTAACATTTTCATTCTTTCACATGTTTACTCACCGATGTACTGTTTATTGAAAAGTCGTTGACGTTGTCCGAGAAATCAAATGTGATTTGGGCGTTCGGTCCTGTGTCGTTGTCCTTCGCTGTGATAACGCCGACAACTCTGCCGATTGTGGCATTCTCAGGAACCTGGAAAGTCAAAGCGGGGTTAACAATTTCTGGGTCGTTGTCGTTAGCATCAACAACGCTGATCGTGATGGTCATACTTGACGATTTACTAGGATGACCACTGTCTGTCGCTACCACTGTAAACTTTACGGTGGGGTTCGCTTCCCGATCGAGCGGACTACTCAAGACAATTCTTCCTGCAATGTTAAAATGTTTTATTATCATAATAGAATACGATATGCTGCACAGTCAATATATTTCTCATATTGAAGTAATATGCCAAGAAAAGGCATTGGCAGAACAACTAAAGTATATGTTAGCAGCATTTTTCTTTTCATTAACCATATTGTGTTTTTCTTTCGTGAAACTTAAAGCCGTTTTGTTTATCCACTCGACATTTCAAAAATATAAAGATAAAAGTTATATATTTATCTAAACCATCATTAAAGTGTTACTGCAAAAATTAAAGACATTAAAAGTAAAGACATTCCATGTTTTATTTGCTGTGAAAGCTACACTTCAATGTGCACATTTATCGTGCATTACAATTTTTTTTCAATTGTGAAGAAAACAATACAAATACCGACATAATATAAGCATTGATTGTAAATAAAGTCACCTAGAAAATGTTTAATTATGTACGTTCATTAATGAGTTGTTATATTGGAGAGCGCGATGCTGAAATCTTATTAGAAAAAAACCGTGTGTGTGTGTGTGTGTGTGTGTGTGTGTGTGTGTGTGTGTGTGTGTGTATGTGTGTGTGTGTGTGTGTGTGTGTGTGTGTGTGTGTGTGTGTGAGTGTGACATTTACAACAATATTAAATACAAAGTTAAATATTAAGTCTTCACAAATACTTTCTTCAATACAATTCGTACCGTCAGGAGTGATTTCGAAATTCGACTGTAAATCTGCAATCGAGAATGTAACAGTCTGGTCCTTGTCTTTATCCACGGCAGACAAAGACGTCACCTCGGTGCCAATTGCCAGGGCTTCAGAAACTTGTGATATATTACTCCCCTTTATTACTGGTGGGTTATCGTTTACGTCGAGCAACGTAATCGTGAGGGAAGCTGCATTAGTCACAAACGAAATAAAACAAGAAAGTAAGTATGCGACATTCATTTTGACAAACGCATTTCGAAAAGAAATATTATTTTCAAGACGTTTTCAATTATATGACCAGACGAAATATAATCTGTATAACCTTATACCATTAATAATATGCATACTCTTTCTAAAGTATACAAGTCCGCGGGAGCTTCGACATTAAGAATCTCTTACGGAAAATGAGACCCCATAGTTTAGTGAATGGACATCCCTCCGCTCCCACCCCCACCCCCGAGCTATTCAGGACCGAGAGCGTCTTTAGATGTTCACCACCACTTTCAAATTGAAATATTTCTAATACAAGGACAAAATTAAACTGCATGACTAAAAGAAGTATTTTTTTTTACTTTATACAATAATAACAATAATTCTTTATATTAAATAAAATTATTTTTAAAAGAAACCCTTAAGATCAATAAAATATAGACATCCAGTGCGTATACCTGTGGCATTTTGGGGGGCATTTATGACACCTCGAGTATCCCTGACAAGAATCTTGAGAAACACAACCTCAGCTGTCTCTCGGTCAAGCTCTCCTTTAACTTTTACCTGTCCGTTCCTGGGGTCAACTTCAAACCAATCCTAAAATAATTATAGATAAATTATACTTTAGACAAACGTTCTTCGTGTCTACTTCAAACCAATCCTAAATTAGAGATAATTCATTCTTTAGACAAACGTATTTCACATTATTTCATTGTGAATGCTATATACAAAGAGAAAAACAATTATAGATTCATATTAAGGAAAGAAGGTAATGAATGGGCTTTAAGTATGTTTCAACTTTGATTAATTCCAGGTAAAACAAAAGGGCAGACTAGTTTGATTGCTGAGAAATTTTAACATCAGGACTACATAAAAACCTTTCACAGAAACTTTTTTTTCTTTTCAAAGAAACACTTTCCAGTAACAAGGCAAAAATAGCCAACGAACAGACCAGCCAACTATCCAGCCACACAAACAAACAAACGATCAAACGTATGTATCTCAATGCAGTGATATTAATTTCAACATCAAGGAACACAACAACCAAAATCAACGTATGTATTTTACATAAATCATATTAACTTCAACAAAACCGAACAACTAACAACATTCGCATCTTAACGTGTGAGAAATAACGTTAGTATGAAAGTGCAATAAAACAGCAGGGTGCATACCTTAATGTGAGTCATATTAACTTCACTATCACGATCCGTTGTGGCCTGAGATTCACTCAAGAGCAGAGCGTACTCAAGGTCGTGGTCAGAGTCTCGGTCCAATGCACTCATCACGTAGACAAGAGAACCAATGGTAGCGTTCTCATAGATTTGCCAGTCATGTCTGGGTTCCACGAACACTGGCAGATCGTCATTAATGTCACTGACAGTAACTGTTACTGTAGCATTGGAAGAACGCGGCGGGTTTCCCCTGTCGATGACCATCACTGTCAGGGTGTATGCTTCATTAAGTTCACGGTCCAGATTGGCTCCAGATCCAACTGTGATCATGCCAGACAGACTGTCCACTCGAAAGTTGTCCATCCCGCCCGATTGTAGCATGAAGAAAGTGATGTTATTAGGCTCGCTCCCGTCTTGATCGATGGCCGTCAGTTGTGTCACCAGTTGACCTGTTTGGCGTCAAGAATACAAAAAATATATAAACAAGTCAATACTTCCGCATAATTTTAGTCTGCAGAGGGTATGTAGAAAGAAAAACGTTTCCTTAGCTATGGGTGTGGTTTCAGCAAGATTCAGAAAACTAGCAGACATTTACAAATGAAAGATCACATGTGTCCAGCTGTCCATTTAGTCGCAGGAAGCGGGGGTGTGGGCAGAAATTACTAAGTTGAATTGGTGGAATAGTTAGGTGACCAAAGGAAGATGGGCTGAGTCAAAACTAAAACTGGTCTGACGAATCCAAGTAACGACATACTGTGCAAGTTGGGCTTCCAAGACTTTACGGTTAGGAGAAGACTTCAGAGGGTAAAACTGCGCGTTTATGGGTGAAAGTAATTCATGCTTTAAATTATATTCCTTTATATTCGTTTGTATAAATGGAATTAAGTATTATACTGCAGTTGTATTCTAATAATAATTTTATTTCAGAGATAGGCGGTAAGCTAGAGGAATTTAGAAAAGAATTTAGGGCCAGTCCTCGTTATATTTCAGGGTTTCCGTGTACAGGACTGGACTTGTGAAACCTATAGCACAGTGATCCACTATGGTATGTTATTGTTCTAAATCTACGCGGCCACCAGTGTATGTGAGATCTCTGGGCGCGAGGGCGTGTGGGCCATTATGAGGGTGAATGGGACAAAGTGCCCACAATAATTCATAAGTGTAATTAAAGAGAGTGCTGTGTCTAAAACGCTTGTGAACTAAAGTGTACACTTTGGGACAATGAATCTAGGAATTCGTTATAGGCCACCGATCTGTGAAGATATGTTCGTACGCTTCTCTTTATTATTGTTTTGTTTTAATTTATATTAAATTGTAATTGTTAATTGTTAAACACTTATTTCGTGTCTTTTTCACTGTAGTGCTGTTAAATGTGAGAGTTGTGTCTCTTTTCCTCTTGGTGTTAGTGCCTTGTAAATTATAACTATAGTGTAGTGCCTTGTAAATTATAACTATAATGTAGTGCATTGTAAATTATAACTATAGTGGAGTGCCTTGTAAATTATAACTATAATGTAGTACATTGTAAATTATAACTATAGTGTAGTACATTGTAAATTATAACTATAGTGTAGTGCATTGTAAATTATAACTATAGTGTAGTGCATGGTAAATTATAACTATAGTGTAGTGCATTGTAAATTATAACTATAGTTAGTGCATTGTAAATTATAACTATAGTGTAGTGCATTGTAAATTATAACTATAGTGTAGTGCCTTATTGTAATGTTAACGTCATTGTTGCGTAATTGTTTTTATTCATTTTTTATGTTGCAGATTAATGCTGGGGGGAGGAGGGGTGGTGGTGTGACAAGCCAAAATTAATCATCACAATAAATATCAGGCTTTCACCCCTAAATACCCACAGTTGAATATCTGCCTCAACACTGGCAAATTGAGTATCCTGTAAAGGCAAATTACTGCCAGTGCTTTTCATTAAGTTTTACATTCCTTTATCCTACTTCTACAATAGATATTAAGTTTTACATTCCTTTATCATACTTCTACAAGAGTTATTTAGTGTTATATTCCTTTATCCTACTTCTACAATAGATGAACTCCCAAAACTATGACCGGTAGCTTATTTACAATGTCGCACTACTGAATGCGTGAAAAAGAAATATGATACGCATCTCAAACTTGTAAACAACTGTGTGCGAATTCTTGATGTTAGAAATGTTAATCTAGAGCGACCAAAATTAGTAGTTGAGCCGTTGATGACGAAATAAAAATGGCTGACATACAGTAACTACAAAGAATACGTTGCTAACAGGACCTAAGATGAAATGATGCTCGCAATTATTTTTTTTTATGTTGCGGCCAAGCAAGTGTATACGTAAATCATTATTGACGACATTAAATTAAGAAAATTATCGGATTGCAGCACACATATCAAATGGCATACATTGTGGACGGAGAAAAATAATGGACAATCGTTAGTTTGATTTACTAGTAAGGATGGCAAATTTCCAGCACCGTTTGAGAGGGGTTCTGGGTCAAGGAATAAATTATAAATTAAGGTTTGGGGGTACGTTTCAAAGTGGAACCAGGGCACACTTTAGGCTACATTGCGAGCTGTGTGTTCGATGTATCAAGTGCAAGACGTTTTAAGGATGGCATAAAGATTAAAAATGCATCTCATAGCTGTCTTGAATAGACATCTATTGTTTGAGAACCTCCTCGTAATACCTCCTGTGGTAAGTACGAGAAGGAAACGTTATGTTATGGTTGGGGTTTTAATTCTCAAAGACTGATAAGTATCGCTAGTTAAGCTTAGGCAACATACATGCCGTTATGTTTGAAACAGTTTTTCTGCAAATTTTAATATGATTGCTAAGATTACACTCTTTGGATAGGGGAATCAATGACACATAACTTATCATTTATCATGCTGCACGAGCAGGTGCCTGTGATGTGATTAATATGAAAATGTACGTCATCGCAAAGTAAGAGGCTTCAGATTGTCCGCTTGCATAATTATGAGAATAAATAAAGCCAGTTTCATATTAAAGAACTGACATTTAAAGAATTGTACATTTTACGTCCATAAACATAATTCCAACACCACATGTTTAACATTAATTCGACACAGAGGATTATGTTTTCAATAATAATTCAAATATAAATAACTACTGTTTAATAGCAGTACATTTTACCTTCTTCTGAATTTTCTGGGATAGTTCCCGAAAAGTCTGCTCTTGTGAATCTCGGATCCATGTCGTTCAGATCCTACGACGACAGCAACAAGAAACAAAATAAATGGGTTTTTTTTAACATGAAATCAGTGTACATATATTTACAATACAATTCAAATACAAGCAATTTTGTAATAAATGTTCTTTTTCCATTAAATCAGTGTACATATATTTACAATCTAATCCAAATCCAAATAATGATGTAATAAATGTGAATCGAAAGTTCAGCAGACTGAAATATAGATTATATGCGGATATCGTTGCTCTCATAATAAGGGAGAAGATCGTTTAAAAACTGTCCGTTGTTCTTTTAACAACAACTGAAACATTAGACGACAATGAAATTAAATGTATTTCTTTTTCACTAACGCAGATTTATTTATTCTTACCTCCACATTTATAACAACCGTAGTGTTTCCAGATCTAGGAGTGGATCCTTTGTCCCTTGCCTCCACAATGATTTCAATTTTTCCAAACTCATGTTGCATTTGTTCATAGTCAAGCACGGAGACAACATTTAACTGACCAGATTGTTCATCCAAGGAGAAGTAGGAGCAAGGTACAGGCGTACAGGACTTTATGTAATATGTCAAAGAGCTGGAACCTGTATTTTCTTGATCATTATCAAATGCCTGAAATAAAGTATGGGGAACAATTTGAAGCACCTTAGTGTATTCATTTTGTGTTTTAAATCTATTCACTTACATCCGATATCGTGTATATTGTCAAAACGAAAGTGTTTGCATTTCGCGGTGTGGCGTGTTGAGTGCGTCTATTGCCAAGTGCCTTTCAGTATAGCTCACCTTTCAGACCAATCTGTCATCAGTATAGCTCAGCTTTCGTTCTTCACACAAATATGTCATCTGTATAGCTCATCTTTTGTTCTCCACACCAATCTGTCATCTGTAAAGCTCATCTTTCGATCTCCACACCAATCTGTCATCTATATAGTTCATCTTTCGATCTCCACACCAATCTGTCATCTATATAGCTCATCTTTCGATTTCCACACCAATCTGTCATCCATCCCCGACACCTATCCAGTACATATTTTCTCAGCCTCTGCGTCAAGAATTGAATTGCTTCTTTGGGAAAATGTTAGGAATTTAGACCCAGTAAATATATCACAGTTCTTTCCTCAACAAACTCACCATCATCAGATATTTTAACTAAATACCTTTAACTCAAAGTATTCACAAATCTCCAGATACGTTATGATGTAAATCTGTTTGTATGACTACATTTGTAGTCTATTACATACGTTATGCTGTAAATCTGCTTTGTATGACACCATTTGTAGTCTATTAGATAGCAGGATGGTGGCGAGGCGTTTAATCGGCAGACACCTTATTAATGGCTAAAGTAAGAACTTCAA
This sequence comes from Sinotaia quadrata, assembly GCA_028829895.1. NCBI lineage: Eukaryota > Metazoa > Mollusca > Gastropoda > Architaenioglossa > Viviparidae > Sinotaia > Sinotaia quadrata. The sequence goes on from CM054182.1 coordinate 12,772,917, forward strand.
GTCTTTAAATACTTCTAACAATGATGTGCAAGAAAAACAAGAACGTCCAGTACCGTTAACTTCAAAAGGAAAGCTGGAACTCGATTGTTTTCAGGGATGCTCGTTGAATATGAAGTCGAGAAATATGGGTCATTATCATTGACGTCAGAAACCGTTATGGTAAGAGGCGCCACAGCCCTCTGACCTCCACCATCAGTAGCCACAACAGTCAGCAGATATTTGTCTTTTGTTTCCCTGTCAAGCATGGCGTCACGTGTCCGTATTAGGCCTGTGGCATCTACATCGAACCTAAAGTAAGTCGACAAGGATTGCAAAGTTATCGGAGTAAAAGTATTGAAACAAAAATTAGAATTAACCAAAATAAACAAACAAAAAGCCCAATAGCATCACGCAAACAACTTGCAAAGTATCTAGATAATTGTGTTACGTTTTCAATGTCTACAAATTTACATTATGCATATATAAATCGATACATTTTCGTGATTTTGAAATTTACGAATTTATTCTAAATATTTTAACTGATACCAAATGGAAGATACAAGTAACTATTTCATAATGTTCTATTTAAATGTAGTTTTGTAATGACTGTTTACATAGGTATGTACATATACTACATAAAGAATATATATATATACATCAGATACACAATTACTTTAAATTTTATAGCATTGTGTAAACAAATTTAAATTATAAATAATTGTTGTAATTGATAACAGATGATCCATTAAATGCACAAATGAAAAAGATTAGGAAATCACACTACTATATCCATTTAGATATTTACAAAGCGAACGTGCAAACTTGTACAATACCTTTCACTGTCTCCTTCCAGAGTGTATGTAATTCTACCAAAGGAACCCGAGTCTTTGTCAGACGCCTGCATGATAATTGATAATATTAAAACTTCCAATAGCATATCAAAGAGTAAAATCATAAAGTCATATAATAGGAGCACAATGTATGCTTGTAAAAATAACGTGAAATTCTTGTAAATAAAATTACACGTAATGAGGGAGTGTTAGGTATAACCCTCAAGATGTCATCGAAGTGGTGAAAGGTGTGCAATATCTCCCTCTCCCACTGAAATACCACTCTAAACTTCAACTTCAAACGTTTATTTAGAGACAGTCCCCTACTAGTTACGCCATGACTAGTTATCAAAAATTATGCATGATAAAATTCACTATGAAACCTGCTCAAAATCTGCACACATAAATTATTATAATAATTTATAATAATAATGCATTCAGTGAGAGAAAGAGACACAGAAACAGACTTAAAGTGAAAGAGACAGAAACAGAAAGTGAAAGAGATAGAGACAGAAACAGACAAAGTGAAAGAGATAGACAGAAACAGACAAAGTGAAAGAGATAGAGACAGAAACAAACTTAAAGTGATAGAGACAGAAACAGACTTAAATTGAAAGAGACAGAGATAGAGGCATACTTTAAGTGAAAGAGACAGAGAGAGAAGCGTGTAGCGTATTAGGTAATTATTATTTTAATGTTTATTTTTAAAATTAGAGAAAATCAAAATGAAAGATAAGATAATTTGCAGTAATATATGAACAATATGCTTCTACAAGGTCAAGGTCATAACAGCGTTTCGAAGGTTGGACGATCACCTACCTGCACTGTCAGAACGCTTTGATGTGCTGCACTATTTTCAGGGACGACAGCGGAGTAGTTTGGTTGATTAAATATCGGTAGTTCGTCGTTCAGATTTATAATGTTCACGACCACCGTCGCCAAAGAAGAACGTCCCATTGTGGTATTTTCTCTTGCCTTTATCTAAAACAGAAAAGGAAGTATATTTTTTTAATAAATGTGCACACACACACACACATACACACACACACACACACACACACGCACACACACACACGCACACACACACATATCTCGAACTCTCTCTCACACACATACACTAATCAAAAACACGCGTAGACATTTTTCACTTCAGAGAATGGATTTAGCTAGACGATGTACAAACATACATCCGGGGCATCGAATTAAATTGTAGAAATAAATATAATTTAATTTGAAACACTTTCAGATTAACCACATCAAGCGTTTATTTTGCCTTGCAAACCAATATCAGATTTTTTTTCACTAAACAAGTAGTATTTGATAAAGCACAATAAAGTGTTTAGCAAAGCAACTTTAAGTCGTGTATATTTCACATTTTATATAACGTTTAGTAATAATGTATTTTATATTTCATGTTTTAAATAACTTTAAGTAACTTTAAGTATTTTATATTTCGTGTTTTAAATAACTTTAAGTAACTTTAAGTATTTTATATTTCGTGTTTTAAATAACTTTAAGTAACTTTAAGTATTTTATATTTCGTGTTTTAAATAACTTTAAGTAACTTTAAGTATTTTATATTTCGTGTTTTAAATAACTTTAAGTAACTTTAAGTATTTTATATTTCGTGTTTTAAATAACTTTAAGTAACTTTAAGTATTTTATATTTCATGTTTTAAATAACTAAGTAATAATAATGTTGTTTTAAAATGTGAAATCTGATGCATAATTACAAGACATCAAAGCATCTTCATTGCAAACTTTACACATTTTATATAGATGTTGTTCATTTATGTATTTTAAAATTATTTGTGCATATAAAAATTGTTGTTTTCAATCGCCTCCTTTTAAAAAAGTGTTTATTTTATTAAATTATATTAAAAGGAAGTGTTGGAACTTCTCTTACATTTCAGATGTTTTGCTAAAATGTTTGTTAAGTTAGATTATAAGCATGAACAAAAACCTTCAATAAAAATTAAACATTGCAAATGGAACGTACTTGATACCTCAAACACACAGAGGAAGAAATGCAAAATAACAACATAATATTTATAATTAGAATAAATATTTTTAATAAATAATCTCACTACGGAAACATCTACGTTCATTCTAGCATGCATGATGCATGACATTGATTAATGATGCAGACATGCATCTGTGTAGCCTTAAGAGATAAGCTGATCCAAGATTCATAGTGAAAGTATAACCAGAGAATAACAAAACAGAAATGCACTTGTCTGAACTGAATAGAGATATTATAACTTGCTTCATAGTCAAAGTATAACACAGTCTAACAAAGCAGAAGTACACTTGTCTGACCTGAATAGAAATACTAGGTCTTGCTTCATAGTCAAGCTGAGAGCCGTCCAAGACCTTCAGTTGGACGAGTGCCAGGGAACTAGCAAACGGTGGCTCAGCGACAAATATGGTGTTCGCTTCTCCAACAACATCAATATAGAAAATGCTGTTCTGGTCCTGTTTCAAAGGAGAATTCTAAAAATAAGGTTACTATAGCAAACATAATATGTAGGTTGTCACGCTCTTTATATATTACACGACTAATTAATAAGGGACATATTACAATGAAATTAACATTACATAGACACTTTAATAAACACGAGATATGGTTCTTTATGACAAACTCGCAAACACGGATACTTAACAAGACAGAAAAATATTAACTACAAAACTAAAAATAGCACAAGTGTCCTGACAGCACTCCTATGGCGTTCGGAAATAAAAAAAACAAATTGAAATGAAAAGATTTACAGTAGATATTACACCATAGATAAGATTAAACTCAAACACATAAAAGAAAGCATTATATCAACCTGGTCTTCGTCCGACACCTTAATCTGGGTGGGGATGATCAATGGTGTCCCGATCTCAGATTTCTCGGCGACAGTAGCACTGTATGTATCATTGCTAAAATGCGGAATGATATCGTTTAGATCCAATATCGTGATGGTTACACTTTCTTCCGCAGTGCTGTTACCTGATTGGTTATTTCCGTCACGAATTTCTGTGGCCTGCATCATTATCATCATCAAAGCTTATTATCGTAGAAGGATTATGATATTGAATTAAACCCAATACAATGAATACAAAAAATTATAATTAATTTAAATAATGTTTCGTTCTTTGCTGATGTTTCTTCAGCTATTGGGGGTGGGTGGGTGTGTACACAATACAATAATAATGCATTTCAAACATTGTGATTATGATTGAAGAATCGTCAACAGTAGCCGTTTTATTTTAGTAAACATCTGTTTCATCTGTCTATCTATCTATCTGTCTGTCTATCTGTCTATATATCTATCTATATATCTATCTTTCTATCTATCTGTCTGTCTATCTATCTATCTATCTATCTATCTATCTATCTATCTATCTATCTTTCTGTCTTTCTTTCTTTCTTTATGTCCACAATCACAGACAGCGTATCCACTGCACAGAAAGTAATACATACAGACAAAAATAATTAATTTACACTTTATACCTTAACGAAAAGTCGACATACTCCATTGAAGCGTGTAAGCGGGGCCGTATCTCTGTCTATCAGAGAGCTAACTGAAATTGTGCCGGTAGAGCTGCTCATTGTAAACATATTGGAGCACTCCGATGGAGTTGCTAGGTGATACCAAATTAAATGCAAATATGTCAGCAGACAATTAAAGGCGAGTCGTTGCATTCAAACAGTTTCATTAATGTAATGTTACTTCTGTAATATGATATATTGCTTATAGTATGAATGATTACAGGGACTGTGTAGGAAATCGTCAAATAATGCTAAAAGTATGTAAAAAAAATAAACTTTATCGATTCGCAAAAGAGCATGTTAATCATTATGCGCTAAGCTGGGATAAACGATTTGAAATAAACCAGTAGGTATTTACATTTAAAAGTTCAGCTAGGTGTATAAAAAGTGCATTTTAGTCCGTGTATGTTTGTTTGTCTGGGTATTGTTTGTCTGTCTGGGTACTGTTTATTTGTTTGTCTGGGTATTGTTTGTCTGTCTGGGTACTGTTTATTTGTTTGTCTGGGTATTGTTTGTCTGTCTGGGTATTGTTTGTTTGTCTGGGTATTGTTTGTTTGTCTGGGTATTGTTTGTTTGTCTGTCTGAGTATTGCTTGTTTTTGTCTGGGTATTGTTTGTTTGTCTGTCTGGGCATTGTTTGTCTGTCTGGGTATTGTTTGTTTGTCTGTCTGGGTATTGTTTGCCTGTTTGAGTATTGTTTGTCTGTCTGGGTATTGTTTGTTACAGTTTTCAAACAATGAAAACGATAGACAACCATACAATATATAATTCAGCTATAAGAGTTGTTTACTTTTAAATGAAAATCTCTGCTTTCAATGAGTCAATGCCTCAAAGTAGCACACTAACATCTTAAAATGGCAATGAAATTTTAAAATAATTTATTATAAAAGATCTTTAATAATGAACACTATTCTTATTTACTGTTAAGCAGATATACCTAACTGTGACGTCGTTTAGTTAATGAATCATTCGTGCTGAATGTTTATGTTTTTGTGACGTGCCAATTAACATGTGCTACTGCTTTATGTCCTTCTTGTACTCAGACTCCATATGCTATTACTACTATTCTGCTACTGCTGTTTATATTAATAATGATGTTATGATGTTGGTGGTGGTGGTGGTGGTGATGATGATGATGATGATGATCACGATGGCGATGACGACGATGACGACGACGATGGTGGGGGGAAGGTGGTGGTGGAAAGAGAATGAACACATTTTTACGAAGTATAATAAGGTGATTCAAACTGTGCTAATGTACACGATTACTCAGACTGTTTCTCAAGTGCAGACATTGAATTTCCTATCAAGCTTATAATCTTCCATTTGAATGCAACATTCCGTAATTCACGTAGTTACATTTGAAATAATTAAATGCTATCATCCTTCATTAATTTCTAGTTTAAACAGTTTTCCGATTTTCAAAAGTAGAGATATAATTATTTTTAATGTATTTAGAAACGTTTAATTATGGAAATTTGGTCTGGGTTTTTTATTTCTATTATTTCGTGTTTAGTGCTAAACATAATATTAATTACATTTCCGACCACCATTTGAAAGATTTATATATATATATGTATTCATTTTATTTCATCTGATTACTCTTACAAGACTAACATTAATCCCTTGGTCGATTGATGTATTTTAAATGCTAAACCTATTTTATAGCAATCCTAATTTATATCAATTCATAGGTCGCTTTGTGACAAGTAGATGACGTGCTCACCAGAATAGATGTTGTAGATAATGTTGTTCGGTATACCTCTGTCTCCATCCAGAGCCGTCACAGAGGTATTTACTATTGCATGCTTGGAGAGATAAACACGAAATACAATATTGATTTATAGTACAAACCAACATATAAAAACAATCTATGCAATCAAAGTCGGAAATTAAAATACAGACACATGGGGTAGGATTAACTGAGACTTCATGGATGGTACATGGAGCGTGATTTGCTGAGGCCTTGTTGAATGGTACATGGAGCGTGATTTGCTGAGGCCTTGTTGAATGGTATATGAGAGGGATTTACTGAGGTCTTATGGAAAGGTATATGAGAGGGATTTACTGAGGTCTTAATGAATGGTATATAATCAGTATTTTTCCTGCATCCTTGAGGAATGCGCTGAGGCCTTGAGGAATGGTAAATGAAAGAGATTTGATGAGGCCATTAGGAATGGTTCATGGAATTTGATTTGCTGATGCCTTGAGGAATGGTATGTTGGTATATGTTTTTTTTCAAAATATTATTTAAGTACACAAATAGAAACGGATATTTCACACAAATATGGCACGTTATGAATTCCATATACTCCACACAGGAAGCAGGCATTTAAATTTTAATGGTCAAAGTTTGGCCAAGGAAACTGTTCACATCTGAAAACTTGGTCGCATCTGTTATCGGTCACCAGATGGCTGAAAAATAAACTTTTAATTAAAAGACCGAGATAATTATTTTTTTTGAGCGAAAGCGATACGAACGTCATTAACGACGGTAAGTGTGTCCACCCATACGTAATGTTAACGATAAGTGTGTCCACCCATTCGTAATGTTAACGGTAAGTGTGTCCACCCATACGTAATGTTAACGGTAAGTGTGTCCGTCATACGTAATGTTAACGGTAAGTGTGTCCACCCATACGTAATGTTAACGGTAAGTGTGTCCGTCATACGTAATGTTAACGGTAAGTGTGTCCACCCATACGTAATGTTAACGGTAAGTGTGTCCACCCATACGTAATGTTAACGGTAAGTGTGTCCGTCATACGTAATGTTAACGGTTAGTGTGTCCACCCATACGTAATGTTAACGGTAAGTGTGTCCGTCATACGTAATGTTAACGGTAAGTGTGTCCACCCATACGTAATGTTAACGGTAAGTGTGTCCACCCATACGTAATGTTAACGGTAAGTGTGTCCACCCATACGTAATGTTAACGGTGTGTCCACCCATACGTAATGTTAACGGTAAGTGTGTCCACCCATACGTAATGTTAACGGTAAGTGTGTCCACCCATACGTAATGTTAACGGTTGAATATTTAAATACCAATCAAGTCGAAAGCACGACTCTAATAGTGAGCGATTTTGGCAATAATGTGTGTTCAATAAAGGTCTGACCTATTAGAAACAAGTGCATTTCACTTCCTGCTTTAGGTATATTAACATATTAAGCAATATACTTCAGAGATATTTCTCCTTTTTTTCAACAAAGGCAAGAGCCCTTCGTGCAGTAAATTTGCGTTCTCAATTCGCAAGTTAAAAAAAGAAATGACTAATACTCAATCAATTGCTAATACTCAAGAAAACATGCAGTAATGCATCTGGTACGATGCTTTGAAATATATGACGAAAGATCAGAGATAATGAATAAATATAGCAAGGCGCTTCCGGCTTTTGTCGCTTTCGCGCTTGGAGAATGGGGGGTGGTGGGGGAAGGGGAGGGATTGGTTCGGCCTGTCGTCTACGTCATCCTTCTAATGGTATATTTATGAAAACTACTTGCAATGTCGTTGTGCGCTCGTCCGTTGCAAACATGTCCTGGCCGGCATAGGCGGACTATAGCCCGGTTTTCCGTGGGCTAAAGTTGTGGTGTATGTTGTTGTTGTCGCTCTCGTTGTTGAAGTGGGAGGGAGGGGCGTCTTACAGAGACCAGGCTAGTAACACACAAAATCAATACCTAGTGTGTACGAGCGCTCGGGATGATCAACCCCTGGCCTCCTCTCTGGTGGTATTGTAGTTGTTGCTCTTGACGCTGTCCCCGGTGTCCGTTGGAATGTTCAAAGATTGGCGCTGGCGGCCAGTATTACAAACATTCAGACGAGAATCGTTGACCAAGACAAATCAGTGGTTCTTTTCAGTATAAAGAGTTTAGATGAAGAGTTTAAATACGGACCAAATATTTGTCTCGTTACCAAAAGCGCACGAAGTGAACCCTTGAAAATTACAAACCTTGAGTAAATACTTTCATTTTGGCCCTTCTAACAGCTAGCGTTCCCGTTAGCATAACCTTCAGAGGTATATGTGTCCATATTCGGCCATATTGTTTATTAAACTCCATTATTTTCTTGAAAAAATTACCTGCAGTCTGAAATTATTCCGGACTCTTAATTAAGCAAAAGCTAGTGAATGGCTAACGATTTACTTTAATTCTAACAATGATTGTCTGGGTGACAATTTGTGTTATAACAATCATTACGTTTTTAAGAACTGTACAATGATTGTCTGGGTGACAATTTGTGTTATAACAATCATTACGTTTTAAGAACTGTACAATGATTGTCTGGGTGACAATTTGTGTTATAACAATCATTACGTTTTAAGAACTGTACAATGATTGTCTTGGTGACAATTTGTGTTATAACAATCATTAAGTTTTGAAGGACTGTACAATGATTGTATGGCTAACAATTTGTGTTATAACAATCATTAAGTTTTTTTAAGGACTGTACAATGATTTTATGGCTGACAATTTGTGCTATAACAATCATTAAATATTCAGGGAATGTACTTAAAACGAATAAATTATCTTATAAATGCATATGACTAAGTATGTAATATATTTTGTATAATACAGTACGAAACACTTCCGATAATACTATGACAACAAATCCTTAACTTTCGCAAGCGCAAAGCAGAAGTCCTTTAACACGTACAATTCTGCAGAGCAATAGAGTATTATTAATGAACATTTACCAGAAACAGACGTCATTAAAGAAACATTATCAGTGTTCTTGTGTGAGTTTTTTTTAAAATAGTACTAACTAAAAACATAACGAATTTTTTAAAATAAATTAAAAATACAGAATCAGGTTCTATCTAAACATTCCTTTTCTAAAAATCGGGAAAATCGGGAAGTAACAAAAGTAAAATGAAAATCAATACATCCAGTAAGTGTGAATAAATTCTCTTCAAGTACTGATGCTACTTTCTATAATACATACCACTGGAGTATTCTCATCAATTGTAGCGATATAAGGCAGCCTAGTAAAGTATGGAGGAGTGTCTTGTACGTCACCGACTGTGATGAACAGATCTGTGTCTGATGTGAGGTTGCCGCCGTCCTTCAGATAGATAGATAGATAGATAGATAGATAGATAGATAGATAGATAGATAGATAGATAGATAGATAGATAGATAGATAGATAAATTGATAGATAGATAGATAGAAAAATGTATAGATGGATGGATAGATAGATAGATAGATAGATAGATAGATAGATAGATAGATATATAGATAAATTGATAGATAGATAGAAAAATGTATAGATAGATAGATAGATAGATAGATAGATAGAAAAATGGATAGATAGATAGATAGATAGATAGATAGATAGATAGATAGATAGATAGATAGATAGATAGATAGATAGATAGATAGATAGATAGATAGATAGATAGATAGATAGATAAAATAAAATAAACAATGACCTTGGCTGTGATAATGTAGTGATAAAATTTGTTCGTTTCATAGTCAAGGTGACCAGTGAGAGTAATGTCCCCATTCTGCGCATTAATCGTGAATATTTCTCCAAGCCCCGATTCTCCTCCCTACATCAAAGCAATACAGTGCATGCAAATTAAATCTGTTAAAAGAAACTATTTTCGTTATTTACCAGTGTAAGGATATTTCACATTTGATCACATCATGCTAGTACAATGCTCTAAAGATGAAATCTAACCTCTAAACATGCTATTTATATTTACTCTAAGTGTGGTATTCATAGTATTTTATTTTCAAGTATTTTAATTTCTAATATTTTAATGATAAAAGCAGGACGTCTTGTTAAATAAAAAAGGTATGGCACATTTTAATAATTATTTAAAGTACATAAATTATGAAATTATTATTAAATCTTATTACATTGCTATGTCCAAAGAATACATCTGTATTACCTGCATTTCCGCCTGTAAAGAGAAAAAAGTAAATATTAAAAATTGCCTTTTAACCAGATACCATAATCTATATATGCAAGTTTAAAAATCTTCTTACATATGTACAAATAAACATAACAATCTTATATTTTAAATAAATGCTAATGGATACTGTTCGTACATTTGAAATCGCGCTCTAAGTTATAAAATAACCAACATTTTTGATCGAAATACACCTAATTTTTCAAGTTAAGAGTCGGTAAAATGCTGCATTAGCTTCAACAAGCTCACTCGTAAACAGAACTTTTTTTTTTAATTTCTGACGGAGGCTTATTGCAAAATTATGTAGTGTACCTAATTAAATAGTTCTTCATTTAAAGGTACAGTCACGTGAGTTCATTTCAGTTGTCCATTTCACTTGTGGTTTGTATGTATTTAAGTCACGCTAAGATTTATTATATTTATATAATTAATTCCATCTCATCGGATTTTTCCTATTTAAAAAGTAAACATTTTCTATTCCAGTAGCGAGACTTGTATAAATTTGAAAGCCAGCAATAAATGGAAAGCACGGATGAATTACACTTTGTACAATTGACATATTATCTTCATACCAAATTTCTCAGAGACTGAGGGTTGAGAGATTGTGTGTGTGAGAGAGAGAGAAAGAGAGAGAGAGAAAGAGAGAGAGAGAGAGAGAGAGAGAGAGAGAGAGAGAGAGAGAGAACAGAAGAATACAAAGAAACCAAAATCGTAGTGCAAATTTTGAAGTCATATTATTGACACATTTTGAAGTCATATTATTGACACATTTTGAAGTCATATTATTGACACATTTTGAAGTCATATTATTGACATATTTTTAAGTCATATTATTGACACATTTTGAAGTCATATTATTGACATATTTTTAAGTCATATTATTGACACATTTTGAAGTCATATTATTGACATATTTTTAAGTCATATTATTGACACATTTTGAAGTCATATTATTGACACATTATGAAGTCATATTATTGACATATTTTTAAGTCATATTATTGACACATTTTGAAGTCATATTATTGACATATTTTTAAGTCATATTATTGACACATTTTGAAGTCATATTATTGACATATTTTTAAGTCGTATTATTGACACATTTTGAAGTCATATTATTGACACATTTTGAAGTCATATTATTGACATATTTTTAAGTCATATTATTGACACATTTTGAAGTCATATTATTGACACATTTTGAAGTCATATTATTGACATATTTTCAAGTTATTGACATATTTTAAGTCATATTATTGACATATTTTGAAGTCATATTATTGACACATTTTTAATAAACAGTTTTATGTACTACTGTTACCACTGTCATATGCACGTTACTATATATTATGTTAGATTTGTTTTAAAATATTTGAATTATAATTTATTACCTTCATGGAGAATTGAACCATGCCACCAAGACCGTCATCGGGGTCAGTTGTATTTATTCTTGTATACACCACAGTCCCTGGGGATGTATTCTGTGACAAAGGTTTTTCATTATTATATTTGTATACACCACATTCCCTGGAGATTTTTTCTGTTTTTCATTATTTTATTTGTATACACCACATTCCCTGGAGATTTATTCTGTGACAAATGTTTTTCATTATTATATTTGTATACACCACATTCCCTGGAGTTTTATTTTGTGACAAAGTGTTAATCTCAGGAGAGATATGTTAATTAATTTATTCCTAGACTAATGAAATAAATATTAAAATTATATCCTACTAATTAGCAAGTACGGGTACATATATCAAACTAACCAGATAATCCCAATTTTAAGCCCTAGTTAAAGATGCTTTTCATGACAGTAGAATAGGTTCGGAAGGAAGTATTTTAAAATTAACTCTCCAGATAGAAACTGGTTGTCCAAGAGCAATCCTCATTAGCACCTAATTCCTTTAACAATAAAAGTGTCAAGTGCCGACAGAAAACGATAGTGCCAACCATCAATTTTGTATAGCCAGGTTCATGAATGAATTCATATAATTGTCCATTTAAGAAAACCAAGAAAACATATGTCACGTAATGGAAACCAATATTGCAAATTGAGGACGAATTGTAAATCACTTTTCCACGTATCCCAGCTAACTAATATATTTTTTGAGAGACGTCCAATTGAAGATATAAAAAATCTTACACGTGTGTGGATGTCACACTGACTTATGAAGTAAGAGAGAATTCTTAGGAGGAAATTATAAGTCTTCAAAAGTATGCGTTTCCACATTTTTGCAGAATATGTTGTTAAGTGTACGATAATGTAGTTGTAAGATGTAATGTTCATAAATACACATAAATCAAAAGACTAACCTCTCTAACGTCGACGTTATATGGGAGGTTTTGAAATATTGGTGCCACATCATTCACATCTAGGACGAAAAGTTCCATGCTGAATGGCAATTTCATCTGCGAAAAGAAATAGAAAGACTGAATTGATTCAAATAAGCCAAATTCAAACCTCAATCTTAATCACACAGCCCACACAATTATTAATGTTTCATTTATTTAATTGTTAATTTGTTCATGTATTTAATTCATTTATATATGTGTAAATTTATCTTTATAAGACTAGTCAAGACAAACAAAATTTAATAACATTTTATCAAGTTCAGAATGATTGTATAATAAATAAATCAAAACTTAAACAAAAAGTAATGAATAATTTAAAGCGGGTGCAGCAAAAGATATACAATTTATATGTTGTAAACACGTTTGTTTTTTTAAATAACCTCTAACTCACCTGGCCCTCTGCAGTGAAGCTAAGCGTCATCATGTTGGTTGTCTGTATGAATTAACAAGAAAGAATTTTTTTTAAAAAAGATTTCATTTGAGATGGATGCGTGACAGAGAAAATAAAAAGAAAGAATTTGGTAAGCAGTCTTTGAGTCATTTGACTGACACACTGACTTGACTGTGAATGAATGAAAGAATGAAGCCTAGCTTTGCATCAAAAATTTAAATTAATAAATGGTCTTCTTTTTCAATGAATGAGAATTAGTTCTAGTGTAGCATTACGAGGCTTTCTTCCCCCTTCCCTCTCTCAATTGTGCTGTCAACACTTAGAACGGTGAATGCTGCATTACCATGATATTATTGCATTAATTTAGGCTACAGACATTGTGCCGCATTTCTCTGTTTTCTTGTGCGTGCTTGTGTGCGTGCGTGTGTGTGTGTGTGTGTGTGTGTGTGTGTGTGTGTGTGTGTGTGTGTGTGTGTGTGTAGCATATCCTGAAAACGATTGATATTTATATTTATGCATACATTTGAAAGACTAAATTCTTTAAATTCTTTAAAAGATCCTATCTACTTCTTTAGCTTAACCAGTAAATTAACTATATTTATTCTGTAGTGCGTTCCCCGAGTTAACTCGTCCTATGTCTGTGACAAGCTTCAGCTTGTCAGTTAGTGATAAGCTTCAGTTTGTCAGTTAGCAGTTAGACTTGTAGGTAACAAATCTTTATCAAAGGGATGTTAATGTTCACCAGACTTCCAGAACATTCTTTAAAAGAAGAGAGTGTGGCGTAGGAATGTAAACCTTTGGTGGAGGGAAAGATAGAATGGTAGTACATCACTAATTAATTCCTCCTCCACAAATTGACGTCAACCCGACCTTTCTGTTCACATGCATGCCACCTTCCATTTACGGGTTCAAGGACATACGGTATAAAGACACGCCCACAAACGTCTAACCTATGGCTAGAAACATATAGCATTAATTTCTCACTCCTAATATCCCTTAGATAAAATCACTATAATATGAATAGACAATTTGACGAGACAAGGGGAAAATCACTTGTCTCTAACAAAAGGGTGGGGGATTTAATAACAATAAAACAATTAGTTATTAATTTTAATAAAGTATCTAGATAATCTTTGATATGTGATAAATTGTCAAACTCATCATCATAAAGAATATTTAAGAACATGTGGCACAATGTTCTTTGTTTGAGTTTCAACTCATCTTTCACCAGTTTATTTGAAAGGAGCCAAACTATAGTTATTAAAACGGATGGCAGTTTATGGTCATTTTGGGTCAAGCAGGGGAGGCAAGTCCGTTCCTTTCTGCTGGCTCAGGGAGTAAACAATGGACTGTCAATGGGATAGGACTAGTCAAGTTAAATTCTATCGCTTGACGCTCACGCCAGTACGCCAGTCTGTGAATAGTAGAAGAGATCCTTATACGATATTGTCATATAAAATAATATTCCTTATGTGATAGTAATGACATTTTACTAGTTAAGGATATAACACTTGTACAAAGTGCTGATACAATTTATGGACTACTAAGTGTTGCGGTCCCTGCTCAGTAACAGAATGAGAAATAGTTATAAAATAAACATACTGAAAAATAGAGAACAAGACGATTTTATTATACCGTCGCTACAATTTACGACAAGCAAACAAAAGTCATGCTACACTAACAGATAGGCGACATGGAAACAAAAAATATTAATAAAGAATTGACTAACAATATATATAAACGTATTCGTAATTCAGTCTTAAGGGCATCTTCATTGACGTCTATTAGTGTTTCTAATTTAACTACGAAGTTCAGCTTGTGCATTTCTTCGTCCCACATTAAAGACCTAACATGAAATATGGCGACAACTTAGCAACACTAAAATGAAGGTCAGAAATAAAATCCGTTAAACATAAGTAATTCCGGGTTATAACTATACTGCAAGATACTACATAAATAAATAATTAGACCTGGGTCACTGCAACAAAAAGACATGTTGATAATAACGTAATACTTCCTAATTATCACGTAAAATCTTAATCATTACCAAAGTACATAAATTATTTTACCTTTTTCTAGCCAAGGGTTTGTCTTTGGGTCCCTTTAGGGATTTAGCATTTACAAACTGTGACAGGAGGGGGGGGGGACTTGATGTACAAGACACCTCAGCCAAAGATTTGTTTGCAAAAGACTAAAGTCTTGGGGCACTGCTTAAGAATTTTCTCAGCCTAAAGACTCCAAGTAACTTTGTTAATCAATTGAATTTAAGAATACATTCACAACTAATTAATATTTATAACTTTCATACATTTCCTACACCCTCATTCTGTCAACACACATCACCTGTCCATAAACAAGTTCACAGTTACATGATCCTAAAAGTTAGATAACCACGTAATGAAGTCTGTATCGAAAACAAGACGTAAATTTAATCCATGTATTCATCATTTTAGTGTGCATCCATGTAGATATTATGGACAATAGCTATAATCCTATTCAGTGCTAACCACTCAATGTAGATGTTTTATCTAATAATCTCAGATAATAGCTATAACCCTGATCAGTGTTAACCACTCAATGTTCAAACACTCAATCAAAGAACCTATCTTCCTCTCTACTTCTGTCTCTCCCTAACTTTCATTTTACAAATTAATTTGATCATAGCATTCTGAAACATAAAAATTACAAGTAACATAACTTTTTAAAAAATATGTGGGGAAAATTCCCATCATACAATAGTGTATTTTCCTTCTTTTTAAGTTTACAGGAAGACTTAATTCTTTAGCATTTAAAAAAATTATCATGCTCATGTATCTTCCTTGGAAATGTGTAGGTAAAGATATATATCGCTCTTAATAAGAAAGAAAGAAAGAAAGAATGAATGAAGAAAGAAAGAAAGAAAGAAAGAAAGAAAGAAAGAAAGAAAGAAAGAAAGAAAGAAAGAAGAAAGAAAGAATCGAATTCATTTATTAAACCAACTTTTGGAATTGTAATCGTTAAATCAATAAAAAAATGACAGTGAATATTGCGTCACTAATCAATATAATTAATAAAATCTGCATATCTTCAGATATAGTAGATTATAGATTTCTAGCTGACAAAGGAATTTATTTTATTTTTTTTAAAACAACAGCAACAACCTCTCTATCCAGTGTTGTGTCGAGGATTACAAGCCACAAGCCCGGAGGATTATGTCTGAGTTGAACAACGGAAGACGACCCTGTAGTTATAGTTACTTCGCCACCACCTTGCTCCTGGGCAGTTATGTTTACAATATTGGAACCTACATAAATGTCAATTATTTCCATTTACTAGCGTCTAAATATGTGACATTTAAATAAAACTGTCAAATCCCTAAATTTCGCTTTGACTTTAACATGCCTATAAGTATCTCATCATTCTGGTTAAGTATTTAAAGTTTGACACTTTTTTACATTTTAAACAAAAGCATTTTAAGCAGTCGCATCGACTTTACTAAATAGGTCAGTTACAGGTAATGATTTTTAAAAAATAAAATTAATGTAAATATGCTGAACTATAAAATTATCATTGTAAAGTAAAATGTACGTTAGATTTAAAAGCAAATAATAACAAAATATATTCTAAAAAACAATTATAAATTAATCAGTATGATATATTATTCTATTGTTTTCTTATTTCTTTTGTAATCGTATTCTTAGAAAACAGACATTTTCGTTTTCGAGTCATTATTTCTTTCGTTAGTTCGACAGTCTGAGAATGTTCTATCGAATTGTTATAAAACCTAACCATTGTATATGCACGTGGGATTCTTTACGAAGAAAAAAATGCAACATTGATTGACTGATTGATTGATTGATTGATTGATTGATTGATTGATAGATTTAAGAAATTCCTATAAATATATTCACTCCTAAATCCTTGTCGGACTGATTTTAGAGTTTCGATTCCTTAAAGACTAAATGTGATAAATTTAAAACGGTACATTAACAATTGAAAATATGAATCATCAAGCTGCGTGACTATATTATGAGAACTATACAGAAATTCAAATCATAGAAATTTAAACTAAATTGCTTAGTTACAATGGTGTCCTAAACTTAACTGATTTTTGTATTATGTTTGTTACCTTTTGTACTTATTTTGGTGTAACATTATTATTAAATCTCCATTTACATTTTCTTGTTTTTGTTGTTGTCTGCGTTTGTGAATGTGTTTCTAAGAGAGACAAACGGAAAGAGACAGCCAGAGAGAAAGAGTGAGAGAAGAAGTTTCAGAACACACATGAGATAATTATTTGCCGCAAAACTTTGCATTGTCAAGCGCTTGACATAATCAAATGCTTCTACAACAGTCTTTACCTGTGATAATCATATCATTGACCTTGTGTTAATGTGATCCTTGTGTATATAGTAATAGTTTTGGACACAAAATTATTTTTAAAAAATAGCATGTTCAGTACCTATAGCGCACTTCCAGTGATATATTACTCCTGTAAGAAAAAAACGTTTTGCTATGAAGATACAATTATTTATCTTCCAAATTACTAATGATCACATAATTTCCGTCCTTTCATGCATATCTTGCACTGACTTGCATAACTCTTCACCTGTACAATAACACATTATCGGACTTTTTTCATTTTGTGGGAACTTTAATAAAATAACAGGAAAATATATTAACTATAAAAATCAATACTTTATGTGAACACGATAGAAAACTGAACACCACCGCCCGTGGTAAACACGTAGCAAATATAATTCTACTGAACAGTGTTAGGACTACTTACCCGGAAGTACATCTTCCTTCACAGAAATATAATTAGGAGCATTGACTAATGGTGGAAGTGGGTCTCCTCCGGCTCCTTGAAGAACTGGATATAAATCAAATAAAATTATAAATATTTTCACATAAGAAGACTTAAAAATCAATTTATACTGATAGTTGAAATAAGTACGATGATAATCAAAGAGAAACAGGAGAGAAATACAGAGATGCAGCGAGAATGAAAAGCGAAAAGTAAAATGTACATTCTAAGGACTACTTGTCAATTAATAAAATGTCGTCGTAATTATACTATGGCACTATCAACATTGCTGAATGACCATGACCTTACTGTGGGGCATAGTGAATGGAAAAACATCTCACAGAGCAATAGCTCATAGAAAACATGTAATTATCGCCTCATGACTTGCTTCAGATTCACCTAGTCGTTGAATGTTTCATTGTTTGATTGTTTGAATATTTCACCGGAATGTCACGAAATCCAAACAGTAACCGTGTCGGTCTGAATGTGTCACGAAATCCAAACAGTAACCGTGTCGGTCTGAATGTGTCACGAAATCCAAACAGTAACCGTGTCGGTCTGAATATGTCACGAAATCCAAACAGTAACCGTGTCGGTCTGAATATGTCACGAAATCCAAACAGTAACCGTGTCGGTCTGAATGTGAGAACAACATCACGATCGCCGTTTCAAAAATCCTGGCATCAGGAGAGATGATTAGACAAACGTTGTGTCCCCTGATGAGACAATTTTTTGTTTTGTATAATTACATATAGAACGTCCAGTTCAATATTCTTAGGCAAACGTATAACTATAAAGCTTTGATTTGATGATGATAAAGAGCACTTTCCCTCTGTGTACTAAAAGTTGTCTCTATCCATTCAAATGAAGTAGACACAAAATTCGATAGTGAAAAAAAAATAAAAATAAAAATGTTAGATCAAACTTTATATTCGGAACTCTATAATAACACAGCATACAATGCAGAACGAAT
This sequence comes from Sinotaia quadrata, assembly GCA_028829895.1. NCBI lineage: Eukaryota > Metazoa > Mollusca > Gastropoda > Architaenioglossa > Viviparidae > Sinotaia > Sinotaia quadrata. The sequence goes on from CM054182.1 coordinate 12,791,686, forward strand.
CAAGAATCAATATCTCTTTTAATCCTTCTTATTCCTATTTCCATAGATACCGTGAGGGAATAAAAAAAATTTTTTTAAATTTTCTTGTATTTTACTTCCCACATAATCCGTGATGTAATTGTGTATCTATGTTTCTTTGAATTTGTATTATTAATATTGCTGTACACACCACGACTGAATCGTGTTTTTAACATTAAATACTTATTATTAGTAGTAGTAGTATTCTTTCCACGATTTCTGTTTTTGACTGTCGGTTTGATCCAAGGTCTCGGAATCTTACCAAGATTGGTAGATCCAAGGTTATACGGAGGATGTGGGCAATTCCGAGGAGCGCTGCTTTGATATTTGTTATTCTCGTAATTAGTAAATTGCTGGAGATAAATGCCCCACAGAGAGAGACAGCGACCGTCACAATGCGTGTGCGAATGTTTAACTTTTCACGAGTAATTAAACGGAAATGTATCTTGAGAGGGACAGCCTGCAGAAAGAGGCAATTAATACACATTTGCTACAAAACAGGTTGTCTGTATAAATCTACACTTACCAACAGGTTGTCTGTATAAATCTACACTTACCGACATGTTGTCTGTACAAATGTACACTTACCGACAGGTTGTCTTTATAAATCTACACTTACCAACAGGTTGTCTTTATAAATCTACAGTTACCAACAGGTTGTCTGTATAAATCTACATTTACCGACAGGTTGTCTGTACACATGTACACTTAGCGACAGGTTGTCTGTATAAATTTACATTTACCGACAGGTTGTCTGTACAAATCTACACTTACCGACAAAGATGAAGGCAGCGGTCACCAATACCTTCCAAGCAATGTTCTCCATCACTGAAGTAGATTGAAAATGCAAATTTGAATGAAGTGTCGACAGTTAGAATGAACGCTTAACAAAATAAGTGTATATGTGTCTGCAGGGTTCGAGGTGCTGTATATGTGTGTGTGTTTGTATCCAATATATAACTGTGTACTTGCTTCGTTGTGTGCATGTCTGTGCACGCGTATATGTATGTATGTACATGACTGTGAGTGTCTGCGACATGTCTGCGAGTGTGTATGTTATATGTAAAATAATGTTACAAGCTTGAAACATTAGAAAGAAGTAATTTATTATCTGTAAGGACGTTGAAATGGGCACGTAACGACCTTTGCGATTAACTCACAAACGTTTTTAATTTACTTCTATCTCCTCTGGGTGAGACAAAATATTTATAGGTCTAATGCGTAATTGGAAAAAAATTACTTTGTACAATTAAATTACGTAAATTTAAATTAAGTACAATTAACATTTACGATCCATTTCAGTGAAACATATCATTTTACTTTAAAAGAATCGTCTGACTGCATACAAACTACTAAACTAATTTCTTTATATACTGGTGTGCATTTTGACACAATGTTACTCAAAGTTTGATTTCCTGGAGACGTCTAGTTGAGAAATCAACAAACTAAGTGATATATTACAACGACTGCTGCTTTATCATCGATTCAGATGTGGTTTATGTAGATGAGATGTGTCAGAGTACATCACAATGAATATTGCTTTGACAATACATCAGATGTCATTTATCTACTTTTAGATGTGTAACAGAGAATACCTCAATGAATATTGCCTTTACACTGCAATGCATTTATATAGATCTTACTTTTAGATGTGTAACAGAGAACACCTTGATGAATATTATTTTTACACTGCAGTGCATTTATATAGATGTTACCTTTATATAGGTCTTACCTTTATATAGGTCTTACCTTTAGGTCTAAGATGCAGCGTAAATAGACGTACATGCTACCTCGAACCCATTTGCTGTCTCGAACACAATATTAACCAGGAACATGACACTCCCAGTTATCTTTCAAGCACTTCAATCTTAACTTAGAAATGTTTGAGATAATTTCTACATATGCAATCATAAAAGTAGGGCAGCACTTGCTAGAGAGACAACATCTAAGCAAATACAAACGATAAAGAAAGATGTACACTGCTTTAACGTTTTTGTCATTAAACATCGCTTCTTAATTTAATAACTTATTTTGTATTAGAATTCCCATAAGTAAGGAGAATATTAATTTTAGTAATCACTATTTCTATTTTCCTTTTATTCTATTGTTCTTTCTCTCTGTAATCTGTCTATTTCTCTCGCTGCCCTCCCCCTTCCTCGTTTGTCTCGCTACTTTTGCACTGTTGTTCCTCCAGCTCTCTTTCTCTCCATCTCTCAGTGTCTAGCCATGTCTTCATCCATGTCCGTTTGTTTTTCATTTTTCTCTATTTTTTTGTCTTATTCTTACTATTATTTTCTCTCGATTCACTTCCTCTGTCTGGATGACTTTCATTCTGTCTCTACTTCTCTCATGGCCATTTATTCTTTTCTCTTTCTTCTCTCTTTGTCCTCTCTATTAATTCTTCCACTTGTTCCTTACTCTTTCCCGTCTTATTCATTTCATTCACTCTGTCTCTCTCCTTCTCTGTATCCCCATATATCTCAAATTCTCTCTCTCTCTCTCTTACTGTCTCTCATTATCTCCCTCTTTCCTCTTCTCTTTGTTTCTTTTCCTTTCTCATTCTTCATTACCTACTACTCACTCATACTATCTCTCTCTCCCTCTCTCTGTAAATATCTATCAATCGATTTGTATATCTATGTCTCTCTATTTATATATTTGTCCATCCGTGTGTCTGTAGAATCTCTCTCTCTCTCTCTCTCTCTCTCTCTCTCTCTCTCTCTCTCTCTCTCTCTCTCTCTCTCTCTCTCTCTCTCTCTCTCTCTCACTCACAGAATCGCTGACTTTGAACATTGTGTTGAATACTCGTCTGTTGTATCTGATTCATTTTGACCATATATAAACATTTCCTCAATAACTCCCAATATTCCGATTCCTTAAGTGTGTAAAGGAAAAGAAGGGGAAAGAAGCAGATAGCTGATTGATCAGATGCGACACTTCGCTGTCGCACACGATTAATTGCCGACAACGTCACGTAGTTCTCATTTGCTACAAGGTAGGCGCGCTCTGAAAACAAAATGTACTTCACTCTAAGGTTAAAGTTCTTGTGGTTTTTCAAGCTGATATAAAAATTAAAATGACGAAATGTTTCATCTTGCTGCACGGTGATAAGACTTCCATCGTGTAGTCAGATAAGTTTAAGTTTATCTATGTTGTGCTCGAGAAGGAAAGGCTGAGTTCATTCTAATCTGTTTATGTTTTATAATTTAAGAAAACGTCATAGAAAATAACCATTCAGAAAATAAGTTCTTTCGTGTTCATCTATACACACGCTAAACAACTAGCAAACAGATTCTATATACTATGCACTTACCTTTGAAATAGGAAATAAGACGTGTTAGCAGAAAAAGTGTTTGTCCAGTCGTCCCGTTAAACACTTGGTGGTCTTGCAGTACGGACTGCTCAAAAGGAGATAAGAAAATAATCTGGTCATCACATATTTTTTTTAAAATCTTTTTCGTAGCACTATCTTTTCACTTGACACACATTACCTATTCACTCAATATCTTTACATTTTCATTGCATGACGTCATAAATCGCGTGAAGACTGTTCTGTTACGTACGCGCTTGAATGAAGTGGCTTCCCGTTTCTCAGAACTCTGGAACTTTAGGAACATTATGATCACTTAATTCAGACATATTTAAAGAATTTTACATTGTGGAGGAAAATGCATAGCAAGCGTTAGAAAAATAAATTGTTTTAATCCATCATAGCAAAAGAAAGCTCCTAAACAGTACATATTTTGACATTTCAATCGCAGGGGGTGGGGGGTAGGTTTGTGTTAAAATACAGTAACGGTAACTCTGCATGAACGCAACGAGCATCCAGAGTTGTGTCATAAAATAGTTTCCTTCCCTGCAAAGTAATTCTAACATAGAAAAATAAAAATGAAAAAAAAATAGATATAACATCTGCATACCATTTAGCCACCTAACAGAACGATCTACAAATCCTAACATGAACTGTGACATGTCATGTTCACATCTCTTGTACTACTTGGTTGCATGCGTTGTCCATGCGTTGGGAAGCGAGTCCATCCCTGTGCGATACACGGCGTTTGCTAGCCCGAGTCAAGAGTCTACCTATCGCTGACCGAAACTCAGAGTCCTCACAAGAATACACGATGAAGTTAAAAATAGAATTACTCGACGCTATGACAGCGATGACTAACTTGACGTCATCAGAAATATACAGCCGGAATCTCAGGACGGTGACGACGAAGTATGGCGTCCAAGCCATGACAAATAATCCCCAAACGAGAACCATACGTTTCAACAGTCGAACATTTCTGGCAATTTTTCTCTTTTCAAGACGCACATTCTTTTCTGCCTGTACAGACGCAGAAACTGCGTCGATGGCCTTGGCCTGGGCAGCGGCCTTGCAAAATATGACCGCATACAGGCAACCTATCGCCGCGCCGATCATGAAGAAGACGCAGCAGTTAATATACGTTATTAGTGCTGATTTGGGGAAAATGGTGTCGATGTTGCACTCAATGTCAGGCCCAGGGTCCAGAAACCGAAGAAGACCGGCATATGTCACGTACACCGGAAATGACGCCAAGGAAATGATGGATACTCTCTTCATGGTGACGACGCGCTGGTACAGGAAGGGGAACATTATGTACACAAATCGGTCAGAGGCAATGACGAGAAGAGTGAAGACGCTGGCGATGCAAGCGGCGAAGGTGATCATCACAAACACCTGACACAGCAGGTAGTCGTCCTCAAAGTATCTGTGGGTGTCGGTGTTGATCCAGAAAATGAAGGACATTTTGTTGAGACCAACGAACAGGTCGGCGACTGCCAGAGTGGCTAGGTAGACGTTGGAGGTCGTGCGCAACCGTGGCGTGGTTGCGAGCGTGACTAGTATCATCACGTTGCCCGTAACCGTGACAACGAACAGCAACACGTAGACGATGAGCCAAGCCGTTTGTGAGCCAAGATTCAGGATTTGCGTCATGATGATGGAGTGACCTTTTGCATAAACTTACGATAGTTCAGATTTTATGAGACACTGCAGTTCGGGGAGACATTATCACTCGTTCAAGGAGGGGTTTAACGTTAACGTGTATAACGATTCGACCGTGATGTAAACTTTGCGTTATTATCATACATAAATCCCATGCGCACCAGGTTTGTTGTGACGTCATTACATTGTTATGACGTTGGTTTTTGTGCTTGTTTTCGTTCTAGATATAAATCGCGAAATAGAGTTAAAGTCCGGCTGTATTTACTATGCTATGCTCTGTGGCTTTTCTTAAAACAGATCTTGATAAGCAAAAGAACTGCTAACATTAGTATTACCTGTACAACCATGACATTGTGTGTACACGTCTCCCGATTTCTTAAGTCTGATCACGCATCTGAACACGTTATGGCATTGAATTTCAACTGTTAGCATTAATATTAGCTGTAAAGACATGAAATTGTGTATACACCTCTCGATTCCTCAGTGCTGCTCATAAATCCATACACATCCTAACTATGAATTACCGGAATTGCTTCTCAAAATACCTGACCTTGATTGCTATCACATAGTTGTAGCCTTTTCACACACTTCTTAAGTTTCAATCATTAGCGCAAGAATAACCAATCTCATTTCCAAAGAGCAAACGAAATCGCAAAGGAAGTTTCAAATCAATCACGTGCTCCACTGGAATGATATTTTCAATTGATTTTCGAATTAGTCTTCTGTTTGAATACGTTCTTTTGTGAAAAATCTCTAATAGATTAGTCTTCTGTTTGAATACGTTCTTTTGAAAAAATCTCAAATATGCAAAGAATGCCTATGAACTATGTCAATAATGTGCAATTACTTGAATGGTGAACAGAGATATTCTTGATTATTGTGTACATTTTATTATTAAGTAGAAAATTATCGTGAACTAACGTTGTAATCTGTCAAAATGCATCCCTTACTTCTTATTTGTTTCTAGTTTCAGATGATTTATTAACATTTATGACAAAGATCTTTCGTGTACAACATTTTCTTGCACACAATACGTCTCTATATAAAACACAAGTATCAAACATCAATAGCATAAATGCATGAAATATTTCTAGGTCCATTCTCTCTCAACCAGTCTGTTAACTCACCATTAAACTAATTTCCGCCTTTCATGACCAGACTTCTTGCAACTTCAAATTAAAGTGATCAGAGAATAGAATTCTCTAAAGCAGGTAAACCGTTTAATCTCAGTCCATTGGCTGCTCTCGTTCTCGTAAATCATAACCATTGGATAATAAAACTACTCATCATGTTGGGATGAGTTGCATTACATCAGCAATTTCTAGCATATTCTCAACTCGGGTGTTTACTTCAACTCAGACATTTTCAAAAATACCATCACAAGGAGTACCCAAATTTGGGTCACTGACAATTTAACAATTTATATAACAATTAAATTTTAAAATAGGAGGGGCAAACCTACTCCACCACAGTTTTTTTGCACAAAGCTATCTTCCACACAGGTTTTTGTTGAGCAAAGTTATCTTGCACACATATTTTTTGCACTGCACAAAGTTGTCGTGCACACAGATATCTTGCACACAGATTTTTGTTGCACAAACCTATCTTGCACACAGAGCTTTGTTGCACAAGGCTATTTCACACACAGATTTTTGTTGCACAAAGTCATCTTGCACACGGATTTTTGTTGCACTAAGTCCCTACTTTATCATTACTCTCTTATTCCCAAAAAAGTGACTTCGCGAATGATTATAGGTCATATAGGAGCAGATTTTGATGCCTAGCTACACATAAACTTAACCTTTTCTTTAACAGAAATCATTTCTGTATTTTTTAAGGAGCCCAATCATTCAAAATTTAAAAGACATTCGATGAATACACTTCTACATTTTCTTTCAAATATCTGGCTATAATCCATTTATTCAGCCTTTCTATTGCATTCAGATATGCAGGCGAATTTTTGCACCACATATATTTGCACGTTGTTGATGCTAAAACAATTCAAATACGTTCTTTTTGCTAAGTATTCACTGCCAACGAAATGCTATTCCTGCAGACACTGGTTTTGCTAGGTCTTCACTGCCAACAAAATGCTATTCCTGCAGACACTGGTTTTGCTAGGTCTTCACTGCCAACAAAATGCTATTCCTGCAGACACTGGTTTTGCTAGGTCTTCACTGCCAACAAAATGCTATTCCTGCAGACACTGGTTTTGCTAGGTCTTCACTGCCAACAAAATGCTATTCCTGCAGACACTGGTTTTGCTAGGTCTTCACTGCCAACGAAATGCTATTCCTGCAGACACTGGTTTTGCTAGGTCTTCACTGCCAACGAAATGCTATTCCTGCAGACACTGGTTTTGCTAGGTCTTCACTGCCAACGAAATGCTATTCCTGCAGACACTGGTTTTGCTAGGTCTTCACTGCCAACAAAATGCTATTCCTGCAGACACTGGTTTTGCTAGGTCTTCACTGCCAACGAAATGCTATTCCTGCAGACACTGGTTTTGCTAGGTCTTCACTGCCAACGAAATGCTATTCCTGCAGACACTGGTTTTGCTAGGTCTTCACTGCCAACGAAATGCTATTCCTGCAGACACTGGTTTTGCTAGGTCTTCACTGCCAACAAAATGCTATTCCTGCAGACACTGGTTTTGCTAATTCTTCACTGCCAACAAAATGCTATTCCTTCAGACACTGGTTTTGCTAGGTCTTCACTGCAGATAACGTGTTTACTATGTAACGACTGCAGGCACCTTTTTTGTTATACAATCATCGCAGATCATTCTAATAGTTGTGTGGCTTATCATTTAAGTTTGTAAACTTCGACAGACGACGACGCGAGTAGCTGGTGGAGAAGTACAACCAGTCATCTAAACTGTCTCACTACAACGTTCAGCTTCTAATTTCCCAGTCGTACTGGCCTTTCTTTGAGCATTGATCTCAATTCAGGTGTAGTATTTTTATTCCTTTCTCTTGTGTGAATGTACGCTTGCAGTAATACCTTTACAAAGCAATGTCAGCTCGTGGTTCCTGATTGCTAAAGTCTGCTGTCAATTTTCTTTTTTACAGTAAAGTCCACTCATTGTAACGTCTTTTCACGGTCATTTTTACTTTATCACAGTGTAGCAATCGAAACGCAAATCTCGTAAATAATAATGTGACACCAACGCCATTTAGTTAATGATTATAATGATTATTATTATTAATAATTAATCATTCATAACTAATTACATGTGATGATAATCGTAATTTATGTTATTAATAATTCTCCAGCAGACACCACATGTCTCTCTCATTTAAAGACATTTACGGTCACACAAATTTTCCATAGATGGAAAACTTCTTACTAAAGGGGAAGACAAATCCGTCTTCAAACTATATTTAGTGAGCACCTGACCACCCAATTTCTTATTCTCCAGCATTCGATTATAATGTGTAATATATATATATTACATTCATACAATTTTGGGGTTTTCACTCACATGTTGGTGCGGATGCACATTTGATTGTCGTGGTTATCACCGCTGTTTATATTGTTTATTTTTATTACTTTTTTGTTTATTCATCATTTCATTGCACTGTTTCCCCATCCCATGACTGTCATGTGTGGATGCTTCTGGGTGAACGTTGGCAAAGGTGACAGACTTCTGATTTAATGCCTCTCAAAAATTGTCTCTGTAATGTGAAATTTCTACTTTCTTACACCTACTAGTACCTGTACAAAATTATATTTTACAAGGAATTTCATTAATTTTTTAAAGTTGTTTTAGCACTTCATAAGAAACAAAGACTTTTGAGTTAGCAGAATTCACAACAATGGAATTATAGACATTTAGAAGGATCAAATGAACTGTCATTACAACGGCCTCTTACTTATGTACCGGACCTTTGTATCAAATAATATGAACTCTTCATTGCTTGTCTGCTTAACACTTTCCTCAATATTAATTTAATAATTAACTTCTGTTATATGAACATCACTTGTATTTAGCCTTTGCATTTGTGACTATCATGTAACTACATTCTATTCAATCTGGTATGGAAGAGTGATTTTTATTATATATCAATATTTTCTTATTTAACGTTTTGTCGTTTCAAATGCATTTTGTCACTTGTTTACACTTCCGTTTCTGTATTTCAAGCAAAGAAGTCAATATGCGATTGCTTGAGGGGCAATTAAATTTTAATTCTCTTTAAAATGTCAGACAGTAGCATCACATCCATTCATTGCGAATTATTTTCACTGCCAATTTCCTTTTTCTCTGTAGGTTCCTTAAATGTCAAGGTCTGTTTACTACCAATCAATAGATAGACTTTTATTTTCATTAAGTGATTCATTTGTTTATTTGCTTTCAAGATTAAATAACCTTTTTACCAACTATTTGCTTCTACAACTGGCAATCGCTTTACAACTGAAAATCGCCTCACAACTGACAATCGCCTCACAACTGACAATCACCTCACAACTGACAATCGCCTTACAACTGACAATCGCCTCACAATTGACAATCACCTCACAACTGACAATCACCTCACAAATGACAATTGCCATTCAACTGACAATCACCTTACAACTGAAAATTTCGAACAAATATACATTTATATAAACTAAAAGGACTACGGCTAGTTTTCTTTGATAATTTGTTTCTTCTTTTCCCTATTGTTGCGCTTCTGGCACTTTGTTACTGAATATTCTACGTTTGTTCACGATCGTTTACTGGCTGTGTTTATTTGTTTCTCAAATGTCAATCAATATGCACGTGCACAAAATAGTGCTTGCATAACATGTTTGTTTAATTTAATGATCTTAGCTGTCAGATCAATAATTTAGATCCAATTGCAACGTCAATTATTTCCCGGTTTCAAAACGTGGGCCTTCGTTCTGGTGGCAGGAAATAAACATAAATCGGAATTATACAATATTTTGTCAAAATTATAGATTTCCTTTATGAATACAAATATTTGCATGCTTGCTCACTTCATTCTGTCTTTGTTCGCTACTTTCTACTTTTATTTACCACTTTCTACTTCAATTCGCTACTTTCTACTTTTACTCACTACTTTCTACTTCATTTCGCTACTTTCTACTACAATTCGCTACTTTCTACTTCAATTCGCTACTTTCTACTTCATTCGCTAATTTCTACTTCGCAAATGTCTACTTCTGCTCGCTACTTTCTGTTTCGTTTTCTACTTTGTACTTCTATACTTTACTGTTTACATTTGCTTGTTAAACTCTCCATCTGTTCAATATAGTTGTCTTTCATATGAAAACGACCCCCCCCCCCTTACAATTAATTATATAATGTGCATGCCAAACTCAAAAGTAAATTCATCCGTGCATTTTTAACCTTCATCTTCCAGTGTGGCGAAAGAACACGTTAATATAAACAGTCAAACAATATTTGTATTACGGTGATGGGGTTTTTCTCTTCAGAATTCTGTTCGACATGAACTTCAAAGAGAAGCACAAAGTCTATAGAGACCTAACAGAAATTATACAATAGGCAATCAATTAAGAACACAAATGTTTCCTATCAAGCCGGATATAGCCGTCGTTCTAAGAAGAATTCACTTACATTTCGCTGTGTGTGATCGTGTGTAGTTTGGAATATTGAAATTTGTGCTCTTGGCTCTTTTTATTCCTTTTTATCTTCTTAAACAATGTTGCTTACAATTCAAACTTACAGGATACAAAACTAAGTCTAATAAGTTAGAAGCTAGAAAAATTATTTAATCTTCTTTGAGAAAAGCTTTGAATAAAGTGTGCTCGTGATGACGTATTTGGGATTGTATCAAAAATACAACCTAGTAACGACAACTCTTCTACACTACAATTTCAAGTTTGAAGTGTGCTCGTGATGACGTATTTGGGATTGTATCAAAAATACAACCTAGTAACGACAACTCTTCTACACTACAATTTCACGTTTGAAGTGTGCTCGTGATGACGTATTTGGGATTGTATCAAAAATACAACCTAGTAACGACAACTCTTCTACACTACAATTTCAAGAATGAAGTGTGCTCATGATGACGTTTTGGGATTATAGCAAAAATACAAGCCTAGTAACGACAACTCTTCTACACTACAATTTCACGTTTGAAGTGTGCTCGTGACGACGTATTTAGGATTGTAGCAAAATTACAAGTCACGACACTTCTATACTGTACAACTAACTTCACGTATAAAGATATCTCCTGACGCATTCACTTATAAAGCATAACTAGTTTTATATCAAACGTTGATATAGATAATGTAGATATATTTCTCTCGAGCTGTGTGAATATGCGTGCGTGTGTTCGCGCTCATTAGACAGATCCATGTGGTGAGAGGTAGCTGTACGTAAGACCAACCAAAGTAACCATCACACTTAAATTAAAAGTGGAGATTTTCGTGTACAATTAAGCGTGATTAGAAAAGAGTATCACTAATAATATTATTATCTCTGATCTCATAAATCAAAAATGTATACTGTATGTATTGATCCACAGAATAGAATCATGCCCTCTTGGTGACGTAATATTGTGATGACGTCGGCTTAGTTCCTGGCAGTGAAAACTTGAAAATAAAATAATAGCACTTATCTTTTCATGAATTTTACAGAATGATGAAATGACACACAAGGACCCGTAACCATGCAATAGCAATTGGATTTTTCTGTCAAATACATCAAGACACCATCAGTTGGACAAATAAAATACGTGGCCCCCATTTAATATACCAAAATAACCATTTCCAAAGAGACCCATTGGCTGGTTAAACTTGGCATTAGGTTCTATTCAAGACCCCATACAGAGCCCGATGTATTTTACCTCATTTCATCCAATTCTTGATGAATACATCTTCGTTACTCAGTTCAAGAATTCCACGACATCCGACTTCGCTGCGTGTTCATAAACAGACATTCCTTATCTATAGTTTTGTCTTTCTTGCTTGTAACCTATCGTACTAACCTGAAATTTATCACTAAAAACTATTTATATTTGCATTCCCTCTGGCATGTTGTAAGAATGATTTCATTTTGTATGAGTAGTGTAACTGTACTACGGTCATGTGACCAGTCTACGTCATTATTCCAATGAGATTGCAGTTAACTAGATTTCCATTCCTACCTTGTGAACTCGTACTTCAGTCCTTCATTTCTGGCATATTATATTAAATGAAGAGAGAACAGCTCGAAATCGGCCGAGGCCGGAAACACTCCCCATAAATTAAGGTAGAGAGAACAGTAGAGGGAGACTAAAACGAAAAGGGAGAGAGGGAAAGACATAAACAAGAAATAAAAATTTAACAAAACAAACTGAATGAAAAAATTAATCAAGTAATGAGTGACTAAATAAATATATTATAAAAAAAACAACGTATAAAACAGATTTTTCAATGAAATAATGATACTTCCAAAAGAAATATATAGTTTCATAATTAATAAAATAATTATTTAATAAGTACCATGTTATTTTTAGTTTTAAGATTTAAGTTTAATTTTGATGTACAGATTGCATGTGCTAAGCAAGAAATGAGAAAGAACTTAACTAAGAGTGTTGTGTCATTTAGTTAATGAACCACATCTTTACATGCAAATAACGAGTTAGAGAATGAACTACATCAGCACAAATGAAACAGGTTAGTGAATGGACTACTAGACCTGAACCAAGAGTTAGCAAATGGACTACACCAGAAGAAATGAAGCACGTTAGTGAGTGGACTACACGTGTACAAGTGAACCAAGAGTTATTGAATTCTCACTAGCTGAACAAAAGTATACATCTGGTCAATAGATTTAACAAATCAAAGAGCAGTATCTTAGGAGAACGCTGGAAGCGTATAAGCGAAAGTTCGCCAAGGCTTAGAAGTCGGTAATAAAGCAACGACGCTTGTCTATGACCGGTTAAAAAAAAAAAAAATTAAGAAATACCACTGCTCCAATGATGGAACGCATAAACAGACTACATTGGTTTCTAACGTTGTATTGGCTCAAAGAAAAGAGCTCGAATGTTGTTATCAAAGACAGTAAACATGACGAAGACAATACAAACATTACAGAATAATCGTACATAAATATGAAGTAGGCCTAATAAGAATTTGACAAGATAAATAAAAATAGGTAAAAGGATCTTTTAGTAACAACAACTAAATTAAATAAAAGGAAATGTTTGAATCTTAATGATGTGTGTAGCCCAGTTAATATCACAGGAATATCTATTTCGATGATACTCTAATATTGTCACTGAAGACGCTAAAGAACGTTTTCAAATGTCATAGTTCATTTCCATAATGTGAAAATCAATGGAGTTCCAACACCACTGAATTCCAGCTGACCAATAGCTCACAGCAATAATGAGATCAGTACGAGCTAAGCTAGATGTCACTATTATATAAGTCTTATTCAGATCTTTGCTGTTTCCTCTAGGTACTCAAAGATATATGCAAGGCTTGCATCCTTATTATATGGGACTTAAGTCTGTTTCTGGGAGATGCTTTCCAAATGCTGGATTATCTCCCTTAGTTCGCTCCAGCTTTATGCCGAGTTTCTTCAGCGGTACTCCGGAATCAAACCAAAACCATGCAATAATTTAATACATTTTTTTTTTTAGTAACTTATTACATGAATAACATTTCATTTATGAGGTTAGGCTGCTCCGGTGTTCACAATTTTTAAGCTATCTCACAGTGCAAATGAAAATGTATTGGTACAATTGTAAATAATTCATTATATCTGCTAATGGATGAACTCTACATACCTTTCTAAAGGTTTGATTTGACATACAATTATAGAAAAAAAAAAGTTTTTTTCCATCTATACTTTTCCTCTAGTGAAAGTAATTTGACTCTCTACCATCTTAACTGTTTCCTAATTTCTACAGACCTCTCTTCCATAATGGTTTGCAGGACAACGCTCTGCTTTGGTTTTTTCTCTTTCCAGTTATACCTTAAAACAATTAGCAATCATAAGTTGTTAGGAATACATCGATTGTTAGGCCACGCCTACCTTTGACTAACAACTCATAGAGCAGGATGATGCTTCGTTTTCTTCTTTCTTTCATGTTAAATCTCAATGGCAAATAATTACACTCTTCCCTATGTTATTGTAATGTATTGTTAAGTGTAACTGGAGAGTTATACTAAAGCATTTCGAGTCGAGTAATTGTTAGGAAATAGATTGTAATACTTGTTTGATGTGTGTGTGTGTGTGTGTGTGTGTGTGTGTGTGTGTGTGTGTGTGTGTGTGTGTGTGTGTGTGTGTGTGTGTGTGTGTGTGTGTGTGTGTGTGTGTGTGTGCAACCAGTTAAAATATTTAACTAATTTTTGACCATTATTACAATATCCACAGTCGATTAACTGCAATGGCATCTACAGTTGAATTTGTGTGTTGTATCTCTGGGCGAGTCGCATGAATATAAAACAGGCTAGGAATCATTATCGTACTGCATGTTTACATAAATTATACTGTGCCAAGTGTATTCAAAGCGATTTACCATTCATCCAATTCACACTTGTATTCAAAAATAGATATCAGATTTTTTTTTTATTTCGCAAATAGTTACTAATATTAATACAATAGTCCAAATTCAAAAAGGTAAAATTCTTTCTGATGGTACATAAATCGTAAAAGTGTCTATCGATTTGTAAGCATTAGTTAGAGCACTTTGAAACTTTGAATTTCTTTTTTTCCATTTCTTGTTATTGAAGAATTATAGTCCATCATAACATTAACGACTTTAAAGAAAGATTTCATACACCGAAATATTCTCAAATTCATCTACAGTGAATTATCACATCATTCGCATTAGTTTTAAAACAAATTTATTAAACTTGTCATCACTCCATTAACATATGGTTCGTAGTTATTGAAACATCAACAGTCTCGCACAAATTAAAATACAATGTAAATGTACAAAATTAAGGCACAATTAGAAGGTGTTAGTTAAGGTATTAATGCACTATTGCATAAAACGTTGCACACAGCGCTGCATAAAACGTTGTATAAAACTGTTAAGCACCAACAACAATAAAGATAGTTTTCCTCATTTTAAACATAGCAATCATCAACAATTGTATATGGTATTCGTGTGAAACGGGATAATAGTAATAACAATGAAACAAATCATTCACGTGACTAAAAACGAGTGAAAGAAGTCCGTTAGAAACATCAAATCAACCATACGAAATTGTGTCAAAGTTTGTGTATTTACTTATTTCATGAGACGTGATGCGATTTGTAATGGAGGCATTTAGTTCCGAAAGTTTCACCTTCGTTAATTGACCTTTGTGAATTTCAAGTACAAATATCCTCAATAAATGTAATTTTCCCATCCAAACACCAAAAGTATATATTGTTCCAATCGTTAATGTATGCATATTTAGAAGTGATTTAATTGTGAGATTTTATTTGAACAACAAATAAGAAACATTATTTGAGAAGTAATCGAATTATCAACAATCAATCTAGTTACCTAACACTATCATTGGAGTTGTAACTCTGCACACACACACACACACACACACACACACACACACACACACACACACACACACACACACACACACACACACACAAACACACACACACACATACACACACACACACACGCACGCACACACACACACACATACACACACACATACACACACACACGCACATACACACACACACACATACACACGCACATACACACACACATACACACACACATACATACACACACACATACACACACTCACGCACATATACACACACACACACGCATACACACACACACATACACACACGCACACACACACGGAGAGAGAGAGAGAGAGAGAGAGAGAGAGAGAGAGAGAGAGAGAGAGAGAGAGAGAAAGAGAGAGAGAGAGAGAGAGAATATCTTAGTTCACTTTGTTATATATTTGTAATAACTTTAAAGGTTGAAAACACCACTCATTTTATTAAAATGTTATGAAATATAGATAATTTTATAATCACTGAATTATTTATTTTAATTAAGAATTATTTGAACTAAATGCATAAGTCTGGTTGTGACACTTAAAAGGAACGTGGTCAAAAAAATAAGACCCAAAAGGTTATTTACAATAGTGAGTAAGAGATTAGTGTTTGGTCAGCATATTTAAAGTGCGTAGCTAGAAAACGGGCGACAGACTTGTGACGAATGTACTTCGTCATAACGGTTGATAGCACGACCACATGGATTTAAGCAATAAAGGAGTCAGTTGTTTTATACGTCTGACAGAAGGGGTTATGTACATTTGGTTGGCCATTTCTTTAATCAAACAATTTTGTGAAGTGATGTAAATGTCAATATTCTTTTGATTATAATCATATGTTGCATATTTGATTGTTGGTAAATTAACCTTCTTGCACATATATATAACCTTATATTGGAGTAATAGTGGGTGGATGATGGCTCGTTAAATATTAATTTTTAAAAAATTTTATTACTCCTTTTGTAAGCAGCTTCCACCTGCAGAAACCTGTCTATTTTATGATTGTGTAAAGAGAAGAGTTTTACGACACCCTTATAATCTGCCAAGTGAGAGCCAGTGTTGGTCGTGTGGGAGAATTATTAATAACTATAAATTGAGATTGTCGATCACTTGCAATTACTTATGGATGATTAATAATAATAATAAAAATCATAACTAGTAACAAATGGATGCATGTCACAAATACATTTCATTATAACAACCAGATCTGGAGCTAAGAAACTATGTCTTGAAGGATTGACTCTCCCATAGCAACCAGATCTGGAGCTAAGAAACTATGCCTTGAAGGATTCTCTCCCATAGCAACAAGATCTGAGCTAAGAAACTATGCCTCGAAGGATTGACTCTCCCATAGCAACCAGATCTTGAGCTAAGAAATTATGCCTAGAAGGATTGACTGATACCATTGTATTTTAATGTTAAATATAATTATAGGATAGCGTTGTATTTAATGTTAAATGTAATTATAGGATAGCGTTGTATTTTAATGTTAATTGTAATTATAGGATAGCGTTATATTTTAATGTTAATTGTAATTATAGGATAGCGTTATATTTTAATGTTAATTGTAATTATAGGATAGCGTTGTATGTTAATGTTACATGTAATTATAGGATAACATTGTATGTTAATGTTACATGTAATTATAGGATAACGTTGTATGTTAATGTTACATGTAATTATAGGATAACGTTGTATGTTAATGTTACATGTAATTATAGGATAACGTTGTATGTTAATGTTACATGTAATTATAGGATAACGTTGTATGTTAATGTTACATGTAATTATAGGATAACGTTGTATGTTAATGTTACATGTAATTATAGGATAACGTTGTATGTTAATGTTACATGTAATTATAGGATAACGTTGTATGTTAATGTTACATGTAATTATAGGATAACATTGTATGTTAATGTTACATGTAATTATAGGATAACGTTGTATGTTAATGTTACATGTAATTATAGGATAGCGTTGTATTTATGTTAAATATAATTGTAGAGTGTCGTGATATTGTAATATTAAACGTAATTGTAGCATAGCATCACACTGTAATGTTTAATTTAATTGTTTCGAAATAACGAATATTGTTTGCATAGTATATTGTACTGTGGACGGATTGAGTCAAATAATTACAACAAACACCAGATCCTCACCGTGATAATAACCAATGTTCAGTACCTGTATCAATACCTGTAAGTGGATTAGTGTGCTTAATCTACGTAGATATGAGCCACTTGCGTAAGTATAGATTACCCCAAGTATCGTGCTACTTTGAAGATACCGAAGATTTGAGTACCATGTAATGAATAGATAATTCATGTTGCAGATCTTTAAACTAATGTGAAAAAGAAAACGTTGCCTCCCTTCTGTATACAAATTTTCCAATTACAGTAAAAATCTATATAATGCTTCTTTTTCATCTTTCATTACACCCAATTAAGACAGACATACTTTAAAGTCACATTAGTCCCGAGTGCGTCATAGTTAAGAAAACAAGACATCTCTTCGATATTATTTTTTGTCTCAAGCGTCACCTTGTCAGGTCACAAGTCATATTTCACTGAAGCACTATGAAAATATAACCACCAAATACAACAATAAAACTACAATAATTAATTATTTCTTTTCCCGACAAGACAGAAAATGAATGTTTCATGGTACACATTACATTGAACACTTACTCCATCCCTTTATTACCCTTGCTCCATCCCACTATTAAACTTACTTCATCCCACTATTATACTTACTCAATCCCAGTACGTGCATTACCCTTACTCCATCCTAGTATTACACTTACTCCATCCCACAATTACCCTTACTCCACCCCAGTATTACACTCACTCCTCCCCATTATTACACTTGCTCCTCCCCATTATTACACTTACTCCACCCCATTATTACACTTACTCCTCCCCATTATTAACATGCAAGGTTACATTCGCTCTGTTCATTTTTGCGAACATCAACTACTAGCAAGAATCAACAGGCATAAATAAATGAATTGTTAAGAAAATGAAAAGAAGAATAGCAAGAATTACCAGGCATAAATAAATGAATTGTTAAAGAAATGAAAAGAAGAATAGCAATGACGTGGATTGTTACGGAATACAAGCAAAGAGGTAAGCATTAGAACAAGCTTCAGAAATAAAGTTACGCAAACATGAATGGACTGTTAAAGAATCGGGCAGTATGACATAGAATGTTAAGGATTGGGGCATTAGTACATAGACTGCTGAGGAATGTGGCAGCAGGACATAAGGAATGGGGCAGTTGGACATAGAAGAAATAGGGCAGAAGGACAGAATGCCAAGGAAATGGGTGGTAAGAGTTACAATGCTAAGGAAAAGGACGGTAGGACTTAGAATGGTAAGGAATGGGTGGTAGATAATAGAATGCTAAGGAACGGGGCAGTAGGGCATACAGTAAAGACTCTAATATCCCAGTTAATGATTTCACTTTAGAAAAAAATAACGGATTATTGCAGGAAACATATCAGTGTAAATCATAGTATGCATGTCCATCCTTTCATATTCAAATGTTCGAGGTCCGGTATTCTGGTAGTGATGAAACAGACTAGAACATCCGAATCTGTTTGACAGTAATGAGAACGGAAGATGCGCAATAGTCTGCAGCTCAGGATTTTTCACAAACACCTTACCTCCATCCACACTGAAAGTAACATTCACCATTCAGGGTTGCAAAGATCTGCAAAACGGATTCTACCACAAGTTTCTTTGTCTTTACCTAAACGTTCTACCTCGCACATACCGGGAAGAAGAAAAAAAATCTATGGCATGTCATAAATTAAGACCACTCTTAAGACCGAAAGATTTTTGCCGGCTGATGCGCTTTTGTCCTTTGACCGCGATGTAAAGTACGACGCTAGAAATGATGACCGTTGTGACGGTGATCCCTAGCAGACTCAGAATGATTGACCAGCGGGATCTGCTCTCCCCGACCTTGTCCTTGCTCTCCTGGTAAGCCTTCACCGCTTTTAGAGAGCAGTACATGGCCAGCATTCCGAACGGAAGGTTGAAGCAAAGAGCAACCATGCAGGCGATAGCGAAGTTTGTGTTCGGAATCTCGGCTGCAGGGGCTGGGGCTTTCTTCTCGGGCTCTGTCCCAATTTCCTCGACCATCCGAACCTTGGGGACATCACTCTGAAGTTCTATTACGTCACTACTCTTCGCTGGGGCTGCAGTCTTGTTGCCCTTGGGGCGCTCTTTGATTGGAGGTGTGAATTTCACTTTAGGAAAGTCGCTCACATCTCCTGTCTGAGCCGATGACTGGCTGGGCGTCAACATCTGAGGTTTATCTGATTTCGACTCTGGGTGGAAGTCTTTCGGGTGGTGACACGTCGGTAGTCGCGAGTCTGAAATGTCACCGCCAGCACTGGTTTCAGGCTCCGGCATTGCGGAAGAGTATGGTGGTGGTGGTGGTGGTAGTGGTGGATCCATTTCTTTGTCAATAGAAGTTAGATTTAATCCGCGACCGCTGCCTTGGAGTCTGGAGCCAAAGTACGTTATTTCTCCGGCTGATAGTAACTCAGTGTCGCTTACGTCAACGGGTTTTGTCTTTCCAGAAACTGTCCCGTCTTCTGTTCCAGAAATGCATGCGCTGCCACCAACTACGGCAGGGGTAGATTCTTTGACTTGGGAATGTGAGGGGTCTAAGATAGCTGGATTTTGCATCTCTAGGGGGAGGGGGAGACGTTGGCTGGGTTACTGGCAGAGCGTCTAGTCTAGCTGGATTTTTGAAATGCAAGCGACAAGTCGCAGAATAAATTACAACGGCGCTGTGCCCGGGTGACTGACAATCCAGCAGAGTAATGTGCAGATTGAGTGTAGTTGGTCTTGTATGGGTCCGAGGTTGTCGTAGCGCTACTGGGTGTAACCAGCAGTCTGAAACAAACAAAAAATTATTGTCTTATATTATAATTCCTTAAAATACATGCAAACTTGCAAATATACTGTAGATTATCTAAAAGCGTGTATCCTTTACATGAAAAAAGGAATAACGAAGGAAAGCCACAGCATGTGCAATGAAGTAATTTATATTAATGTGTGTGTGTGTGTGTGTGTGTGTGTGTGTCTGCGTGTATGAATTTGTTTTTGAATGTTGCGAGCAGGTTACACGGAGATGTACACTATATTTTTGTTCACTATCATCGATAACTGTATCTGATATAAAACAATGAGAGTTATCTGCAGCTTGTCGTCTCAATCTTGTGACGATGAATGAAGTGAGTCGAAGACACTTCCATGCGAATGAACTTAAGCTCTGTCCATGATCAGTTTCATCATGAATGAAAAATTACTATGTTGTTGTGAGCTGTGCCATTGTGTGAAAAATATGTACTTTTGTCAGTGTTGTTATTTGCTTATGCGTGCGTCTGTGTGTGTGTGATTATTTGCGTCCATCTGAATTTGTTTGTGTGCGAGCGTATGTGTGTGTGTATATAGTTACATGCATTTGTGTGTTTGGAGTTGGATGCGTGTGATTATGTATTTGTTTGTGTGTGTGTGTGTGTGTGTGTGTGTGTGTGTGTGTGTGTGTGTGTATAGTTACATGTATTTGTTTGTGTGTTGAGAGTTGTGTGTGTTATTGTGTATTTTTTTGTGTGCGAGGGTTTGTATATGTGTGTCTGCGATTACCTGTTTTTGCTTGCATCTTATTATTTGTATTATGTATGTGTGATTATTTGTTTTGTGAGTGTGAGTGTGTGTGTGTGCACAAATAATCCTATTGCAGGCAATTCTGTGAACGACTCACTGTTTGATATTTATGGAAAAATAAGTATGCATTAAAGTGATTTCTAGAGGCTCAGTGTTTGATCATTTCGACAGGCTACTTTAGCATTGAGGTTTCATATTTCTTCTTTGGTCTAAATACACTTTGAAACTTATGAATCCGCGATACTTCTGAAGTCGCTACGTCTTTTATACCGTTTGTCTTGTGACAATGGAAGTCTTAAACGTTTCTACCATATGCTGCCAACCGGTCGATCGTAATGTCAAAATTCTATATTGCTTCATTGAAGGGTTTGTTTATTGAATGCCTCATCTGAAAGGCTCACTCTCAAGTAACTGAAAGGCTCACTGTTCTGTAACTGAACGGCTCACTGTCAAGTAACTGAAAGCTCACTCTCAAGTAACTGAAAGGCTCACTCTCAAGTAACTGAAAGCTCACTCTCAAGTAACTGAAAGGCTCACTCTCAAGTAACTGAAAGGCTCACTCTCAAGTAACTGAAAGACTCACTGTAACTGAAAGGTTTACTGTCCTGTAACTGAAAGGCTCACTGTCAAGTAACTGAAAGGCTCACTGTTAAGTAACTGAAAAGCTCATTGTCATGTAACTGAAAGACTCACTGTCAAGAAACTGAAAGGCTCACTGTTAAGTAACTGAAAGACTCACTGTCAAGTAACTGAAAGGCTCACTGTCAAGTAGCTGAAAAGCTCATTGTCATGTAACTGAAAGACTCAATGTCATGTAACTGAAAGGCTCACTGTCAAGTAGTTTAAAGTCTCATTGTTAAGTAACTGAAAGGCTCACTGTCAAGTAGCTTAAAGACTCACTGTTAAGTAACTGAAAGGCTCACTGTCATGTAACTGAAAGACTCACTGTCATGTAGCTTAAAGACTCACTGTTAAGTAGTTTAAAGGCTCACTGTCGTGTACCTGAAAGGCTCACTGTGCTGCAACTGAAAGCAGTGTGTATGTGCATAGCATTACTACCTCCTTATAAGTATTATATACAAACTTCCTAGACTCTTGAAATATATCCATGAAACAGTGGTTAGTTTCTATTTTGAAATATAACTAATAAAGAAGGAAACGTTTTCAGACTAATTTTAGAGATTCCAATGGAATCTGAATCACCATGCAAAATCACTATGGTAGAATTTTACTTAAATCATACAAACAGTAAACTTCTGTAGTAACTGAATGTTTACATTTTACTTAAATCATACAAACAATAAACTTCTTTAGTAACTGAAAGCCAGCATTTCGCTTAAATTATACAAACAGTAAATCTGTTTAGTAACTGAAGGCTAGCATTTCGCTTAAATTATACAAACAGTAAATCTGTTTAGTAACTGAAGGCTAGCATTTCACTTAAATTATGTAAACAGTATATCTATTTAGTAACTGATTGTTAACATTTCACTTAAATTATACAAACATTAAATCTATTTAGTAACTGATTGTTAACATTTCACTTAAATTATACAAACAGTAAATCTATTTAGTAACTGATTGTTAACATTTCACTTAAATTATACAACCAGTAAATCTATTTAGTAACTGATTGTTAACATTTCACTTAAATTATACAAACAGTAAATCTATTTAATAATTAAATGCTTGCATTTTATTTGAAATGTATTCGTTGGAACCTTCTTTTACTTAAACTCCATTCTTGCTCTTCTCTTGAAATGTACCGTAAAAATCTCACTTTACGCAACACGTTTGCAATTGTAATCTGTCTTTGAGCGGCAAAAATTCTGGTGACGTCACCAAATTTCCCCACTATCAAAACACTTCATCTGGAATGCATTTAACTGTCTCAAGCAGCCGCAGCCAGGCGAGCAGATTTCGTTTCGAAATTGGAGATGTTAGATATTCGATTCAATTACTTGAAAACGTACCGCGCAAAAAGAGGTGGACTACATCAAGAGAACTTATAAGACTCGCTTAACGCTCCATGTTTACGGATGTTAACAAAACAGCAGATGCATTCCTAGTTCCAACTATTCGTTTCTAAAGTGGTCCATTTCCTCAAAAGCATTAAACGCTGGCATCGCACCATTAGCTTTCCGGCTCCTCACGCTAAAAACATAAGAAGTCGTGATTTTATTAAACCAAACAAAACATCAAGGGAAAGGTAGATTAAAGAGGGGGAAAGTAGATTAAAGAGGGGAAAAAATATACATTAAAAGGGGGAAAGTACTCACTGTCACAACATTCGTAATTGCTTTCAAAGGAACGGGCAGGATCATGAAAAAGAAACGGATGGCGCTTGTCGGTACAAAGGCAAAGAATTGGTACCAAGAAAAGACGAAAGTAAAAATAACAAAAGCCGCCTTCTCTTTGGCAAGGAACCCTCGGAGAATGCATATTTGGCAGACGACGAGTTATCAAGTTTTCAGCTAGCACTGGAATGCATTAATTTATGAGAAACGTTTCGGGTTTAATAAAGTATGTTTCCTTGCAAAAAAAAGTAAATAAATTGTAAAAATCCGTCAGATTTTAATTGCATTCATAAATATGCGAGTGCGCGTTTGTATTCACCCTAACACGCCTCCACACAAACACGCCTGAAATTAAAAGAACACGCACACACATATACACAAACCACACACGTATGAGGAAAAGGGCGTGTATGCAAACACCTGTGCAGGTGCACAATTGCAGAATGAACAGGAAAGTGGAGAGAAAAAAAGTAAGAAAAATGAAAAGTGAGTGACAGGAAAATATTCTATTTCTTTAATTAAAGCCTCTCCTAATGCCAAATGTATTCATCCATCTCAGATCTTTTCCTTGTCATTAACTATGCAAATGCTTTATTTCCTTGCGATGAAGAGCCTCTTTTATTCTACATTTTAGGATTTTATTGGCTTAATAAAGCCTACGATTTCACACGAAAACATTTAATAATTTATTGGCTTAATAAAGCCCGCGATTTCACACGAAAACATTTAATAATTTATTGGCTTAATAAAGCCTGCGATTTCACACGAAAACATTTAATAATTTTTTGGCTTAATAAAGCCCACGAATTCACATGACAACATGTAATAATTTACTGTTTTATTAAAGCCAATGATTTTACAGACAAAATTGTTTTGGTATTTTCTTGTCTTAATGAAGCCTACAACATCACTGACAACTACATGATAGTACATTCGTATCGCAATAAAGCAAACGATTTCACATACAACTGCATTATAGTATATTCTTATCATAATAAAGCCCACAATTTCATAGTCAACTATATTATAGTACATTCTTATCATAATAAAGCCCACAATTTCGTAGTCAACTATATTATAGTACATTTGTATCATAATAAAGCCCACAATTTCGTAGTCAACTATATTATAGTACATTCTTATCATAATAAAGCCCACAATTTCATAGTCAACTATATTATAGTATATTCTTATCATAATAAAGCCCACAATTTCACAGGCAACTATATTATAGTATATTCTTATCATAATAAAGCCCACAATTTCAGCACATTTGTATATAATAAAGCCCACAATTTCAGTACATTTGTATATAATAAAGAAAACTAGTTGTTGACTCTCGACATAAACATGTTCTAGGAATAAATCTAATTTATTTAGATTTATTTAAATAAAAATTAAATTCTAGCAGTGATTATTGGAGTAGGACTGTCTTCTTTCGAAACTGATTTTAAATCACGAAAAAATAACGAGGTTGCAGTAGCGATATGGGTTCGTGAAGTAACGATGGTGGCGATGGATAAGCTGATAATAACGATGACTTGAGGTGTTCCCAAAGATACTATGCATGATAATGGCGGGGTGGGTGGGTGGGGAGAAACACCTAAAGATTATATATTTTGCCGCATAACCCTTCTACTCTTTTTCCATGAATACCACCACCATTAATGCGCCACTTTTTCCGAGTACCCAAAGACATCGCTAATGAAACAACGGTTTATCTTCATCACATCACGAATGTTCGGTAAGCTACATTGCTGCTTGGCAGCCATGAAGTGTCATGTCACGTCTTATCAAGCATTACGGGCAAGAATTCACTCTAATAAACTGGCTAATTTATCTCACGCAAAACATTATATCTGATTTCATCCTCAAACTATTTTTCAAGAAAGAAAA
The DNA here is from genome assembly GCA_028829895.1 of Sinotaia quadrata. Classification (NCBI taxonomy): domain Eukaryota; kingdom Metazoa; phylum Mollusca; class Gastropoda; order Architaenioglossa; family Viviparidae; genus Sinotaia; species Sinotaia quadrata. The sequence continues at coordinate 12,817,041 of CM054182.1, forward strand.
AAAGCAAACATGATATTTGACATTTTCTGTCTTTTTGCTCTTACTATTTCATTTGCACCTATCGCTACTCGAGTCGAGATTCTGTTTGTTTTCAGTTTTGTTATATCTTGTCCTAAGTTGTATTGTTATTTATGTTTGCATCTTTCCGTCACAATCAATGGAATGATGTCACAATCAATGGAATGATGTCACAATCAATGGAATGATGTCACAATCAATGGAATGACGTCACAGTCAATGGAATGATGTTTGAGAGAAGACATAGACGTTCGTTAAGTGAAGCCAGCAAACCTCAAAACAGCAGACTGTAGATCACCCACACTAACTGGGACTAGGGTTAGTTCCGATTTCTGATTGGTTGGATTACCGAACTTAATCAAAAATACATGTTCTATTCTAGGGATACTGTGGAATTTTAAAATTTGAAAGAGTTCCTATTGTATCATATTTTGATGTGATTGCAAACCCGTGAACAAAGTTGTGTTTTGATATGTCAGGTCAACTCCATTATCAAAGATCTGCATGTAGTGTGTGTCAATTTCCAAGTTTTCAAAGTCACAATTGTTTAAATGTAATCTGTTAGAGTAATCTGACAATCTCTTCAAATGGTCAAAATTGGAACCGTAAACTAATATTAAAAAAATACCCAGAAATGTTTCGAGAGCACAGATGAACGCATTCCTGGATGAGAAATTTGAGAAATTATTAATGTAAATTCTCCAAACGAAACAATTCAAGAGAGATTATTATCAGCTGTCTGAGCTCTAAGTGAAAGAAAAGCCTGTTCTGGCGGCTGTAACTGTCATTTGTAAAGGAATTGCACATTTATCTTTAAGACGGTTTTCTTAAAACATATAATTACTACAGCTCTAACCACTACCACCATCACAAAATTGAACCGAAATAATCATCATCATTATAACAGCTGCAAAACAAAGGTAGGATCAGTGTGATAAATAAAACAACTACTTCTACTACCACCATTTCGTCATCAGCTCGCAATGATCATAAACAGCATTATAAACATCATCATAATAATTATTCGGCATACATCACCGTGAACATTATTTTTTTTTTTAATAAAAGCAGGCACGCTATACTATCAGAAAACAGTTTCTTACATCAGTCATCTCCTGCTTAATGAGCTATTACGTTCGTCCAGAAAAATAAAATTACCTGCATTATTTCCTGTCTCAGGTAAAATTCTTGGATAGATAAAACATGAAAGAACACTTCTGATCAAGACGCATTCTGTGTTCCTGTTTTCTCTATTATCAGTATGCCATAATTCAGCTCGGCAATTTCACTTCACGGTTAGACAGATTGCTCTAGACTGCCCGCAAGATATAATATACTCGCTTCTGAAAATGAAGATACATAACCACAGTAATCACATACCAGCTTACGTCACTTCCTTTCTATACAGACGGTGACGTCACTTACACGTAGCATGTTCACAGCAAAGAGTAGATAGGTATCGCATCGTCTAAATAGAATTCTTAGAGTCCATAGAGTCCTAATACAGTACACGCAAGTATATTTAAAACAGGGCGGTAACAGTAGTGTCCCCTTTTAACTTCACCACAATTAGCACATATGTGATTTGCACGCTATAGCTCTAAGTAGGTGCTAGAAGATTTTAAATATATTTTATCCTTTCATATGTGTATGATGATCGCTGACCTAGTTAAGCTTAGAGACCGGTTGTGAATAGTTTATTGATATCATTATAATACGTAATCACTTATCATGTTTGTGAAGACAGAAAGTGTTATTTTTACAACCAATGAAATTTAAGGCATCTGGCTTCAAAGCTCGAACAAGAGTCCTACGCATGGTATTAGAGACTTTTAAATTAGTACAGGTCATTTAGTGCATACTTATGAAGTTATGTAGTACTGGTATCACATTCTTAGGGATAAACACGATACAGTTTTTGAGTAAACTGTTTTAATCCATTTTTTGAAACGTTAATTGAAGTCACACAGGAAGACATTACTTACGTTTTTCTCAGGAAAAATAGTAATGCTGCAGTACATAAAATATTTTTAAACTGAAGTTATTAGTTATATGAATATCTACTGAAATATTCATTCGCTTAAGAATATATATATATATAAATATGGAGTTAGTATTTGTGACTATCAAACATTACCCTTACCAAACTAAGAGAGACAACTCTCTAGCAGCTAAATACACAGAAAAACAATGTACTAAGACAAGTCACTAGTAGGTAAGTACACAGTATAACAATGTACTAAGACAAGTCACTAGTAGCTAAGTCCACAGTAAAACATCTCATTAACTATACCGTAAAAAAGTTCACTAAGATAAACATCTCTCTAGCAGGTAAAGTACACGTAAAACAGTTTACAAAGACAGACATCTCTCTAGCAGATAATTACACCGTAAAACAGTGTGCTAAGACAGCCATTTCTCTAACAGCTAAGTGCACCGTAAAACAGTTTGCTAAGACAGCCATTTCTCTAACACCTAAGTACACCGTAAAACAGTGTTTTAGCAGGTGTGCGTCAGCTGTTTCTAAGGAATATATGTGGGCGAGTGAAGAAGCTATATTCGAATATTATTGCAATCTTATATTACAGTAGCGGTGAGTATGTAGAGTAAAACCATTTTTTTATGTATTCTACACACACGCACACACACACACACACACACACACACACACACACACACACACACACACACACACACACACACACACACACACACACACCTTTTCAACACATATGGTCCATCATTCCGTAGACTTCTGTGCGCTTTTGGTTGAGAGATAGGACTTGCACATTTCTGTATCAGAATATTTCTATCTATTCGCACTCGATAGCAGTAAGCACTGTTACTTATTGTGCTGGATGACTGCGATGAATTTTTGTACTTTCAGCCCACAAATATCTTAGCACTGCATTCTATTCTGCTGACGGAAAGCAGAGAGACCGTGTTCATTCTTGCGGTGACCCTCTAAAGTCTAAATGTTCGGTCTGAGCCAAAAATATTTCGCATTCACATAGGAAATTCAATCTTTTACCGACTCGCATAAATCTCAGCGCAAAACAACACAAGTTTTAAAATAAATGGCAACAGTAACATTCTGGCACATCCTCAAATAGTAGAGCCCATTTAGCGCAGCACATTACGATTTCTTAAAACACTAGGCTAGACAGACAAACACACACACACACACACACACACACACACACACACACAAACACACACACACACGCACCACGCACACATACTCACACGCGCACACACACACACACACACACTCACACGCACACACACACACACTCACACTCACACGCACACTCACACTCACACGCACACTCACACGCACACACTCACACACACACACACACACACACACACACACACACACGCACACACACACGTGAGCACTCACACACGGTACAATTTTAATATGCGAGAACAATTTATGAACTAATTTTGAATGGTTGAATGTTTTACCTATGTTTGAGATGATTGGTGTGCGACTGGCTCTCTAGATATGTTTCAATTCCGTTGTGTATGTAGCTGCAATACTTTTTATTTGAATATTTACGAATATTACAAGAGCGAGAATAAAAATAAACGTAGAGAAGGCAAGACGCGCGCGCGCTTGTGTGCGTGCGTGTGTGTGAAAGAGTGAGAACAGAGTGAGAGTACCGAGAGAAAAGTGATAGAAGAGAAAGTGAGGTTAATAAATGTATTTCACTGTAAGATTATCTCAATATAAAAAGTAAAAATTAAAAATATGAATATATATTTTTTTAATGACTTACAGAATCATTTCGGGACATTTAGTGCAAACATTCCGGAAAGCCAATGTCCAGAATTTGGTATGTCATGGAATCCAGAAGAAACTGAATGTAGATTAAAGTTCTATATTCTTAGCATTTCATTGGCACAGTGTTTCTGGTTTGTCGGGTTTGCAAATATTTACAAGGAATAAAAAATATTAGACAAAGATCTTAGATTGTAATTCACAGCGTGCCTGTTTAAGTGTGTTGGTAAATGAGTCCTTAATGTGCATGTTTTGTTTATATGGGAGAGCACAAATGAATGAATGTTCGCGAATGTGTACGCGAATATGCATACATAAATCTGTATCTACTTCCCCACATGGCAGACATAAAGTAGACTTGTTTAAAGGTGAACGTTATTTCAGTTGATACTTTTTACTTTGGTCTGAATTCTGTCTATGGCTGTGTTCCAATTCACAAAAAAAGAATAAAAACATTTTCTAAAAGCAAAATAAGGGGAGGGAATCGAAGAGTGAAAGGGTCGCCTTCGGACGGTTCTACAAACAAACTGTAAGTTATATAGGTGTCGTCATGGACAGATGCCAGTTTTAAAGAAAACCTTGCGAATTTGATTTTTTAATTCCTACTGGTAAAACTTGAAAACACTTTCGGTAAAATGCCAAACAATGAATCTTTAAAATAATGCTTATACAATGAAGTCTTCATGCCATTGTTAACTTTTTATTATCTGGACGATTCTCAGTTATCTCGATATCTGCTATTACTAGACTTCTGAGGGAAAATTCTCACTTCACACGGATATTTGCTACCCTGATCATTAGTGTCATGGAGAATGTGTTCTATTTCTACTAATACTTCAAGAGAACTATGAGAATAAACACTGTAGATGAATGATCAACTTTTCGGGAGAAATTGCAGGTAGAAAACGGACTTTTAGGGCAGGCTATATCCCTCTGAAATAGTTAATTATTTTAAATTGTAATTGATGTGCCCTTAGATTGACTTGATGTCTATTTTATTGTATAAATTCTTTTATTAATTTTCACTCATTTTCATGTCATTCTTGTATCATATTCACTTTTTTCTTTTACATTCGTCTTTTAATGTATATTATCTATGTTTTGTTCTATATTTAGTGAGAGATAATCACTTAGGGGGGGGGGGGGGCTCATTGAGTCACCAGGAAGTGCCACTCGAATGTTGTGTTGTCCTAGATTTTAATTAATTTATTGTCTCTCAGTCCTCGTTCTATCTCCCTCTTCACCCTCTCTGTCTTACTCTTTCTTTCTCTATATCCTGTTATTGTATCACTCTTTCTTTCTCTATATCTATCACCCTATTAATGTCTCAATCCCATTCTTTCTTTTACTTCACTCTTATTTTCACTCAAATAAAAAGATATATAAACTCTACACCACCACCCCAAACATTCCCCTTCACACAATTTCTTTCACTCCTCTTTCTCTTTCCTTGTATGATTGATTCTCTTTCCTGTTCTCAATCTTTCACTCCTTTAGCATTTGTTCATTCTATCTCAACTCTCTCTTTCTCCCTCTTATTTTCTCCAACTTTCTTCATCTCATTCTCTTTTGTCTTCTCCCTACTTTCCATTCTCTCTCTCTTTCTTTCTCTCTCTCTCTCTCTCTCTCTCTCTCTCTCTCTCTCTCTCTCTCTCTCTCTCTCTCTCTCTCTCTCTCTCTCTCTCCCCCTTTTCCTCACGTGCTCAATTCTTTCTTTTTGTTTCTTTTTCTCTCTTTACTATTCTCTCTCTCTCTTTCTCTCTCTCTCTCTCTCTCTCTCTCTCTCTCTCTCTCTCTCTCTTTGCAGTCTTGTTTACTCTCTTCATCCATTTGTCCCACTATTGACCCTTAACCTCCTCCTTTCACTCTCTCTCTTTCCTCAGTCCCCCCCCCTCTTTCTCTTTTCCCTCTCTCCAATTTTCTCACTTCTCTCCAGTGCTTTTTTCTTGGCTCTTCATACATATCTCTCCCTCACTGTGATTTATCTCTCTCTCATCTCACTCTATTCATCTGCTTTCTCAGTACCTCTCTTCCTCTATCTCTCTGTCTCTCTGTCTCTATCTGTCTCCCTTCCCCCTCTCTCTCACTCTCTCTCCTTTGATTTAGTGTTAGTTCATTGATGTTCAGATACCGGATGCATTGTCGGTAAACATAAGGCATCTGTCGAAAGGCTTGGAGTTAAAGGTCAGACAACTGTCGGCTGGAAAACGCTAGTTCTCTGAAGTAACCTTTACTTAACAGCGTGTACTGTTTACAAGAAAAAAACTGGAAAGTTATGAGCTGGAGCGCCGAAACAGATTAAGAAAGTGATACCTGTACACTTAAAGAGAGAAACAGTTCTAAATTAAAATATTTTTACATCTAGAATAAAATCAGTTCTAAATGAAAATATTTTGATACCGAGCATAGCAGCTGGTATCTGATGAAATGTGCAAGACATGCACACCACACTTGAAAGGAATATATTTTGTCATTGCGACATTGTGTGTCCACCTCTCATGACTTTATTAAATTATTTATATATATATATGTATTAATGCTTGACAACGTTTTAATCTTTGATGATAACTTGAGTAATAATAATATTTCAAACCTTAATATAATTAGGGAGTGTATCACCCGAAACACAAATGGCATACCTAATAATTAATTATTATATGTTTAAAATTATTTAACCTTCTAAATTTAATTAAGTGTCTGTCACTCTTACTTTTGAGATTTCTTTCAGACTCGTTGTTAAGTTAGGATACAAAATACCTGTTAAAATGCTACGTAAGAGTGGATAGTCAAGTCTAGCAAGATCTGTATGATTACGTAATCGACCTTACACAGCAGAGCCACCAGATGTGTATTCTATAGGTCCTCACTCATGCGTGGACAGATACCAATTGCCTGCAGCCATTTCCCTCAGCCATTACTACTACTGTGTAAATTGAAATCACTTCTCTTATTTAACTGAAACTCGAAAACAAGCATTGTCTATGAGGAATTCCTAGGACTACTAGTCCGAATTTGTATCTCTTCGAAATAACAGGTGTTTCCCCACTTGAGATTGAAAATAATATGAACATGTTTTGGAAAACTTTTTATATATGTCTGTGTGTGTGTGTGTGTGAGAGAGAGAGAGAGAGAGAGAGAGAGAGAGAGAGAGAGAGAGAGAGAGAGAGAGGAAGGCCACATTGGTGTTACACATGACGGTGTTTCCGGGACCTGAGAATACTGTCTAGGAGTATCGGTACATGAAATTCACGAGTAACAAAGTGTTTCTGCCAAGTGGGGAAGCCGACGAAACGGGCATACTAACAGAGTTAATGAGGGACTTATGCATTACGTGCAACAAACTTAACAGCTGATTTTATGTAAGAATTCTTTGAATTTGAACAGTAACCCAGGTCACTTAGTTAGCAAAGTGTAATACCAGGACTGCATATATGTGTAAACAAGCTCCTGACAGAAAAGAACTTTTTCGATCATTCCAGCAAAGAGTGAATGAAAGACTTTTCCAGGTGTGCCAATCAAAAGCCAGCATTGTTCAGCAGTCGACCGTGCCAGGCCGTAGACAGAGGACAGCGATCACAAATACATCAGGTGAATGCGTACTTATGCTTGTGTCATGTGTCTGTAATTGTTCCTTGATTATCATAATTAGGTAACTAGTGACGTACCCCAGGGCTTGACTTAGTCACTCCCAGACCGCGAAAGACAAAGACCCGGTCGTGCCAATAGTGTATGATTGCATGAGTGGATCAATTGAATGTGGAGAAATAATTATTAAAAAATATAAATTTTATCACACATTAAGCAATCAGAGACACATACCCATTCACAATTTGCATATAAGTTTTCATGACCTTAAACAAAAGCATAGAATCTTTTGTATTTCCATATATAATTTATATTGGTGGGCGGATTTTTGCAACCCTAACAAAAATTAATGTTTGAAAAGAAGAGTGGAAAATGAAGATACAGGAAAATCATGTGTTAGACAAGTCTTGACAAGTTGGTTTCAGACGAAAACCGTGAAGCCGAACGAGAAACACAGCACGCCTGACGTTAAATGAGTGTCTGTCTGATGGCTCCGCATGCCAAAGTCGAAACATTCACCAAGGTAAACTATGACCATCTGTTGTTCGTTTCCACTGCGTGAGCAGATGCTCGCAATTGATCGCACGTGCACCACGTGACACTCAGGATTTTCCGGAGGGAGAAGATAACTCACGGTGACCTGGCGTGCGATGTCAATAACGCCCAAAGTGGCAAACAAACAAAATAACATTGCAATCATCGACTTGAACAATATGTTTTGAGAGTGCGAAAGAGACGGACAAAGGGCTGCACATGAATTCGATTGTCTAGTGTGCGTATTGTAGTGAGCACTTTACTGTACAATTTTGTAAAGAGATAAATGTATTATGACATATTCATTACTGATACTGTTGGAAATGCTATCCATTACTCAGTACTGACAGTGTAAGATATCATTACTCAGTACTGGCAGTGTAAGATATCATTATTCAGTACTGACAGACGGTGTAAGATAACATTCTTCAGTACTGGGGGTGTAAAATATCACTACTCAGTACTGACAGTGTAAAATATCTTTACTCAGTACCGACAGTGTAAAATAATATTACTCAGTATTGACAGTGTAAAATAACATTACTCAGTATTGACAGTGTAAAATAATATTACTCAATACTGAAAGTGTAAAATAACATTACTCAGTACTGAAAGTGTAAAATAGCATTACTCAGTATTGACAGTGTAAAATAACATTACTCAACACTGACAGTATTATAGATTCGATGTCATTACTCATTACCGATGGTATTAATGTGCTACACTTTACTCATCGCTGGTAATATAAAAGGTGCGACAATTACTCATAATGATAACGCTAGAGGTGCAATACTATTACTATATACTGAGGGGGATACGATGTTATTTCTCACTACTGTGCTAGCGGAATATATTAAAATATATAATTAATATAATAATTATCATTATTTCATATTGAGAGTGTAAGAGATACGATACTGTTACTCATTATTAAATGCGTCAGAGATACAACGTTATGACTCACTGCTGATAGTAAGAGAGGTGTGGTCCATTATTCATAGCTGCTGATGTTAGAAGTTTGACGTTATAACTCATTGCTGATAGTAAGAGAGGTGTGGCCCATTATTCATAGCTGCCGATGTTAGAAGTTTGACGTTATAACTCATTGCTGATAGTAAGAGAGGTGTGGCCCGTTATTCATAGCTGATGATGTTAGAGGTACGGTATCATTACTCATGATAGGTTAGGGGTCATCACTCATTACTAACAGTCCTAAAGTTGAGATGTATAAAATAAATAAGTACTTATATAAATATATATATGTGTGTGTATGTATATGTGTGTGTGTCTGTGTGTGTGTGTGTGTGTGTGTGTGTGTGTGTGTGTTTATGTGACACCTCTGGACGCCTATACATTTTACTTATGCACAGTCATGGTTTTTTAAAAGATTTATTTATTTACTGCTATAAAATTTACCATTTTAAGTAAGTGTCCACATAATGACGGTTTATAAGTATGCTTCCCTTAATCCTGGCTTATAAGTGTATGTGTTTGTCTGCGTAATACTTCTTTTAGGGTTATAGGAATTAGGCAAGCCATAAATCATGTATATTTTTGTTATTTTATATTTGTTGTTTTTTTTCAAATTAAGCAGGCATGCTATTAGTAATGCATTATAGTTTGTGTTCTGAGCACAGCTATGTTTATTACTGCAGTAGCAGGAGCTGAGGTCACTTCATTATACTGGATATGTTGATACTGCAGTATAATGTGTCAGTAGTTATCTTTCCTAATCTTTCGAGGTCAGCTTGACACAGATTGGTCTCCGTCTCCGTGAGATGGCGAGAGCAAGAGAAGAAGAGGGTGAGGTAGTTCTACCGTGGTGCAGTTCAACATCTGCAAAGAGTCCAGAGTGGTAACAAAAGTTACGTACCACACTAGAGTTACACAACTGACAATTAGTGTAACTACACTTTAGTTAAGTAACGATCAGTGATTTATTTCGAGAAAAGACAGGACTGCCCTACTTTTTTTCTATACAGTTTGAGTTACTAATATTCTTGGTTTGAACATCAATTTCGTATCTATTTATAGGAAAAGAAAATTGACCTGACCACGAAAGAGTTTGTGGCAGTGTAAATTTGCCTATCCCTATTTCTGAACTTAATAATTAAAATATTTTTGTCTATGTTAAATTGACCCGACCTTGGGCACTGCTTATGTTAATATATTTTATAAGTGTCAGAGTTAAACAACTCAGTTAGAGAGTATGCTAGAACTTCCTGATGCAATCAAAACCAGATCAAAGCAGTTAAACAGATTTTCCACTAATATCTCATAACTACTTCATATACTGGGGATGGACCGAAAGTTATTTTGTTGAAGAAAATCCCATATTCTAATCACTTTGATTTTGTCATAAAGGTGATCATTATCTTATGGTAAGTTAACTTAAAGATGAAGAAAGAATGAACTGAGACATATTTTGTACATGCTTGCTATTGATCTGTGATTTGAATTGCAGAATGCTTATGTAATCGAACCATTATTTCTATGTTTACTAATTTGATTACTTTGTACATTATACTTGTGGATTTTGATCAATGCTATATTTCTTATGCTGTGTGTGTATCGGGCTAATGAATATCATTGCAGGATTTGTAAGATGAGAATGAATGTAGGAGTGAATGGAGTTTAGAATGAAATATTCCTGAAATTTAGCACGGCCTTAATTTGACTTTGCAAAAAGTAGCACACTGTGTTTTTTGTTTCATAACCTTGTATCTGCTCTAAACTGCACTAACTACTGTACTCTACTGGCCAAAATTTGGTGTGTATCCAACATTGTCATTGAATGTATCAGTAAATATGTTGCTGTAAGTTGATTCCAGCAAATTCTGTTCAAGAGCCAATAGGGCCAATACGGCAAAATTTTAGCCTTCAGAATTCAAGAAGATTATTTTGAACATTCCTCATGGTGTGCTGAGTAGTGACAATTCTGGAACACCCCTTGTGATGTGCTTTGATAGTGCATTTGAATTTCTGGACAATTCTCCCCGATGTGCTTAGTGAGTGCATTGAAGATTCTGGAACAGTTGTTTAATGTGCCAAGATGGGGTATGTTGGATCATCATCTAAAAAGAAAGAAAGTGACTTGTTGCAAACCACGTGATTGTGAACACCTGCCAGTGACAGCTGCCTTCTTTGAAAAAGTTATGTACATTTACTATAATTATCTCTCTAAAACTCCACTCTCATTTCTAGGATGAACTATATAGTATTCTGACAGGCATGCCACTTAGCTTATAAAAATGATTATTATTATTAATTAATCTTTCATAACTAATTACAAATTATGAGAACCTTAATTTATTTATTAATGATCTTCCAACAGACACCACTCATCTCTCACTTGGTGGACATTTGGTGCTGTAAACGTTTTCTCTATTCCGCAACATAAACATTTACAGTCGCATAATGATGCCTGAGTGTCAAACTTCTTACAAAAGGAGAAGACAAATCCAAAACGTTAAACTATATTTATCCACTCACTTTCCTCCCCAACATAAGATTATTAATAAGCGTAAGAAGGTCAATAAATTTAACAATAAATTTATTAAATGAACAATCAAATATACATATGACAATTACAATGAAATAGATTACTTAACATCAATATTCCACTAAATCACATTCAGATAATTTTATATCTACACAGTCTCTCTCCCTCCCTCTCTCTCTCTCTCTCTCTCAAAATAATATAATTACATTTCAACAATAAAGTCAATCACGTCTCCCACCACACGAGTGGAAGCCAGTGATGTGCTGTATATTCTCAAGTGAACTTCACCATGTCAGTTCCTTCAAGCAAAATACGATGATTACAGTAATTCTGGTAACTTCAATGTACCAGAATTCCGGTGTTTCCAGCATATACATCAAAGTGTATATAGTACTCTTTACACTTACACAACACAATGGACATTCCCATGCCTTCCCGGTCGTTCAAGTTTCTAACCAGTGAACATGTGAAGGGCAAATGGAAACTCGAAAGTTGAAACTCCAACTTGAAACCTGAAAGTGCAAATTGTTCACTGCAAAATATAAATAAAAAGCAAACCTAAGTTTCCCATTTATCGCAATATAACTCCATTCTATCTTATATCCATTTCTCAACTTACAAATTCCTGCAACAGTATTTATTAGCCCGATACATATGTGCTAAAATAAATACAGGATATCAAACAGTGTCAGGTGTTAGCACACTATATGTATGCAGCTTAGTTCAAACATTTGTAGAAATAAAAGTCAACTCACATAGTACATCTCTTCATAAGTATAATATATCAATAGCAAAAATGAATGAAATATTCTTAAGTCTATTCTCTCTCGATCAGTCAGTTTTAACTTGCCATCAATCTAATGACTGCCTTTCAAAGCTGGACTTTCTTCTTTGCCACTCAAATTCAAAGTGATCAGGGAACAGAATTTTCTACAGCAAGTTCCTTTTTAATCTCAACCCATTGGCTGGTCTCATTCTCGTAAACAATAGTCATTGGATAATAGAAAACTACTCACTCAGTTTGCATTACATCAGCAATCTAGAATGTTCTTGCCTTGAGCTGTTTACTTCAACTCAGACACTTTCAAAAATAACACCGTAAGGAGTGCCCAAGGTCGGATGACTGACAATTAGCAATTTATATAATAATTTAAATTTTAAAATGCGGAGAGTAAAGTTTGCTCTGTCACAAGTATGAATTTGATTATATATATATGTGTGTGTGTGTGTGTGTGTGTGTGTGTGTGTGTGTGTGTGTGTGTGTGTGTGTGTGTGTGTGTGTGTGTTAATTTGACCGCTTATATCTATGCTAAAATAAACTGAATGAGTGTCTAGCGTTAATCAAACATTGGGATGAAGGGACATAAATATCAATGATCTTTTGATTATATTCATATGATTACATGTGATTGATGATTTAATAATTCTTTTGTTAAATTCATTAACCTTCTTGCACATGTTAAAACTTATGTTGGAGTAATAATGGGTGGATTGGGGCTCGTTAACTATAGGTAAAAGACGGGTTTTATTACTCTTTTAGTAAGAAGTCTCCACCTGCAGAAACATTTTGCGACAATAAAACGTATCTTTTATTATTGTGCAAAGAGTAGAGTTTTACGACACCCTTATAATCCACCAAGTGACAGATACGTTGGTCTTGTGAGAGAATTATTAATAACTATTAAATAAGATTCTAGATCAGTTCTAATTAGTTATGTGTTGTTAATTAATAAATAATAATCATAACAATTGAAGAGTGCCCAGAGAAGTGTTACAGAGTTTAAATTTGTTAACAAAATCGGATTGTTCAACCTCCTAAATAATGAACCACGTAATGGAAGTTAGTTATTTCATTGGTTTATTGATGAGTAGAGAGAGGTGAATGTTGAATTGAGAATAAAGAGGAGGAAGGTATCATCAGTAATATTGACGATAACGATGGTAGTGTTGGTGATGATAAGAATGAGTGTTAGGATGACGACCATCATGATGATGCCAGCGGTGATGATCAAGATGATTGTGACGACGACGATGAAGATGATGTTGACGGTAATAATGGAGATGATTGAAGTGATGATGATTGTGGTGGTGGTGGTACCGCTGACTGACTGTTTGGAGGGAAAAGGGCGGCAGATGTAAGAATAACATTTGATGGCAACATAAAACCGAGCAGAGCAACACAATATCATGGTACATTAATATGAAGACTAATTGCTTGCATGTAATCCAAGTAACTCGGAACCTAATTACAGTCTCACCATGTTAATTTTCGCTGTTGTTACCAAATTAGTGAATAAATTAGTAATTTATTATTGAATAAATTATGTATTTAATAATTTCGGAGAACAAAGTCTAACAAATAGAAAGGTGTACAAACTTAACTTACAGAGAATTATATTCTTTCTGAATGTCTGTTTACAGTGCTTGTTTGTTGACCGTCATCTCCCTCTCTCTCTTTCTCAAACACACATACACACATAAACACGCACGCAAGCATACACACTCAAACGAACTCAAATGCATAAGCATACACACAACCACACAAGCGTACGCATACATACATATAAACTGACATCTGTATACATACACACACTCGCACGCATGCACACACAAATGCATACTTACCTTTATATATACACACATATGCATACATACCTATATACATACATACAAATACACCTGCATACCTATATACATATACACATGCATGCATATAGATAGATAAACAGACATACATATCTATACACCCACAAGCACTCAAACATACATATATGCATACACACAAACACACATATACATACCTATATACATACAACACTCTTTCTCCATCTCCTCTATAAATGATGTGGGTGGGTGTGGGTGGGTGGTGGTGGGTGTGGTGCACGTGATTTACTCTTTATTATCAATGTATTTTTCAGAAAGGGAAATCGTGTACACATAATGAAGTATAATAAATTCAAGAAACCCCGGATGTTGTTTGTATGTAGTGTTTTTTGTTGTTTCTGTCTTGTCAGCAAAAAAAAAAAAAAATTTGTTTTGCCTGCAAAATATAACCCGGACTTCTGGAGCCTCCCAAAAAGAAAAAATATAATCTTTATTTTTGTTGTTGTTGTCATAATGTCTTTTCCGTACTAATGTTGAAGGCGTGTATGGAAACGTACGCGCATTTAACTCTGACTAGAAAATCTTCTTGTTGTTGCTTCTGCTCTCCATAGCACTTTTATCTCCTCTCGGCACTAAGGTTTGTTTTAAAAAATAATAATAAATTCCATTACTATGGCGTCACTATGTTTATTCCATCAGCATAACTCGCTATATTTGTGCCAACCGTTTTCGTTCTGGAACTTCATCTCGCGACTTGTTACTGTCAACATCTGTTTATTTAGTAGCAATAACTGTGCGTGTTAAAATGGACAGATCCTATTCCTTGAAACGTATTGACAAAGAGGCGAGCTAGTTAAAAATCGTGTCTGCGTTTAAGTGACTGCTGGTTTCTTGTTGATGGCTCTCGACCGATTAGTTACATTGTAAGTATCACATGGACACAACGTCGACGTAGTGAAAATAAAGAACACATATCAATCCATTGTATAAACAATGCATTCACTAGCATGGTGTGTTTGACGAATCAATGACGTCGTATTAATCCAAATAACACATTTTTCCCTGCCAGATGTCTCTACTTTCGTGAATAGTGCAAATTCAGCATTGCAGACTCCAATCGGTCGATGTCTCAAAAGTACTATTTTTTTTTAAAAGCCCAAAAGTTCAAATTAACTGAGGATATCAATAAAGTAAACAGTTAGTAGATTCTTTTGTTGTTTTCACTAATTATGTTGTACATTCTCGTTTCACTCCAAAATATACAGGCTACGGCTGTCTGGAGTGGATATTTAAGGTGCTTTAAATGCTAGCTCCATCTTTAAATAGTTTGCGTGTATCTAAACGTTGCACTATTGGATTTGTGTTGGCAAATGGAAACAAGAGTTATTGTTGTCTTCACTTGTTTCGTGAGTGCTTAATAGCTTTCACCGGGTGAAATAGCGTGAACTTGTTCTCACTGTACATTCCTATGCCCTTTCTGCGTTAAACGAAGACGTGAAAACAATGTCTCTCACCTTACTTACCATTTTATTTTCATCTATCTAGCTCTCTTCCTCTGTCTCTATTTGTCTGTCTCTGTCTGTCTATCTCCTCTGTTTGCCTATCAATCTGTATGTCTATCTATCCTAAACTGTCTTCTAATTACCTGAATTCTCAAACTTCATTCATCAACTAAGTGTCAAATATCTAAATAGCAATAAACATCTATTTATTTTATTAGTTATTAACTCTTTTACATATCTGTCGTTTGTCTTTATTTTATCTATAATATGTGTATTCACATATTTGTCAATCTGTCTGTCTATTTAATTTTTTCTTCCACCTATCTCATTATCAAAAGGTGATGCTTTGGCTTTGAAATTCTTCCAATAAGATTGTCTTGCAGTAAACACAAAATGTAATCGTACCACTGTAAAAAAAACAACTAGATATTGATTAATAAATTATTATATATTTAGCAAATTAATCTATTTTTTAATTGTGTATTTAAAATATAGTTGATATCATCTGCCGATTGATAAACCTGTGTTGCTAATATGATAAATCACAAAAACGTCTAGGTGTTAAATGTTCACATCGCAGCACTGTCAGTGGCAAATCAGTGTAAGTACTTTGTTCCGCAAACTCAGCCTACTGACATACAAACGCATCGATCTGAGCATTCACTGTTGGACAGGACTCATTATTCTGAACAAATGATATGATGGACTAAATGGACTGGACATTATTTTGAATAAGTGGACTAGACTCAGTGTTCTGAACAAAAGATAAGACGGACTAAAAAGACGAGACATTATTAAATAAGTGGACTAGATTCAGAACTCTGAACAAATAATATGTTGAACTAAATAGACTAGACATTAACGAATAAGTGGACTATGTGGACCAATTGTGTTGCACTGAGCAGTTGGCTAGAAGAACTGCACAATTCACTAAATACAAGATTACTTTAACTAGTCTTATTCTACTGAATGAATGGAACTAGTTTCTTTTTTAATCTAGTGAACGAATGGATTACATTAACTAGTCTTAATATACTGAATCGACGGATTACATGAACTCGTTTATTAATCTAGTGAATAATGGATTACACGAACTAGTAGTAATGTAATGAACGAAAGGATTATATGACCTAGTCTTAATATAATGAACTCATGGATTACATTAACTCCCCTTAATCTACTGAAAGAATGGGTTACACGAACTAGTCCTAATCTAATGAACAAATGGATTACATTAACTCCCCTTAATCTACTGAAAGAATGGGTTACACGAACTAGTCCTAATCTAATGAACAAATGGATTACATTAACTCCCCTTAATCTACTGAAAGAATGGGTTACACGAACTAGTCCTAATCTAATGAACAAATGGATTACATTAACTCCCCTTAATCTACTGAAAGAATGGGTTACACGAACTAGTCCTAATCTAATGAACAAATGGATTACATTAACTCCCCTTAATCTACTGAAAGAATGGGTTACACGAACTAGTCCTAATCTAATGAACAAATGGATTACATTAACTCCCCTTAATCTACTGAAAGAATGGGCTACACGAACTAGTCCTAATCTAATGAACAAATGGATTACATTAACTCCCCTTAATCTACTGAAAGAATGGGCTACACGAACTAGTCCTAATCTAATGAACAAATGGATTACATTAACTCCCCTTAATCTACTGAAAGAATGGGCTACACGAACTAGTCCTAATCTAATGAACAAATGGATTATATAAAGTAGTATTAATCTACTAAACAAATGGATTAAATGAACTAGACGTAGACTCTGAACGAATAGACTAGTGAACTGGACCTAATGCAGTGAAAAATGTCCGTTTGGAGGGGAGGAGATAGGGATATGTCAAAACGGTAGTTGAAAATCTGTGATAGCAAGTCATGATTAAATTACTGAACAACAAGTCCAAGTGCAATCAACTTAATACTGAAGAACCACGCTAACGGATTGGGCTTTCTTTGCTCTAAACATCTGGATTATTTAGACTAGATTAAACATCTGGATTATTTAGACTAGACTTCATGTACGGAGTAACTATTAAAAATTCACAAGACTTAAAGAACTAGCGAGTAAACCAGTTGTACTAGAATTCATGTACTGGACAACTAGTCTCAATGAACTAGACTTAGTGCACTGAACAGCTAGTATGAATGAACTGGAGTTAATGCACTGAAGAACAAGTCTGAATGAATTAGACTTAAAGGACTGAACCACTAGTCTGAATGAACTAGACTTCATTTTATGGACATCTAGTCTGAATGAACTGGACTTAATGCACTGAACATATGTTCTTGATGGACCCCTAGCTTAATGTACTAAAGAAATGTTCTAGACAGATTAGACTTAATGTACGGAATAAATGATGTAGACAGATTAGACTTAATGTACAGAATAAATGATGTAGACAGATTAGACTTAATGTACGGAACAAATGCTGTTGACAGATTAGACTTAATGTACGGAACAAATGCTATAGACAGATTAGACTTAATGTACGGAACAAATGCTGTAGACAGATTAGACTTAATGTATGAAGAACTTAGTTATTTGGTTGGTGGGGATGCGCTGAACAGATGAACTGAATTCAATGTATTATTTAACTGGACGAGATAATTATGATTTATGTACAATATACTCAATAATTCTGCAACTTGATGTGGAAGTAATATAAGAACAATTTAATAAATGAATACAACAATGTACAAAACAAATGATATAGGCACTGACAATGTAACACATGGAGTAACCGTGCTATGCAGTCGTGACATACTTGAGTTGGTAGACGTGGCTTCTTGTACTCCACAGTAAGGCAAAACCGACACTCCTTTATATACTCAACAAATACGTGTTTTTTTTTTCCACTTTAAGTACTGAACACCAAAGGCAGACACGTGATTTAACATAGTCTTACTGTGAAGAGTAACTTTTGCTTACCTTCTCGCCTTTCAGAAAGATGCTTTCTATATCCGTGTGCTGTACCTGGCTTGCGGATTTGACGCAGAAGACCAAATGAGTCGTGTAGTTGTTACATTAAACACGTGGCGCCTTGACGGCGTCTCTAGATTGTCTAACGGGCCAACAGATGTGTTACAGCAGAGATGTGCAATGTTGCTGCGCTTGTCTGTGGTAGCGGTGTGCTGTTGAGGGAAAGAACTCCCCTCCAGTAGAATCGTTTTGCACAGGGAGCACAAGGTTGAATTTAAAAAGAAAAAAAATATATACTTTTGTATGACGTGTTCGCCAAAGTATGCACAAAATAAATACAATATGCACAACGGTGTGCCGGGTTCAGCTGCAGGGTGGCGTTATTGTAAACATTTTGGTCAGAAATAGTCCGCTTGGATTCTTAAGTAAAACTTCTGGTCATACGATCTGAAAGGTCCGCCAGATTATGACCCACTTTAAGAAACTAAAGTTCTGTGATGTTGCTACTTGTTGCTAGGACTTTCTTTTGACACGTCACCAAACTGCACATGTTGAAAAGTGACGTACTTGTCTCTAGTTCTTAAAGGAGGGGGGAGAGGAGGGCAGTCGTGAAATTATGACGCCCTCCCACTTCTTTCATTTACACCGCACAGTTTACAGTCTTTTGAAAGTTGTCAACACTGTAAATACTTCCATAAAAATATTTAACAGGTTCGAGAAGTACGGACAACATTCACACAGTTATTCCAATCAGTCTTTCATTTTGTTTCCACATAGAATATGCATGACAGCGATTGTTGTGGACATAAACGCGAATTTACAATTTTACAGGGCATTCACACAGTTATTCAAACCAGATGTCTTTCTCTTTCTTCTCCTTGAATATACATAACAACGGCCGTTGTGTACATAAATACGACGTGATGTACCAAATATATATATATATCAAGACAGACAGGCAGGCAAAACCCAGAAAGGCCGGCAGAAAGACAGACAGATGTGCAGACAGAAAATTAGAACGATGATCAAATGAGATCTACGTACCTCATACAAACAAAAGTCTGACATTTTAAAGGATGGTTAGTGACTAATAATGACACTTAACGGATTCGGCTAGGCAGGCACGCGTTTCTTCATGCTTGTAATGATACTAAATGCATTTTGGCTTCTATTATGTGTAATAATGGTACAAAACACTTTGAAGACTTGACATGGCATAGTTGTGACGGTTGTCGGTCCTGTTATGCACCTGCTGTCATTTACGGCCTGGAACAACCAAAAGACTGTTTCAGTGTGGTTAACAAACTAATGGACTGCTCTCTCATTCAGTTAACAAAATAATGGACTGCTCTCTCATTCAGTTAACAAAATAATGGACTGCTCTCTCATTCAGTTAACAAAATAATGGACTGCTCTCTCATTCAGTTAACAAAATAATGGACTGCTCTCTCGTTCAGTTAACAAAATAATGGACTGCTCTCTCAGTCAGTTAACAAAATAATGGACTGCTCTCTCGTTCAGTTAACAAAATAATGGACTGCTCTCTCGTTCAGTTAACAAAATAATGGACTGCTCTCTCGTTCAGTTAACAAAATAATGGACTGCTCTCTCATTCAGTTAACAAAATAATGGACTGCTCTCTCGTTCAGTTAACAAAATAATGGACTGCTCTCTCGTTCAGTAACAAGCTCATGATTAATGTAAAGGTCAGCAGGAGAATTGTTTCTTATCTGAATATTAACAAGCACTTAAGCGACGCAATCGGGACAGAACAATTTAACAATACGTCAAAGAAGACTGAGGCTTATGGGTTTTATGGTTAGTTACTATTAATGAGTCATAATAATTACTTGCTACCTACTATTACTAAATCTCAATAATTACTTATATTACAAATATTTCCACCCCTTCCTTTATGTGTCACTTGTTTCTTTCATAGTTATCGTTCATATCTGTATTTTTATTTTTGAAATATATTTTGTGTGTGTGGCAATTGTGGAGCATTTGCTCATATTGCCGACATGATATGTTTAAATACAAGTTGAGTACTGCACTTTGAGTACATGCGCAACGTGGGAAATAGCAGGACCCTCCTAAAACGGATTATCAGACATTGCCTGGAGTGCTATCAAAACTGAATGACACTGATCATCACTCCTAGTGGAATTCAATTGCATACATTACAAAATCAACCCAAATCTTGTTGTGAACAAACCGACTTATTGCATGGTGCAAGCATCTCTTAAGAATTAGCCAGTTAAAGTCAGCCAATGGTCGCCTACTGGCTAACTATAATTAACCAATGACCATCCACTGGCCTGCTGGAGCTGATGAATAGTGGAGGAAACCTGCATTGTAAATAATATGTTTACAATCAATGAGCAGTAAGATGTGTCTTACATTCCCTTTGTCTGCCTCTTTGAGGGTATTATGTGAAAGGATCTCACTGTGAGTAAACCATAGAGTTGTAAGTCTAAAACTGTAATTTTCATGTTTCTTTGCAGCTAAACTAAATGTAAATTTTATGTCTTTCTTTCAGCTCAGTGACAATGTATTTAAATTTTCATGCGAACCTTGTGTGCTTTTTTAATTCTAAGATATCATTTTGTTTTGTTCAGTAGTAGATACTATGTAATTGATGCAGGATGATTTATTTGAAATTAACATGCTAGTCATTGTTAAAACTGTATAATGAATCTAATGCAATGAATTTAAATATCTGTAGAATAGCATAATAATTCAACGTCATAATCTTGTTCTGTAAATGTTGGCTATGACTTTGGGAATTTTCTATTTTCATTGTTTGGTCTGTAACTTTATTTAATTGAAAAGGCATAACTGTAATATAAAAAATATAAATATAACTTTACCTTGTTGACACTGCATATCTGTATCTGAAAAATATAAATGTAATTTATTTTGTTGATTTGTTGATACTGTAGAACTGAATCAGATTATTGTAAATGTAACTTTAATTCAATAATACCATATAAATGTATCTGGAAAAGCATGTAACTTGCAAGAGGACAAGTAGCCAAATCCATTGTTCTTTTGTGGTGAACTAAATGATTGCATTCAGTAATTGTAAATAAATTCTGAAGAATAATAAAGGAAAGACATAGTCAGTGCCTGCCCAACTGAAATTCTACAGAAGAAGTATTGCTGTGTTTCTACTGCAATTGTCAAACTGCCTTTGGTACCTTTGGTACTTTTCACCTTCCTTTGGTTTCCTTTGGGCACCATTACACAGACCTAGTGAACCAGTTTTCATCCTGCAAACAGTGCTGTCACAAAACGGGCGGCTCGTTACAAGCCGACCCGAGCTGAAGTTAGAGATGCAAGGGGTGAAGTCTATTTTTGGCCTGCTCCGGTGCACCTCCAAGAAAAGCCCGTGACGTGTGCCAGTACTACGTCGCGTCAAGTTGTTACATAGACACACATGACACACACCATTGATGTTTGGGTGGGGCCCAATTTATTAGTGTCATGCCAAGGAACGTTTTATTGGCGGTGTGTGTTGTGAGTGTGTATCATAAATGTGAATAAATGGACGAACAGACGAACGGTGCAAAACAATAGTACAAATTCTTTCGTCCCTCTCAAAAATTATGAATAACAAGAGAGTTGAAAGATGTTTAAATCAGGTTATTTATTTCCCGATTTAAAAGGGGCACTACTCTTTCGCACAGTGATTAATCATTCATTCAACTTTCCAATGTCATACACTCTGTGGGAAATAAGGGGAGATGAAAATGATGAAATTCAAAATATAAAATAAAGATTAATTACACAATTCTTATGCGGCAAATGGGGCCGCTTTAACAATAGTTCACATGTAAAATAAGCATTACTTTTAACATTAAAGTTCTTATTTTGCAAACGATATAATAGTGTTCATTTTCTTCGAGTTCTAGAGTTTAGTATGTGCGCGTTAGCCGTGCTAATGATTACTCACTATTAATGTCAGAGTTCCAAGGAGATGACGTAAGCTCACACGTCACTTATAAGCGGCACTTCAAAGTGAAGATAGGACGCAATTGAGGCGTCGCATTACAGGTGAAGATTCTGCAGAATCTAGGCACCACTTTCAGATTATCACTGGGGAGAAATCTGAAATTTAGCTGACTGTTGTCAGCCTCGATAATTATCGTTGTACCGGTTGTCGTGGAAACGGACACCCCAACGACGTTTAGCATTATCGGGTGGAGTCGTCCAGTGGGATGTGTCGTCGCATTACATTGAGTGTAGAAATCCGGATATCTGTCTCCGGCGCTAGCCTCTCAATTGGCGGGATAGACTGCCAAACGAACTCAGACAGGGGGAAGAACAAATTGGTCCCTCGTGTCGTTAACTGCATACAACCAGCGTCGCATACATTGGGTTTTCTTTGACAGCGAACTTTCCACTTTGCCAACAATTATACTGAGTAATTTTGCCTCGTCACTCAATATATGGCATCAGACGGATGGAAAACGGATGGAAAGAGATTATTGCAGCTTTCCTTTATGAAATCTCTGTACATGAGATAATTCATACGTGAAGTTAGACTGGCTTCAGACGAATCGACGTTTTCAACATTGAGAGTAAAGTCTTCATTTTGCCTCTTATATAGCTTTACTGAAGGTCTCCAGAACTTTCCAGAAGCTCTGCCGTGTGACATGATTTTTGCCTTGGATATATAGTGGTAATCGTGATGCATGCTTTTCTGTGGTCAATTCTAATGCGCACTGGCCATTTCTCTCGTCAACAACACGTGACTCGTAGTGCGCAGTTGTCCCAATCATTTAATATACATATCCTTCATAAACTAATATATATATTCAATATGATATATTAACACACACTGCGTCACGAACGTCTGTCTACTAAAGAGATCTTAGGTGACCGATACTGGAATTTCACATGATAATATGAAAATAATAACAAAACTCGGGTTACTTCAATTAGTTTTGTTAGCGGTTTTTTAAAATGAAATAAAATATAATTTCTGTCCCTCATTTCCTGTGACAAGTGCACAGTGCGCTGTTCTGAAAGTTCATGAAGCCAGGTATCAGACTTTATGGCAAGCCCAAAGGCCAGTGTATAAAGTCATGACATACGTACTACAGTAAGATAGATTGACAGAGCTCTAGGTAAGTCATGTTGACCATTTTCATGAAATTATTTGACTTCTTTATATCTTGTGATGTATCGTGTTCAGGTCATCTGAATGTAATTGATTGAAGCCACTTTTTAAACAGATAATGTTGTGGATTATAAGAACACTATCATAATTTGTTAATAAAATAGCCTTTTCAGGCCTGACACTATAACTACTGCTTATAATGATATGTTTGTGTGTCTTTTATGTGTGTCTTCATTGTATGTGTCATTATTTGTATTTGATCAGAGTTGAATTGATCAGTGTCGAAATGCTGTGTGTAGTTAATTGTTAATAAATTCTATTTCTTTATCTGTTAACACTTTTGACCTATGTTAACTGGGTTAAATGGCTAGAGTAGTGTGGGGGCTTAATAATTATTAATTAACAAGATGGGTGAGATAGGTCTTTGTAGAGGGTGTTCACTACTTTATGTTTTTAGATGTATGCCAAGTCAGAGTTGTTTATGTAGTGTTCATTAAAATACTAGGAAGTACTCTAGGGAGAGTGTATGGGGCACTCTTTCAGAACGTCACTTGCAAGCTGAGAGGTGCAAGTTATCACAGGTGCAAAGATAATTATTTTCTCATAATTAAAGAGGCCCCTTTTTAGTAGTGTAAAATACCTGTTGCACCACCTACTATTAATAAATCATAATTATTACTTATTAAAGAGATGTGTAAGACACACACACACACACACACACACACACACACACACACACACACACACACCATCACGACCACCACCACCACCAGGGCCGTCTTAACAGCATTATAGGCCGGCGGGCAAAGCAGTGCACTGGGGCCTTTCATACTTATTTATTGATAGCAAGCCACTCATAGCATGGGGCCCCTTTGCTAGTGAAGCCCCAGGCAACTACCCTGCTTGCCCATGCTTTAGGACGGCATTGACTACCACCACCAGGGGAAAAAACAGCAAAACAGACAACACCGATCTAGTGTTCACGACACTAATTAAAACTTTGTCAACAACAACAGCAGCACCAGCACTCCCCCACTGTAGCAAAATAAATTTTGCCCTTTACCACCAGTGGAATTTTTTGTTGTTGTGGTTGTAGGAGTAACTAGCGTGCTTAATACACATTCCTTAGGGCAACCGAGAGGGAGGGGTGAAATACCTCTACAAAAATGAGCAATAGATATCAAGCCTACAGTGAGCAAATGAGTAACATTAACAAGTCAATCGAGAGGGAGGGGTGAAATACCTCTACAAAAACGAGCAATAGATATCAAGCCTACAGTGAGCAAATGAGTAACATTAACAAGTCAATCGAGAGGGAGGGGTGAAATACCTCTACAAAAACGAGCAATAGATATCAAGCCTACAGTGAGCAAATGAGTAACATTAACAAGTCAATCGAGAGGGAGGGGTGAAATACCTCTACAAAAACGAGCAATAGATATCAAGCCTACAGTGAGCAAATGAGTAACATTAACAAGTCAATCGAGAGGGAGGGGTGAAATACCTCTACAAAAACGAGCAATAGATATCAAGCCTACAGTGAGCAAATGAGTAACATTAACAAGTCAATCGAGAGGGAGGGGTGAAATATCTCTACAAAAACGAGCAATAGATATCAAGCCTACAGTGAGCAAATGAGTAACGTTAACAAGTCAATCGAGAGGGAGGGGTGAAATACCTCTACAAAAACGAGCAATAGATATCAAGCCTACAGTGAGCAAATGAGTAACGTTAACAAGTCAACCGTTCCATAGCTTACAGTCTGTAATCAGCTGTGATCATACGATAACACGTCGTGCAACACTCTAATGCGTTAGACAGCGGCAGTATAAACTCAGTGTTTTATCACCTTAAATTCTCTCTCGGCAAAAGTGGCAGTAGGCGATATCAACGGCATTAAAGCCGGCATGAATAAACTAGTCTAGTGGTAATATTTCATATCCTAGATTTCTCCACCCACCTACCCACTCACCAACAGACATTCTTAGATTTCTTCAGCCAACAGTCAAATTCCTAGATTTCTCCAAATAGTCAAATTCCTAGATTTCTCCAAATAGTAAAATTCCTATATTTCTCCACCCACCCACCAACAGTCACATTCCTAGATTTTTCACACACAACACACCCTGTGGCATGTGCGACTGAAGCATGGAAGGAGAGAAAGACGAGAAAAGAGAAACATTTTATTTTAATTAGTCCCTCTTTCGCTTGCTGGAAAAATTAACCCGATCTTCCAGTCACACGCATCCACTTTCTATAAATAGACGCACAGTGAAATTACGTCAAGAACGTCTAGCCTTATGATAAAAACATAGCATTTAGTCTAACATTCACAACCCACCAAAAAAAATCATTTTTATAATAAAGCCTCTACAACACATATCAACGCAGACCGGAGGAGACAAAAGTCAGCAAACAAAATTAATAGGGAATTTCATAAAACGAAACAATGGATTAAAATAAGATAGAAATAGAGACAAAGATAAAATGTCCAGATGGATCATAGATACTTGCAGCCCGTCATAAAAGTTATCTTCACAGAGATTTTTTAGTGTACACGAATAAGCAATGTCTTTCTGAGTCAAGTCTTATCTTCCACTCCGGTGGCTGAAGGGAGACCCCGTTCCATGCAAAAGCATTTTGTTGTAATCTGGTTCCATGCAAGGGAGGGGGGGGCAGGGGGCAAGATGTCCTCGCACTGACCGGAAAGTGTGTATAGATATGGCGGTTGAGTGGAGGGTCATTGCAAGTCGAGGTCCTCACCGCACAAGACGCCAGACTGGAGATAAAAATAGAATATCTCTTTCTAGACATTGTCTACTATCGTACCGCTAAGTGACGTCACGTTCACCCATTCAGGCGAGTTCACCTGTCAGAGGAAAAGTTAGACAAGGCTTTCACACTTCTCTTCAGAAAATTAACTAAACATATATATAAAAGACAGGTGCATGAACAATCTGTAAAATTAATAAAGAATTAATAAAGGATTAGTTTTCTAGTAAAGTAAGTTTTCTAGTAAATAACTAGATAAATCACAAGACTGACCAATGCTGGCACTGTAATTGTAAAATTCAGGTTTCCCACTGGTCCCCAAATTCAGGACAGTTTGTTGTTGTAGGAGATGTCTAGAGTGGGTGTCTAAGCAATCTAGCAATGCTTTCCCTAACTCACACCATATAAAATTTCTCCACAATTCAGGCTCTAACGTCCACAGGCCAGAACTGCGATCCACTCTTAAAGACAGTTATGAATTTGGTCCTATTGTAGTGACCAAAAGTTAGGCCGGAAATTGCATAACAGAGTTGGGAAAACCCCAAGGCTGAGTTAATTAAATGTTAGATCAAATATTATAAGTTTGAAATCACTATTTTAAAAATTATTTAAAATTTTGAGTTAAAAATATTATCATTACTCAAGTTATTATATATCAAAGTTATCTCTATCATTAATAATTTTAATAAAATCGTAAGAATATGGTCACAAAACCACACACACACACACACACACACACACACACACATACATACAGAGAAACACATACACACACACGCACACACACAGAAACACACATACACACACGCACATACACACACACACACAAAGAAGAGAAACACACAGAAACACATACACACACACACGCACGCACACAGAAACACATACACACGCACACACACAGAAACACACAGAAACACATTCAAACAGAAACACACGCACGCACACACACACACACACATCAACAGTCTCATTCCTAGATTTCTCTCCTCAACAGTCGTTGTGTTTGTTACCTGCCAGGATAGCAGCCTATTTCTTGTACCTGAAGTACAGCCGAGAATAGAAATGATTGGGGCGCTCGCTCTCTCATCTCTCGCTCTCTTTCTTTGTCTCTGTTTCTGTCTGTCTGTCTGTCTGTCTCTCTCTGTCTCTGTCTCTCTCTCTCTCTCTCTCTCTCTCTCTCTCTCTCTCTCTCTCTCTCTCTCTCTCTCTCTCTCTCTCTCTCTCTCTTAAATTAATACTTTCTCATAACTTTTGAAGTCATCTACAGTAGAGTTTCGTGCACGAACAACATATGCTATTTTCCTATGATTAATAAATGCATAAATAATAATTAAAAGGTTTATAACTGAACAATTGACAGAAGAAAGGAAAGCTAAAACAAATTATAACAAAAGAAATAGTACACAATAACGATAGCAATGTATACATCTAAAAATGAGTTTAAAGATCTTATGAAATGCAACTTCAGCATTTAGTAATAACAAAATTATTTCACACATATTCTGAAGTGTGCCACTCACTGCAAGCGCATAACTCTTCAGTCCTATCACGGCTTCATAACGCATAATTATCTCCCTTGAATGTCTATTGCGGGTTTAGCCAATCTCTTCCAAAGCTGCAAAAACTGAAACGCACTCTGTGGCACCTCTAAACTGAAGGCTGGATGCAATCCAGTTCTTCTAAATGATCACAGATCAGAGGCCTTATCCTTCCTAAAATCATCACTTCAACAACTGCATAATAATTGTGGGAGTGTTTTTAATAAATGTATTTGTGCTGGTTTACATAATAAGTGTTTCTGTCTGCACAATGTAAAGTATTTGTTTTTGGTTTGTGTTATAAGTATTCCTCTGTGCACAATAAAATATACTTGCGTTGGTTTGTGTAATAAGTATTTCTGTACGCACAATGAAAATTATTTGTGCTGGTTTGCATAATGAGTGTTTCTGTGTGACCAATGAAAGTATTTGTGATTTGCATAATGAGTGTTTCTGTGTGGCCAATGAAAGTATTTGTGATTTGCATAATGAGTGTTTCTGTGTGACCAATGAAAGTATTTGTGATTTGCATAATGAGTGTTTCTGTGTGACCAATGAAAGTATTTTGTGATTTGCATAATGAGTGTTTCTGTGTGGCCAATGAAAGTATTTGTGATTTGCATAATGAGTGTTTCTGTGTGACCAATGAAAGTATTTGTGATTTGCATAATGAGTGTTTCTGTGTGACCAATGAAAGTATTTGGGATTTGCATAATGAGTGTTTCTGTGTGACCAATGAAAGTATTTGGGATTTGCATAATGAGTGTTTCTGTGTGACCAATGAAAGTATTTGTGATGGTTGGTGTAATAAATGTTTCTGTGTGTACAATCTAAAATAAAGTATTTGTGTTGAATGGTGTAATAAGTGTTTCTGTGTGTACAATCTAAAATAAAGTATTTGTAATGATAGGTGTAATAAGTGTTTCTGTGTGCTTCTTTAATTGTACGCGTAATACATGGAATTCATTTATATTCAAAATTAATACTCACTCATTATAAAACCTCACGACTGATAAACAACAATACAACAACTACTACAGTTGCAATGTGCTGTATATGAAAGTCTTCTTAGCAGTAGCATAAACACTAACACAAAGTAAAGATCCTTCAAAGGAAAATAATGAAAATAAGATTTTTGTCGAAATAAATCAACACAATAGTGCCTGTGTTTTTAGGGAAAGTTGGCAAAGTGTCTATGTTTTGAGGGAAAGTTGGCAAAGTGTCTATGTTTTGAGGGAAAGTTGGCAAAGTGTCTATGTTTTGAGGGAAAGTTGGCAAAGTGTCTACGATTTTTGTGGGCTGTAAAGATTGTTTGTTATTTAGAAATTTCATATCATTGTAGTTTTAGTTTGACAAATGATGGAGTTCTAATTATATTGAGAGAGAATTCTTCTGTCTGCAAAGTTAGTCTGGTATACTAACGTTTATTGAGAGAGAATTCTTCTGTCTGTAAAGTTAGTCGAGTTATACTAACGTTTATTGATAGAGAATTCTCCTGTCTGTCAAGTTAGTCTGGTATACTAACGTTTATTGAGAGAGAATTCTTCTGTCTGTAAAGTTAGTCTGGTATACTAAGGTTTATTGATTTAGGTGTAGTGGTGTTGTATGGACCGTGTCATAATTATCGCAGTTGCCATGGCATTTCGAATACCAGAATCATACGGTAGACTACAAAAGGGAACATTATATTTCGTCTGGCTGGGTTTTCTGTCCTGAACTTCAATTCTTGATCTGGAAACTTTCGTCTGCTGACGATGAATCAAACAAAGACACCGAAGGCATTTCATCATCAAGAGGAGGTCGAGGGGATCGAATTCCAAGTACAACACCGAGTAGTGTCGTCATCGCCGGGGGTAGTGAGTCGTCAAAACTCAAAGATGAATGGAATACCCAATTGCATTGTGAAAAAACAATTTGCTCTGTTTCATTCATGCGATGGTTAGGGATGTAGCTGGAAAGTATCGCATTCATTGTAACTAGCAGCTATTAATTGTTATTCCTTTTATTATTCAATTGTTAATTGTTGTCTTTTTCCCATATCTTAACTAATTCCTTAAACAACCATTAATTGGGGTCAGCTTTTGGGGGGAGGGGGAGCCATATATTAGATGAATGATTGTAAGTTAATTCAGAGGGAGAGATAGCTTCACATCCTAAGGCTACGTTAACTATTTTACTCGTCATTATATTAAGTTAAATAAATAATACCCATTAGATTATTGCAAAGGCATTATTAAAGTTATTTCAAAGGAGTGAGCAGGGCAGTGGAGTTGTATTGGTATTAAAAGGGAATATTTGCATTAATAATATAAGAAAATAATATCATAACAGGATAGTGTATGAACCCCACACGTAACAGTGATATATAAAAGTCATATTTTTAAATCGTCAGATGTTGCCTCATGGCCACATACCTAAGGAAAGGGATATAATCATTGATTAAATAAGATTAGTAAAACGTGAGTTGTTTCCCATACAAAGAAAATCTTTCTCGAAAGATGAAAACAGATGGTATTTTTTTTTTAGATGGCAGACTAGTATTTGGTATGAGTGGAATTTATTTTGTCAGTTTACAAGCAAGAAGGCAGCAGCTGTTAGACCTACACTTGCTAGAAGGTAAGCTGAAAAAGACTTTACATAAATGTATTGTTTTAGGTAAGTGTTGCTTTTTGATATCTAATGCAACGCCCATTGTCAAAACATGCTAGTGAATGACGTGTTGCTTTCGGTATCTGATGCAAAGTCCATTGTCAAAATATGCTAGTGAATGACGTGTTGCTTTCGGTATCTGATGCAAAGTCCATTGTCAAAATATGCTAGTGAATGACGTGTTGCTTTCGGTATCTGATGCAAAGTCCATTGTCAAAACATGCTAGTGAATGACGTGTTGCTTTCGGTATCTGATGTAAAGCCCATTGTCAAAACATGCTAGTGAATGACGTGTTGCTTTCGGTATCTGATGTAAACCCATTGTCAAAACATGCTAGTGAATGACGTGTTGCTTTCGGTATCTGATGTAAAGCCCATTGTCAAAACATGCTAGTGAATGACGTGTTGCTTTCGGTATCTGATGTAAACCCATTGTCAAAACATGCTAGTGAATGACGTGTTGCTTTCGGTATCTGATGTAAAGCCCATTGTCAAAACATGCTAGTGAATGACGTGTTGCTTTCGGTATCTGATGTAAAGCCCATTGTCAAAACATGCTAGTGAATGACGTGTTGCTTTCGGTGTCTGATGTAAAGCCCATTGTCAAAATATGCTAGTGAACGAGGTATTGTATGAGAACAACAAGGGGCGATAAGGCGTGGCTGTGGACCAGTTTGCCAAAGTTTCCTTTGTAGTCGAAGAGCGCGCACTGATTCAAATAACTGTGTTTTTTTAAAGATAGATTCCTGATATTTGTGCACCTTAATATTCAATTTTGATTTTGTTAAACAGATGGACTCAGCCAGGTTCTATGCCAAACTTAAATACAAAGTGAGATATCTACCCTCAGACTCAGAAAGTGAGGCATCTACCCTCAGACTCAGAAAGTGAGGCATCTACCTTCAGACTCAGAAGATGAGGCGCACTCTGCACCAGGTGATGAACCTGAACAAGAGGTTTTCCACGACTGTTTGGATAAATCAGATTCTTCGGATGAGTTAGCAGCAATTTTACCTTAGTTTGTTTTTAGGTTTCTTTGGCCATCTTTATTATTATCACCATCACCATCTAGTCCTCCTGCATTATTATTATTATTATTATTATTATTATTATTATTTCATTATTATTACCATCATAAGCATCATTATTATTATAATTGTTATCAGTAGTAGTATTAGTTTTATAATTATTACCTTCACAAGAAAACTTCAACATCTTCAAACAAATTACAATCGGACAAAATCTAGAAAATCTAATATTATAAAACGAGACAAAGGACGAAGACTCAACATAGATAAAGCAACAAATAATTTACCAACATTCTATAATGGCACTAGAAGAGAGTAATAAAAAATTTCTAAAATAGACAGTGGTGAGAAGATAACTGACTGAACCGTCTTACAACAGCCTAGGGCTTGCCAAAGTCTGAGGACTTGCCACCTAAAGTAATGATTGGGAGGACCATCTAAATATCAAAACTTTAACTAATTAATATAAAATAATACAGACACATATACAAACAATCACCCAATCAACAACTATGTTCTCTTAGAGATCCAACAAATATGTTCACTGCGAGATCCAACAAATATGTCCACTGCGAGATCCAACAAATATGTTCACTGCGAGATCCAACAAACTAAATGCAATAAGTACACAGAAAATAAAATAAGAGAAACAAACAAACAAAAATAACACAACCAAACAACTACCTTTGAGAGAACTAACATTACAAAGTAGACATAGTCCCCTTACCTGCTTCCCAAACACCCCTCATAACCCACCCCAAGCAACCACCGCCATTCTGCAGCACGAAACCCGCTAAGCTGGAAGCGCTTCCCATAAATTAAGTAAGTTGCAAGGAAACTCTTCCTCCGTAGGAAGTTGCTTGATATTCTATCCAACGGCAGGTGCAGGATGAAAGAGAACAGATGAAGAAAGGCAAGAAAAGAAAGATGAAAGAAAATGCAGAAGAAAATGAAAATAATAAAGATCAGGTGAGAATGTAAAAGATCCTTCCCTCAACCATTACTTGTGGAACTTTAAAATGCTTATATCACATATCGTATAACTTCTGCCATCGTTTAGAGCTAAAGGGGAGCGACGGAAAGAAAGAATACAAATATTTTTTTATAAACACAAAATATAGTATCTATTAGTCGGTCCTTAAAACCATAATCCCACTTGTGTATAACCCTATATATAAAAAATGAAATAACACGCTTTTCTGTATTAGCTAGTCCTTAAAACCATAATCCCACTTGTGTATAACCCTATATATAAAAAATGAAATAACACGCTTTTCTGTATTAGCTAGTCCTTAAAACCATAATCCCACTTGTGTATAACCCTATATATAAAAAATGAAATAACATGCTTTTCTGCGAATTTAATATGTTTCATCACGTCGTCATTTTTTGTGTCCATGCATAAGTACACATTAAAGAGGGGGAAAGAACAAATCTAAACATTTTCAAAATAATTTATTTGATTGAATTCGCTTCGGTTGGCGTGTGAGGGGAGGGGGGGAGGGGTGTAGATTGGGGTAGGTGAGATCTTCCCAGAATTGTTAAGGGCACATCATTTTTGTTGGATTACAGTTAATTGTAGGCTGGCCAGCTCTTTCTTTTCTTGAGTTCTATGGACTACATCCTAGGTGCATGAATGGCCTCCATTTAACTACTCCTGGCCTGACTGCATCAAAGTACCCAGCAAGGTAAGATAGACAGACAGACAGACAGACAGACAGATAGATAGATAGACATGCATACATACATACAGACAGACAGACCGATAGATAGATAGATAGATAGATAGATAGATAGATAGATAGATAGATAGATAGATAGATAGATAGATAGATAGATAGATAGATAGATAGATAGATAGATAGATAGATAGATAGATAGATAGATAGATAGATAGAAACGTCAGTAATTTCTTGTAACCAAAGACGACAATAAATGTAAGACGGATGACTACGGCAATGCAGGAATACTTTACTTGCTCTCATTTCTCTTTATTTCATCCTAAACAAGGCATTACCCATCCCAACACACACACACACACATTGAGGGTGGTGGTGATGGGTTGGGTTTATGGTAACATTAACATCTTTCCCTTTCCAGTGCTTGCAAGGGTCCTTCGTCTTCAATACTCTCCTCCTAGGAGTGCTCTGGTAGGACTTGCCTCCCCTCACATGTCACTGAAGTGGCGAAATTGCGGCCACCCGTGCATTTTACTAAATTGCCGATGGGTCTTATCAGAGAACTTCTGCCGTTGAGAGATTTATTTTATTTTCAAAATAAAATTTAAGAAAAAAGCTTTCTAGCTAGAGCTGGTGGTTTTGTATCAGGTAAGAACGTGGCGATTGCTGAATATTTAGCCGTTTCATATTCTTTTGATGGGAAGAGAATTATCTGTGGGTGAACAAGTACGCAGATAATTTTCTTTATTAACAGTAGTGTGTGCATAGTGAGAACGTGGGACTGTTTAGTTTGTCTTGTAGTGAGAGCACGCTTCTGTTTGTTAGTGCCACATTGAATCTTAATCTGTATATTGCCTGATGCTTTATTTAAGTTATTTTGTTAGTGGTGGAGAGGTAGTGCCATATTGAATCTTAATCTGTATATTGCCTGATGCTTTATTTAATTTATTTTGTTAGTGGTGGAGAGGTAGTGCCACATTGAATCTTAATCTGTATATTGCCTGATGCTTTATTTAATTTATTTTGTTAGTGGTGGAGAGGTAGTGCCACATTGAGTCTTAATCTGTATATTGCCTACTGCTTTATTTAATTTATTTTGTGTGACTAAGGGACGAAATGGTTTTATGTTTCAGGATTTATTTAAATATTTTGTTAATTTTTTTACGTGCATTTCTGGTCTCCACGTGGGTGAGTGGTGACCTTGGATTGTGCCTCTTTGGGCTCCTCTATCTGCAATTGGCATATTTTCTTTTGTCTTTCTGAAAATTTATGACTTTTTGCTAGGTCAAATCATTTTGCCATCCATTTCTCTAAGTATGAGTGGTTTTTGCCTGTGATAGGTAATGTGATATTTGCCTTTGAGTAAATAGGAATACATCGAGCCATCATCAAATTGAGTAAGGAGTGTGTCGATGCATGTGATTACCGTATCTAGGTCGCACGTTGCTGGGCTAAAAAGAGCGTTGGACTGTGTGCAATGATTGTGTGTTGTTTGTGCGAACGTCAACAAACAGTCTCTTAGAAAGTTTTCTGTGTGTGTGTGTGTGTGTGTGTGTGTGTGTGTGTGTGTGTGTGTGTGTGTGTGTGTGTGTGTGTGTGTGTGAATGCGTTTCCTGATATGCCCACGTACGATGCTTTTATGCAAATTAGTGTGGCGCGTGCTTTGACAAAAGCCGGAGAAAAGCTAGGAAAACTGCTATTTGTTGTTTTTTTCTGGCCTGTCTGTCAGAATGTTATCTACTTATATGATTTAGCGTCAATTGTCGACCTTTTTCCCCCTGTCGGAAACTTCTATTCACTTTCGTCTCTAGAGTCTTGACCTTGTTTGGTAAAAGGGAGATAAGTCTGTAGGAGTTTTGTGTCTTCTGTGTTTGTTTGGAGTTGGAATAAGTGATTATTGCATGTTATTTGTTGCGACGTTTTACACACCTTCTAGGATAAGTCGAAGATTGTAAGAAATAAGTGAACAGTCCTTGAAAAGATTTGTCTAGGAAAATCTTACCCCCATTGATTCTGAAGTTGGACAATTCCCGATGCAGAGCATGTACTACTGGTTAAAAATACATCTCTGCAACTGCTACGCCGATATGATGGTACGTTGCCATCAATTTGACTCACGGTCCCCACTCAGTAATAGACTGAGAAACACATATAAAAACTAGACATACAAACGGCCCCCATTCAGTAATAGACTGAGAAACAGAATTACAAACTAGACATACAAACGGACAGAGAGCAAGGCGCTATATTTAGATTATCACTACAATGTGTGACAACACACAAAAAAAGTTACGTTGCGTTAACTGATACGCATGACTGAAATAATTAACAAAAATTTAAATTTAAAATAGTAAACAATGTTTAAAAGAGCAAACCAAACCACGTTCTGTTTTATTTTCTTGTCATTGGCAATATAAATTAATAATATTTTCTGCTAGTTCAGCCAGTTACAACACGTACACTGGAGTCACTGTCCTTATCAAGACTTCAGCCTTTTCCCACAATGTCCTGTTAGTCTCACTATGCATTCGTCATTTGTGCTTATTGACTTGCTTTCTTAATCCTGGCAACTGAAACGCAAACAATTGCAATCGGATTAAGAGCGTGGTTCCTTATACTGATGGACTACAGCCTCAGTGCACACCGGACGTGTTCTGTGGCGCCTCGAGCTCGTGATTGGGCATGTCTTGTGAGCTTTACGTGTATGCCTCACATGTTTTACACACGTCTTACTCGTTTTACGTGTATGCCTCATATGTTTTACACACGTCTTACTCGTTTTACGTGTATGCCTCACATGCTTTACACACGTCTTACTCGTTTTACGTGTATGCCTCACATGTTTTACACACGTCTTACTCGTTTTACGTGTATGCCTCACATGCTTTACACACGTCTTACTCGTTTTACGTGTATGTCTTATATGCTTTACATGACTGTCTTGTGTGTTGGACAGCACAAGTCTTACTTGCCTTACGTGCTAGTATTACATGCTGGACGTAATTGCCTTACGTGTTAGTATTACGTGCTGGACGTAAATGTTTTCCTTGTAGTATTACGTACTGGACATAATTCCTTTACGTGCTAGTATTACGTGTTGGACATAATTGATTTACGTGCTAGTATTACGTGTTGGACATAATTCCTTTACGTGCTAGTATTACTTGTTGGACAATATAATTGATTTACGTGCTAGTATTACGTGTTGGACATAATTGATTTACGTGCTAGTATTACGTGTTGGACATAATTCCTTTACGTGCTAGTATTACGTGTTGGACATAATTCCTTTACGTGCTAGTATTACGTGTTGGACATAATTCCTTTACGTGCTAGTATTACGTGTTGGACATAATTCCTTTACGTGCTAGTATTACTTGTTGGACAATATAATTGATTTACGTGCTAGTATTACGTGTTGGACGTAATTACTTTGAGTGCTAGAATTACGAGTTCAACGTACTTGCTTTATGTACTAGTATTAGTGTTGGACGTAATTGTTTTAAGTGCTAGTATTATTGCATGACATAATTGTTTAAGTGCTAGTACTATTGCATGACATAATTGCTTTAAGTGCTAGTATTATTGCATGACATAATTGTTTTAAGAACTAGTATTACACGTTGGATTAATTGCTTCATGTGTTAGTATTACTTGTTGGACATTGCTGCTTTACATTCTAGTATTACGTGTTGGACATAATTAGTTTACGTGCTAGTATTACGTGTTGGACATAATTAGTTTACGTGCTAGTATTACGTGTTGGACGTAATTACTTTATGTGTTAGTATTACTGCTGGAATAATTAATTGCTTTGCGAGCTAGTATTACTGTTTGTACATAATTGCTTTATGTGCAGTATTACGTGTTGGACGTAATTGCTTTACGTGTTAGTATTACTTGTTGGACATAATTGCTTTACGTGTTATTATTATGTGTTGGACTTAAGTGCTTTATGTAATAGTATTACCTTTGGACGTAATTGCTTTAAGTGTTAATATTACCTGTTGGACGTAATTGCTTTATGTACTAGTATTACGTATTGGACGTAATTGCTCTATGTACTAGTATTACGTGTTGGACGTAATTGCTTTATGAACTTGTATTACGTGTTGGACGTAATTACTTTATGTACTAGTATTACGTGTTGGACATAATTGCTTTATGTACTAGTATTACGTGTTGGACGTAATTGCTTTACGTGCTGCCTTTGTTCTTCCTACCCCATGTGACAGTATTGATCGTACTATCCTGCACCTGCTGATTGATGTCACTGTATTAATTAATATATTACAAGAGTTCTTAATAATTCACTAAAATAAATTAATGTGCATGCATACACACACTGCAGACACCTCTCGTGCGCGCAGCCGTACCACAAATGACACACATATATATATATATGTAAGGAGCTCACGCGTATGGATGAATTTCAATGTCACACACATGGATGAAACGAGCGTATATACGCATGCGCAAGTTTTATAGAGAGAGAAGAGCAGATGATCGACTATTTTCAATCGGAATTGTAAGTTGTCTTTAGAATTACATAAATTAATGATTAAATGGATGAGACAAGGAGATAACACAGAATACCAGAATTGTGGATTTGAAATAATGTAGCTATCATTTGTTCCTTGGAGACATTATAACATCAGAATATCATGCTCTGATATATGATCTTAACAGTTTGGTTTTCTCGTAGATCTAGTCCATGCACAATAATCCCCACCTCCCTCTGTCCCTTCCAAATTTCTCAGTTATTTTATTTTAGTTTTGTATGGGTGATTCAATAACACTTGTATTTGTATAAATGACTAATGAGTGGCCTTCATTTTCAATATACGGTTACAGCTTAACATGTTTAGAATTTCAGTCAGATATTATTAGTTAATCAGTCTTATGACATTATTATGGTCCAGTTCTAAACTTAAAAATTCGTTCGTGTCTGTTTAGTGACATACGTACACAAATCCAAAGTTATATATGTATTATAATAACCTAATACTATGTCTCACTGTCTGGTAGTAATAAATGCAACGTTTTCGCACACTCGTGCTGAGGCCAAGGGAGAGAACAAATCCGTGAGAAGCACAAGTGTCAGGTTGCATGCCTATTAACCCCGCAACCGGACGTGATCGGAACCAAATTGCGAACCCAGGACATCTGCCTTTGCCCTATTAAAAGTCGCAAAGAGAGAAAAATAATTATTTTATATCAGCGAGACTTCCATCCAGAGGCCGAGCATCGCATGCTAAATTAAGCTTGACTGTTCATCAACACAATCATACCACAAAGACCTACATTCGTGGATGTAGGTGTTTCTGCCTAAGCGGTAAGGTAAGAGAATAGTCTAATTGAAACGTCGAGACCTGACGACGCTTGATGCCAAAATAACGTAAAATCATTAAGGTTTTTTTGTTGTTGTATTTATGCATGAAATTGTGACCTCAGAATGATGTATAAACGGCATAGCAGAAAGTATTTCTTGTTTTCTTCTCCAGATTCCTGGTAAAAAAAATTACTACAAAAGATAAAGTAGTGGCTTTTTCTTCTCAGACTTCTACTTCGTTTTTGTGCACAGTTCCTGGTAAGAGAATTGCATAAAATTAACTGGGCAGCAGGTAATTTAGTTTTGTGAATTTCTGTAACTGAGAGACCAACTATTTTGTTGTCACCATGCATGTCATATTTTGTTGTCACCATGCATGTCATTTCAACGGACTGTAAGGACTTTCACCAGGCAATGCCCAAGTGGACAGATGTCATCTGCATTGACCAATATCCATTATTGTAGATTCGTGCTCGGCCCGCACGCTGCTACCATTTACCTTTGTTAAAGTGGACAAAAGCAGTGTAATACACAGCTTAGCTAAAAATAAAATCACCTGTCGCCAACGATTTCTCATCATGAATGTGTATTCAATGTGTATTCAATGTGTATTCAATGTGTATTCAATGTGTATTCAATGTGTCAAAATAAAAATGCGAGAATGACACTGTTAGCAGAGCACATTTATAACATTTGCTTAATAATAATGCTTTTCAAAACAAAATATATTCTAAAGGGAAATCGTCTTTTGCCCCTTTCACTG
Source organism: Sinotaia quadrata (assembly GCA_028829895.1). NCBI lineage: Eukaryota > Metazoa > Mollusca > Gastropoda > Architaenioglossa > Viviparidae > Sinotaia > Sinotaia quadrata. The sequence continues at coordinate 12,856,408 of CM054182.1, forward strand.
AATACGATTTGTTAAATGGGCTTGATAACTGTTGTAGGAAAGGTGTTCAGAAATAATGTTGCCATCAGATCAGCAAAACATCTGTCTATGACCAACAAACCTCATACCAGCGCATATCTGTAAAGATTTCAGCGAATGCAGTTGAGCATGGGTATGCATACCTGTTGTGTACATTCAAATGAATGACAAGACAGCTCCACCCACATGACTTTTCTACCAGCAGCATGAACTCAGTATATTAATTCAACGCCCGAGGGGGGTTAGATAACAGCCACTCGGTAGCATGTCCCATACCAAACTAAATACACTTAATTAATGTATACGGGTGAAGGGACATATCCACCTGTCGTTTCCCAGAGGAAAATAAAATACATTACAATATGGTACGCGGTCAGAGTCAGCTTCACGCAGTGTCATATTTTATGGAGAGGACAGCACGCTTAAATCTTCCTCTTCAGTGTCTTCATAAATCTACAGAAGCTTTTCAGTTGCCTCTGGCCAAGCATGCACAATTTGCGAATAGAAAGTTAATGTGCATCGTTTTAAGGGAGATAATGAAAATCACAGTGAGCTGATAATACGGACGTATAATATTTCATTTGCTCCCAGTAAAAAAAACAAAAAAAAAACACCACCAAAACATACGGCCCTCGATCGGTAATTGGAATCGCACAGTATAATTCGAAACCTAACACAATAGACAAAAAAATCCCAATGTTATCCCCCTTTTTGGGGGGAGGGAGGGGAGTTACGTCAGTATCGCTAACAAGGCAACATTTGCTACACTAGTAGCAGTAATATAAAACATATTTATTTTACTGAAGATATATTTCTCACAGTTTAAGATAGTGACTTTTTCAACCACGGTTTGGTCCTGTTGGGTTTGTTTCCAGCTGAGACATATGCTATTGTACCGTTAAAAATTAATCTTTTATATCCGAACAGAAAAACCCAATTTCTCTGGCGGCAAGTTATACATGGTAAATTGTTCGAAGAAAACACGTTTGGTACTAACTTAGCTTTACCACAAATCACCTGTATATTACATCATGCATGTTTCTCACAGTATCATGTCATGCATATTTTGTTCACCATGTGTTTGTTTCTGAAAAGAATTTCCTTTTGTTGTCGACAGTTGTTCGCGTTTATTATATGCACACACACACACACACACACACACACACGCACACACACACACACACACACACACACACACACACACACACACACACACTATGTTACTACTGTAGTGTACTATAGCCTCATAGTAAAGTGTAATAATACTGCAGCAGAAATGTTCTTTGACAGAATAAAGTTGAAATCAGTAGATTTCGTTTAACTATCGCATTTGTATTATCATGTTAACGGATCAGCCAAATCATAATTAAAATGATATTTTAGGCATTCATCAGTTGAGAATATTTTGTGCATGCACAAACAAGATCTATTTTATTTAACAAAGAGAATTCATTGAGATAAAAGTAGCACCTTGATATGAAATATAAAAGATTTGTTGTTGTTGCTTTTTAACCTACGAAAATTATTAAGTTAGAAATCAAATTTATAATGCAATAAATATATACTTCACCTGAACTTGGGCAAATAAGTGCTGACAACGGCACCTTTGCTTACAATAAAATATGTTTTAATTGAACTTAGGCAAAGTGATAGGCTGGGAACAACACTTTTATATGTCAAAATATGTCTGCTGAATTTTTAACCGAGACAAATTATTGAGCTACAATGCGGCACCTTTACACGCTGGTGTATCACGGACATTACACCGATATGTGACAGCTGTCTAGGTTATGTGCATTGTCAAACAGGCAACCGGAGTCACACTGAAACATAGCAGTTCAGGTGGACTCGGAGCGAATACCTGTCGACCTGTCTATATCTACAGCTCTCGGTAAGGTTACTAAGAGGTTGATCTTTATTCGTAATACGTGCAAAGTTTGAGAATCCAGGTGGGCATTAACATATAACCAGGTGAGTATTATGACAGCCAGGTAGACAGTTTTATATAACCTGGTGGACAGCATAACATCCAAATGGGCAATAAGATAAACCAGGCTGATATTATTATACAACCAGGTGGAGATTATTACTATGAGGGCATTATGATATAACTATGTGGGCATTATGACATGTGACTCCTCAAATAGACATAACGGAAAAGTTTCCAAGTGGTGCCAGATATTCTCAACCTTACCGTTCAAAAATAATAATACAAGAATGGTTTGTGAATAGTGATTTCTATTTTTTTCATCTCTGACTAAAGAATATAATATGGTGGTTTGTTTAAAGAACAAAGTAAAAAGCAAAAAGTAAATAAATAAGTGCGCATTGAGGTAAAATGTAATAATATAAACTGTGATTATGGTTTGTTTCAGGCTTTATTTTTTTTTAAATGTGAGCTGATCATTTTCAGAAATCATAATGTTTTTAATGTTTGTTACTAATTTACTTTTGCTTTCATTTTAATGGTCGCCAGTGGGAATATTCAATCGTGACCTGAAGCAAATTTACTGCAAATCGCAAGCAACATTGTTTCCAGTTCATCTCGGTTATTGTATAGAATTATGTGAACAGGATGATTACTGCTGGGTATTGATTGTAATGTTGTAGTTGTGTGACTTCTACACCGAGTAAAAGTGTGAAGACTTACTTACAGTCAGTTTTTGTGAAACTTGTAGGAAGATTCAAACTAGAGTCTGGAAAGTGAAACTGCTTTTGCATGGGTCCAGTAGCAGATGAATCGTTTGCAGGAGCAGGAGCTCAGCCTGGTATTGAAATATGGCGCGTGGAGGTAAAGAGCAATTATTTTTTAGTTGCTGTGAATGTGCAGTGCAATGCTAGCAATAAATAATCTCTGTAAAATTATGGTACGACTATGTAAAATACCTTATACGAAATAAATCGTGATGAGTATATAACCGGACATGATCTATAGATAGATAGATAGATAGATAGATAGATAGATAGATAGATAGATAGATAGATAGATAGATAGATAGATCAGAACGACAGTGTGTCTGACTGACAATTCATACAGGGGCATGACTGATTTAATGCATCGCACACTGGGTTAAGTAGTTATAGTATGTATGAATAAATAAGTTTACGACACTTTTTGACGGTTGTTGGACTCAGGGGTTTTCGTAGTGTTCTGTCGATCCACTACTGTCACTCCCTACAGCACAGCTTTAGAGAAATCTTTTGCAATTAATTATATTAGTGCGCTGTACGTAGTACTGCTCAACTTGGGGGTGGGGGGTATTATTGCTTCTATTAATAACAACAAATCATTTTAATACAAAAATCACATTGTCTTACGATTATATAATCAAATCACTATGCATTGATGTATTTTTCTATTAACATCACATTTGTGTAATTGTGTTAGTGTGCGTGAGAGTGTGTTAAATGCATGCAACCGAATTATTGATGGCGAGAAGAATAAATGAAATGGAAAGACGGATGGATAGATAGATAGATAGAGAAAGAGGAGAATGTGTGGTCTGCATTTAATAGAGCCAAACTGTCAACACCTCTCTCTCTCGACATCAAACCTATTGACAGCATATATAACTACAAAATGGTGACCCCTCTCCAAGCATAAATATCGTAAACAGCCAAAACAATGTGTCATTATTAACTGTATGGCTGAATGACAACAACTTTAGACTACATTAGACTACACAATAACAGTTTAAATAAGTGCTTAAATTAGGTATGTGAATATATGTAAGCGCTTCTGCTTTAAAATAACACTGAACACAAAGCAATTAGCATTTAATTAATTCCCTAAAAGGCTAAAGTCGATGACGTGGCAGAAATAAGGTCGATTCTAAGAAAGGCCAACGGAATTGTTCGATGCATTCTTTTCTCCTTTAATGCATAAGCTTTTAATTGCCGATTGACATTTGCAAGCAAATATTTGGGGCTTAAACCTCCGTAGGAAACAAAATTTAAAAAGCAAGCGAATACTGCTCACTCTGTCACGGCTTAATGCCTATTATCTTGAAACAGCACACTTCCGACGTCCGCGCAAATCACTAGTGGTAGAGATTAGAGCTTTCACTGATCCATGATACAAACGGATTGCATTGCCTTTCTCTTAGACTTATGGTTGTCTGCCCTTAGTTTACGATAGCGGCTCGTGTCGATCTGTAACATTCCTGAATGGCGAATATCGCTTGACTAAGTGCATGTATGTAAATAAATCCGTGCTTATATAGCAAGCATACAATTATGCATACATAAAAGCATTTCAACATATATGTAAAGAACAGGCATAAATACCAAATATTTCCTTGTTAAAACTGTACTGGCAAGTGTTTGAAGAAACGTTAAACTACTAATCGTTCTTGTTACATTCCGAACAGGATAAAGTGTAATTTTCACTAGCCATCTAGCCATTTAGCCATCGAAGTGAACAATTCGTCGATGCTTTAGTGTTTTAGTCTAGTGGCTTGGCCGAGCATACAGGTCATCTGCATCAGTAGTTGTCAATTGGAGATGATGTTATATTGACATGCAATTAAGTAATCGATTTAGGCCTTCGATTGCGGTGTATATCTGGTGTGTATCGTATACGTTAACGTTACCAAAATGTATTGGTATAGCTATAAGACGTTATCTTAGGCACGTAAATCTGAGCATAAAATGGCGTTAAATTTGCCTGAAAAATTCACAACCGATGACGTAGCACACGAGCCATCATATGAAACCTTTGGGGGGGCATTCAAACTTGATGACGTAACACACGAGCCATTCGATACCATACACATGAAACTTTTTGGGAGCATTCAAACTTGATGACGTCAATTACATATGAAATCTGGAGCATTCAAACTTGATGACGTCAATTACATATGAAATCTGGAGCATTCAAACTTGATGACGTCAATTACATATGAAATCTGGAGCATTCAAACTTGATGACGTCAATTACATATGAAATCTGGAGCATTCAAACTTGATGACGTCAATTACATATGAAATCTGGAGCATTCAAACTTGATGACGTCAATTACATATGAAATCTGGAGCATTCAAACTTGATGACGTCAATTACATATGAAATCTGGAGCATTCAAACTTGATGACGTCAATTACATATGAAATCTGGAGCATTCAAACTTGATGACGTCAATTACATATGAAATCTGGAGCATTCAAACACATTAAAGTGTAATGCACATAATATAATCTTTTTCGAGTACAAAAAAAGATTTTAAAAAAAATACAGAGAGTGAGAGAGAGTGAGACAGAGAGAGAAAAAAAAAGAAAGGACAGCGAGAAATAAATTGAAAGAAATGAATTTAGAAGATATTTGCAAGAAAGAAAGAATGAATGAATGAATGAATGAATGAATGAATTTTGTTTAAGTAAACATTAAACCTGTTAAAGACTAAATAAAACAAAGAAAATAAACAGATTCTCTAATATCCATAATAACCCATGCCATATTAATCTATCCCTTTTTCTACTCTGTCATACGACCGGGTATGGATAACATTAAGTGATGTAACATGTTCCAAGACGAAAGCAGTCTGTTCAGGCGGTCTGTGGCTAAAATTCAGAAGAACGACCGTTTCAGGTTCCTGTTTATTTAAGTTAGAATTGTTTACCATAAGAAAACGATGCCGAAAACCAAACACGTGTTCTACTCAGAATAATTTCTTACTTAACTCGATTGCTTGTTCCAACAGTGACCATGAATTAGTCAAAGAAATATTTCATGCTTTTTCTTTGCATGCTTATGTGTGTTTATACATAATGCAAAACAATTTTGTTTCTTTCTAGAAACTCAAAGTTGTAAAACAAGATCCAGAAACACATGGAAACTTTTACTCTGGCGATTCCTATATTGTTTTGGTGGTAAGTAACAAAAGATGTAGACTGTTTGTTGTGGTAAATAACCACAGGTGTAGATATTGTTCTAGAGAAATAAACACGAGTGTATATTTCATGTCATAACTAAAGACAGGAATTGACATTGTTCTAGAGAAATACACACGAGTGTGTATTTGATGTCATAACTAGAGACAGGTTTAGACATTGGTCTAGAAAAATAAACACGAGTGTGTATTTCGTGTCATAACTAGAGACAGGTTTTGACATTGCTCTAGAGAAATAAACACAACTGTCTATAGGGGTAGATAGAGTTATTTGTAATGCTAACCATTTTTACTAGTTACTTAGTCCTGTTGGTGCTACCCCGGGTGTACGCATTGTTCTGATGGTAAATAATCGAACGTGAAGAAAATATTTGGGGGTAAGTATTCACTACTGCAGATATTGATACTGTGCTAATTAGCTAACAATGTAAATGTTAATGTGTATGTGCGTGCGTGAGTTTGTGTGTGCGTACGTGTGTGTGCGTGTGTGTGTGTGTGTGTGTGTGTGTGTGTGTGTGTGTGTGTGTGTGTGTGTGTGTGTGTTTACCTTTCAGAGTTACAAACGATGATGTACTAATAATTTACACTTATGTGTCTGCGGAGAGATATCAGTAATTAATTACACGTACAATTATTTCCTGTCTAAACTAAATAAGAGGATGATAATTTAACAAAGATTCAAAAGCTCTGGACACTAGGCATACATTTTAAAGAATATCTAAATTAGATGATCATTATTATGCAAATTAGTTTATTAACTATTTATAATGATAGATAGAGAGAGAAAGAGAGACAGACAGACAGACAGACAGACATTCAGACAGACATTAGGGAAGTTACCACCTCCACACAAATAAATATATCATCGTCTGTGAGACAAGATGTGTAAAATTTGAAAAGTGAGTTTTTAGTTTGGCATGACAGTTAACATAACATTTAGCAAACCCGTCGCTTACTGTCATCAGAAATTCGTTGTTTAGCGCTTCACAAAGGACGAATACTAAAAGCACAATCGATTAAAAGCACAACACCTGCTGAGTAAAACACATTGTTTCTCGTGCTTCTCTGTAACGGTCACCTGAGTTATGTGAACTAGGAGAACAGAGACCAGAAAATTAATTAAATATCGCAACTGTTCTGGGAGGGCGTTTTAGCTAGAGTGATATTGTTATCATTTATAACGATGTATTAAAATGTGTTGATGAGGATGGTGGTGATGAGGAGGATGGCGACGATGACGGTGATAATGATGGTGGTGGTAGTGATGGTGATGATGATGACGACGACTTTGGGGTAGGGGTAGAGGTGGTGGTGAAAAGAAAATGTAAAATACTATCTACGTGAATTATTTTAGCATGTGTCTGTTCCAATTGATTTATAGTGGCCCGTTGATGCTTGTGACGTTTTACTTGTCGAGTTAACTCTACCAGTTTAGCCAGAGTTAGTTTTGCTCACTATGCCTATGCTTTATTACGTTTCCCAACATTCCTTTTACGGTTGTAGAGCTACCCATAACTACTTGTCGGTATAGAATGCACATTCCTCTACCCACAATTCCTTCTGTCGGTATAGAACGCACCATTCATCCACCCATAAGTCCTTTGAAGTGGCATTACTACACGACATTGCTCTACTCACAGTTCTTTCCCTCGATATGCTGATCTACAGTTTTGCCGCATATTTGTAAATATTTCGATTTCTATTTCCTACCTGGCGATACACACTTGGTCACGTGACGCACTCATTTCTTGTTGATTAAACAGCGAATCTGTGAAAGTTATAGAATAATGGATACACACGAAAGCTGACCAAAATAGTTTTTAAAAAAGTACTACTGACTCACCTAAATTTTAATTTAAAAAACAAATCAATCTCTACGTGTCTATGTACAACAAATGTTACATTCTCGATAGAACTAGAGAGGATATAGCTTGTATCTCTGATTCATGTTTCAAGGTCACGTCATCCGACTGTCATTCACATCATCCACAACAGTGTAATTAATACTTGCTGCATTGTGGTCCTCGTTGCGCATCACTGACCCTCGTTTAATGTAAATACACATCAGGCAGCCTGGCTCAAAGAAGAGTCGGCAGCGAGTTGTACGATTGCATCATGTGACCAGGCTGAGAGGTGACCATTACGAAGCGACCCTTGATGACGTTTTCACTTATTGTGCGAGCTGAACTAAACAGTTTTATACTCAAAACGTGTTCAGCCCATTAAACGTACTGAACAGTTTTACGGTCAAAATGCATTCTCCTTCATTTACCTTGCTGAATATTTTATCCCGTTACACACGTTTAATGTATTCCTGGTGGCAGGTGTTTGAAATTCTGATAAATTTCCATTTGAATTTGCGTTATTAAAGTCTAAGAATTTTTTTTTTTAATTTGGTCTCTATAAATGCTTTAAAAAGCAGAATAAATAGACATGAGTGCTATTATTACGAGTCTGTGGGGCTTCTATAAACATTGTATAATATAAACATCCATTTACATAGTGACGTCTGTTTTAAAGAACAGTATATACCGGTTTTATAAATACTATCATCGGACTTACCATATGTTGTCCCTGACTTAATATCTGTTGTGATAAATGTTACAAACTCGGCCTTCTGTCTCAATCTAAATCGATTCTTAGTGTTTCAACTCTTCTTAACCAGTCATTTACCTTGTAAGAGGCACTACAGTCCTTCTTAATCAATACTGTAATCTTTGTAATAGACACTGCTATCTTTTATGAGCAATTACCGTAATCTTTGTAATAGACACTGCTATCTTTTATGAGCAATACCGTAATCTTTGTAATAGACACTGCAATCCTTTGTAAGCAATACCGTTATCTTTGTAATAGACACTGCAATCCTTTATAAGCAATGCCGTCATCCTTGTAATAGACATTATAAAATTTCTTAATCAATACCATAATCCTGGTAAGGGATACAACAATCTGTGACACGTGCGCCACTTAGTTAATGAAGATAATAATAATTATTAATACATATTACGTCACAAGAGGCATATTTTAAATAAGTGAAAATATTACACTTCAACATTTATTTTTTAAGTATTTTCATTTTGTTTTGGAACTGGTTAAATTTAAGAAATGCATATCATTTTCAGTCTGTTAATATGTTTAGCAAATTTCATGTATTTAACAAATTCATCTTTTCACTCATTAATCAGTCCATCAGTGTATCATTTCCATTCATTAACCCAACTATTGGTTTATCGATCGTTGATCTAATATCTTTAAGGTACTTCCTGCAACAAATGTTGATTGATATTAAGCTCTGAATTAACCGTATTTTGTATGTTAAAGCTTGTCTGAATGTTGTACACAGACCAAACAGAAACAGAACAGCCCTAAACTGGAATGGGATTTACACTTCTGGCTGGGGAAAAACACTTCTCAAGTAAGACTGAGTATTAATTTACTTGCCAGCCTATTGCGTATAAATGCGCACTCATTCAGTCACACACACACACACACACACACACACACACACACACACACACACACACACACACACACACACACACACACACACACACACACACACACACACACACATGCATTCACTGTACATTCACTGTGCTGCACATTTAGCACATTCACCATGGTCCACACACACACAAAACAATGAATTCCCTCACCAGTTATCGCCTAGCGTGAAAATAAATAAATAAAGACGAGTTTGTCAATTTTAATTGTGTTGTAATGATCAGTCTGTTTGCATACCTTGCACTGGCAGCATAATGTGAGTAATATCAGTAATTACAGCAACATTTTATGCGAACTCTGATTAGAGTACTGATCCTGTGAAATTGATTAAAACTCTAGTGATAAATTGTCTACAGGCGACGTCAAATTTGCAGTGATGGAAGCCAGAAAAAAAGAATGTTCGTATGTGAGTGTAGGTGTGTGTGTGTGTGTGTGTGTGTGTGTGTGTGTGTGTGTGTGTTTGTTTGTGTTTATGTTCAATGACCACTAAGTGTAGAAAGGAAGGAGTATATGGGGTGGGGGGGCTATTGAACATACAATGAAAGTGTGTGGGTGCGTGAGTGCGTGCTTGTGTACGCATTGAGTATCCAGTAGCGGAGACAGGAAGTTCTACAAGCGGTGTGCGTGTGTGACCTCAATGTCAAATAGCGGGAGAGAGAAAGGAATGCGCCTGTGTGTGCGTGCGTTGGTGTGCGTGCGTGTGTGTGTGTATATATATATATACATAAATGAGTATTTGATCGCGGGGTACATGTTTTTGGAAAGATGTTACCGTGTGTGAACATTGAATATAAAATAATTGAAAAAGGTAAGGTGAGTGGGTGGGTGGGTTTGTGAGAGACCAATAACGAGGTTAGGAAAGTGAGATGTAAACGTTAAGTGAACATTGTGTGCGACTAATAACAGCAAGATAATGCTTTTCCAATAACACTTGAATAAGTTTTCAATCAAAACTAAACTATCAGGTGATTTACTGATATTGAATACAACTGAAGATAGTATTATGGCTCTCGTATGGCGTTTTTACGACTTCATAACGTACGTGTCACTTAGGTCATAATTCTCAGTGATACGAGTTGACTAGCAGAAAGAAAGCAAATTGTGTGTGTGTGTGTGTGTGTGTATGTGCGTGCGTGCGTGCGTGCGTGCGTGCGTGTGTGTGTGTGTGTGTGTGTATGTGTTTGAAGTGGGGGAACTTTGCCGTATTCTTCTCGCAGCTATTTCTAAGGCTCGTGCACAGATTTATATGTTGTGCAGAGAGGTGAATGTCTTAGCTGTTTGCTGAATAAGCAAATTAAATTGTCCCACAGAGCCATACATTAATAAAATGTGTCTTAAGTGTTGCCGAAGTGCAGTAAGGGTTATGATTAAGTTCATGTCATTTTTCTACAAATCATATTCTCATAGCAGTCAAACTGGGTCAAACAAATAAATATTATGTACGATCCATTAAGCACTTGCGACATTGCTTTGGGTAGCAAATATCAGTTCCCTGCACTCGCCGTTTTAGACAATTTCTTTAAAATTTACAGTGTTTAACAAATTGGAAATGTATTAATAGGTTAAACTTGCTAATTAAGTCTTTTAAGAAAATTCTGAAATATTTATAGTATTTAAACCAAGTTGGAAATGTATTAATGGGTTAAACTTGCTAATTAGGTCTTTAGGAAAATTCTGAAAAAAATTAACGTGTTAAGCAAGTTGGAAATGTATTCATGATTAAACTGTTAATTTGGCATTTTAGCTAAATTCTACAATAGTTGGTGCTTGTAAAATGTTTATTATTGAATCTAACCTACTAAGTAGACATTGTAATTATGCGAATTTTAGAGCAATCTAAAATAACATCAAAGCGAGTAATGACCTCCGAACTACCTCCATCTTTTACTCTGATCAGTCAAAACCAAATTAAACAAGTCTCATTTACGTCTGACCATGATTCTTGGGAGCTACTATACTTTCCCACTAAAAACTCCAGTTATCTGTAGTCCCACGCGTAAGATGTTCTCTGATGTATTCCTTGTCTTCTTTTGTTGTTGACCGTTTTGATTACTAATATGTATCTGTGCTCTATTTACATCATTTTAAACGTGCTTTGCCGTTCTTTATTGTTTTACAACTAAACTATCCTGCTGCCACAAATGTCTTTCTCAAAAGGTGTGTGGTGTGCTTGTTCAAAGACTCAGTGCATTAATGCCCGAGTATAAAAGTACCAAAATGTTAACGGGTCATTAATGCCAAAGTGTAAAAGTACATTAATGCCTAAGTGTAAAGGGGCATTAATGCCAAAGTGTAAAGGGACATTAATGATCGATGGTAAAGGGACGTTAATGATCGATGGTAAAGGGACGTTAATGCCCTATTTAAAGGAACATTAATGCCCAAGTATAAAGGAACATTAATGCCCAAGTGAAAAGGAACATTAATGTCCGACGGTAAAGAACCATTATTGTCCGAGTGTAAAGGAACTTTATAGCCCGAATGTAACGGAAAGTAAAGTCTGGGATAAAGGAACATTACCTGTTTGAGTATAGAGGGACATTAATTCCCGAGTGTAAAGGTACTTTAATGTCCAGGGTAAAGGAACATTAATACCCGAGTGTAAAGGGACATTAAATTCCGAATGTAACGGGAATTAATGCATTAGGTAAAGAAACATTAATGTTCGAATGTAGAGGGACATTAATTGCCGAGTGTAAAGGTACTTTAAAGTCCAGTGTGAAGGGACATTAATACCCGAGTGTAAAGGGAGCAATTAAATAAATGGATAGTTTGCCTTCTGACATATCGGTAAACTGATGTCTGATGGAAACATTCTCACAGGACGAAAAGGGTGTGGCAGCTTACAAGACTGTGGAACTTGATGACATGCTTGGAGGAGGACCTGTGCAACACAGAGAGGTTAGTGAGCTCGTAGATAGTGGAGTACGATAAGAGGTTAGTGAGCTCATAGATAGCGGAGTACGATAAGAGGTTAGCCAGTTCGTAGATAGCGGAGTACGATAAGAGGTTAGCCAGTTCGTAGATAGCGGAGTACGATAAGAGGTTAGCCAGTTCGTAGATAGTGGAGTACGATAAGAGGTTAGCCAGTTCGTAGATAGCGGAGTACGATAAGAGGTTAGCCAGTTCGTAGATAGCTATAGTGGAGTACGATAAGAGGTTAGTGAGCTCATAGATAGAGGAGTACGATAAGAGGTTAGCCAGTTCGTAGATAGTGGAGTACGATAAGAGGTTAGCCAGTTCGTAGATAGTGAACTGAGATAAGATATAAGCTTAAGAAGAATTCATTCTATGAGAAGTTAGCTAGTGAACTTTGAATAAGGGTTAGATAGCGAGAGTTAGCGAACCTATTTTATGAGAGGTTAATTAGCAAACTTTATATAGCGGTTGGATAGCGTGAGGTTAGAGAGTAATTTCTATACGAAGATAGCTGGTGAGGTTTGTAAAGTGCTAAGTTAATAAGAGATTAGCTGGTGAGGTTTGTATAGAGATTAGGTGATGAGGTTTGTATAGAGATTAGATGGTGTGGTTTGTATAGAATTTAGGTGATGAGGTTTGTGTAGAGATTAGGTGGTGAGGTTTGTATACAGAATGGCTGGTGAGGTTTGTATAGAATTTAGGTGGTGAGGTTTTATAGAGATTAGGTGGTGAGGTTTGTATACAGAATGGCTGGTGAGGTTTGTATAGAGATTAGGTGGTGAGGTTTGTATAGAATTTAGGTGGTGAGTTTTGTATAGAGTTTAGCTGGTTAGTTAATGGAGAAAGTAGCTAAAGAGCGTTGTAGAAAGATTAATTTTAAGGTGCTGTTTACATGTAACTTTGAAGAGAAGTTAGTTAAGTAATATTTTGTAGAGTTATTTTTTCAAAAAGAGGGAAACTCGTCAGTATTTTCGACAAGAACGCTATTTAACTTTATATTTTCGACAAGAACGCTATTTAACTTTATATTTTCGACAAGAACGCTATTTAACTTTATATTTTCGACAAGAACGCTATTTAACTTTATATTTTCGACAAGAACGCTATTTGACTTTATATTTTCGACAAGAACGCTATTTAACTTTGTATTTCGGAACGCATACGTTTCTGTACTATGGTTCCACTGTGCTGACGTTCTTCTGCACACTCTTCCTCGCTGCCTCTCACAATTGTTTTACCACTTCCAGTAAAACTCCAAGAATTGTGTTTTTTTCCCCTCAGCACGTTAACATACTGTTTGCAAAATGAGAATTTTATTAAACCTATCCAGAGATCCACATCGACTGAAATTGATGGCTTACGTACATAGTTTTTAACTGCAAAAATATAACAATAAAATTATACAAAATGTATATTTCACATAAATTCCTTGTACCTATTGACTAAATGGAGTGAGTGGGTGAGTGAGTGAGTGAGTGAGTGAGTGAGTGAGTGAGTGAGTGAGTGAGTGAGTGAGTGAGTGAGTGAGTGAGTGAGTGAGTGTTTTAATATCTTTCCAAATGCATTGCAGGTTCAAGATCATGAGTCCAAAATGTTTTTATCCTACTTCAAGTCAGGGATCAGGTGAGTAAATGTGTCTAGTTCATTATGTGAGGAAAAGTAACACAGTCAAAGTCACCATAATATACCCTAAATCATTCAATGTTTAATACGGTCTAGCAAAGTCGTAATGGACCTACATAGAACTAGTAATAATAAGCTATACGTAACAATCTAAACATATGAATATTGTTAATAATAAGCTACATTTAACTAAAAGTGCGTATGAACATTGTGAATAACAATTGTCTAGTTTCGTATGAACATTGTTAATAATAAGCTACATATAACTAATATTGTATGAACACTGTTAACCTAAGCGCATAACAGATGTTCATGCAGTCATTGTGAATTGGAAGTTGGACACCAGTCAACTGTAATTTAGATAGGATTTGCTTGTAGTTTAAAACTTTATATCAGTGAAGTCGTGATTTAGCGTATAGCTATAATTTACCTACGAATTACTTTAAACCTTTATATTAGTGGAAAAGTAGTATATCAGTCATTTAACGTAAACACTGTTATTTGCATTCGAATTGACTGCAGTTTACAATTTTATGTTAGTGGAGACACTTAATATGTACAGTTAGATCCACATCTGTACATATATAATAATAACTATAACCAAACATTAAGTGCTGTACATCAAGCACTAATTATATGATATTTTTTAATTTTCTTTGAGCTTACGAAAACATTCAAAAATCACACATTTATATATTGCTTCATTATTAACAAGATCTCTTTATTTAAAAGAAGAATTGTTAAATTGTCCGGACCTAGGGCACTGCTTATGACGGTATTTTTGTAAGTGTCAAAGTTGGAGTAAACAACTCGAGTTGAGAATATGCTACAAAATTCATGATGCAATGCAAACTAATTCCAACTAGATGAGTATTTTTTAATTATTCAAGGGTTAATGTTTATGGGAACGAGACCAGCCATGGGCTGAGATCAAAAGTGTGCCTGCTGTAGAGAATTTCTATTGTCTAATCACTTTGATTTTGATGTGCAAAACGTCTGGTCATGAAAGGAGACCTTTCACTTATTGGGAAATATCAGCTTTTCCTTATTTTATCAAAATCTTTTGGTTACTGATTATATATATGCTACAACCATGGTAGATGCGAGAGGTGTCTGCCACTGTCTAAGTGTAAGGAATACACTGCACCCCATTGATGTATTTTGACTACATTGAGCAATTTCTGATACAAGGACTTATTGGAAATGGCTACAATTGTTGTTTTGGAGGGGAGATATTGTGGCAGAGTGCCAGATTAGCATCGAGGGAATTGCAGTGAATCAGTGTGAAAAGGGAGAAATGTGGAATTGACATGAACAATAACTTGTGAATTTGTTACCAAAGAGCCTGAGAGGCCTTTTAAACAGTGACTAAACCAAATTATGTAGAACTTATTATCGTGTATCTTTAATAACTCCATTTCTTTTCTCTGATAAGAACTATCTTGTGATTTGTATTGACACTAAATGTATTGAATTGTGTATTAGAATATAAGACTGTAAAGATATTAAAATTATTCAAATGTGGTTTCCTGGAAATATTGATGTCAAATAATCTTTTTGATATATTTATTATATGTATATTTGATTGTTGATTTCATACATTTATTGACCTTACACATATTGATAACCATATGTTGAAGAAGAGAGTGGTTGGATGGGGTCTTGCTAAATATAGATTAAGGACGGATTTGTCTTCTACCTTTAGTAAGTTTTCCACCTATGGAAATATTGTGTGATGGTTAATGTTTGTCTTTGAGGTTGTGGAAGAGACAAAACGTTTACAGCGCCCTCATATCCGCCAAAGTGAGATAGACGAGTGGGGTCTTCTGGAGAATTATTAATAAAATAAATTAAGATTCTCATAACTTGTAACAAGTTATGGACGATTAATTAATTAATAATAATAATAACCAGTAACTAGATGGCGTTGGCATCACAATCTACTTTGTGAAATATTTGAACCAATAAATGATATTTGCATTGCCTGCACAGTTAATTATTTAAATTTGGTAATTTGGGGGAGTTCGGTAGCTGAGTGGTAAAGACGCCTGCTAAAGGTCTTAGACTGGAATTATGACTGTTCTGTATCGACCCTCTTCACTCTTTACTTCATAAATTTTAAATTTTGTGGCCACGATTATAGCACATAGAATTCATTCCACTAATAGTGAGTTGGAATGTCCATTAATTATCATCGTAGTCGTCCTCTATATAATCCTTATTGTTATCACCATGATTAATTTTATTACTGTTTTGTCGCTCTTATTTTATTACTGTTTTGTCGCTCTTATTTTATTACTTCTTGTATATGGAAACATTTCATAAATAAATCATTATTACTATATTTATAATTTTGAGTTGTTTATAGAAATAAAATACATTCTACATTCTCTTTTTATTATTTTAAAGTGTGTATTGAACAACTAAGTATATTTAATTAATCGTAATTTTCGCTTTGCGAACTTTAGGTACCTTGAAGGGGGAGTTGAGTCTGGTTTCAAGAAGGTGGAGAGGGACAAATATGAGACACGACTGATGCAGATCAAAGGCAAGCGTAATGTGCGAGTCAGACAGGTGAGTGGAGTCGGATCGAGAGTAAATTTAATGTGCGTGTCAGACAGGTGAGTGGTCAGATCGAGGGCAAATTTAATGAGCGAGTCAGACAGGTGAGTGAAGTCAGATCGAGGGCAAATTTAATGAGCGAGTCAGACAGGTGAGTGAAGTCAGATCGAGAGCAAATTTAATGAGCGAGTCAGACAGGTGAGTGAAGTCAGATCGAGAGCAAATTTAATGAGCGAGTCAGACAGGTGAGTGAAGTCAGATCGAGGGCAAATCGAATGTGCAAGAGAGGCAAATGAAGTCACCTTGAGGGCAAATTGAATGTGCGAGTAAAACATGTGAGTGGAGTCAGATCGAAGACAAATTGAATGTACGGATCAACAAGCGAGCGAAGCTAAATCAAAAACGAGGTCAGACGAGTATACCAATTGAAAAAGTGAAAGAAGTTAAACGAAAGGAAACAAAATGAGAAGTAAGCACGTGAATAAAATAAAATCAAAGGCATGCATGTATGTAAGTCAGACAGTTAAGTATAGTCATGTCTAAACTAATCGCAGTAACTCACAAACGAAAGGTCAGGTGGAAGTTAAACGGTATGGCTCGCGTCAGAATTGAATTGAAAATCAGATCAAAGGTAAGCGCAATGGTTCACGTCAAATTGGTAATGAATATCAGGTCAAAGGCGAACGCAATGGTTCACGTCAAATCGGTAATGAAAATAAGGTCAAAGGTGAACGCAAAGGCTCATGTCGATCGGAAGTTGGAAATCTGGTCAAAGATAAATGTGATGTGCTACATAATTATTGAAGTAGACATTTGCGAGAAATATGATATTTTCATTAAAACCAAAGAAACAGTACTGATGAGAGGCAGTGGCATTGTTTCAATGAAGATACGATGCCCAGGTTGTACAGTAAGTTCAGTTGGTAGTCCAGTCAGATACGATATCATGTAGGTATAATACAAAAACTAGTAGTCTAGTCACATAATATGAGGGCGATATCATGTAAGTTAAATCAGCTAAATTAATATAGGCCTATCTCTACAACTGGTAGTCCATCCAGATGTCAGGGCGATATCATGTAAGTTAAATCAGCTAAATTAATATAGGCCTATCATATAAGTGGTTAACCAGACTTTAGTTTATTATCTCCTATTACAAATAGTGGATAGGTAAAGAAGATACAGTTTCTCTCTCTCTCCTCTCTCTCTCTCTCTCTCTCTCTCTCTCTCTCTCACACACACACATGTATATATGTTCTCTACTAATTATACCCACGATCTGCCTTTATCAGGAATTAAACACTTATATAGCCTGTTTTATGGGATCTTATTTTAATATTATTATTTTTATTCTAACCTCGACAAGTATAGTTTTCTAACTCGTTTAGTAATCATCAATGAAATTTAATCGTGATGCATGCAACTATAACACCGCCCTTGGTGTGTTTTCTTGAAAAAATCATTATGACAATTCGTGTGCGACTTACTTTGAAAACAGGTGAAGTGTGATTGCTCTTCCTTGAACCAAGGGGACGTCTTCATATTGGACTGCGGCTTAGTCATCTACATCTGGAATGGACCATCGAGCAGCAAGATGGAGCGAATAAAGGTATGTATATTTCTATCGATACTCATTTAGGCCGACATGTAGGCCGACATTCCGACAACAGTTAGCACAACATGCATACAATGCCTGCATGGTACATCATACACTCTGTTAAAGTCAAAGATAACATTTTCGTCAACCTTTCTTTCGTTGAGGAAGGTCAGTTAGGCAAAGCTAAAAATTTGCATGGACAGCATCTACTCATTGCAAGGGTTAGTTTCCACAGCATGGAAAGATATAAGTATCTCATTTTTCTGAATGGAAAGTTTCCACAGCTGGGAATGGTATAATTGTCTCAGTACCAAAGTGGAATAATTTTCCTAGCAGTGATTGACATAATTAGTTAAGATTCTAAGTGGAATAACTTCATCAACGACAAATGATAAAATTAGGCATGGAATAACTTGGAATAGTTTCATCAGCATGGAATTATATAATTAACTCAGTCTCTACATGGAATAGTTTCGTCAGCACGAAATTATATAATTAACTCAGTCTCTAAATGGAATAGTTTCGTCAGCACGAAATTATATAATTAACTCAGTCTCTAAATGGAATAGTTTCGTCAGCACGAAATTATATAATTAACTCAGTCTCTAAATGGAATAGTTTCGTCAGCACGAAATTATATAATTAACTCAGTCTCTAAATGGAATAGTTTCGTCAGCACGAAATTATATAATTAACTCAGTCTCTAAATGGAATAGTTTCGTCAGCACGAAATTATATAATTAACTCAGTCTCTAAATGGAATAGTTTCGTCAATATGGAATTAAATAAGTATTTCAGCCTCTAAGCGGGACAGTCTTCTCAGTGAACATGAAGTTCTTCTAGTTTTGTACATCCTGTGCTAGAGACTGAGATAATTATACCAATAACTGCTGAGGCAAACGTGCGTTTGCATGCTCGCACGCACACACACACACATTCATACACACACACACACACACACACACACACACACACACACACACACACACACACACACACACACACAAGGCCGACATCACTACACAAAGGCATCAGGCGTCATTAACTCATTTTAAAATGAGGTCTTCAAGTGTTTTACAAGCAAATTTTATTGAAGGTGCAAAAAGATCTTTTATTTATTTTTTTATTTATTTACTTATTTATTTATTTGTTCATTTGTTGTTTATTTATGTAACAGGCTATTGAAGTCGCGAAGAAAATCAACGACGAAGAAAGAGGTGCAAGAGCAGCAATCAAGATTATTGGTGAGAGACTTGTAAAATTTATGAGAGTTATATGCCCTTTAAATCGGATCATTTGTGAGAGATTGTTGTACGATTTCTGAGTAGTTGTACGATTTCTTGGGGGTTGTGTAACTTTTAAATCAAAATTATGGTGAAAATCTTTGTAAGACTGTTAAAGGGAGACTAGTGTTCGCCTTGTGTGAGATATGTAACCTTTTAAACCAGGATTTATAAGGGGTGTGCTGTTTCTTGTAGGACTTGAGCGAGACCTGTGACCTTTGAATGACGATTATCGGGGTGAAGGTTATGTAATGCACTCAAGACTGTTACAAATTCTTAATCATGATTATTACTGAGAGGGATTCTCTATGCATCTATAAGAACAGTAAAATTGAATTGCTCTCTTAATGCCAATGTTGCAGAGATAAATCTGCAAAGTAGGCGCCCTCCTGTCGAACATAATACACAAATGTATGTGAGTGTTCAATTAAGCGCGACCCCCTTAACCTCTAGGTCTTCTGCATTCAGCTCGCTGTCCGTCCTTGAACTTTTCAGCCTGCTTGTTGCAGAAGAACACTGGGACTCAGATCCAGGATTCTTCCAAGCGCTGGGATCACAGGAACCTATCCGTCCCGGCGACGATGGTGGTGACGATGCAGAGTTTGAGCGTGTGCTGCAAACTTCCGTCAAGCTGTACAGGTGAATGACGTGCACTAAAAGGGCAAGTGACGTATTTAACAATTCCCTAATTTGCCTGAGGATGAAGGAAATGTACAGACGAAAAACAACAACAAAGCTTACAAGGCTGAAAATTAAAAAATATATTACGATTTTGAAAAGAAAGAAACAAGCAGAGCTTTATTAGGACTATGTCATGTTTTATATTCTTACTTTTAATACTATATGTGTGACGCCAACGCCACCTAGTTAATGGTTATTATTATTAATAATAATTAATTAATCGTCCATAACTAATTTCAAGTGATGAGAATCTTTATTTATGTTATTAATAATTCTCCAGCAAACACCACTCGACTCCCTCCCTCTCTCTCTCTCTCTCTCTCTCTCTCTCTCTCTCTCTCTCTCTCTCTCTCTCTCTCTCTCTCTCTCTCTCTCTCTCTCTCGGCGGATATGCAGGCGCTGTAAACGTTTTCTCTCTTCCACAACATTAACGACAAACATTTACCGTCACACAGTATTCTCGTCGGTGGAAAACTTCTTACTAACGGAGAAGACAAATCCGTCTTTAATCTATATTTAGCGAGTACGCCATCCAACCACTTTCTTTTCCAACATAAGGTTATCAACACGTCTAAGAAGGCTTATACATTTTACAATAAATTTATTAAATCAACACTATACATATAATAAATACAATGAAAAAAGATTACTTGACATCAATATTCCCATGAAACCACTTCCAATAAATTTTATACTACACAGTCTTATACCCTAAACTACAAGTCCATAGATTATTGTCAATACAAATTACAGGATAGTTCTTATCAGAGAGCCAAAATGGAGTTATTAGAGATAGGCAAAAATAGATTTTACCATAACCTAAATTAGACACTGTCTCAATAGTCTTTTGTGTGCTTTTCTGCAACAAAGCAAAAAGTTTTTGTTCAGTTAATACTGTCAATTCAATGATGAGATTCTTTCTTCACATTGCAGAACACTGACTCAATGTTATTCCCTCGAGGCTTAACCTGGGCATCCTTTGCAGTTTTTAGCTCTCTCAAGGAAAAACAACAATTGTAGCAATTTCTGATAACCTTCTTGTACCAGAAATTACTCGATGTAGTCACCATACATCAATGGAGTGCAGTGTATTCCTTACACTTACACAAATTGCAGTAGATACTTCCTGTGCCTACCACAATAGTGGTTTATAATCAATAAACCAGGAGATTCAGATAATACACTGAAAGGCTGCTTAGTCCCATTAAGCTAATGGCTGCATTTCATGTCATGACTTCTTGCCTCATAAAATTCAAATGATCAGACAATAGAAGTCTCTACAGCATATAAACATTTGATCTCAGCCCATTGGCTGGTCTCATTCTCGTAAATCTTAACCATTGGATAATAAAAACTACTCACTAATCGTCCAATTGAAAATGATTTGCATTACATCAGCAATTCCTAGCTTTCTCAACTCGAGTGTTTACTTCTACCTCTGACACAAAAATATAATCTTAATGAATGCCCAAGGTCAGGTCACTTCGAAAATTTAACAATCTATATACAATTAAGTTTAGAGATAGGGATAGGCAAATTTACTCTACCACAATATGATTTTAAATGTTATGATTCTAATGAAGAAAAACAACTTTGCATAATTATTCCTTATGCAAATAAATATTTAATGCCATAGATTCTACAGAAAACTGCAATTTTTATGCAGAACATTCTTGTCATCTTTCGTGTCTCCAGAACTTTTGGTTGGAGCATGAAGACTGCTCTGCTAATATATTACAAAGCTGGCTATTTACAAGATGCATTTAATTATTTATTTAGAATTGATCAGAGTTTCCAGTATACATTATAAAACTCACTATTTACATGATACATATAATTATTTATTTTGGATTGTTCAGGGTTTCGGATGCTTCAGGAAAACTTGAAGTGACGGAAGTGGGCGAGAAACCATTGAAGCGTGAACTTCTCGATTCTAAGGTAGGAGCAGAGGTCATTGCTTATAAAGCTCATTGGGTAATCGAAACTCACACAAACAAAAAAACCGCATACATGCATAGACTTAGACATTATTGATAATTACACTCAGGTTAGTTCTTTTCTTTACACTTAATTGTATTGTCACAATAGTGTTATTGATTGTTACACTCACGTTAGTTCTTTTCTTTACACTTAACTGTATTGTCACAATAGTGTTATTGATTGTTACACACGTGCTTGGATAGCTGCTTTCAACAATTCAAATGTAAACGTGTGTATTCTGGTCGACTGGAACTGTTTACAAAACGTTCTATATTGCAACAGGTGCATTCATTTGAATTTACTGCTTCTCTTAACTGTCATCTACTTGTATCAGTCCACGCTATGTGTGACAGAGTAAATTTGCCTCTCCCTAATTTTAAATTTAAATTGTTATATACATTGCTAATTGTCAGATTAACCCGACCTTGCAACTCCTTGTGGTGTTATTTTTGAAAGAGTCTGAGTTAAAGTAAGCAGCTTGAGGCAAGAATATTCTAGATTGCTGATGTCATGCAAGCTGAGTGAGTAGTCTTCTGTTATCCAATGATTATGATTTATGAAAACGAGACCAGCCAATGGGCTGAGATTAAGGAGGCCACTTGCAGTAGAAAAGCATGTTCTCTGATCACTTTGAATTTACGCGAAAGCGGCGGAAGCCGGAAGCGTCCCCTACATTCAACCAATCAAACTTTGAATTTGATTGGCAAAGGAGAACGTCCTGCGTTGAAAGGCAGTCATTAGCTTGATGGTGAGTTAAAACTAAATTGAGAGAGAATGGACTTAGAAACACATCATGCATTATTACTATTGATATGTTATACTTGTGTTTATGTGATGATATACTATGTAAGTTGACTTTATTCTTATAAATGTTTGAACTAAGCAGCACACATGTAGTATGCATACACTTGACATTGTTTGATATCTGTACAAATAGTATTATTTCACCAGGAGTTACTCGTGCTGACATCTGCCATGTACAGTATCTAATTTTGTGCATTAGTTATGATAGAAGAGTTTCATGTTCAGTGTGCACAATTGATAATTTTTCATGAGCAATACCAGATATCACTCAATATTTAGATGACCGATTTAATTTTCGAATGTCCATAATTCATCACTGAAGCCGAAACATATCATGTTTTATGTCTAAACTCTTGCCATAAAATAATAAATCTTCTCTTAAGATATTTATTTCCATTTATCAATAACACTTAGTGTCAGGTAGAATAGATACCATAACAACAATAGTCTCTCTCTCTCTCACTCTCACTCTCTCTCTCTCTCTCTCTCTCTCTCTCTCTCTCTCTCTCTCTCTCTCTCTGGGTAATCAAAGTTCAGTTTCGCGAACGGATGTCACCTATTTCTAACACTTGGAGACCTCGTAAAAATTGTTCTTACGCACACGCTCAGCGCTTACTTCTTATCAACACAATTTTCGAACGTCAAACACACAACGGCAGTAAGTTGAAAGAAAGTTATAAAAACCCTAATACATATTTAATTACAGATCCTACTTGCATTACAGTTTATCATACAAATAAAAGTTTATTTAAACCTGGATTTGTGCAAGAGAAATAGAAGTAGACACACTTAAAGTGACGAAACAACTTCCTATTTGTAAGATAGCAATGCTAGACATTCACATACAACTTACATAAATGTATTCCAAAGCGTTTAAACCTTTTTTCAGTCAAGGATCTGCCTCAGGTTATTTTTTTTTTTTTAATAAGCTACTTTCACTTTTCTGTAGAAAGGGATATCTTTCCCTTGGCTAATTTTCTCAACCAATGTAATTACAGGATACAACTAGAAGTAGCCTATCAATAATTAATAGTCATGACATCCTCAATTCATCCATACCCATATTATGTTGACACACGTCACCTAACACACGTCACCTATCCATAAGCGAGTTCATGTTCGCACAAGTCTCAAAGTTAAAGAGTCGTTTAACGGAATCTGGATCAGCCCTCGAGATGCGAAAAGTAATCCGTTTGAACTAGCTACAGATAACGGTTCTACAACAACAATAACAATACACACACTTCTTACTCACCGCTCATCCCATTGATCTCAGCTCACGTACCCCAGTCAAGGCAGCCTACTTTGCCTTGTCCGTCTGTATGTCTTAAACTCATAAAACACTTTACAAGTTACATGCGATTCTAAATTACAAAGATTGCAAATAAACATCAAGTTAAGAATTTATTTCAAAATTCTGATCATACAGCATACGTGTGTGTGGTGGTGTGTGTGTATATGTGTGTGTGTGTGTGTGTGTGTGTGTGTGTGTGAGTGTGTGTGTGTGTGCAAGTCAACATTTGAACACCTTTTGTTCTTGTTGCAGGACTGTTTCATTCTCGATGCAGGATGCAGTGGAATCTATGCCTGGATCGGCAAACAGTGCACCAAGAACGAAAAGAACTCGGCCTGGCAGAATGCTACAGTAAGTAAAATGTGTCCACTTCCGGTCGGCAGTGGCGATTTTAGGTGACAGTCGATGCGTGGTATTTTCTAAGTATCTCTGTGTGTATGTGTTTGTGTGTGTGTGTGTGCGTGCGTGCATGTGCCTGCGTGAAGATCTTCTGTTCACACTTCCTTTATTCATTCCATTCTTGTCACAATTTAGGCCGTGTGATCCAACTGGAAAAGTCGATGGAAATTCTTTCGAAATATATCCAAGTAACATGTTTTCATTATCAATGGAAACTTTTACAAACGTAGCTTTATCTTATTCTAGACGTTTTGTGCCGGTAATGTGGCATGAATCATTTTCCATCATTTAATAAATATCACTTCAAATTAGATATTTTAAACAATTATGCAGAAACTTCAGTACGACTATCATGTAAAATAAAACAATTTTAAACGACATTGCTTTACGATGTCTTGTACAATATCGTTATTAAGTGCCTGATAACAGGTTTATCATAAACATAATTTCTTTCTCGCTGCTATCATCTAGCAGTGCTGATTACTGAGAAAGTATTTTACGGTTGAGTGATTCTGAACAGCAATTTTTGACACTTCGGGGGTATGCTGAATGGACTCCAGTGACCCAGGTCGTTGAAGGCGGGGAGACGCCCCTTTTCAAGCAGTACTTTAGCTCCTGGGCAGAGAAAGACGCTCAGACAGGACTCGGGCGTGTGCACAGAACTGAGAGAATTGCAAGTAAGTATTGAATTTTTTTAAATCGCGGACAGTTTCCAGCATTTCATTGTAAAACCGGTCTTGAGAGTTTCCAGCATATCTTTGTAGTTGGTCTTGCGAGAGTTTCCAGCATTTCTAGGTCATGTCGGATATTAAAAGATTAAACTGTTAGACGTTAGCTCATTAATTATTTAGAGTCTCAATTGGACGCAACACACTGCTTGCATCTTTCAGATGTTTTATAAAACATAAATGCAAAAAAACTGTGTCACTTAGTGTTAGTCGTTGCTTAGATTTGTAACCCTTAATTTGTAACCCTTATTTGTAACCCTTAAATATCGATAAGTAGCAAATGTGTTTCCTGAAGTTTGTGCGTACTTAAATAATATAGGGGCAGGTAATGTGAGTAGTAATTCAGAATACTCTCTCCTCTCGTTCTCTTACTCTCTCCTCTCGTTTTCCTACTCTCTCCTCTCATTCTCCTACTTTCTCCTCTTCATCAGAGTATATAAGTAAATGTATTAAGCATTCAAAGATTTTAAAGGTGAATTTAGTTATTATTCTGGTAACATGTTGATAATAAAAATAATCAAAACCTGAAGACATTGATTCAATGTTTATATTAAGAATTTTAATTTCTATTTCACAACAGCTTCGTTGCCAAAATGGCTTTAGATTTCCTGCTATGTTTCGCTTAAATATTCTTGGTAAATTTAACTAATTATTAGAAAATTGTAGATCAATTGAGATGGTAAGTCATATTAAAAATAATGTGATTAACTAAATCGGATAATCAAATAGAGATTATGTCACGAGCCCTGATGTATTATTATCATGATCACACTGTGAGGCCTCTGTGACATACTTTATCTAATTGCGTATTCACGTGTATGAGACTACAAACAATAGAATAAGAAGTAACATATTAGATCAGACAATTAATTGCGTACATGACTGGATTTCGGGAAGTAATATCACAAATTCATTAGCTATGACGTCAAGCTAAAGGATATCAGTTGGATGCATGTGATTGGTGGAGAAATTTAGACAGTTCTGTGATGCTCGGAAGTCACTCTTGCCTAATATAAAAAGATTAACAAAGCAGTATTAAAAGCCACTTAGTTTTTCATGCTCCTTGCGAGCCTCTGACGGAAGGGACAATTTCTGACTTGGACTGTTAGATATGCAGTCGCCAAGTGCAGCTGACTGTTGCGAATGAGTGGCGATGGCTGGGAGGGAATGCAGGCAGCATCTGTTTGAAATAGGATAAGTACCAATCAGAAATCTAGGTGCACAGTTGTGAATGATGAATGGCTCTGGTTAGTTGATACCCGAAGCTTATAAAAACCTTGTCAAACCTTTGTGCCATTACTTGTGACAAATATCCGAGAAATCCTGTTCAAGGTGATCATAAGCCAGTGGTGAGTTATCTGATCAATAGTGCGAGAATGGATAATGTTAAAATTATTGTTCATACATTGATTTGACAAATTGTATATTTTAAGTTTAATTGATATGTATGTTAGAAATAATTTGATGTTAAAATTATTGTTCATTTATTGATTTGACATAATGGATATTTTGAAGCTTCATTGATATGTTTATGTTAGAAATAATTTGATGTTAAAATTATTGTTCATACATTGATTTCACATATTGTATATTTTGAAGCTTCATTGATATGTATATGTTAGAAATTATGTATTAGTGAATGAAGTATGTAAGAGGGTTAACAATTCTTTTGCAGACATGTAAGTTGAATGACTGGAGAGAAATTAAGAGAGAGAGTGTAGGAAATTATGAACTGAATTTAAGCATCGCGCTTGAATGTTTTTCAGGGCGTGCCTTTCAGCTTGCAGTTTCAGCCTTCATCTTCTCTTTTGACTTTTGGCTTCTTGTTGACGTCACTCCACCTCAGCATTTGCAAGTCGTCGATGGCCATCTCTGAATCGACCTATGAGCTGTAATCATCAGACTACTGTCCACCATGAAATCCCAGGGTGGTGAGAACAGAGACAACAATTATCATCGCCATTCTTATCTCCAGGAAATCCTAGAGTGCTCAACAGACCGTGTACAGGAGTGAAGTGGACCGTAGTGTTGTATTGCCAGTTATAAACTTTCCATATGTGTTTCTCTATGATGTGGCATATGGTGGCCCAATAGAACAGGTCATGAACTCAGTTAACTATCTCTATCCTTCTCTTTTCCAATTTCATGATTAGAATCTGTATATTTTAATTAGAGATTGTTCCCTCACATAGTCATTGTTAAATATCGATTGTTTAGGAGAAGAGGCTTGAACATTTGATTAGTAATGTAAATACATGACTGTTTCAAATTTGTTGTATTTGTGATATATTATTTTATAATAAATCTTTGTTTTTTCTTAAATCCTTCCTATGCATGTTAATTGATACATGTCTGGAGTAGTCAGTGGCTGGATGGGGGCTTGACGAGGGGCTTGATTGTATGAAAGTTAGTAAGTTGTTATATTACATTACTCCTTAAGTAGGAAGTTCCACATGCCAACAGATAAATTATGTGTCAGTAGTATGTTACTTATAGTGGTATGTGAATGTGGAATTCGTGTTGGAAACAAATCCCAAATTTAACCATTGATAAGTGATTATGATTATTAAATGATAAAAGAATTTGTAGTAATAATCATAATAGAGGCAAACGTATTATAGTGGCCACAGTCATGTTCATATTCTAATGCTTCGTTCATACACTCAGAGTACAGTGAGGAGAAGTTTGATACAACAGTCCTGCACAACAACAAGGTCAATGTTAAAAAGGAGAGTACGTTGCCGGATGACGGAACTGGGAGTGTCAAGGCAAGTAACCAAGTACAGTAGGTCACGTGACATTGCAAAGTTTTAAATAAACACAGGCGCCTACACAGAAACACACACACACACTCACACACACACACACACACACACACACACACACACACACACACACACACACATGCACACACATACATTCATACATACACACACGTGTACAATTAGAACTTTCAAACTGCGATTCGTATTACACAAATGCACTGAAATGATCCAAGGAATGTTTAAAATGTGAGAAATATTATTTCAGATATGGAGGGTTGAGAACAACGACCTAGTTCTACAGTCAGAAGACAAATACGGGATTTTCTATTCTGGTGACTGCTACATCGTTCTTTACACGTATACAGTCGGTAACAGTAACGTGCTGCAGTACATCCTTTACTTCTGGCAGGTAACCACTGTAAAAATGGCATTCGCTACTTCTATAACTTAACTCTTGTAAAATGATTCTCTGCTTTTTACAGAGAACCATAGCATTATATACTTTTTTTTAATAACCTTTCGACATAGACTCTTTTCTTTTGAAAGATAACTATTGTACAATGACAATTTAGTACATAATTCTGACAGGTAATCATTGTAAACAGATATAATCTACTTCTGACATACCCATTGTAACACAACATAATCTACTTCTGATAGATAACCATTGTAAAAATGACATAATCAAGTTCTGACATATAGCTTATGTAAAATGACAAAAATACTTCTGACGGATAACATTGTAAAATGACATTGGTTTACTTCAGGCAATAACTACCCTGTAGGCACTAAAATATAATCCTACGCCTTGTTCAGGTTATTTTTGGCGGTGAGTTGTTTCGTTTTTGGAATTTTTTCAACAAAATCGTTGGACATTTTTCTATTCCATCTTATCATTTAAATTATAATTGTTTGTGAGTTAAGACATTTTGAACGAAGTTTGATACATGATATGATAAATAAAAATTTCAATGACAATGAACTATGTACTTCTCTTCACATGCAACTAGTCGAGAAATATTTAATATTGATAAAGCATACTTCATGGCGGCGACAATGATGCTAAAGATAATAGCGATGCTGTCGTAATGATAAATGATGATGGTGGTGGTGGTGGTGGTGGTGATCGTGGTGAATCCTCTGTAGGAGTTACACCGTTCTTTCGAGTTTGCAGTAATATCTGAAAACATAATGTTTGTAATCACTATGATGTCACACCTTAACATTTGCAAGAAACTGTCATTGTATATGTGATCGTTTGGTCTGTTGCTTTATTCATGCGTTATGACATTAATAGCAATATTGCCTGTTGTTGCTTTATTCATGCGTTATGACGCAATGCGTTAATAGCAATATTGCCTGTGGTTGCTTTATTCATGCATTATGTCATTAATAGCAATATTGTCTTTTGTTTTATTCATGCGTTATGACATTAATAGCAATATTGCCTGTTGTTGCTTTATTCATGCGTTATGTCATTAATAGCAATATTGTCTTTTGTTTTATTCATGCGTTATGACATTAATAGCAATATTGCCTGTTGTTGCTTTATTCATGCGTTATGTCATTAATAGCAATATTGTCTTTTGTTTTATTCATGCGTTATGTCATTAATAGCAATATTGCCTGTTGCTGCTCTCCTAGGGGGCGAAGAGCACGATAGATGAGCGTGCAGCGTCGGCTTTTTTCACTCAGAGAATAGACGACACCGACCTGCATGGAGCGGCTGTCCAGGTGAGAAAATGTACTTTGTTAGCTTACTGAGGCATAACTGAACTCAGGCATTAACCTAAAGACGCACATTTGTTTCCGCTAATGTTAAACTAGATTGCCCATTGCTTGCGTGAATAGATGAAATGATAAGTCTCGTTCAGTGCTCTCTATATAAGGATCTTTATTGTGGCTGTCAGTGCTACGTCACAAAAATTTGGCATTGTGCCATGTACGCATACTGAAGGTTGCCGATTAATTAATACTTTTAAACAAGATAATCAGTCTCAATAAAGCATCGGACGGGTTAAAGAGACATGGAGGGTGATGAGACGGATGGATGGCGGGAAAAGCGTAGGTGACTTTTGGAAAAATGAACTGCCGTTGTGAACGTGTACGTTGAGTCTGGAGATGGGATGGGGGATAGTTTAAGAAGATGTGGTTTATTGACCCATAGGCTTTTTTTTTTCGTTGTTGTATATACGTGTCGCATTATTTCTTTACGTATTATCTATTTTCAAAAATTCTCTTGTTACTGAATCACCCACATTTGGTGTTCATCTAAATGCTTGTAATTAGAATTGAACAGATTTAAAGAAGCATTGTTAACATGTAGTGGCACCTGTCTAAGAGTATGCTCGGAAAAAGTACTTGTCAACAATAACAGATTTAACTGGAAATTAAACTTTTAAAAATCAGAATTGACATGCAAAACAAATTTGAAGCCTAAAGTTTCGAATCATATTTTCTAAATGATTTTAGATTTTTAATTTTATCTTTTGTAATCGGATCGGGAGTTGGATATTTTGTGTTTGTTTCGTATTTTTACTTCCAGTCTTATTTTTTAAATTTTAATTTATTCTGTACTCTGAAAATATATGTATTTGTGTATGTATTAATTCGTTTTCTAGCTGAAACTCGAGATTGCAGTTAAAATATAAAAAAAAAATATCTCGTTGCGTCTATAATTACAGCATTCTTGATGAGCGTAAACAGCCTAATTTTACGCTTTGCCGGGCGTAAAACAGCCTAATTTTACGCTTTGCCAGGCGTAAATGAGATCCGTGCAAGAGAGGAAGATAGTAGTTAGGTTTCGTTGATTTTCTTGTCAGCACCGGACTGCCAATCCATTTTCCAAGAACAAAAATTAACTATTTGTACATGCAGCTGATATAAATGTAATACCACGGTACATTTAATTCTTAACTGTGAAAAACACTGGCGTCAAACTGGCACAGCCATATTGTTCGGATACATCGATATGGAAAGAAACAAATTTCTAAACTTTCCCGAACACCATAGCAGCGTAAAGATTTATAATTTTATAATGTATGCAGTAATTATCACAAGCATACATTATAGTCAGGAATCTCCATTTCGGCCCATTTGTTGTAGAGCGAATATATAATATATATTTCTAACTAAAATCAAGTTTGTTTATGGTTTCTGAGTTCATTCCCTTTAGTGTCTCTCTGCATGCGAATGTACTTGCCGTGTGCCTAGTTACTTATACGTGTCTTCGTCTATTTATAGGTTCGTGTCGTCCAAGGTCAAGAGCCAGAGCACTTCCTGCTGATCTTCAAGGGGAGGATGGTCATCCTTCTGGTACGATATTGGCACCAATATATTATTTGTGTGCATTGTCTGTGACTAATGAGAGAACTATTGTTTAGAAGAGTATAAGAACACTGTTTTGTTTATAGCTTTATTAATTGAGTCAAAAATGTTCAATAAAATATGTTAAAATAATGGCCGCTGCTTCATTTTGAATTGTAACTGTGTGCACTAAGCAACGAAGATACAAATGTCACGTTTGCTACAAAACAATTTGCCACGGTTGTATTATACAATTAATTTGTTACGTTGTATTGCACGAAAAAGTTGTCACCTTTGCATTACACAAGTAATTTGTCACGTTGTCTTATACAAGTAATTTGTCACGGTTGCATTATACAAGTAATTTGTCACGGTTGTCTTATACAAGTAATTTGTCACGTTTGCATTACACAAGTAATTTGTCACGTTTGCATTACACAAGTAATTTGTCACCGTTTGATTATACGTGCATTTTTGTCACGGTTTGATTATGCAAGTATTTTGTCACGATTTGATTATTCAAGTACTTTGTCACGGGTGCATTATATAAGTAATTTGTCACGGTTTGATTATGCAAGTATTTTTTTCACGGTTTGATTGTAGAAGTAAATTGTCACGGTTGCTTCCTAAAAGTAATTCTAGAAAAAAGATTATTTCCTAGGGTGGGGTGAACAACGTGGTCCAAGAAAGCGATGTCCGCATGTTCCAAGTTCGGGGCACTAAATCAGTCAACACAAAAGCAGTACAGGTAAGATAAGCATTACATCCAGTTAGCTTTACATCACTGTTTGTATCTTCATTAGGTGTAACTTACAAGGTTTCTTTACTTGATATAGGACTTCACAGCCTTCACTTCAGTATAGGTGAAATGGAAAGCTAATTTGGTTATTAATATTATTGTTAATTAATCACCCATAACTGATTACAAGTGATGAGAATCTTAATTTATGCTATTAATAATTCTCCAGCAGACACCAGTCGTCTCTCTCACCTGGCAGATATGCGAGCGCTGTAAACGTTTTCTCTCTTCCACAACATTAAAGACAAACACCTACCGTCACACAATTTTTTCGTACGCGGAAAACCTCTTACTAAAGGAGAATACAAACCTATTTTAGCAAGCTTCCATCCACCAACTTATTTCTCCCATATAAGGTTATCTATATGTGTAAGAAGGTCAATATATTTATTAAAACAACAATCAAATATAAAACATATGAATATAATCAAAGGAACGTTGACATTTACATCACAACAATGTCCAATTAATGCTGGACAATCATTCAATTTATCCTAGCATAGACATTAGCAGTCAATTAACATAAATACAATAATGAAATTCTTGGATACCATCACAGAAATGAGAGTAGAGTTCACAGAAATAATAAGTTACATAACCTGTTCAAAGATGGCACTGTCCCTGGCATGTTTTGCAGTCACACGGTTTGCAACACTTTCCGCCTTTCATATTTAGGTGAGGTCCCAGATGTCCCTTCTAGAGCCAAACTGTTCCAGAATCTTTGACTCAATCTACAAGCATGCCATAGAGAATCGTCAAGAATTTCACAAATGCTATCAAGCACATCAGAGGAATGTTCTTGATTTTCAGTGTGCATTTACTCAAAACACCATGAGGAACATTCAAAATAATTTTCTTGAATTCTCGAGACCAAATTCAAGCCACGATTTCCGCCATATTGGTACTTGAATGGAATTCACAGGAATCAACTTACAGCAACACGTTTTACTGGTAAGTTGACAACAATGTTGGACTCACACACCCAACATAAGTTAGTCGAGCACAGTAGCCACCATAGTACGACATGACAAAAGTAAAACAAAAAGGCTTGCTCTGCTCTACAAAACGTCAAATTAAGACAGCACTAAATTTCAGGCATATTTCATCTCTAAACTCCTTTCTCTCTTACAATCATTTTCAACTTACAAATCCTGCAACAATTTTGTTAGCCCGATACACACACAGTATAAGAAATATAGCATGGATCAGAATTCGCAAGTATGATGTACAACATGGTCAAATTAGTGAACATAGATTCAATTACATAAGCATTCTCACATTCAAATCATAGCTAAATAGCAAACATGTACAAAATACTCTAAGTCCATTCTTTCTGTATCAGTCAGTTAACTTACCATACACCAATGATTGCCTTTATGATCAGACTTGAGTTATGTTCAAATTCAAATGATTAGAATAGGGTATTTCTTCAACAAAGAAACTTCAAGTCAATCCCTATTGGATAAGTTTGTTATGAATAAGTGTAAGACTGTTAGAAAAAACTACTCATCCAATTGGAATTGGTTTTGGATTGCATCAGTAATTTCTAGCCTCTCCTCAACTGAGTTGTTTAATTCCAACTTTGACACTTAAAGATATCAGCATAAGCAGTGTCCAAGGTCGGGTCATTTTGACATTTAACAATTTATATAACAATTAAATTTTAAAATAGGAATAGGCAAATTTATTCCACAACATAGATAGATAGATAGATAGATAGATAGATAGATAGATAGATAGATAGATAGATAGATAGATAGATAGATAGATAGATAGATAGATAGATAGATAGATAGATAGATAGATAGATAGATAGATAGATAGATAGATAGATAGATAGATAGATAGATAGAGGGTTTTTAGTCATTCTCTATGCACTTACAAATAATTACGTTGTTTTGGTTTCAAGGTGATTCCTAGAGCAGCCTCGCTGAACTCCAACGATGTGTTCATTATCGAGAGACTGGACGACTTGTTTCTATGGAATGGACGAGTGAGTGTTCTTTCCGCTCTTCGGAATGACGTAGGATAAGGCCTTGATCTATACTAACAGAACAGTCCATAGATCTACACTTACCGGAATATTCGTAGATCTTATGTACTAACATGGATCTGTATTAACAGGACAAGACATAGATGTGCTCTAACAGAGACAAGACATAGATGTGCTCTAACAGAGACAAGACATAGATGTGCTCTAACAGAGACAAGACATAGATGTGCTCTAATAGAGACAAGACATAGATGTGCCCTAACAGAGACAAGACATAGATGTGCCCTAACAGAGACAAGACATAGATGTGCCCTAACAGAGACAAGACATAGATGTGCCCTAACAGAGACAAGACATAGATGTGCCCTAACGATCATAATTTGTTTTTTTAAAATAAATATATGAATGATACTTCGATACTCATGTGCTCGAGTTTCCTCCCTTTACACTAAGCAACTTAAAGGCAGTGCTCTCTTCCGCCGCTCAAAAACAAATGGTCGGAACTGATTTTTTTTAAGTGTGCGTGCGTGTATGTATCTCTGGAGATGTGTGTGCGTGTGTAGGATAGAAAGAATGGTGGGTTGGAGGATACGAGTTTGAACGTTCAAAAATACTGATTGTTTCTTGTGTTTCTAATGTCATAGGGGGCGAGTTCGGAGGAGAAAGCTGTAGCTAGGAACGTCCTGCGTTATATTTGTCCACAGAGGTAACAGACTAGTACATTGTAGTTTTACAGAGGTGACAGTGTAATATAGCGTAGCTTTACAGAGGAAGCAGACTACTATACCGTAGCTTTACAGAAGTAACAGACTAGAACGATGTAGTTTTGCAGAGGTTACATTGTAATATAGCGTAGCTTTACAGAGGAAACAGACTAATATACTGTAGCTTTACAGAAGTATCAGTAACAAACTAGCACAATGTAGTTTTGCAGAGATAACAGAATAGTGTACTAATTTTTCTACACAGTGTATTATTGTTAATAATAGGATAGTGAACTATCTAGAGGTAGCAGAATAGTACACAGAAGTTTTACAGAGGTAATAGACTAGTGTATTTATTTCACTAGAGATAGCCGAGTAGTACACTGTAGCTATACAAAGGTAACTGAATAGTGTATTTATATTTCTAGTGGTAGAAAAAATATTACATTGTAGTTTTACAAAGATAAAAGAGTAGTGTATTTATTTTTTTAGGGGTACAGAATAGTATACTATTCTACTATAGTTTTACAGATTTAACGGAAGAGTGTATTTATTTTTCTAACGGTGGCAGAATACAATATAGTTTTACAGATATAACAGATTAATGTATTTATATTTCTAGATGTAACAGATACATGGAATTGTTTTTCTAATTGTTACAGATTATTGTATTTATTTTTCTAGTTGCTACAAATTAATGCATTTATTTTCCTAGATGTTACAAATTAATGTATTTATTTTTCTAATTGCTACAAATCAATGTATTTATTTTTCTAGATGCTACAGATTTATTTATTTATTTTTATAAATGTTACAGATTAATGTATTTATTTTTCTTGCGGTAAAAGGACAGTATCTTTTAGTTTTACAGAAATCGTTGCACAGCACGCTTTCACTTTTATAAAGTGACATAGGAATACATTTATTTGTAGAGGACTAAGAACAGCACGTTTTCACTTTTATATAGTGACATAGGAATACATTTATTTGTAGAGGACTAAGAACAGAACGCTTTCATTTTATATAGGCAACAGAGGAATACATTTATTTCTAGAGGACTAAGAACAGCACATTTTATTTTAATTGCTTAAATTTCGTGAGTCTTTCATTTATATTATCCTAGTTTTTCTGCGTGAAAGGTCAGTTTGTATTTTTCTTATTTTCTTATTTCATTTTTTTTGTGTGTTGGACAAACAATAATAGAGTTTCGTGAAAGTGGTTCTAATGGTATATTGCAAGAGAACTCCTATGATGTGGTCTAAAGTCTAAGTGCTAATGTGAACTCAGATAGTCTAAGTATTAATCTGAACTATGATGGGGTCTAAACTCTAAGTTTCACATAAATATGTTGATATAGCGTATGTTGTGTTTTTTCTGCAAAATTCGTACCATGAATTACATCATGTTTTCTGCAGAAAATATACTGTGATTCAGTTTCTTGGCTGCATCGAGTACAATAATTAAATGTTTAAATGTTTATTTGAGCTGCAATGAGTACCATAATTAAATGTTTAAATGTTTACTTGGCTGCAACGAGGACCATAATTACATGTTTAAATGTTTACTTGCAGAAAAGAGACAGAAGTTGTTGAAATAGACGAAGGCCTCGAGCCGCCAGAATTTTGGAACATCCTGGGGGGTCCGGAAGCCTATGCAAGTGGTGCGAGTTTGGAGGTCAGTTGTTAGACAATTTCGGATGGAGAGAGAGAGGAAAGGTGGGAAGGGGAAGGGAGAATTTAAAGAAAGGAGGAAAAGCAAGGAAATGAGCACATTAATGTGTTTATGTTTTAATGATGGCCGAAACATTAACCACTGACGGTTATACACTCTGACTAGTTTCACTGTACACTTGTAAAATGAACTGATAATTTACTGCTAGTAAAAGAATTACATTTAACATTTCAAAATCCTTCTCATTTAAGTAAATCAAAAGACATAATTCCTTAAAATCCATTCACAGAACATTAGTAAATTTAAAATATTTGGAATTCGATTATTCATTTTCTATTGAAACTTTCGTAGCCGGCTATAGCTAATAACTGAACGTGTTCTTGTCTTTCAATGCCTGAACCTAGTCAGCCGAATCCGACATGCCCCCTCGCTTGTTCCAGTGCTCGAATGCCTCAGGACGTTTCCGGGTTGAAGAAATTGTTGATTTCAGTCAAGAGGTAGGATGTGGCATCTATTTACGTCAGGATATAGTCTAGTCCTTAAACGAAATTAATTAATTATTTTAAATGTATTTTTTAGCTCAGTGTGTGCTGTGCTTGAAATGTCTGATCTGATTTGGATGAAGCAAGACTGTAAGCTACTCTCTCGTATTCAACACTGCATCTATTTTCATTGCTTTCAGGATCTTTGTGAAGACGATGTAATGATTCTGGACACATTCAATGAGGTATGTGTGTTTGAAAAATTAATTTTTAATAAACTGGAAGGCACGATAGCTACATGAGAGATTAAAGTAAGTCAAGGTCATAGATGAGAAAACCGTAAAGAAAATATTATCACTTGCTCTGTGCCAAATTACTATTTGTAAATACTCATAAAATACATCAGCAGCGAAAGACATGGCACTCGGTGGTTGTGGCACGTTCGCTTTAACCCGTGTCACGTGACTTCCAGACCTTAACTGGTGGCATTGCACATTACTGCAGACGTTGATGTTCTGAAAGTTGCTTACAAGTTTATTTATGTTAAATCATTTAGAGATAATTTCCTGCTATCATCTCTGTAAATAAATTAGCAACTGAAATGTTTAAATATGCACACACTCATAATTATTTTCACCAGCATCTTCATCATCGTTATTATTCTTGTTATTTATGCTTCGTTATGATGTGTGTTGGTGAGATGATGTCATTATTTTTATTGTTCTTATCTGATTATTCTTGTCTGTTGTTGTTGCTGTTGTTTGTTGTTGCTTGTCTGCAGCTGTTTCATATATGTTGCTCTTGTTGTTTCTTGTCTGCTGATGAAAATTTTTTATTGTTGTTGTTCCTTGTGCGTTGCTGTTGATTTTGTTCCTTGTCTGTTGTTTTTTTCCTGTTGCTGATGATTGTTGTTTGTTGTTCGTTATCTGCTGTTTCTTGCTTTTTGTTTAATGTTTGTCTGTCGTTCTTTGTTGTGTTTATTATGATTTTATCATGATGCTTTTTAATCGTATAAACAATGATTGTTATTATTATAATCATCTTCACTACCTTGACCACATCATCACTATAATAATAATGGTAGTATTAATGTTGGTGTTGTTCTGTTTTGATGGGTTTTTAAATGTTGTAATTAATTTTACTCCTTTAAAAATCGCATTAAGAATGGAGTGCCGTGTTATTTTTCAGATTTTTGTGTGGGTCGGAGTGGGAGCCAATGAAATAGAAAAAAAAGAAGCCCTGAACACAGCAATCGTAAGCAGCCATTATCTGAGTTCTCACTGGACAAAACTCAATAAGTTTTTACTTTCATGTGTTAATTTTTCATTTTAATTTTAGTTGACTGAATGCCGTTAAGAAGAGTATTCATCAGTGAACAACAGAATAAGCATAAAGTTGAACAAGAAATACAACGACGAAGGAAATATCGCTGTTTTCTTTGGAACGCAAAAAAACTAAAGGGAGGAGAGATATCAGTGGTGTGGGTCGTAATTTCCAAAGGTTAGGAGAAGGGTTTTTGCTGGAGTATTTTTTTGTCAATAATCACTTGAAGACCCATCTGAGGATCACATATAAACGTAAAGCTCTCACTGTATGCTTCCTGTGACACGTAAAGGGGTAAACTCATACACTGTGCAATAAATCATTATATTAAACAACATAATATTTATTCTCAAAGTCAATAAACAGAGAAGTCGTTACATTTTTAAATATTAAATCAAAATTCGGAATTTTCCGTGATTTTCAAGAAGAGGAGAGAGTTGATTTCGCAGATTTTATTTTTAAATCATCAAACACACCCCACCACCCACCACCACCGTGCACACACCCACACACACATCCCTAAAACATAAACAAATTCTAATGTTTACAAACTTGCTCAGGTTCAAATGTTCGATGTAGTTTCTACTACAATTCCCTGAAGTGCAACGCCCTGAACCACATACTCAAAATTGTGATTGGTGTTCATGGAGGCAAATTTATTGTATATTCAAATGTCCTTTCATCTTAACTTACTTATTTAAAAGTTGTGTTTTGATTCGCAGAAACTGCAAAGAGCGATACATTTAGCAAATGGTAAGCTCAGGCATGAACGATAACTCTGACAAATGGTAAGTCCAGGCATGAATGATAACTGGTAAGCCCAGGGGTGTACGACAACCCTGACAAGTAATAAGCCCAGGGGTGTACGACAACCCTGACAAGTAATAAGCCCAGGGGTGTACGACAACCCTGACAAGTAATAAGCCCAGGGGTGTACGACAACCCTGACAAGTAATAAGCCCAGGCGTGAACGATAACTCTGATAAATAATAATTTCAAGCATGAACGATAACTCTGACAACTAATAAGCCCAGGCGTGAATGATAATTCTGACAACTGTAAAGTCCAAGTGTGGATAACATCTCTGACACCTGGTAAGCCCAGGTGTAAATATTAATTTTGACGAATGGTAAGCTTAGGGGCATAGAGTGTCATTCGTCGGCGCACATTTTCCTGACACTCGTGCCATCATGCAGAACGTCACTTCCGAAAGATTGACAGTCTTAAAAGCTGTCTTGCGCAAATGTTAGCTGGTTCACCCTTACAAATAGTGCTAAATAGAGTAATATCATTTTTGCATGAAGTACTGCAATTTTTTAACTGTCGACAAGAGAAAGAGAAGACCTCCGAACCGATATGTGCATGAAGCTGTGAGAATTGAGCACTATTTATTAAATTTGCGAGATTTTCCTCATATAGTTTGAGCTGGGTTTTCCATAACCGAGCTTTATGTTGGCATAAATTGTCTCAATGACGTTAAGATTCTCTGGGTTTTCTAATCAGTAATAATCCTGTACTCTTCCTTGCTAAGGCGATACATGGTTTCTTCTCAAATTGATTCAATTTTGCTTCGTGTGCGATTGGTTTTGTACACTGCAACCGAAATGATTTTTGCTTGTCAGCACCTTTAAAGGTTTGCGATCGATCAATGCCAGTTTAATCGGCAGTCTGTACCTTTACGAAAACTCAACACACTGCTGTTATTTTTTCTGTCTTTCTTCTTGATGAATAGAATTGGCGGCTCTCTACAAAGTATGTTGTTATTTTCAGTAAAATAGCGGAATGAGTTGGACATATAATATAACTTGAAGAGTAAGTACCTCAGTGACGCAACTGAAATAGAGCTCATTTTAAACGCGCCGACGTTACGTCAGGCAACAAGACAAGTTTGTTTGAAGAGCATAAACAATTGCTGCTTATACTGAACCATTTCAGGAGAAACAATAAGAGAAAAAAGAGCAAAGTCTTAAGACGTTTTATATCAATGTATATGTCTTTATACATAGAGAGTTTGCTTATTAGTCAATTTATACTAGAGACGTATGTTATCCAACAAACTTTTATACACAAACACACATATATACATACACACATATGCATATATATACATACAAACATACATGCACATACATACATATTTACAAACTTACTCATGCACACATATTCACACATACACACATATACATATACACACATAAACATACACACTCACAAACTCACTCTCTCTCTCTCACACACAGACACACACATGCACGCACGCATGTCATTGATGTAGATATAGTACAGCGAAAAATTAGCGTAGTGAATTTAAGTTTTTGGTACCTGAAGTCTCAGTTCTATTACCCTGAGCACTTCTTTGCAGCACCCTGTTACCCTGACACCCTTATTCCCTCGCCATGTCTCATGTTAGCTCACCTCTTATCCTCTTGCAACAAACTGCTGTTCAGAAAAATATTTCTCCATATTTAATTAAAATATGCCATGTGTGGATCCAAGGTGTCTTTGCGAGTTATTCATTGAAACATTCCAGTAAATTCTTACTGCATTGCGCATCAGTAAGAAAATGACACCCGTGAATGTGTGAGCGCGCGTACGTATCCCCCCCTCCCCAAATACAAATATGTGCTTAGATAGATAGATAGATAGAGAGGTAGGTAGGTAGGTAAGCAGGTAGGTAGGTAAGTAGGTAGATAGATAGATAGATAGATAACTAGAATGCGTTAACAAATGTGTGTTTGTGAGAGAGTGTAGGTGGGTATATTTGTTTAAACATGCGTGTGTGAGTGCATCTTTACAGATGTGTAGGCATACGTTTGCGTGCGTGCAAGTGTGTATTTGTAAATGCATGTGTGTGTGTGTGTGTGTGTGTGTGTGTGTGTGTGTGTGTGTGTGTGTGTGTGTGTGTGTGTGTGTGTGTATACGTGGAAAGTGTGGGAACGACGAGTGCCCTAATACAGCCTGGTTGTGAAATTGTTCCATGCAACAACAGTAGCAGTTTCCAAGACCGCCTGCAATTACAACGGGTTCTGCCCATCTATTTGTAGGAGTACATACGCACTGATCCAGCTGGGCGGAGTGAGCAGAGTACGCTGATTCTGCAAGTGAAGCAAGGATTTGAGCCCACGTCCTTCACGGGACACTTCCATGGTTGGGATACAGAGAAGTGGAGTGTATGTAAAATGTCATCGTCATAATTAAGCAATATTGCGTTTGGTTATGTTTGATTGATAGGCGCGAGATTTCAGCAAGAAATCATGTTCGGTTAATGATTCCATTCATTGAATATATCTAAAATGAAAGAATCAGTTTGACTGAGATGTATGCGCGGACCAAATCTATGGGTATGGGTGGGTTGGTGTGATGTTTCTAAGACTAGTTTTCTTAACTGTTTTAAAAGAGTATATTCGTACATTGCATTCATGTGTAATTATATTTAAGTTAGTATATTTTTATTGTCTTAAGCAATGTTCTTTGTTTATGTAGGTTCTTGAGATCATACACATACATTCTTTGTTTATGTATGTTTTTGTGATCATACACATAAATTCTTTGTTTATGTATGTTCTTGTGATCAGACACATATTTTTTTTCCATTAGCATGGGAAAACGTATGAAGACCTCTTAAAAGAACTGGGTCAAGAAAATGTCAGTGCGACCTCTGTGAAAGAGGTATGTCCGATAAGTACAATTAATGAAAGTATTTCTATCTTTTGCCAGATCATCAATGTTTGGAATGTTCTTTTAATCTAAAATATAATTATCAGAATTCTTACTTTCAGTTTAGTGCCACTGTCTTATAGTAGAAAGAGATTCCTGTGAACAGTCATAGGTGGAATTGCAGCACACTAAATATTTCTTTATAAAAATACCTAAAGAAAACCGACAATATAACCCCAGCACGTTGATTATGTTTTTTTTAATTATAAAAAATAAAATAACTGTTGAGAAAATCATACGTTCTAATTCAAAGTAACATATTTGATGTGTTGGGTTCAATATATTCTTTGAATTAGTGATTTTCCACAACAGGCGACTAACTGCAGCAACAGCAACAAAAACTGCCATTTTTGCACAAACAACCCATCATTATTGAAGATGCATTTTTATTTGCATTTATTTTAATAATTTTCAGGTGTGGAGGCTTTAGAAAAAAAAGAAATAAGTTCTAGTTATTTTGTGCCGATGACGTTGTAACAACAATATGTGCTGCAAACTTCAAGAGTCTTGAGTCTGAATTGTGTGACACTCTCTTTCGAGTGTGCATTATCATTTCATTAGTTGATACTTCCATTTTTCAAATGGTTTTAATTTGATTGCTTTGTTTTATTTTGCTGTGTTATTGATTTTTCTACTATTCTTGGAAGTATTTCTTTATTTTATTCTGTTTTTTGTTTTGATTTATTTATTGTGCTTTGTTTCGTCTTGTGTGTAATTTTTAATATTACTGAAAGTATTCGGTTCATTTATTTTGATGTTAGAATAAAGAGCCAGGTTTTCCACTACGTTATATTTTCTGTTTCAGGAATTAGCGAGCTACAGCAAAAAACACCCATATGCAGACTTGGTGAAGAGCATCCCTCCTAAGGGTGTGGATCCCATGTGTAAAGAAGTGGGTTTCCAATTTGTCCCTTGTATTAAAATCGCACATAATTAAAATTATTAAATTAACATTTTTATTATATATATTAATAGATAGATAGATAGACAGACAGATAGATCGATAGATAGCTAGATATGTAGGTGGATAGATAGATAGATAGATAGATAGATAGATAGATAGATAGATAGATAGATAGATAGATAGATAGATAGATAGATAGATAGATAGATAGATAGATAGATAGATAGATAGATTTCTCAACAACTTTACCTGCGCCAATTCTACATGGCCTAATTGTGTTGTGAGGCCACCTCATTTTGAATTGGTACTTTTCGGGCACCTGAGTGAATTTTAACCATTGAACTCTTTTCATTAACAGATTTGAGTTTGTAACTGTTTCATTATCATATATAAGTTTGTAACTGTTTCATTGGCAAATGAGTTTGTAACTTATTTCCTTAACATATGTGAGTTCATAACTGTTTTCAAAACCAGATATTCAATATATATATAATTACTTTCACTACTAGAAATACCTGTCTGTAACGTGTTCTCAGTGACACGTGATTCTTAACTGTTTTCTATATCACATATACCTGTCTGTAACTGTTTTCTATATCAGATATACCTGTCTGTAAGGGTTTTCACATTAGGTATATCTGTCTGTAACTATTTGCACTCCCAGATGTACTTGTGTATATGTATTTTCACCACTATAAATACCTGTCTGTAAGTGTTTGTAACTGTTTTCACTACTAGATGTGCCTGTCTGTAACTGTTTTCTCTTCTAGATGTGCCTGTCTGTAACTGTTTTCACTACTAGATGTACCTGTCTGTAACTGTTTTCACTACTAGATGTACCTGTCTGTAACTGATTTCTACACTAGTTATATCTGTCTGTAAGCGTTTTCACTAATATATGTGAATTTGTAACTATTGAAACTTTTAGATGTACCTTTCTGTAACTGTTTTCACTACTAGATGTACCTGTCTGACGAAGAATTCCTGCAAGTATTCGGCATTACGCGCGATGAGTACTTGGCCTTGAAAGACTGGAAGCGGATCAACCTCAAGAAGAAAGCAAATCTCTTTTGAGTTCCATGCGACATGTTCCTAGAATAAGTGGGGT
Source organism: Sinotaia quadrata (assembly GCA_028829895.1). Classification (NCBI taxonomy): domain Eukaryota; kingdom Metazoa; phylum Mollusca; class Gastropoda; order Architaenioglossa; family Viviparidae; genus Sinotaia; species Sinotaia quadrata. Next base: position 12,900,463 of record CM054182.1, read on the forward strand.
ACATACATTTGTTACAGAATAACGGTGCTATGAATCTGGAAGCCGATGAAACGAAATGAAAGCAATGTGAACATACACAGCAATCGATCTGTCGACCTGAATAGTGATGCAATAACTATAGTTTTCATAACGATAACACTTCAAGCAATACGAATCTCCGAAAATGGAGTAATATTGTTAACATGACTGCAGATTTTATCATGTTTGTAATTAATGTATGTCAGTTTTCTTTAACCCTTTCCTATAATTTTTCTGTTAAAAAATAATAGTAAAGAAAATGAATGAAAAAAGTGAACAAGAATTATTATTTTAATACAAATATATATTAAACAATAATTAATCGTGCGATAACGTATAAGTTATTGTATTAGAGTATAGTTTGTTTTTTTTATATTGCTACTCTTCAGGCAAAGATTTATTTGAGTTGATAAACAATGATTGTTCTATGATGATGTTTTTTTTAAAAATCCACTCTATCATTTTAAAGAATTCTCATAAAGTTAACTTCATTTCAGTGTTTCGTGATGTCCTTATAATTTAATATTTTTTTAATTATCTCGCATATCTCAGCGTTTGCTTGTTGGCCTTTAAGGTACTTTACTGTATTATTTATTATTATTTGCCCTTTCAGACATTCTATTATGGATTGATTAAATTCTTAAACATTCCATCTAGTTTTTATGTTAAATAATTATTTTACAAACATTCCATCTAGTTTTTATGTTAAATAATTATTTTACAAACATTCCATCTAGTTTTTATGTTAAATAATTATTTTACAAACATTCCATCTAGTTTTTATGTTAAATAATTATTTTACAAACATTCCATCTAGTTTTTATGTTAAATAATTATTTTACAAACATTCCACATTGTTTTAATATCATCGCTAGCGTATTCTCTCGTCCTCACTTTATTTGTTTTAAAATTAACATAAGATCTTGTATTAAAACCATCATTCTCCCCACCCCACCTCCACCCCACCTTTCTCTTACCAGAAAGATTTTTGTAATGATCTCCCCTTACTTTATCGACCAGTAACACTTTGCTGATGTTCTTTATTTTTAAAAAGTCCCATGTGAATATAGTGCTGTAGCATTTTTCTTTAACATACTATTGATTTTAAACGTTATTTCTCCTTCACTCTTGCTCCTAGTCATCTTCACTGTTTAATCAAAATTAGTGCTAATTTTTCTAGATAGTTCTGAATGAATGTGATGGACCATAAAAAAATGCTCCAAAAGTTATATATTTTTTTACACTTAGAAGATCATAATGGTGTGGAAAATATGAATTCTTGTTTACGACAATTGAATGTTTTAAGCACTAACTCTTGCTCACCACTTTCAATGCACAGTTTATTTTGAGAATTTAATCAAATTGCGGTTGGGTTAATTTGTATTAATTTGTTTATTGTGTTTTTTCTTTATACCGCTTAAATTTATATTTTTGTACACGCAAATTCTAATTAAATAGCATATTTTGTGAATGAACCGATTTTCTTTTTGTGTGTTTATTTCCTGAAACGACAGAAAGAGAATCAAGAAAGAATGAACATTAAAAGGGGAGATACTCTGTTGTTATAAGATCTTACAGCAGAATAAAGATTATTTCCCTTTAAACGATAGGCAGACAACATTCTCTCTTTCAAACAGATTTGATTCCTAGGAAATCTACATCTACATCTAGTGCTTGCTTATTAAATATAACTCGCACTAACAACAGAAATGTCCTAGACAGTAATGGTTAGATTCGAACTTAGTAAAAACTATCATAGCAAGTGATAGGAATTGGGTAACAAAATCGTATCATAGGAATTGATAGGAATTGGGTACAAAATTGTGTCATAGGAATTGGGTAAAAAAATCGTATCATAGGAATTGGGTACAAAATCTATCTTAACAAGTGGTAGGAATTGGGTACAAAATCGTATCATAGCGAGTGATAGGAATTGGGTACAGAACAATGCACGGGGAAATTGTCAACTTGGAGACTTATAAAATTGGACTTTCTTTTCTTTTTAAATACAAATTATTAGTATACTTAATCAGATTGTAATAAGCATTTTTTCTTTTCTTAAACAAATATTATTTTTTTTACCAGTAGTTGAAATCTAATCAATCGCGAGTTTCAAGCTATACATATATATATCAACCAATCTTTTACCCCTTGGACAAAAATAAAAGAAATTATTAGTATGATAATTATTTATGTTGACCTTGACTAAAGAATGTTTTCAATAAAAGGCGGCTTTCGCTTGTGACATAAATTAATATCAGAATGTATTGTGCACTATATTTTCTTTTGTTAGATTTAAAATACAAATATTAAATTCTATTATGAGCATACCAAGTCTGTTTATATTTATGTACGGTTGTATGGTAAATGTTTGTGTTAGTGTATGCATATATGACTGTAACAGATAAAGCATATAAGAAACGACTGTGACAGCTAAATAAATATACCTACCTTATTTTGTGACCATAACAGTAAATGCATTTACCTGTCTATTTTGAATCTGTAACACACACACACACACACACACAAATGCATATATATATATAACCTTTTTTTTAACTTTATAAGGTAAATCCTTAAATACTATAAAAATTATGTCCACATTTTCAGCAGATCAGCAAATAAACTTTCTTCACTGTGGAAACATCTGCTTGTTATGAAGCTAATTTAGTGAGAAGAAAATCTAGAAAACTATATTTTAAAAATAATATTAAATTACTACACACAGAATTTAGACTTAACTGTCAAACGTCCAGCCCTCAAGAGTCTTTCCTCAGTTATTTAAATTTCAGATCTAATCCTTAAAATATGAAGTTTTCCTTCATTTACTTAAATTTCAGATCCAGTCTTTAAAATATGAAGGTTTTCTTCATTTACTTAAATTTCAGATCCAGTCTTTAAAATATGAAGTCCAGTGACATAGTGTGTCTAGTATCAGATATTTTATTCATAAACAACATTTTCTCAGCATCATTACAAACACTTTTGTCCCAGAGCACTGTTTTCCAAATTTCAGATCTCATCAAGATCCAATGAGTTTCAGTGACACCTGATAGTTTGATAAAAGTAAGACTAAGTATTAATTTAATCAATAAATATTTTTGCATTTGACGACCATGACATCATGAATAAATGCCAGCCAGAAATCAGTTTGTCATTGTGGAGCTTGAAATCAACTTTTTTAAATATATGCCTGTTTGAGTCTCTGATAGCCATAGGGTTCCTGGTTTGATGGCTTGTGTTAATACAATAGTTGTGGAATGATTCAGCAAGTGGTATCAGTTACCTAAAATTCTCTATTTTCTTTCTTTAGACTGTTTATCCTGTCATCTTTGCTACATGTGAATTATTGAATGCGACTGGGGGCGTGCCGTCTGCTTCTATATCGATGCTCAGTGCAAATCAATAAACATGTCAATAGTTTTGATAAACTGAGACATAATTTAAACTGTCTTTCAGTTTTTTGTGAAATAAAGGACTGTTCTGGAAAGACTGCCATTTTTTTCTTTAATTATTTTTAAGTTTTAAAATTTGTACTAAGGTTCTAAACGTTTTACAAATGTTGCACCCTTTACATCACGGAAAGATTAAATTGTCATCTTTTGAACGAAATAGCTTTTATCTTAACAAGAACATAATCAATAATATCTCAACTAAATCTGTCATGTTCCGTGTAGATTTCGTACCTTGAATTTCAACGAATATTAAAGTAAAGAATGTGTCTGGTTTCTTTGTCATTAGCCAAAATATGTAAGGAAATGTCTAATATTTCATTGAACCTTTTATATAACTTTTAGTATTATTGTCCTGTTAAAGATTTTATAAGCGGGAAATGTTTATTTTTTGTCTTACAGCATTATGCAAACAAGTGACGTCTTTTATCGGTGTACGAAAGTTTAGATTAGTGATCTAACAGTGTATTAGAGTGATTTCCCTTGACTCTTTTCACAATGACTTTGACCAGTTGACGTACAATAGTTTGTCTTGTAAGTATTAACTTTAATATAAAATACATGGTAAATAATGATGCATTCTGGTAAATTCTATAAGGTAATAGTACTGAACATTTCGTTATAAAAGCCATATGTGATTCACGCCCGTTATCGGTAAAAATTTTCTCAGACATATTCATTTACGCCTGACGCTGAGTAACAGGGATGTTTGTTTTGTTGTTTTATATCTCTTTTGAAATTAGAGAGCAAAACTTTGAAACCCAGAGAAGACTTTTCAAGAAATTGCATCACTATAAACTTTGGGGAGTGACTGATTCAGCTAAATTTAACCGTTAAGATTTATCCAGGTTAGATAGGCTTCCTGAAAAATAAATCTTTGTGATTATCACTAGATTCTTTGAATCAGTTCTTTAATCAGTTAATTTAATGTCTTTATTTTTAAGTAGTTTAAGCTCAAGCTGGAAAGTGTATGTCGTGTGTGTATGTGTGTGTGTGTGTGTGTGTGTGGTGTGTGTGTGTGAACCACCCAAACAACATACATTCTACGTGTAAGTATATTTTAACGTTGTTTAATTTTAGCATGTTTATTTTTCTTTATGTGCTTTCTTAATTGTGTTTTCTTTACTATTATTTCCCACTTAATATATTTCGATACACACCAATTAGCAATATAATTATTATAATTAAAAATAAATTAAGTCAGATTCCTCAAATAGCATTTCTTGTAAAGAAGGGTAAGTTTAATTGTATCATGAAAAAAAGCAGCTTATTAAACTTTGTCTTAGACAAAAGTGTTATTCAGACTTTGTAAATCGATTAAGAACAATAATTTTGTCATGTTTATTTACAAAACATTGTAAGGTTGTTTTCAAAAAAATATTCTCCCTTTCCATAATCCTATTGAATTATCATCTTTTAGCAGTATGACTCTTGAGAGAGAGAGAGAGAGAGGGAGATGAAAGAATAAGTGAAAGAAATGGGAGAGTTAATGAAAAGAGTGAAATTTAGGTGAGCAGAGAGAGAGAGAGAGATTTCAAGCATTTTCGATTAAATCATTTTGTTTTAATTAATAAAGCTCTCTCCTAGAATCAGTTTAGACTAAAAAGAAAAGCGACAAATTGGAATTTTGAACTAAAACTAGTCCGTTGCAAGCACAAGTGATATCTCACCTCCAATCGGTCTTTCCGTTTTCTTGATTTTATCTCAGTATTCTTAAAATAGCTTTCAATAAATTAAGCAAGAAAACAGTCTAAAAAAGAAACTCTTATTCTAATCAAAGTGTTTGGCAAGTAAAGTATTTTTAATAACTTTGTGATGTATTACAAAATCTAAGTGTGAATCATACAGAATAATTATTGTCTTCCCTATTTAGTGAGGTGTAGTGTAGTGTAGAGCTAGGAAGTCCATAGGTCTTGGACTCTGGACTTGTTAACAGATAGTCACCCGAACATGAGTTTCTTAATGTGACTCTTGTAATGCCCACATCTACCTTTGCACCCAAGCGTTGTAAATTCCCACACCCAGTATGCAAAATGCCTATAGTACAAAGTTCCACGCTTAAGAATCGTTTAAAAAGGTTCATCATCATCATCATCATAATCATCTCAAGTAGTAAGAGTAGTATAACATACTTAAATTTAGTTTAATAATAATAAAATAAATTTTATTAAATGCATATTTAATAGAATTTCAAATTTAATTTATTTTTCTTTGAGCTCTTTATATTTATGATGAACTATTTTTTTTAAATATGAAGTTTCTCAAGTAGATTTCAGATTCAATACTTCTAATTTTGCATAGTTGTTGCTGTTATTTTTGTTGTGTGTGTTTGTGTTGTTCTTTATTGATGTTGAATAGAATATTAAGATTATTTCTTGTTAACAAGATAGGTTTACTTTTGTCTTAATTCATAGTTTGGTCATTAAAGCCTGACACTTATTGTGGAGGATCTTACATTGATGTGTTCATGAAAGAAACTGAAATCTCATGTCGTACTTTGATGGATGGAAGCGATAAGGTAAGCATCTACGAACGAAAATACCAGTTGTAGGCGCCAGTCTTTTTCTCCTTTGTGTGTGTGTGTGTGGGGGGGAGAATGCAAGCAATAAAAAGCGACAAAATTTCTTTTCACAAACCTTTATGTTATTGGTGTTTCTCCTTCCTTCGATACAAGTGACTTGCAGGACCTCTCTGTTATGCATATTTCTTTTGATTTGGGTATAATTTTCAAGAATTACTCTGTTATATCTGGGATAAAGTCAAACGCGAAATAGACAGGACACAAGAACACGAGTCAGATGTAACTTAGACTGACGGCTGTAATCATGAAGAGATAACTCCAACTAGTTTATGTGTAACTTAGAGCGGGGATCTTCACAAGATGGTGCTGCTCCCATAAGATACATGTTTAGTTACACTACATGCATGTATTTTCTTTCGCTATATTAAATAGAACTTTGTATCAGACTAAGTGAATACTGAGTTGTTAGAAGAGAGGGATGTCTCCCAAAATTAATATAAAATATATTAATTTATTTTTTTTAAAGAAGAAGAAGAATTAAATAAATTAACTATAAGAAAAAAATAACAATCCCAACATCAAATGACGGTCGCAGTGCTTTTTATTTAGAGATCTTATTGTGAAAAATCTTGACTTTGTACTTTTAATCACAGAGTGGTTGATGTGTTTTACAGTTCTTTTTTTCATTGGGATCATCAGGACAGGAAGGCGGAAATTTGATACAGTACAGCGTGATATATTTATAAGTTATCGCAGAATACTCTATAATAGTGAACGTTATATTATTTAATTTACTCAATACAAGGAGCCGAGAGTTTTACAAATCGGACGATTCCAAAAGCGTGAGGATTGGGCTGGAACCCCGGAAGTCCTCTACCTCGTCGTTACAAGGAGAAGAAGAGGCGTTTATAGGAGCCGGCCAGCGGCCCGGCATCGAAATTTGGCGAGTCGTGGTAAGAAGTTGTTGATGACAGTTAAACTTATGTCTGCGTTATCATACCCATCATCCAGATTGTACATCTATCGTTGGGCGTACAGCTAGGGGTATGCGGTCTTCTTAAAATGCAGTTGCAGTAACTCGGGGAACGTTAAATATTCGTTGTGCAATGCAGCCAGGGGTATGCGGTCTTCTTGACAGGCTGTTCCTTTAGCTCGTGGAACGTTAAATATTTTCAGCTTACATGAGCACATATGTACATAATTATGTGAATACACGCGTGCATGCTAAAGTATGTGGTATGTATGTACTTAATTATGTGAATACACGCGTGCATGCTAAAGTATGTGGTATGTATGTACATAATTATGTGAATACACGCGTGCATGCTAAAGTATGTGGTATGTGTGTACATACTTATGTGAATACACGCATGCATGCTAAAATATGTGGTATGTATGTACATAATTATGTGAATGTATAAAAAATCACTAATTCATTGAGATGGTGTAGAAAAATGGTGTAGGTATATTTTGTGAATAACGGTTTTTGTTTTGGAAAAAATAAAATAAAATACATGTACGGTGGCATCGTAAATACTGGTTTAAGTGCATTCACATTTAACTTGTTCTTTTTGTGTGAATGTGTTTAGGAACATACATTTATTTGTGAAAGTTTAAAGGAAACATGGATTTTACAGTGTATAAGACATTAGTTTTCAAAGAAAATCTTTTTTTTTAAAAAACCCAAATCTTATTCGGATTCACGTTGACAGGGACATCACGTGGTTAAACAAGATGAATCTACGCACGGACATTTTTATTCAGCCGAATCCTACATTGTGCTTATGGTATGTACATTTTGAATAGCCGTTAAAATTTGTGAGTGTTCGTTGATTGCACTCATTAAAACATCCGAACCATCTACCCATCCACTTAGAAATCAGTCAATCTTTCTCTATCTCTCTAATCTCTCTCTTTGTCACTTTTTTTATTTGTGTGTGTGTGTGTGCGTGACTGTGTGTGTCTCATGTGTATACATATGCACATACATTTCTGTTTTAAGTTATCGATGAATTTGAACTTATCTTCGTCGACTGTTACAGAACGACACTTAAGAAAGAAACAGTCGACAAAGTATTTATAATTAAAACAGTCGACAAAGTATTTATAATTAAAACAGTCGATCAATTACATTTAACAAACTATTTTAAATATTAGCCTGTAGTATTGTTATGCTAAACCTATTAATTAACTTTAATTAAATTTACTTTGTCGGTCTCTTGTCTCACTCCGCAATCTGTTTTGAGTTTCACCTGCAATACATTGTTTTTATTAAATGGTTTCCCAAGGAATTTAAAATTATTTTTTCACTCTCTAGCTTTAGAGAGAAATTCAGTTGTTGAATATAGAGTACCACTTTGTAAGCCATTTTAGCATGTATCAATTTAATTTTACTTTCACCCCCACCCCTCATCCGATTTATAAAGAATGCAGTTGTTTAGTGTGGTTGGTCCATTTCAACGTGTAACAATTTAATATACCCTTTTCTTTCTTCTGATTTATCGAGAACTTAAATGTGGTCCATTTCAACGTGTAACAATTTAATATACCCTTTTCTTTCTTCTGATTTATCGAGAACTTAAATGTGGTCCATTTCAACGTGTAACAATTTAATATACCCTTTTCTTTCTTCTGATTTATCGAGAACTTAAATGTAGTCCATTTCAACGTGTAACAATTTAATATACTTTTTCTTTCCTCTGATTTATAGAGAATTTAATAGTAGTCCATGTCAACATGTATCATCAAATTATTAGACTTCTTCTCCTTCTGATTTATAGAGAATTTAATAGTAGTCCATGTCAACGTGTATCATCAAGTTATTAGACTTCTCTCTTCTGATTTATAGAGAATTTAATTTTTGTTGGATGTAGAGTGACATTTGTGTGGTCCATTTCAGTGTATATCAATTGAATATACTTTTTCTCTCCTTTGATTTGTAGAGATTTTAATTGTAGTCCATTTCAACGCACATCTGTATAATAATTTATATACTATTTCTTTCCCCGATTTGTAGAGCACCATTTTTTTAGTCTATTCCAACGTATATAAACTTTTTCTTCCTATGATTTATAGAAAATGAATTTTATTCCATTTGAAAGTGTATCAATTTAATATAGTTTTTTCTTCCTAAGATTTATAGAGAATTTAATTATAGTCCATTTCAAAGTGCATCAATATAATATACTGTTGCTTCCTCCTGATTTTGTAAGGCACCGTTTTTTAGTCCATTTTAACGAGTATCAAAATAATATACTTTTCTCTTCTGATTTATAAAGAATGTATTTGTTGGATGTAAAGTGCCATTTTTGTTGTCCATTTCAATTTAATTTACTTTTTATCTCCTCTGATTTTAGAGGATTCAGTTGCTGAATGAAGATTACAGCCCTTGCAGTCCATTTAACTTGTATCAATTTAATTTACTTTTTCTCTCCCCTGATATAAGGAGAATTTAATTGTTGAATGCGGAGTGCCATTTGTGAATTCAATCTCAACAAATGTCAATTTGCCCAGTGACTATAACAATATATGTGTTGATAAAGCTATAATAATAATATGTGTTTGTAAAACTATTAAGGTATCTTTGTTTATAATTAAATTATTACAATATCTGTATATACAATATTATAACATATCGACGTTTAGACTGTTATAACAATATCTATGTTTGTAAAACTATTAAGGTATCTCTGTTTATAATTAAATTATTACAATATATGTATATATAATATTATAACATATCGACGTTTAGACTGTTATAACAATATCTATGTTTGTAAAAGTATAACAATAAAATGTCTATATGATACTAACTTTCTTTCACCAATTTTTACTTAACATTTAGTATTTGTTAATAAGCATAAATTTATTAAATGATGCTTCATTTGTGTTCGTATAGTGATCAATGTGTATATCCATCAAATGTTTAGGAAGCATTTTTCCTTTAAAGTTATTATTTTTTATGTTTATTTTAATGAACAATTCAAGAATATATCATAAATATAGGAGGTGACATCATATGTCTTTTGAGCTGTTTTATTTTTTATTTATATAGCGCAAGAATAAAGCATATATTTCCTTTAAATTGTTTTCTTTGTACAATTCAAGAATATAGCGAAAGTATAGTAAAGGACTCTTTATTTCATTGTTATTTTTATTTGTACTTTGCAAGATTAAAGCATACGAACAGGAAATGACACATTAATTCATTGTTATTTTTATTTGTACTATGCAAGATTAAAGCATACAAACAGGAAATGACACTTTATTTTATTTGTACTATGCAAGATTAAAGCATACAAACAGGAAATGACACTTTATTTTATTTGTACTATGCAAGATTAAAGCATACAAACAGGAAATGACACTTTATTTTATTTGTACTATGCAAGATTAAAGCATACAAACAGGAAATGACACTTTATTTTATTTGTACTATGCAAGATTAAAGCATACAAACAGGAAATGACACTTTATTTTATTTGTACTATGCAAGATTAAAGCATACAAACAGGAAATGACACTTTATTTTATTTGTACTATGCAAGATTAAAGCATACAAACAGGAAATGACACTTTATTTTATTTGTACTATGCAAGATTAAAGCATACAAACAGTAAGTGACACTTTATTTCCTTTGAGATTTTATTTTTAACAATGCAAAAACGTAGCATATGATTAGGAAGTGACACTGTATTTCCTTTGAGATTTTATTTTTAACAATGCAAAAACGTAGCATATGATTAGGAAGTGACACTGTATTTCCTTTGTTGATTTATTTGTTTAACAATTAATATATCGATTGCGAGGTGACACTAAATCTGCACTGTCGACATTTTATTTAAAAAATAATTATTCAGACTAAACAGTTCCGGCAAACAATATGTCTGGATTTGGAAATGCATCTTCACGTCTGGCTGGGAAAAAATTCTACTAAAGTAAGTTTATATATTTGTTGCCATTTAATACTTTAAATGCTTTTATTCGCATAATTCTTACCTTGCATTAAACGCTAAATTTAAATTAAATAAATTGGTTGCTTGTACCTTTGGCAGAACTGTACTTTACAGCCTTCTAGCGTTAAAGATGTTCTGAACTGAACAAAATTGCTTTGGATTTCTTTGGTAATGCGAAGTTAAACCAAAATAATAAATGAACTCAATGAGTTAATGAAATTATTACTCTGCCCCCCATATTGTGTATAATTATACAATGAATCAATTATGCAGCGTGAATTCACCCGGGTAAGTGTGTTAGACATAGCCTACTTAAATCTTAACGTTAACAGTGTGAAATCAACCATCTAGACGTGTTGGAGAATGCATTTTTAAATTTTAATGTTAGCATAATGTAAAACCATCATAGTAGGTGTATTGGTAATGCATGGATAAATCGGCATGCTAACAGTGTGAAATGTGTGAAAATCATCCGTGTTGAACGATGTATATTCAATTTTAATTAGGATTGTGAAATCACTGGAGTAAGCGTGTTGGTTATTGCATGATTAGATGTTATCGTTAATTAAAATGTCTTTGATAATGTTTTATGTGACTAGACATGATCCAGAATTACTAATTTGAAGCGATTTTGTATTGGTTCGCTTAAGGAGAGGTTTGACAAATGCAGACATTTCGAGAACCACAGTTTAAATATCGAAAGATTGGAACGATTTAAAATATATATGCATTCTATTACTGATGACACGGGAATCACCCGTGTAAATATTATTACTGTTCGTCCTAAAGAGCAAAGAGATTGTGGGTGGGTGAGGTGTTTAAAACGGTTGGGGGGTGGGTTTAAAACAGTTACATAGTTATGTTCTTTCTCTGTCTTTTAATCACAACATTCGTTTAAAGCGATTATTTTCTATGCAATGTGAATAAAATAATGACAATGTGAAGATTAAACAAAGGTAAATCTAAAATCTAAAATAACTCTACATTAACAGTGTTAACGTTTCATAATGGCCTAACAAGAAAAAGATGAATACTGCAGTCTTCTAATTAATTTAGCCACATTTCTATATCACTACATTTCTATAACTCTCTGCGTGTAACTGAAGGCATTTCATGACGACATTACAGGAGAAAAAGAGGGTTGCAGTGGCGAAGACTGTTGAACTGTATGACTTACTGCACGGTTGGCCTATTCAATCCAGAGAGGTTCGAACCTTGTTTTTGTGTTATAATATTTTTTGTTCATGATATTCTATACTCAACCGTTTACTCCCTCGCTTCTTTTGGTAAAATAGTGATTAATCTGAAAATCATATCAATAAATGTAAATCAAAACATGTGAAGGTCTTTGAAGTTGGCTGAACATTCGTACTCAAAGCCCAAAGATAAATATTTCGATAGCTTTGCAGACCGTAGAGAAATATAACATTACTGACCCTACAGAGAGATAGTTTTACAGACCCTACAGAGAGATAGTTTTACTGACCCTACAGAGAGATAGTTTTACAGACCTTACCAAAAACTAACTTTACAAGCCTTACAGAAAGATAGCATTACGAACATTACAGAAAGATATCTTAACAGACCTTACAGGGAGATCGCTTTTCAGACATTACCTAAAGATAACTTGACATACATCACGTCAGTTTTATGTGTCTAGCTTTATGTAACGTTCGTGTTATGTCCTCCGTAGTCGTTCTATGTCATTTTATCTCTCTAGCTTTATGACTGACTTTCTATCTCGCGGGTTTATGAAAACGTTATTGTATCTCTCTAGCTTTATAGAGATGTCATTGTATCTCACTAGCTTTATAGAGATGTAATTGTATCTCCCTAGCTTTATAAAGACATCATTGTATCTCTCTAGCTTTATAAATGTCATTGTATCTCTCTAGCTTTATAGAGATGTAATTGTATCTCCCTAGCTTTATAAAGACGTCATTGTATCTCTCTAGCTTTGTAAAGACATCATTGTATCTCTCTAGCTTTGTAAAGACATCATTGTATCTCTCTATCTTTATAAAGACGTCATTATGTCTCCCTAGCTTTATCATAACGTTGCAGGTACAAGATCACGAATCCACTTTATTCTTGTCTTACTTCAAGCCAGGAATCAGGTGTGTAACATTTTTCACGTATTATTATATTGACATATTAATTGCAAGCGATTGTTTGCAAGTTTGAGTGTTCGCGTGACAGTTACGGAGGTACGAACAGATTTTACACAACTTTATGCGCCTAAAACGAAGCTCGCTCGCGCACATATACACAACAAACAACAAAATGAGGGCAGGAAAGAAAAAACAAAGCTAATATATTTCTTACAATTTTAAACTAGCCTCAAAACGATTTCACACTGGGAATGGGGAGTTAAATGAATAGCATCGCAAACATTCTCTCGCTACTAATGCCAGATGATATACCATTAAACCAATAACAAACTTTAATTTTAACAGAGTCTCACAATAAATCACTAACAAATTAAACATGTTAAATAATAACAACTAAATCACTAACCCATTCGACAAAATAAGAAAATAATAAGTAACTGAAATGACAAGATCCAGAAAAGTACTGTCTTTCTATAAATTCTGTATCAAATGGTATCATTTCAAAACAACTGTAAAATAAAGTGTCAATAATTCATATTAACTCTTAATACCCTGCCTATCTTCACTGGTGGCTAAGATAATTTCTTTCATACCGGTTCACGTCGGTGGCAAAATGTCGCACTACGCGTACGAGTCATCTGGAATGGGATGTGTCATTGTAGTAATTACAGTCATCTGGAATGGGATGTGTCATAGTATTTGTAGTGGTCTTCCGTCGATGCCAATTTGGATATGCGCAAAATGCCTGAGAGCAAATCGAAGTGTCCGTATACATCATGTGCATCACGCTTTGATACCGGATGTTTCGTCACGAAATTGCAGTAGACAAACTACTAAGGTAAAATGCACTGCAGTCTTCTACAAGCGGCCCACACCCTGATACGAGAGGGGAAGGTTTGTCGGAAAGTAGATGGCTTTTATGGCTTGTCTGGGTCTTACCGAATTGGGTCGGTAAGCAAGTATGATTTCAGTCATTTCGCCCACTATAGACAGAAGTTTTATTCGGAGACTGGCTGACTGACTGACTATTACTGACTGACCACAATTTTCCAACTTCATGTATTCTACTATTAAACTGATTGACAAACACTAGACCTTCTGCTACCTTTCTAATTTATGTGTTTGTTTATGAATCAGAACAATTGCTGACCTAATTAAATTAGTTGACAAATAGAGCGGTCTTATAAATAACAAACTGATTTTGATCTTGGATAATTGAAGACCATTGCCAAATTCGACAGACCTTTCAAGAAATAGAACTCTAGCTGATTTCCAGAACTATCCAACAGTCGCTTCCCTTAGATGTACCCCTGTCTGAAATTGTTGAAAAGTTTCTTTCTTTCGACTAATTAGACAGAGCACATCATAAATAAACAAACAAGGCGTTGCGTATACACAGGGTTTCTCCCTAGGTTGTTAGGGGTTTCTGAGAGGTGGTGATTGAAAAGAAAATAAGCATCGTACATATATTAATTTTTTATGCAGGAGTTCACTGAGGGGTTCACTGAGACTTGAAATTATTTCAAGGGTTCCTCCAGGGTAAGAGGGTTGAAAAAGGCTGCGTATAGTTCAGTACGTTTCGTACACAAAATACGCACACTACAAACGCAAATAACACTTTCGTAATGAGCACCTGTATTCATAATGAAAGCTCACATCCGTTGTGTCTATGACAGCTCATGCATCGACAGAATAGTTAGCCCGTAGCTATTTCAAAATATGAATTGATAATGAGAAATAGAGAGCTATAGATCTCTGTTTCAGTAAATCTGTGTGATTCCACGCGTTTTGACAATGACATTTGTATTACGTCTGTATGATAGTACCTGCTTTTACAGCGAGAGTGTTCACTAGTCGAACTCTAAGAGCTTTCTGACAGTTTTCTTAGCACTTACGTAGTCAGTGGCAGTTGTAGACATTTCAGTGTCAACGCCTATGTTGGTAGTGAGATTTGCATTTTATATTTGTTTTTTATTTTATTGATTGTTGCTTTTGTCGTTGTATCTACAGTTATTTAAATTGCAATTGCTTTCATTCTTGAGATACTCAGATATTTGGAGGGGGAAGCGCCTGCTCAAAAGCAAGAAACCGTGGACGCACATGAAACTCGACTCTGGCAGATCAAAGGCAAGCGCAACGCTCGAGTCAGGCAGGTACGTGACGATCAAAATAACAGGTGAGTGACAATCAAAACAGCGGATACTTGGCATTCAAAATAGCAGGTACGTGACAGTCAAAATAGGTAGTGCGTGACAATCCAAATAGCAGGTGCGTGACATCAAAATAACAGATACGTGTCATCCAAATCAAGAGAGATGAGTTAAATCACATTAGACTGTCGTAGCCCGCTGACGGAAATTAAAGCTAAGTGACACACGATCAGACAAACATAACATGTATTATTCACTGAGTGATATGTGAACAGAGATCAATATAACATTTTATTAGTCACTTAAGTGAAATATGATAAGTGATAAACATGACATGCAATTAGTCACTTGAGTGACTTGAAATCTGAACAGAGGTAAATATAATATATCATTAATTACTTTAGTGAAATCTGAACAGAGGTAAATATAAAATATCATTAGTCACTTGAGTGAAATCTGAACAAAGGATAAAATAACCAGATCAAAAGAAAATTAATGTACTATTAAATATGTAAGTGAGATCAACCAAGTGAAAACTTAAGATAAGTGAAATCTGATTAAAGAAGTGGTAAAGTGGTTATTAGGCGAATGAAAACAGATCAAGTGTACACAAAACATACTATTTTAAAACTGAATGCAAGTAGGCCAAATGTAAACAGAATGTACAGCTAAACATATGAGGAAAAAATAAATCAAAGGCTTGTGCAGGTGGTATTAGCAATCATATCAGAGGTAAACATAGCATGCCGTTAAGAGGTGAGTGTAAAGTTGTAATAGGGAAACACAGTGTGTTGAGAGGTGAGTGTAAAGTTGTAATATGGAAACACAGTGTGTTGAGGGGTGAGTGTAAAGTTGTAATAGGGAAACACAGTGTGTTGAGAGGTGAGTGTAAAGTTGTAATAGGGAAACACAGTGTGTTGAGAGGTGAGTGTAAAGTTGTAATATGGAAACATAACGTGTTATTTGAGAGGTTAGTTAAATTCAAAGTATCAAATTCAAACAAAGCATGCTATTAGAGAGTTAAGTAAAGTAAGATCAGATATAAATATTACACGATAGTAGAGGAGAACCGAGAACGCGAAAGCGGCGGAAGCCGGAAGCGTTCCCCACATTAACAACAGGAGAACCGATCAAAGCTACAGGTAGTGTGCTAAAAGACAGTTTGGGGAAATCGGATAAATGTAAGGAAACATACCGTTAGATTTGGGAAATCAGGTCAGAGGTACAGGTAACGTGCTATTAGGTGTGGAAAGTCAGGTCAGAGGTACAGGTAACGTGCTATTAGGTGTGGGAAATCAGGTCAAAGGTACAGGTAACGTGCTATTAGGTGTGGGAAATCAGGTCAAAGGTACAGGTAACGAGCTATTAGGTGTGGGAAATCAAATAAATAGTCGAAGTAGCGTACTATTGGACAGGTGGGGGAAATCAATTCAGGGGTACGGGAACGTACTAAGAGGTAAGGGAAATCAGATAAATGGTTCGGAAAGGACGGAAGAGAAGGAAGGATACTTAAAGATTCCTTATGAAAATACTTGTAAAAATACCTTCATTGATTTCACACAATGCTGACTATAGAGTATACTATAGAACTTTTATCACAAGTCTGACACATGTGTCCTAAAACTGTTATGGTTTTGCTGAAATCAGGTAGCGTGCGATTGCTCTTCCTTGAACCAAGGGGATGTGTTCATCTTGGACTGCGGCCAAGTCATCTACGTCTGGAATGGACCGAAAAGCAGCAAGATCGAGCGAATGAAGGTAGCTATATGCTAGCTGATTTTAAACATTTATTGCTGACTTTCCAGGATTTATTCAACTGCACTGAAATATAATATAATAATAATAATAATAATAATAATAATAATAATAATAATAATAATCAACCACCTGGAAGTTACTATCAGGAATTATAGCTGACAAAATCATGACTCACCTTGAAACAAACAAACTTCTAAACAATGAACAAAAGGGTGCTAGACCAGGCAGCAGAGGAACAAAGGACCAATTGGCAATTGATAAGGCAATAGTGACTGACAGCAAGAAACGAAGAACAAATCTTGCAATGGCATGGATTGATTATCAAAAGGCCTATGACTCAGTCCCACATTCATGGATAATTGAAACATTAAAATTGTACAAAGTAGCGCCATCAATACAGAACTTAATTCAGGAGTCAATGAAAAACTGGAAAACCACCCTCACATGCAACAACACAAATATTGCAGACATAGCAATAAATTGTGGAATCTTCCAAGGTGATTCCTTATCGCCACTGCTGTTCTGCATTGCACTGAATCCTCTCAGTCAAGTGATCCAGAAAACAGGATTAGGATACAAAATGAAAGCAGGACAGGTCATCAGCCATCTACTGTACATGGACGATCTCAAGCTGTACGGAAAAAATGAACGTGACATCACATCCCTGATCAATACTGTCAAGATCTGCAGTGAGGACATCAACATGAAATTCGGCCTTGAGAAATGTGGACGAATTATCATCCAGAAAGGCAAGGTCAAAACAACAGAAGGCCTGCAATTCGACATCGGAAAAATCAACGATGTTTCAATCGAAAATGGATATAAGTATCTTGGGATACTACAACATCAAGAAAATATGCAGAGAGAAATGAAGTCCAAAGTTAAGAGAGAATATGAAAAACGTGTTAGACAAGTCCTGAAGTCCAAGCTAAATGGGGCAAACAAAATACAAGCCCTTAATGCATACGCAATACCTGTAGTAAGCTACACTGGAGGTATCATAGATTGGACAGCAAATGAAATAAATGAACTGGACAGGAAAACAAGAAAACTACTCACAATACATAAAGCCTTACACCCCAAAGCAGACGTAGACAGGCTCTATGTATCTCGAAAAATGGGAGGCAGAGGTCTCAAGAAAATCAAACATGTCATTGAAGCAGAAGTCATTGGCCTTGTGGACTACATCTGGAATAACAACAAAGATGATCCACTGATAGAAGCAGTAAAAATGTGTGGACTATTCCAACCACCAGAAACAGACAAAGAAACATGGAAGAAAACAACGAAGCAAGAACTAGCACATACATGGAGCCAGAAACCTCTGCATGGCCAGTATGTACGACAAGCTGACGAAATATCAACAAAGCAATCAACGTACAAATGGTTGAAAGAGGCAGGATTGAAAGCAGAAACAGAAGCACTCATAACAGCTGCACAAGATCAAGCACTCAACACCAAAGCACACAAAGCGAAAATCATGAAAATTTCAAATGATTCCAAATGTCGACTCTGCAAATCCATGGATGAGACAACAGAGCACATACTATCTGGATGTCAAGTTCTGGCTGGAACGGAATACACCAAACGACACAATGAAGTGGCAAAACACATACATAGAAATCTGTGTGAGAACTATGGCATACAAACCCCAGAAAGAGCATGGATGCATCAACCAGAAGCAGTCACCGAAACAGAAGAAGTCAAAATACTGTGGGACTTCGAGATAAGAACAGATCGGGTGATTCCTGCACGAAGACCAGACATTGTAGTTCTCAATAAGGCCAACAGAACAGTAGCAATCATTGATGTCGCTGTTCCAAGTGATAGAAACATAAAAACAAAAGAAAGAGAAAAAATAGAAAAATACCAAGACCTCAGATTAGAAATCCAGAGACTGTGGAATGTAAAAGCAGAAGTGATACCTATAGTGATAGGAGCCTTGGGGAACATAACATCTGAATTGGAAGGCTACCTGAATAAACTCCCTGGAAACCACAGAATCGCTCCACTACTCAAAGCAGCGCTCCTCGGAAGTGCCCACATCCTCCGTAAAACCTTGGATCTCCCAGAATCTTGGTAAGATTCCGAGACCTTGGATCACAACCGACAGTCAAACAGAAGTCGTGGAAAGAGGCTGAATAATAATCACTAAATAAAGCCCTTATTCTTTTTCAAAAAATAAAACTTTTACAATAATTGCACGTAAATGTCATGGTACTTTTATAAAATTCAAGAGGATATAACAAAACAAAAATAATACCCTAAATATGGAATCCTTCCTTTCGATTTACTACCAAAGGTATAATCCCACTAGTCAAGGACCAAACCAGGAGCACGATACCACGTGATCACACTGTTGATACATCTGCCACCACTATCATGAGTTAATTTAGGCTCTAAGGATTATTGTGAATTAATAGATAATTTGTTCGAATAAATTGTATAGTGGGGAATCAGGTAACGGGGCTATAACGCATGTTCTCTTTCTTTATTTCGTGTAACTTGTAATTATTACTTTTGGTTATTCCTATTTTCAAGTTGCTGTTATCTTTTTCAATATCTTAATTAAATATTTTTGGCACTGAATGTGAATTGGGGTGGGTAGGGGTGGGGTGAGCCGCATAGTAGATGAATTGAGTGTAAGCTAATGAAGAGGAGATAAATCTCGCCGATAGAGGAAGAGTTAAGTAGCTTGCTTGGTATTATCGTAAGTTGAATATTTGCCAGTTACGTTATTGCAACAGTTATTATTGTAATGATTGGAAGAGCTGACTAGGCCCTGGAGCTATTGGTAGTATTACTATTAAATACCTAGACCAAGAGTCTTAATAAATAATACTATAACAAGGGATCGTAACAGTCATGTTGTCCGAGTGACAAAACACTCAGCAAAATATTGAATTGTGTTTGCCTACAGTACTCCAGAGCATTAATTTCTGTATGAAAGCTTATAACACTGTTATGTTGAAAACCACACTTACATGTACTCAGTTTGGATTGAACAAGGAAGGATTAACTATAGATTTGTCTATAAATAACTATCAGTTCGTCATCCACTGAATGAAAATCTGTGCTTGGAGGAAAATCTGTGCTATAGAGGAAAATATGTGCTATAGAGGAACGTATGTGCTATAGAGGACACCTCAACTCTTCTTTCTGTAAACACATGGATGTGATATCATGACAGCAAAAAAGCAGTAAATTGTAGACTGTAGGTCGAATGTGAATCGTTCAAAAATTCTGTCATTTCTGCATATATTGGGTTTCGTCTTATTGTTTAATAAAGTGTTTGTCAAATATGCTAAAATGTTAGGCATCACACCTAGTTATGCATTGCTAGTTGACAGAGCAGTCTTAAAGAACAATGACTTAAAGAACAGTGACTTAAACAATCACCAATCTCGAGTCTAAGAAGAAAGAAGGAAGGACTTGGAATGAATGAACAGTTGATAACTGATATATCAGTTGTATTGTCTAATTAAAATACACAGATGCATGGAAAATGGATGGATTGATAGACAATGAAACCTAAGACAGCAGCATGGATAGATAAATAGACAGAGGGATGAAAAGAGTGAGGGATGGATAGACAGATAAGCAAGCAACATAAATTTTAAAACGATAATACGAATTTGTTTCTTAGTCTTTTGTTGTTTAATTTATTTTAAACAGGGTGTCCAGATAGCACGGAAAGTAAACAAAGAAGATAGGAAATCCACAGCAATAATCAAGGTTATTGGTGAGAATTCTCTGTTTTGTTTGGATGACAGGTGGACGAGATTCGTTTTCCTCCTCATGCTGTAGTTAATATCACGTGTATTTGTCATGAGTGAACACTGTGTTCCTTGAGCAAACATTTTGAATCTATCATCCATCGTCTGTGTACCTTTACAGTATACTGGTTTTGAAACCTCACATCCTACTGAATGCGCTAACTTCCTTTATCATCTATTAAATCATTCTTCAATTTATATTGCTCTCACGGGATAAAAATGTAAACGGAAACGTCTTGTGCTCATACTAATCAGCCTTATGTAAATATTTATGCTTTTAAGTGTCGTGTTCCAGTGTACTTTTCCGAAAAGCCTTAACAGCCTTACGCTAATATGTTCTAAGTTTAATAATAGTCTCTTCACCATTCCTTCTGGGCCAGTCTCCTCCTACTAATCACTCGACTTAACAATTGCGCTTGACGAATGCACGATTATTTCGCCTGCTTTCATCAGTGGCTTTGCCGGGATTTCATTTCCCTGTGTGCTTGACTAGTATTCGTTTTCGTCTTGTCTTTACTAGTATTGGAATTCTCTCTGTTGCTTCACTAGAATTGAAATTCAATCAGTGAATTTATTAGTATTGAATGTCTAGCTATGAATTCATTTCATCTGTGGTTTTGCTTAGAAATTAATTTCCATCTCGCTTTACTAGACTGGAATTTCCATCTGTGGTTTTCTAGTATTGAATTTACATAGGTGGCTTTGCTAGAATTACCATCTGTGGCCTTACTATTATTGAATTTCCATCATTGTCTTACTGGTATTGATATCCATAATAATTACTAGAAAAGTTTGTTTCCATTTGTGGTTTTCCTATAATTGAATTTCCATCTCCGACTTTACTAGCATTGAATTTTCATCTGTGGCTGTACTAGTAGTGACTTTCCATTTGATTCTTCTAGTATAGAATTTCTATGTGGTTTTCCTAATATTGAATTTCTGCTTGTGACGTTATTAGTATTTCATTTGTATTTGTGGCTTTACTAGTATACATTTATTTTTGTGGCTCTAATAATACTGATTTTCCACCAGTGGTTGTTCTAGCATTGAATTTCCATCCATGGCTCTACTAGTATCGAATTTCCATCTGTCACTTTACTATTGCTGAATTTCCTTCCGTGGCTGTAGTAGTGCTGAACTACCATATGTGGCTTTACTAGTTTCTTTCTCTGCAATGTATTTCTACAATGAATTCCCATCCTTTGAATTATCTTCTGTGGCTTTGCCAGATTTGAATTTCCATCCTTTGAATTTCCTTCTGTGGCTTTGCTAGTATTAAATTGGATCCTTTGAATTTCCTTCTGTGGCTTTACTAGTAGTGAATTTCCGTCCTTTAATTTCCTTCTGTGGCTTTACTAGTATTGGATTTCCATGCGTAGCTTTACTCATTTTTATTTCCTTCTCTGGTTTTATAAGTACTGAATTTCCATCTGAGGCTCTCTTGGCATTGAAACGCACATGTGTCTTAAATAGTATTGAGGTTAACTCTGTGGTTTTACTAGTATTTCATTACCATTTGTGGCTGTGCTAATGTGCCATTCCATATGTGGCTCGACTATTATTTAACTCCCTCTGTTACAGGTTTGCCTGTATTTATTTTCATCTGTGGCTTAATTAGTATTATTAGGAAAAGAGCTTTCTGTTCATAAAAGACGGTTAGCACTTTAAAAAATATAAATAAAAACTGTTGAAACTAGTATGAATGAATGATGAGTGATGTATATTCACAAACATGCGTAAGTTTGCTTGTTAAAGATTTTATTTCTCTTTTATATGAAAAAGAAATATTAAACGTACTTCATTGATAAAGACAATTGCTATACATAAAATAAAATATATACTAACACCTGTTTGAGATGAATGAGTGTGCGTGCATGTGTGTGTGTGCGTGTATAAATATCCTAGTTAATGAAGGTTATAATTGTGCCAGTGACAACTTGATTAGTATTTCTGTTGGCTTTTCTCCTTTACTTCATCTCAGATAAAACTTGGGAAGACGACCCTGAGTTCTTCACAGCCCTAGGGTCAGGCGGTTCCATCAAATCGGCTGAGGATGGCGGCGATGATTTGGCTTTTGAAAGATTCTCTGAAGATACCGTGAAATTGTACAAGTAAGCTGCATAAGCAGAGTCCTCATATGCTCCAAAATTGAAATAATGAAGCTACGTATATACGTCAGCATCATGTTGTCCAAACTTTAAAGTTACTTATATTTTAGGGAATAATTTCTTGTCATAAATTACCTCACACTTCAAAGTTTTGAGCTCGATGTTCAGGAAATGTTTGCTTGTCATATGTATTGGGCAGCACCTGTCCACAATTTTAAACTAATTATTTATGCCTTGGTGTATTACTCAGTTATTAGAATTAAATACTTCAAAGTTTTCACAGATCGGTAGTAAAAAAAAAAAAGCATGACTTTCGTGTGTTTTGAAGAGCACCCGTCTGTGTTGGTAACATATTTATCTAGACTTATTGTTCTTGTTATTATTATTTATTTTATATATAAATATACATATATGCAAACATCAGCATAAACAACGTTTAGTAGTATACTCAATATACTGCACATAACACAACAAACATTGCATAACGTTTAAGTGAGTATACTGCACTTAATACACCAACCATCTGCTCATCGTTTAAGCTAGTATACTCTGTTATATTATTCATAATGAGAACAAGAGAAGACGCGGGGAGGCTTGAATCCGTTTGCACTTTACCAGTCTTTTCAATCCAGAGAGTAAACCTGTCAGATAACTCGGTATAGCTGCGGATTGGCTACTGTGTTATTACTCCTGAATCCGGTATATTTGCTGCTTTTATGTTCATAAAACAGTAAAGAAAGGTCTTATTTATGCATGCACGGGAAAAGGTCACCATTCGTGTCTTGTCTTTTGGCGAAGTATATTGCAATAGGCCGTGAAATGCGTCAGAACCGTACTTTGTTTATCAGTTCATTATTGCGTATTGAGAGCCGGCTGTCTTGCCTCGCCTTGTGCCAAATTAACATAAACGATGTATTGCTGGTTTTCAAGGATCCCAGAACAAGGTGTTTTGTTGGCACAGGAAATGTCTTCACAAATACCTTACCACACAGCGTCATTTGGATCTGACCATTTTCATCCCAGGTGGGATCACCTGTGGAGGTTGTTATAACCCTAATGCACAATCTCGCTGGGAATTTTCA
Organism: Sinotaia quadrata; assembly: GCA_028829895.1. Taxonomy (NCBI): domain Eukaryota; kingdom Metazoa; phylum Mollusca; class Gastropoda; order Architaenioglossa; family Viviparidae; genus Sinotaia; species Sinotaia quadrata. Next base: position 12,924,395 of record CM054182.1, read on the forward strand.
TAAAAAATTGGAGGGAGGGAGCGCGATATATCTGCCTGACACGTGCGTAACACCACCTGGTAGGTTGTAAGATATCCACGTCTTCAGATTTCAACAAACATTTGGTTGTCTGTCTTTTAAATGCGAAAGAAACTGTAGGAAAAATAAAATTGGAACTACATGGGATCTGTTCACATTTGATTTTAATTTTAAAAGGGGCTAATAACAATTCTTATCAGTAAGCCGAATGAAATATATTTCAATTGGAAGATAGTAAAGTATATAGTCACAATGAAATATTGAAAACTGCTGTCATACCACACTAAAATAAAATAAAATCATGGAATAGCTGACAGGTTGTTTTATGAAGCAAGAGTGGGTCGGAATGCGACACGAGTAAGATTTGTGGAAGTGATGATTTATTTATTTCTATTATTTTATTTATTTTGAAAATCAAAATGTTTTGTCCTTTTCAGTTGCAAACTAAAATGGAATTTAAGACAACGACGAAACAAAAATATCTTCTTTCTGTCTTGTTTACTTTTGTGCTGGGGAGATGGTGAAGGTGACTCCGATTTTGCTTATTTATATTTGCTCTAACGGACGGGTGCAATTGCACTTACCGTTTACAAATTACTTACTTTGCCGTGTTACCCGCCAGGTCACTGAGATCATAGACAGAAGAGAGAATTGAACAGCATATTAAAACGTAAGCTGTAGTAGGACTGTCTAAAGGATTTTACCCCACATCACCTCTATATTAACCTGAGATTAGGAAGGAAATGTGGGGTTTTTTTTCCTTCTAAAAGTGGCATCGACCATAGCTGGCTCTATAAACTACGAGTGGATTATTCAGAAATAATAAGATGATGCTTTAAAATAGGAAGTCCAAGACCGTGATCCTAACTCCTCTTTCAACCCCCACCCCCACCCCACACACACACACTTCCCCCTGTCTTCCCAAGTTGATATGTTAACGCCATTTAAAATTTTTGTATATAGTCGGGCAAAATAATCACCACGTCGTATGCAGAGTGTCTTCATTGAACTTCATCATTTTCATAAGCTCATTATGTTCTGCTTTCAATTTTGTTATGTTGTTTTATTGCTCGCTGTGGTAATGCCTATATCTTCCCTTTGTGCTGAATTGTTGTATTAATATATTAAGCTGTCATGTTGTTGTTGTACTGTTATCGTTATTTTGTTGATCTCTTTTAATGCGGATATATATTTTTATTGTTAGAGCAGAGAATCCCATGTCTTTTATGCTCTGTTATGACCTATCATTTCCAATTTTATTATTCTTGATTCATATTCTTTCTCGAGTCATGCTGCTGGGGTTTTTTTGTGTGTTTTTGTTCTGTGTTCCATTGTATACTATTTTCTTGTTTAGAAATTACATTGTGTTCTTGTTCAGTATTCTACTCTTACTATACTATTACCTTATTTTGAGGTTACATTGTTTTCTGGTTCTGTGTGTTCTACACTTACTGTATTATTATGTAGTACGTCAGTAAAATTGCTCTCATATTCATTGTATTCTATTCTTAATATGCTTTTATGTTATATTGCAATTACATTGTTGTCTTGTTCATTGTATTCTATTTTTTCCAGTAGGGTTACCGTATATTGCAGTCAATGTTTTTTCATTGTGTTCTTGTTCTACTCTTACCATTCTGTTTGCTTCTTTGTCTGTCCTGTTCTTGCTATTCCTTTCATTTGTACTGATATTGATTTCTTCTGTAGAATGTTCATTCTTAAAATAACTTGACTAATTTTTTTTACTATATTTTGCCGAAGTTATATTGCGTATTGTTGCTGTTTCCAACTCTTACTATTCCTTTAAATTGAAAGATATTTTCTTGCCCAGAGTAGCCGAACATTCCGGGCAAACTGCATTGATTGAAGTGGCCGAGACACCTTTAAAGTATTCATACCTGGACTCGAAGGTAGATAGACACCGAGTTAGTTTCCGTTGTTTATTTATGTTGCTCTGAGTATGATGTGCGTGGAGACAAACTGCCCTCAGCAAGTAAACTGTATAATAGCCGCAGGCTCCTAACGTCTTGAGACACAACTTTTCCCATGCTCTACGTACACTGAAAGCTCTGCACACGACCCTTCTGCAAATATATATATATATATATAGATACGTATATTGTCCTCAGTAATTCGCTAGTCAGTACTCATGTCCTCAGTGATTCGCTAGTCTGTACTCTTGTCCTCAGTAATTCGCTAGTCAGTAGTCTTGTCCGAATAATTTGTTAGCATGTACTCTTGTTCTGAATAATTCGCTAGTCCAAACTTTTGACCCGATTAATTCAGTAGTCCATACTCTTGTCCTGAGTAATTTCAAAGTCTGTTGTCTGGTTTTGCATAATATACTAGCCAGAACCTTAATCCTAATTAGCTCAGTATTCTAAATATTAGGTCTTGAATATTTCACTAGTGTATACTACTGTCCGAAAAACGTTACTTTATTTCTTTTGTGTTCTAGACGTGTTTTGATCCAATGATTCGAATAACCGTAGGCAAGGTAGCTTTGAAATTGTCATTTCCTTATTACTAAACCCATAGACTAGCGCTATGTTAATTTCTGCCTGGAGTCCCTGAGTTGTGGTGGTTCTATCTTGTTTGACTTGTTAATTTGTTATTGTGCTTCCTGCAACCCCCGCTGGTGTACAATTATGACAAAATATCAAGATGAATTTATGATATAACAAATCCACGATAAAGCAATGGAAAAATAAAAGTAGTAACTTATATATTCAATTAGATAAAGAGGTTTTAAATACTAAATCAATTTTAGCAATGACAAATTCAATTCTTTCTAGCTTCTACAAAGGGATGGTAATCGTTTGTATCATTGATCAGATCTTAATGTCCTGTAATCAGTTCCTATATGATACAAGTGTTTTCTATATCACTTAATGCATATTTGTTCCTCTCCTACTAAATACAAAAAAAAAATCTATGTTCAGCTTGTATAATAAAACAGCTTTTGAATGTCAGTCCACAACTCGTGTGACAAATGGAATTGAGTTAGCTCCCTTTTCTCCTCAGAATTCTTTTCCACTTTGAATTCTAGCTTCCATTTGGCTCACTCTTATGTCAAATCTAGTTTTCAACACCAAACATCAAATTGTCAAAACACCTTCCAACACCAAAGTAGGTTCCAGTGCCAGAATCTGGTGTTCAACGTCAAAACCCTCGACAGTATTTTCTAAGTGATTTTGTTTAAACATACAACTCTATTGAATTATAGGGCTTTACCATACCCTTTGCATTATATTTCACTAATTATTTCTAAGTAATATTGTTTAAACATACAACTCTATTGAATTATAGGGCTTTACCATACCCTTTGCATTATGTTTCACTAATTATTTCTAAAGTAGAATTGCATGTTAATATTCTTTCACATTCGTACTGATGATAGTAAATTAAGAGAACTCTATGTCGCTTAAATAAATAAGCAAGATTGTCTCACTAGGATCTATTCTGGTTCCACACTTAGAGAAGAAATTAGAAATTTCGTTCTCAATTTTATATCATTCTTGTATGTTAGCTTGTATCATTGTATCATTCTTGTATGCTAGCTGACTTATGAATTCTAACACAAGTCACACTTCATACCCAGCGGTGTTGTAAAAATTATTTTATATTGCTCATCAGTTCACAGTGTTATCTATGGTCAAGAAGCCAGTTTACATCATCCATTCAGTACTTAAAAATTGTTAATGGAAGTTTCTGTTCTTCACTGGTCATCTCACTTACCTTCACCTTTAAATCTTGTGACATCCTGGGCAATGGATGGTTATGATAAATGGCGAAGTTAGTGTGAGTGCACCCCTCCCCTCCTTGCATTAAAACTAAAAATATAGGCAGAGTCCATATTCTAGGATTGGACTGCAGAGTAACTATGAATGATGTGATAGATATAAGATTGGCGATAGTTTTACAGTTCTGAGCCCCCAACAGTCCTCATTATTTAGAAGATACAAAATGCAATTACAATGGGCTATTGTGTGGTTCTAGCGGCAAACTGTTTAGTAATGAATGAACATTAGCCATTAGTACGATTGAAGTGGTTGTCACAGCTGTTGCTTGTTACCGTCTTAATTATGGCAGATGAATCCCATTAGGGTTACTTTGGCACATTTATCATTCAACCAAGGGGAGTCACTCCGTGTCTATTCTCGCCGGGCGATGCAAAATGCCTACCAGTTTTGGCATGAATGCAATTTTAAATCCACTTTCACTGAGGGCATTGATGACTGGAAAGGATATACTCATATAAACATAGTTTGCAAACAAACCAATAGTGTAAGGAAATGAAAAGATGTGGAATCCTTTCCAGCTATAATTAAATGACTCCTAAAGGCCACGCATGTAAAAGTGTCACCTCATAGTTTGGTGCTGACGACCAGAGAGTCAAAACAAGAATTCTGTTTCCTTTCCCCAAGGTCATTTTAAAGTGAATGCATGAAATTTGTTGACAGATTCTTAGGATGGTTTTGTAAATTTATTTTAAATATAATTAATCCATCTGTGGTAGATCAAAATATGATAAACCTTAACACTTGTTTCTGAGTATGTCTCTTGCCTATTCCATTCAGTTTACTCAATACATTTTTCACTTCCAACAAGTTTTTAACTTTCCTTTATCGGTGACATGCCTTGTTTAACTTTCAGCTCAACATTGATGGCACAGAATTTCCAGAAGTGTTGTTTCCAATTTTTATTCACATTCATACTTCATATTTATTAAACAGTTATCATGGCAAAATTGTCTAGAAAGATCTTCTTGATTATAACTCCATTGTCTACATTCAGACCTCAACAGTTTATTAGCTTATGCTGTAGTCTGAGGTAAACTCTAGGCTTCAGTGTTTCAATAATCTAAAGTCTTATCTTGAATTGTTTGTATGTTTGTCTAGAATAGCTCTGTAACAATCTCTAGACCTAAATGGCTCAGTGGTTTAAATGATTGTCTTCAACAGTGTGTTAGTTTATATGCTAGTCTTGATTAGCTCGAGACCTGAATGTCTCAGTGGTCAAAAGTAATTTGTTTGTCTGGAACAGTTGTTAGTTTATGTGCTAGGCTTGAATAGCTCAGGTTTTAACTCGCTTAATATTGTTAATGCTTATCTTGAACAGTTTGTTGGTTTATGTACCAACATTGAATAGCACATTAGTGAACACTCTAGGCCTATTTGTCTTAATGGTATAAACACTTCTCTTGAACAATTTACTAGTTTATATTTCTACCCACAACAATTTATGTTCTGATTCTCATAATACCACTCTACTCATCAGTTGATCATAAATCTAAACGCTTAACTCGAATATCTCACTAGCCAATATACTTCTTCACAGTAATAATATTATAGTTTTCAAAAGTTCACTACATTAATGTAAGTTATTGGGTAAGCTAGGAGATCTTGGCATATTTTTCATCGTATAATCTGTCTAATTTGGAGGAACTGGAGCAGCCATTCACTCTTACCAAGAAACATACACTTACAAATTACACTCTGCTCATTCAAAGCTAACAGCTGAGGTGGTAGCCATACAAAAAAAAAGCACTTTCACAAATAAACAAAAACTCATCAATAAAACCCACATTATTATGGATCCCAAGCCATAAGAATATAATAGGAAATGAAACAGCAGACAAAGGGGCAAAATATAGTACATAACAAGGCGGACAATTACTTCCATATACAATTCAGAAATAAAATCAAACAGTTCACATTTTTATATACCAATATGCATTCTAAGCAGTAAAGTATAAAATATTCACTTGATAAATTCTACTCATGAATTCACTAATTTATACTCGAATACTTTAAATGAAAATCATCCCGAGAGAAGAATGCTTAAATTGTCTTTCGATAATGTTATTGTTTCAATTGAAAGCACACACATAGCGCTGTGGTTTGAGTTTTATTTTCACGGTAGAACAATCTTCATGGGAAGCTGATTATCTGGGCTGCCTTTTCTGGAGAGCTATATGAATACTAATGAGTGTACATGGTCACCTGATTCATTGCTTCATTTAGTCAATGTGGTCTGAATCAGTCACGCTTTCCGAGCTCCACAGCCGATTGTCTGGCCCCAATGACCGACTTGGACGGCAGTGCCGAAGCCTGGCGCAGAATAATTAATTATTGGAAGCTCTTCACAGAATAATTAATTATATCCCCTAACTGATCTAAAATGTTATCAATCTAGTACAAGCCACTAATCTGCGTGTTGTCTTGGATGTGTTATAACTGTAAATGCTGTGTATAAATTATTGTGATAGTACAAACCACTAATCTGCGTGTTGTCTTGGATGTGTTATAACTGTAAATGCTGTGTATAAATTATTGTGATAGTACAAGCCACTAATCTGCGTGTTGTCTTGGATGTGTTATAACTGTAAATGCTGTGTATAAATTATTGTGATAGGTAATGGTGCTTAAAGTTCCACGCTCTCTTACTGCTCCTGAAATTGATGAAGTGGTAGTGTTGTTTTTGAAAGATTTGACAGAAAGGAAAAGTGAGAGGAATGTATGAAAAGGTTTGCCTGGAAGGAAAAAAGGTTGAATTCAGATGTGAGACTGCAGCGAGAAGGTTGTACAGAAAGGTTTCAATGAAAGTGAGAAGGTTGTACAGAAAGGTTTCAATGAAAGCGAGAAGGTTGTACAGAAAGGTTTCAATGAAAGTGAGAAGGTTGTACAGAAAGGTTTCAATGAAAGTGAGAAGGTTGTATGAAAGGGTTTGATTGAAATGGAGAAGGGTTGTAAAAAAAAAAAAATAGGTGGAGCAGGGGGGTGGGGGTTGATGGAAAGAGAGAAGCTTGTATAAAATGGACGAGATAGAAGTAAGGAAGTTCAAATGTTGGGAAGGTGTAGCGAATTTTTAGGGAAAAAAGTGTGAAGAAGGGTACAGTGGTGCGAGTGTGCACATATATATGTATTCACACACACACACACACACACACACACACACACACACACACACACACACACACACACACACACATATATATATATATATATATACGCGTTTGTGTGTTCGTGTATGAGAGATTTTAGGGGGAAAGGCATGATAATAGAGGGGAAATGGTGAGCGGGTCAGTGAGGGGGTAGTGAGGATCGGAGTTTTGGAAAGAATGAGGGAAGGTAGTAATAAGAGAAGGAGAAGAGTATGTGACGAGAGGAGGGGGTACAGTATAGTTGGGAGGAAATCTATGACAGGAACAGACAGAGGGAAGACTACCTTGGGCACTGAAAGAGAAACTTGTGAGTAACTTAAATTGTTTTGTTTTGGGGAAGGGGACGGAATGAAGAAAGATGTGTTTGGGGTTTAGAGATAAAGATTAATGGGAAATAAAAGAGGTAAGTGATATGACAGGGAAGACATGACATTTGGGGAAAAGATTTGGAATAGAGTTAAAATGACCAGTTGGAAATTTGGGAGAAAATGCGTGACGGGTTGGAGAAGCAGGAGAGAAAGATTGAGTAAAAATTAGTGACATGTTGGAAAATAAATGTGGAAGATTTGGAGAAAAGGTCTGATCGCAGAATAAAGAGATGATGGAGTTAGGAGGTTATAGGTGAGTGGACTATTGGAATGTAGATTTTATTAAATTGAAAAAGATGATGATGAGGTGTGATTGGGGGGGGGGGGAGGATTGTGTGTGAAGATGTTTGAAAGAAAAAAAGACGTAAGACTTTCTGTCTTAGAGTAAGATTCTCGCAGAATGAAGTTCGTTTTTCCTTCCAACTATTCCTCAGGGTCCTCTCCTACCCACTAATGCTGGTAGTGGATGTCAACTAACCCGCGGCCTTCTAACGTCACCTGTGTTCTAGCTGACACTTGACAGATAGGTGCTCCCGCCAACGATCAGTATAAACATACACTGGTGCTTTCCTAATATTCCACTAACGATCAGTGCACACATACATAGATGCATGTTCGTTTCTTAGACTTCCGCGATCGGTCAACTGGCTTATTATACACATCTATATCGCTTTACTCTCTCTCTCTCACTTCCCCTTTTTCTGTTTTCTTTCTTTTATTTATTTATTTTTTTTAAGGAAGCTATTTTTGTTAATCAGAAGTTTGCATTATTCCAAACTTTGCTGCTTTCAGGCATGTTTCATTCTGGATTCTGGCCCCAGTGGAATCTATATTTGGATTGGCTTACAATGCAATAAGAGCGAGAGACATTTAGCATGGGAAAAGGCAACAGTAAGTCAGTTAACGTTGGTTTCACTAAATAGAAACCTGACAAGTTTTGTTCTCAGGTTAAAGAAATCGAACTTAACGTTACAGTTCCTTTTGCGATTGTCATTTTGTTTGAATGCACTCTTTGTTTCTCCGTGTGCATTTCTTTTTTAGGGGGGGGGTAGGGGAGGTAGAGGGAGTTTATTTTTGTTTCCTTTCACTGCTTTGCCGTCTTATTTCATTTATTAATGCATTACTGTCTTCTTTTGATATTTGGTGGACGGTAGATTTAATTATGAGGCTTTATTCCCACACAGTGGTTATTAACTCGTCTGTGGTGACCTGGGACTTTTTACAGAATTTTTACAGAATATTCGATCCAAATGGCGTGGTTAAGCGATTTAGTAATACTCGCAAGAAGTCTTTTGTTTAATTTCCGTACAGCCAGTCCACAGTGCAGATGTCGGTAGAGGTTAATTAACTTTAATCATCATCATTGATGGTGTGGTAGCGACGACGACGATGATGACGACGACGACGATGATGATGATGGCGATGATGATGGTGGTGGTGGTGACGACGACGACGACGATGGTGGTGGTGATGACTATGATGATGATGGCGATGATGATGACGACGACGATGATGATGATGACGTCGACAATGATGATTTCTCCAGATAGTTCTAAGCGTTTACAAACGTGGCCGCTAAGCTCAACTAACATTCATGAGCTAGGGAGTGGGTGAGAAGGAATCGATCGAGAAAATTCCCAATGACCAAGGCTGGGCTCACATCCATGGCCTTCAGTATGCGTGGCTAGCACCTTGGCCCCTCAGCCAACGAACTCCCCACACCCAGACATCACTGAATATTTTTAAAGACGGCCATGATTAGTAGTGTTCCGTGTCCTATTTTTTGGCCAGTTTCAAGTAGTCATGGATTTCTTTTTCACGTCAAATCTCGTGAGACTGATTATACAGCAAACACTTATGATGAGATTTGATAATACAGCAATATGCAAATAAAAGAGGGTTGTGTGGTGCATCAGTACTATAGTCATCGTCATTTGTAATAATTATGGAAAGCTTTTCCCAAGCAAGTAAGCTGCAGCGGGATATTTTAAAAATCATCTACGAACAGTTCAGGGGTCAGAGTGACCGAAAATGGCTGCCTAATCAGTCATCGTATTTGTGTAGTTTAAATGCAAATTGAAATTAACGAAAGACAGCCATGTAATTGACTTTATCCATTAATCGTTCAAACTAAATTTCAAGATGCAATTTTTTTTTTTTTAAGAAACATGCTCGTTACAGTTGAGTGACAAGCGTTACGTAACTACTTTCCTTTTCACGAGTGTACCCAATTTACATACGTCGTTTCAATGAGTTATTTCCCTTTACTCTGCCGCACGGACATTAGTCTTTCCTAAGGAAGAGCTCTCATTACTGGATCTACTAATATGTAGAATTGTAGATTATACGACAGGGATTTTTTTTTTTAAATATGAACGCACCGTGGACAGTTAATGTTAGGCAGGAGTTACTTGTTGCTTCGCGCTACACCTCTAGTGACCAATGCCCGGCTATGCGTGTCCGTCGTTTCAATGAGTTATTTCCCTTTACTCTGCCGCACGGACATTAGTCTTTCCTAAGGAAGGGCTCTCATTACTGGATCTACTAAATGCCCGTTGATACGCAGAGTCGCAGACAACCGACCTATTTTGGGTGATTAGTCACCAAGACCTCAGCGTCAGCAGCAGACCCGCCTGGGGGTCGTGGCCATCGTTCAGTGTCGTCAGATCAATCAATCTAAGCCGCACAAAGCAAAATTATACTACAGACCCGTTTGTAATTGAACGGGGGGAGCGTTTCTGTCTAAGACGAGACCAGCAGTTCGTGTTTATTTATTGTGTGGAGTGTTTGAACTTTTGGGATGTAGCTATATATTTCTAATTATTAAAAGCTTGGTGTGGTCGTCTAGAAACTTGTTGTGAGTCGTAAATTTGTTGAAGGTTTTAGGTATTTTGTTATTTTTTAACAAATCCCTCTCTCTCTCTCTCTCTCTCTCTCTCTCTCTCTCTCTCTCTCTCTCTCTCTCTCTCTCTCTCTCTCTCTCTCTCTCTCTCTCTCTCTCTCTCTCTCTCTCTCTCTCTCCGTTTCTATTTTTGCATTTTTGTGAAGTATTACTACATTTAGTTTTAAGTTTTGTTTTTAATTAGTTTTTATTTTTTGTTTTAAATTAGTTTTATTTTAGAAAGTATTTGCACCTGCAAAGTATCAGTATTTAAATATTAGCTCCTACTGTAATACCCAATTTTCAGCGTAGAATCTTTTTGTTTTGTATGTGAGAATATGTTGTTATAATAATTATTTCAAGTGTACTATATCTTTTATTATATTTACGGTATTCTCTCACTATCAGTGTTTGAAACTTTCTGGCCACCGGTTTTAGTTTCTCAAAAGACTGATAGTTCATTAATTTACCTGATGACCAAGTCAAAAAAAGTTACTTATATGTCTTTCTCAAAAGACTGATAGTTTATTAATTTCTGTTTCCATAGAGAAGAGTAGTAACAGAGCTGCAACATGGCCCTACACTTTATTTTTTTGTTGTGAATAGCAGTAAAGATGTCCTTCCAGGACTTTCGAGAGAGAAAAGTGGCTCCCTCCAAACTACACCCTTCCCATTTATGATGGAGAAAGCAAAATTTTCTTTGAATACCGGATCAGACTTGGCCCGAGTTAACAATGTCTACGCTAGACACTGATGTTTCAGAGTGTCCTAGCAAAAAGTGGCCACTGGAACTCTAGCGAACACAGGAGTTGAACTAGAGAGGAAAACATACAAATAATTGCCTCTTACTTTCAAACCCAACCCACAGAAAGAAGATATAGGAAACGGTTGTATTAACTCTGGCTCAACACCATCTTTGTGATATTATCAGTGAACAGCGGCTGCTGGACCACAAGAGATCGATCACGTAAAAGTAGGCTTTGTACAGTGCCAGAACTGTAAGAAGAGAGACAATCAACTAACTAATCTCAAAGCACTATGCGCTGAGATAGAAAACAATGAAAATCCACGACCTCTCAACAAGCTAATTCAGTTGAGGACCACAATGGAGAAATAACCAACGATCCAACGAAAGAACAGCTATAATTTTTGGAAGACATAAAATGTTTCATGGATAACAATAAATCACGTGTAGGCAGAACATATCAAGACTGCAAAACAACAAAGCTCTAACAGCAGCAATTCATAATGCAAATAAAGTAGTAAAGCATATCCCCTTGAAAGGGAAAGGTACAACAGAAACCAATAGTCTAATATTTTACCCTGTCATCGAGAACATGTAGCATTCATATAGAGCTATGTTACAGTGCCATCGAAAGCAGGTAATATGCATATAGAGCTATAGTCGAGTGACGTCGAGAGCAGGTGATATGCATATAGAACTATGGTCTTGCGCCGGACTTTTAAGGATAGACAACTTTCAATTGAACTATGGTTAAGTGCCGTACAGAACTATGAAGTAGTGATGAGAAATAAATAAACCAACATGCCTATAGGCCTAGGGCCGATTGCCGTAAAGAACGAAGTGCATTTTAAAAAATGTTATATAGTTCAGCGTTACAAAGTAAATTATAGTTATATTGATTATTTATTGATTAACATCATTTCTCAAGAATGGGCTGGTCACTACCAAAGGAACGTGTTGTTGCTTTAAGATGAAAAATTTAATAATTTTCTTTTACATTACACGTTTGGGGACAGAAGAGACCTTCTTCACTTCAAATTTATATTTTACTCTTCGAATTTGAAATGTTGTAATTTAAAATTTGTAATAAAAGAATGGTTCAAGTGACTACTTTATTTATTTCAATGATTGTACTGCTACCCGTACAGGTGTGTCTTTATTTGAATTAATTTTTCCGGTATTGCAATCAGTTTTTCCTTTATTACAATCAATTTTAAAATAAATCACACACACACACACACACACACACACACACACATACACGTATCGTCGAACTACTGCTGTCTGTTTAGCCCTGAGATCTTTTAATAACAGTCGTTTTTTTCGTCCTTCCAAGCGACTCGCAAATTATCGTCTGTTCAGTTTCTCTGTGATTATTTACAATGGTTTCAAGCCAGTCCAGGAAAAGCTCTCCATTTATCACTTATAATAATGTCTAAGATCTCGAATTAGAAGGGACCCGGCTTATGTAGTCTTTGATCTAAGATCAAGCACACTTTCTTCATCACGTTCAAAAGTGATCATATTTAGCGGCTTTAGAAGTCATCTCAGTATTTGCAGTACGGAAGGACGGAATGAAGGAAAGGAGAAATGGCAGGAAATAAGAGCAGAAAGAGAAGAGACGATAGAAAGTGAGTGACGGATAGAATGTAAAAGGACCTGACAGTTTTAAATAAATATCAAAAGACAAAATATGTTGATTACACTAACGTTAATATTATATGTTCACCATCTGTATTCAAAAGCCTGAATTATATATGCAGTGTAACGTTTAAGCTATAAATTAAAAATATAACAAAGAAATCAGGAACAGTTGAATTTTGTGAAATTGTCATGATTTGATGAACACACTTAAACCGTATTTTGTGAAATTGTCATGATTTGATGAACAAACTAAAATGTTTATTACTTTTTGTTTCCTATGTGAAAAATAGGAAATAAAGTTTTGAGATTAAAAAATATCAGTTTTGTATACTTATATTAAGTACAGTGTGTTCGTGACAAAATTAATACTAATTGAACTATATTTTCAGATTATATTAGTATATGGATCACAAACATTGTACTGTGTAAAATTATGATATTTAGACCCATTGGATGATTTTATAATACTGTTTTCCTTCAAAATTGAATAATTAAAATCAGTAGATGCTTTTATAATTCTGTTTTTCCTTTCTTCTTCTCTCCTGTCTCGTATATAATGTACAAAGTAAACGAACTATCTGTCTCGTATTTATTGTACAAAGTAAACGAACTCTCTGTCTCCCATGTAATGTGCAAAGTAAAAGTTAGCTCTCTCTATCTCGTATTTATTGTACAAGGTAAACGAACGCTCTAAGTCTCGTATTTATTGTACAAAGTAAAAACCCTCTCTGTCTCGTATTTAATGTACAATGTAAACGCAAGATTGAAGACCACACGATAACGCGATGAGACATATGGCACGTCATCAATAAATGTCGCTTCCACATCGTTGGTTTCCACATTCCTATAATTATAATTATTTTGTACATGGTTAATTAATACTCATACCTGTAATGGAAATTTCATTTTGTGCAAGCATGGAAATTAAATTATTCACAGGAAATTTAATTTAAGGAGACAATACCTCTCTGCAATTCTACAAATTTAGTTAGGGCTAACTTTTTACTAAGAAACGACACATTAACTTTTATTGGTCATCATGTATTATCACAGTACTTCAGTTTCATACACTAATGCAGCGGTATTATGTTTGAAATATGCCATCTGCATTATAATGAACAGGAATTTATGGCAACGAGGGGGTACGCTGATTGGACACACGTGACCCAGGTCGTCGAAGGAGCAGAAACACCCCTCTTTAAGCAGTACTTTCTTACCTGTTCAGAAAAGTCAGTGGTACCCAGCCAAAGGTTTAATAACATAAGTATGTTCACGATTTTATTGTCTGGTTTCTTTTAAGTTAATAATACTTCTGTTTAATTTTTAACAGTTTATGTTCTACGGGACTTATTTTTGTTTGTTCACCGTTTTCTATTTTGCGATTCTTGGGATTGTAATTTAAGGAATGTGTATATACATACTAGTTTTTCAAAGGTCATTATTATATTCTCATGTGCATATTTTGCTCCTATGCATTTCTCAAATAATCTTACTGTATCGCTCAGCTTCAATCCTGTCCACTTTGAGATGTTATCCTCCCATCTTTTCCTCTGTCTTTCTCTCCTTCACCCTCCTTGCACAGTACCTTGCATGATTATCTTGGCAAGCCCTGTTGATCGTGTGACATGCCCATACCATTTCATTTTGCGTTTTTTTCGCAATGGCCAATAGTTCTTCATAGGGCCCAGTGGCTTGTCTAATTCTGTTTCTCACTACCCATTAGTGGAAATGCTCACTCTGAGAAACAGAATTAGCATTTCCACTAATGGTAGTTGTGAAAGGCAAGATATATATGAGGATATTACATGTCAATTAATAACGGTAGTCTTTGACATTATATTGTTACTAAATTAATGATATTAGCATGACGAGTTAATGGGCCATAAACTGACCTCATTATCATGAGACGTCAATCGATATTAAACTGACCCCACTGTCAAGTAGAGTTAATGGGTAATAAACTGACATTAGTATCGTTAACATCTTCATCCTAAAGAAAGAGAAGTAATAAACTTACCTCAGGTTTTAAAAAAATTCTCCCTCTCGTGAACATAGTAGTGTCCCAGTAAATGAATAAATAATTTCGTAAAATCAAACAAAACCCAGCAAATTAATATCAGATAATAAGCTCCTAGGAACTAATAAACAGTGTAAAGTGGGTCCCTGTAAACGAATAATTTCGTAAAATCAAACAAAACTCAACAAATTAATATCAGATAATGAGCTCCTAGGAACCAATAAACAGTGGGTCCCTGTTCACATTCACCGCAAACTGCAACACAAGATGATGAGCCCACAAAAAAAGGACAAGGAGAAAACTAAAGAAAAGAAATGTTGACCGTTGTCACAGTCTGATAAAAATGTCCGACTTGGTGACCCACTTGTCTTGTTTACTTCAAATTTGAATTTTGAAACCCTTGGCTCCTTTGTTCAAAGCCTCCTTTTTCGAGATGCTTCTAGAACAGGTCAAGATGTTATGTAACTTTAGGTCCATTGTCCAGATTCTCGAACCAACTACATACTTCGCGATCAGTCACGTGATACGCATTATGCTTTTCTATAAATATGGGTACGCGCTTCCGTTCCCTTTACTTCGAGCACACATTAGCTATTTCCATCAGCTAACTCGGGTCATGAGGGCAGCCGACAGCAGATGAGAACCAAACCTTCGACTTCTCATAAAAGGTATCATTTTATCTGATAGTATCTTGCCTATCTTGATTATAAATATGTATTTGTGCTATGTATTATATTATTTCCATATATACTTGAGCATGGTCCAGAGAAATGGCTGAGAAACCTATAAGTTATGGAATATAAATTTATTGTAACTCTTTTTCCATTTTGTAACTTTAATTTATATTGTTTAATTCACTAAGAGCCGGACTGCTGTGCTCGATATGAATTCCTCATGTAATTCAATTATTGCGTGTAATTTTAATTGTAAATTGTGAAGCGCTTTGTTGGTTTGAATTACCCCTTTTTGTATGAACATTAATTTAATGTTGTAACTATTTTATTGCTTCATACGTCATGCTGTTAAATGAAACACGCGTGAGATGACTACATTTTTTCTAAATCTAATTGTAAAACGACGCGAGGTCGAAATCTCTTATTCAGCGCATTTTTAACTGGGTCATGTTTGAGTAGGGACGTGTTAGATTGAAATTACATTAGAACATGTTACTTCCCTAGGTCGGCCCTGGCTTTACGTTTGCCTTACTTTGGCTTCGCATTTGCCTTGCCTTGTTCATCTGGTCTTAACTGGTTTGAGCTCAATGTGTGAGTTCATTTCTGAGGGTCTACGCCACTAAAATTCAAGTTCGCTAGCAACACAAAGGAACACCTTCCTAGATGCCACGTGCATCGTCGCTGTAGTGAAACTGTGAAAATAGACTGGCTGACCGAGTAAAAGAGACCAGGCAGATACAGAACAATCAGCTGAGTATTACTCAGTGCTTATGCAAATATTGAAAGGACAGTTGATGGCAATTCATTAGTTATCGATAAAGCATGTACGCGCAAAGAATCGAGAAATAGACTATTCGCGCTCGTATTTGATTATTGTTAACTTGTTAAAACTTTATTAAATCTTATTTTCTTTGTTAAAACCTCTTAGTAGTTAATTCTTATGCATAATAGACCTATAGATTATTCTTAGATTGAATGGGGGCGAATGAGCAGAATGTTGATAACGAATGCATATTAATTTAGAGGAATTTAACGGTTTCCAATCTAGCTAAAGTTTCGCAATTTATTAGTTTGTAAATTTGTCGTCTGAACTACAAGACACACTTTTAATTAGTCAAATAGTAAATTGAGCAACCAGTCTGCATAGAATATGAGAGAGGGAGTTAATTATATTTAAATCCTTAATTATTCTAGGGCAGGGTCTATAAATAAATACTGGAAACATAACAACCGTAAACCACGTTTCCAAGACAACAAGACAATCGCTGTCAACAAGGCCTTTTCTGCCACAACATGGCTGACTTCGTCCACTGCACCATCCACCAACATGAAACCAGCGGATGGGTCAGTCAATAGGAACACTAGACTAACGGCAACACAAAACCGCCGGAACTAGTCAAACCAATTGACCAGTCTATGTTGACAGCATAGAAAACCTCTAACGGTGCATCTAAATTTATTGTGACTAGTTATGGACCATAACTAATCACTCACCCCTTTTTTCTATATAATTTTTTGTGGGGAGGGGTGACAATGTTTGTTAAACGTTTCGCCTTCCCTGATCTCCCATTCTAGTTCATAGCGAGTGATAAGGAGCGGCTGAGCTATGAACACACCTTCATCATAGTTCTTTATCATTTTCTGCTCTTTTGTTTCCGTCAGTCGTAAGCCTGTTATCAGAAATCAATCACTCATCTGAGATATCAACGAACATTGCCAATAAACACAAAATACATCCGTTCATCCAAGTGAATGTGAATATTTGAGTAAGTGATTGGTTAAATGGACTTTATGAAAGCAAGTGCGTCATTGAGTAAAATGGTTTGCTTGAGAGAAGCTTGGTGTGTGAGCAGATTTTAGCTTTGATTGTCATGTCTCGCACTGGTTTAATATTTTCAGAAACCATTGAGGAGGAGGCCGACACAGCATTCAAGAAAGAGAGAAGCCCTAAGAGATTTCCCTTTTCTCCTGACAATGGATCAGGCACGATAAAGGTATGCAGCCTCTTCATTACCTCTCCATTTAAACATTGATCATTGTCTGTACATTTTTTCTTGTCACTTTACACATTTCTTCCTAAACGAATTGTATAGCAAAATTCAGCAAATTCCTACAGCTTTTCCTTCCATTTACCAGTTGAAGCAAAATTGATTTTTTTTTCTTCTTTTCGAAGAGCGTATAATGTGAACTGGTGAATACAAATTTGTTTCCTGTTGATTTGTTGTAGGTTTGGAAATTGATGGGTGGTAGCCTGGTGTTGCAGTCTGAAAACACCTATGGGTATTTTGTCAGCAAAAACTGTTACATCATCCAGCACACCTCCACGAACAGAATAATGTCTTCCCAGAGCCATACCATATACATCTGGCAGGTAATCCTATTGTCCAAGGGGATTCAAGATTGTTCTTTTTTCGTTTCAATTCCATTTTTATTTTATAAAGTAAACTTCACTGAAACTCCAGTATCTGTTGCACTGCTAGAGATAAGTTATTTTTATTGCATAGGTTCATTAGTCAAGTTGCACTGCTAGAGATAAGTTAGTTTTATTGCATAGGTTCATTAGTCAAGTTGCACTAATCACGAAAGAGGAAAATTGCTGGAATGTTTTGTCTGATGATTTAAACAGAAAACCTATCTACTGAGTTCATGGGTAGGCACTAGAGGAAGGCAGTGTTTCAGCTATATAAAATAGATATCACAGGTCACCTTAACTTTGTCATGGCAGTCTTTAACTCTACAAAATCTACGTCATAAGGGGGCTTAGCTATTAACATTTAATATGAAATGTAACCAGAAAAACAAACAGACAATAAAACAATATCATAGTAGTAGTAGTAGTAGTAGTAGTAGTAGTAGAAAGTGTTTATGATAAAGATGAAGAGGCCAATGCCGTCCAGTATAATAATTACATTCCCTGAAACATTGCATTCAAATAAAGAAGATAGTTACCAAAGACTTCAGTACACATTATCAAATAGTTAATTTACTAATGCACACTGCACTTTTAAGACACATTTTATTTTAAAGTATGTACTATGTACGCTTTTGCTATTTCATTGTTAATTGTTGTCTGTATGAAATCTTACTTACATCTCAAAGGACAGTCGCCTTTTCACAACCTGTTCTGGACTTATTCATTCGTCCATATCCTGTATTGGACATTCTCCCTGTCATAGCCTATAATAGACTTATCTTCTCTGTTACAGCCTGTAATGGACTTATTCATTCGTCCATATCCTGTATTGGACATTCTCCCTTTCATAGCCTATAATGGACTTATTTGATCATTTACAGCACAATATGGTCCTATTCATTCGTTCATATAATATAATAGATTTATCCTTTATTATAGTCTTTAAAAAACATTTATTTGTTCATAGCGCGTACAAGAAATTCGTTTTATCACAGCCTGTGAAGGATTTACTGGTTTGTCCACAAGCTATGCAAGACTTACTGGTTTGATCACAGTCTGTACAAGACTTACTGGCTTGTTCACAGCCTGTAATGGGCACTTGTTTGTTAATAGCCTGTAATGGACTTATTCGTTATCAGTCTGTTCTGGATTTATTGTTGGTTCACAACCCTTGATTAAAGTTGTTGCGAATCATAAATACTTTCTTTCTGACACTCATGCGATAAATTAGCATGTCTTTCTTCAGAGCTTATCATTCAGTCACTGTCTTACACCTCACTAAATAACTTAGATTTCAGGCACTAACATATCTGAGTATCAATTGACACCTCTCCAAATAACGTGTGTATCAGTCACTAAAATTTCACCTCAGTCACCCACTGACTTGTGCATCAGTCCCTAAAATTTCACCTCAGTCACCCACTGATTTGTGCATCAGTCACTAAAAATTCACCTCACTCACTAAAACTTCATTTCAGTCGCTAGCTTGTGCATCAATCACTAAAGCTTCACCTCAGTCACTAATTTGTGCATCAGTCAATAAAATACACCACAGTCACTAACTTGCACCTCAGTCAATAAAGTACACCTCAGTCACTAACGTGTACCTCATTGAATAAAGTACACCACAGTCACTAACTTGTACCTCAGTCAATAAAGTACACCTCAGTCAGTAATGTACACCTTAGTCACTAACTTGTACATCAGTCAGTAAAGTACATCTCAGACAGTAATGTACACCTTAGTCACTAACTTGTACATCAGTCAATAAAGTACACCTCAATCACCAACCTATACATCAGTCAGTAAACTACACCTCACTTGCTAACTTGTACATCAATCAATAAAGTACACCTCGGTCAGTAATGTACACCTTAGTCACTAACTTGTACATAAGTCAATAAAGTACACCTGGGTAACTATGTTATACATCAGTAACTGTCATTAACTGTCTTTAAAAGCATTTTATTCTTATTAGCGCACATCTAAACTGTCGACATTTGCTTAAAATTCTAAGTTGAATTAATGGTATATTTTTAATTTATTGTTTTACAGTCGTTGCTATCTGTGGTTCCCCTTATCTTTAAGCTTATTCATACATCGATACTTAGTATATATGGTAATAATAATACAAGCAGTAATATGATAAGTGATGTTGCTGTTATTATTCTCATATGTTTTTCTGCAGTTTTGTTATTTCTGTGCTCTCTTCTAAAGGGAGAGAAAACCTCGAAAGGGGACCGTGGTTCTGCCTTTGTTTTGGTCCAGAAAATGAACGAAGCAGAATATAAAGGAACTGCTATAGAGGTACAATAACAACCTATTAATATGCGATATCATTTCTTATTATGTTATTTGCCTCCAATTATTATCCACTCTTTATGAAATACCGCTTTATGATGTTGTTTACTAATATATATTTTCATCTTATTGTGATGTTGTTTACTAATATATATTTTCATCTCATTATGATGTTGTTTACTAATATATATTTTCATCTCATTGTGATATTGTTTACTAATATATATTTTCATCTCATTATTATGTACTTTACTAATATATAATTTTCATCTCATTGTGATATTATTTACTAATATATATTTTCATCTCATTGTGATGTTGTTTACTAATATATATTCTCATCTCATTGTGATATTGTTTACTAATATATATTTTCATCTCATTATTATGTACTTTACTAATATATATTTTCATCTCATTGAGGTATTGTTTACTAATATATATTTTCATCTCATTGTGATGTTGTTTACTAATATATATATTCTCATCTCATTATTAAATTTTGCTTATAATCTCAATGTGCTAATTTATTTTTCCACCTCTTAAAATATTGCTTAAAAGTCGTGTTCCATTAATAAACATTATTACCAGTGCGTATTTGTAATCTTACTGTTAGGTATTCGCTTTGAAGTCATTTACCAGTATATTTGTAATCTTACTGTTAGGTATTCGCTTTGAAGTCATTTACCAGTGTATTTGTAATCTTACTGTTAGGTATTCGCTTTGAAGTCATTTACCAGTGCGTATTTGTAATCTTACTGTAAGGTATTCGCTTTGAAGTCATTTACCAGTGTATTTGTAATCTTACTGTTAGGTATTCGCTTTGAAGTCATTTACCAGTGTGTATTTGTAATCTTACTGTTAGGTATTCGCTTTGAAGTCATTTACCAGTGCGTATTTGTAATCTTACTGTAAGGTATTCGCTTTGAAGTCATTTACCAGTGTGTATTTGTAATCTTACTGTTAGGTATTCGCTTTGAAGTCATAAAATGTCATAGAGTATATTTTCAACTGATTATTCACCAATTACTGTTTTTCATCTTTCAGATATTGTTGCCATCAGTCAATGTATACATTTTACGTTCAGTATTAAAAATTGCTTATTAATGTCGTCTACTAATGTATATTTTGAATTTCATCATATACTATTTATTATCTCATCTTCCATTTATTAGCTCATTATTAAATTGCTTCTGATTTCACTTACCAGCGAATATTTTGTATATTTCAATCTCTGTACAATGTTAAGCCTTAAGCTAGATGATGCTTTGAGTTATGCGTAAATCTTCCCGTGTATGATCCATCCCAAAAGTAAATATTGATTATGATAATATTTACCAGTGTCTTTTAATCTCATTATTATAAATTGCTTTAAAATGTAACTAGATAGACAACAAACTGGTAGCCGGGTGGACAAATAGATAGATGATATTTGGAAACACTCAGGCAAATATTAATCAAAACATTTCAGATTCATTAGTTATGTAGAAATATACACATATCAACACCAACACGCAAGCATTAAATGTTATTTCACTCAGGGTTAGCTGTTTTGTTTTTTTGCTCCAACAGATCCCCATTTAATCTGCTTCTTCTCATTAAAAGCGTAGTCCAACGCTAATAAACCAGAGTAACTTTCAACGTCTCTCAGTTTAACTCACTATCATTTTCATCCTCACGTAATCATTTTAGTTCATTATTATTGTTATACTCATCATTATTTTTACCATACCCTGATTGTAATATGTATACCCACTGTCCTTTGAACCCACCCTCATTCTCATCCCAATTTGCCTCACCATCTTCCCTCTCCTCGTTATTCCACTATTTGTAAATCATACACATTTCTAAGTAATATTTATTGTTTGTAATGTTTGTTTTGTGACGTTTAAGACAATAAATTCTATTGATGCCTGTTCATTTAATCTTAATATTTTTTTGTGGTAATTTTCCCGCACCAATAAGATATGTATGACCTTTGCATGTCATATGGATTATTTAATTATTATTATTTAATTTTTCTAGCCTTACTTTCTCTTCTGAAATGTTTGACTGTGTCTCTTGCTAGGTTCGAGTCTTTCAAGGGAATGAACCAGAACACCTAACACAAATTCTTTATGGGAAGTTGATCGTTTACATGGTATGTTATTGCTTATATCTTTCTGTTCCAACCACAAAAAAAAAAATGTGCAGTGAGATATGACAGTAGCAGTCCAAACAAAGGTGACTGTTGTTGTGTGTAAGTGTTCATTTGAACTCTCTTAATTGACTTAGCTTACAACTCACACTTGCCCCAGCCTTCGGGTCCCACACGGCTTACAACTCACTCTTGCCCCAGCCTTTGGGTCCCACACGGCTTACAACTCACTCTTGCCCCAGCCTTCGGGTCCCACACGGCTTACAACTCACTCTTGCCCCAGCCTTCGGGTCCCACGCGGTGATGCCCTATGATTTATTAGAAGACGTGCCTCATCTTGACAGTCAAATCTGGTAGCTAGTACGAACATTATGACTGTTTACCAGAAGTAACAAGGCCTACTTTTATGTCATAAGGGTGTATATATCCCAACATTCCGTTGGTGTACAATGTAAAAATAACTATTTCGATCTAACAGCATTCGAATATTCTTGATGATTTTCGCTCTACTCAGTGCTCAGTTTTAGGATAGTCAGTCTTAAAGAAATAATAATGTGCTTTCCATACTGACACTTTTAGGGATTTTTACCCAGCCTCTCAAAGTTTTGACAAGTGAGATTACAGACTGAAGGTTTGATTACTTTTCTAAGAATTAGTTTATTATGGAAATATCTTTCCATATGTGATTCGTATGATTGTACGTATAGATGGTTGTGAAATGTTTTTCTTCATGTCTGAGTTTCTTTGTTTAAATTTTATTATTTTTTTAATGTATCTACTTCTATACATTTGAAGGGACTGCCGCCATTTATACGTTTCTGCTAGATATTAACGCTGTTTATTTCCTTTCTCTTTCTCGTTCCTGCATTCATATTAGATAGACGACATTCATTAATATCGTTCAAGAAATTGTTAGCTCATACACTTTCATTATTATTATACAGAAACATTGTTAGCTCGCATAATCATTATTATTACTAGCTAAGATATAATTTTGTAAGAATATATAAACTGTCTGATTTCCCTTACAAGAAAGGAACAAACAAACAAACAAACAAACAAATGAAAGGAAAGGAAATAAAAGGAAAGGATAGGATAGGATAGATTGGATGCATAGTAGGAAAGAAAGAAAAATAGTTTAATAAATAAATGTTTTGTTATTATATAAAAATTAAATAATTCATACTACACAAATAAATATAAAAATAATAGCTTAGTTCACTCAAATGGAGCAGCTTAAACAAATAAACAACACGATTAGATAACATTCAGAAAAACGTTTAATTATTTTTTTTTCTCTAAAACGTTTCCGCCCTCTGATTTCTATTATGATTGAATGTTTTATTGCTTGTTCCAAAATGGCTGGCCAGGATAAAATACCCTACATGCTACTGGAGCATGGGTCAAAGGAGTCTTCTCAAGTTGATGCCAGCACGAAATATGCGAAATGTGTCTTCATGTTTAGAGTGGAAAGCGTCAAGAGTGGCAACATGAAGGCAGTGCAGGTTGGTGTCAGGAAATCCTTATAGGCACAGTGTCAGGAAATCCTTATAGGCACAGTGTCAGGAAATCCTTATAGGCACAGTGTCCAGGAAATCCTTATAGGCACAGTGTCAGGAAATCCTTATAGGCACAGTGTCCAGGAAATCCTTATAGGCACAGTGTCAGGAAATCCTTATAGGCACAGTGTCAGGAAATCCTTATAGGCACAGTGTCCAGGAAATCCTTATAGGCACAGTGTCCAGGAACGTTTCCATACTCATTTTAAATATGTACTCATGACGTTTCCATACTCATTTTAAATACGTACTCATATGCAAAGAAACTAAGGAATCCAAATTCGCCCATCGCCATTTTATGTAACTCGAATATTATGCTACTCGCCATATAAGTCAATAATGTACTATATAATTTATTATTATGTCGTATAAATCAATAATGTACTATATAATTTATTATTATGCCGTATAAATCAATAATGTACTATATAATTTATTATTATGCCGTATAAATCAATAATGTACTATATAATTTATTATTATGCCGTATAAATCAATATTGTACTATATAATTTATTATTATGCCATATAAATCAATAATGTACTATATAATTTATTATTATGCCGTATAAATCAATATTATACTTTATAAATTAATGTTATACTATACAAATCAATATTATACTCTATAATTAATGGTGTACTACATAAATCAATATCATATAACATAAATCAATTTTATACTATTATAAATCAATAGTATGCTATCCAAATCAATATTATACTATAAAATTAATGTTATACTATATAATTCACTATTATACTATACTATACAAATCAATATTATACTATTAATATTATATACATCAATATTATGCTACAGACTTTAACATCATACATATAAATCAATAGTATACTATATAAATTAATGTTATACTCTATAAATCACTATTACACTATATAAATTATGCCATATAAATCAATATTATACTATATAAATTAGTGTTATACTATATGAATCAATATTATACCGTATAAAATTAATGTTATACCATATAAATCAATATTATACATGTACTATGTAAATTAATGTTATACCATGTAAATCAATATGATACCGTGTATGCAATAAAGATTTTAAGATTTTCATTACACTTGATGCATTCACACATTCATTCATAGTAATAGTACCATCGAGCCCTGTTGACCTATTTGCAAGAGCCCTGGCTAAAATTAAGCCCTGTTTCTGTATTTGCAAGAGCCCTGGCTAAGCACAGAATTAGCACTTTTAAGCCCTGTTTCTAGGACATAATATATTACTTATTTTTCTAATCTTGTTAACTTTTCTTTTATTAAAATTCGTGTTATTACTCTTTAATCTCGCGTATTTGTTAATGAAAGTAATTCCTATTGTTTGTTATCGTAGTCTGAAGTGATAATCTAATGATTACGTCTTGTTCTCTGTTCGTCTATTCATAATTCTTGTACATCCATTTCACAAAAATCGATTCGCATCTATAACTGAGTGGGGGCAGTGAGTCAACTTGGTGGCGTACTAGTATATCGGCATAACAGTTGCAGATATACATATATAACCAGTGATCCATACTCTGCATCGGCACTTGTAGATGTCTTGTATCACAACTAACTACTGATATTTGATATAATTCGTTATTACAAAGTCACACCTTAGTGCAGCGGCGACAATGCATTCAAATTAAATTTAATAGATGTTGCTATAATAATGTCACTCTTTTCTCTAAAGGTACCTGCGCGAGCTGAATCACTCAACACTAATGACGTGTTCCTTGTTGACATACTAACAAAGACATTCCAGTGGAATGGGCAGGTAATTACTTTTATAATTTTCCATAAATTTGCATGTTTGTGTGTATGAGTGCGCACACTGACTCCCAAAATTCATATCTATATCTCCATTTCATGCACATTTTTATTAATTTATTTAAGTATCTGAAGCGGTTTTTTTGTTGTTACATTTTCATATGTATAAGCAAAAAAAAAAGGTCCAGTACATCTACTATACGAGTCAAAAGGGAACATGGCCATAAGATCTTTACTGATCTAACCATATATGGTAAAAGTTTGCGCTAACCGCTCAACATGTATGCTCATCATCGTTAACCACCACTGCACTTTTCTCACTGTACCGATAACAAGTTACATCCCCACGCTCACGTGATCACGAGTTCTGCACTGTTTCACCTTAGAGCTCTAACATACGACTACTAAAATCGTTAACTGACCACTTCGTTTGAATCAAAGAAAACCCAGCCAGGAATTTAAGGTTCAATCGGATTTATGATTTTTATTTTCCTCCTGATGACTTCTTTCCTCAGGGTAACTATAATAGACTTAGTCGTCTTTTGATGTTCTTGGTCTTGGTTTGCTCCGGTCAGGATTTCTCACTTTATTCTGATGACAGCATTCTGCTTGTTGTCATGTAAGGTAGAGGTGGTTACTTCCACGTAGTGCTGATGGCAGCTGATTTGTTTTTGTTTTTGTTCGCTTACATCTGTTTGATTTTTTCAGTTTCTGCCTAAAGTGTTTTAAAGAGGCGAATTGTGTTTTGATTTATATGGTAAGGCCTATGAATATGTGGTCTGCTTTCTATACCATTCATGGTCATAGGCACTTCACTCTTGTTCTGAGGTTCATAGCCTGAGAGTTCATTAAGATGATAAGGCATATTGATACATACTTTATTTTGGACTTGTGTATGACTGTGTGATTTTTAACTTATAGACATTTTGTATTTCAAACGATGTTGTATAAAGAGAAAGTACTTTAACTATTCTCTAGATCTGTATGTAATTTAATTTGTCCTTTTTGTGTTTGTGAGTTTAAATGTCTGACTGACTAAAAGCACACACACACACACACACACACACACACACACACACACACACACACACACACACACACACGCGCGCGCGCGCGCGCGCACACACGCACACACACACACATATATATATATTGTGTATATACATATATATGTGCTTGGACTATGTGCAGAGTTAAATTTAAATTATATTTGTGAAGAACTATGCAATAATAAATGACAGTTTAAATCTGGAAATATTTATGTATTTATATATTCTTTTTCCATTTCCATTAATGAAAGAAACTAGTATCTTGCGTTGAATAGTTCATTTCTTAGTTGTCAAAGTCAATAGACTGGAAGCTAACCTTTATGATTCAAAATAAATTTTATTTGGAAAGAATATATTTGTTCCATTTTACTAGAGACTGGTCTGTTATTGGAAGAATATAATTGCTCCATTTGACTAGACATACATGTTCTCTTGTTGGAAAGAATATAATTGCTCCATTTGACTTGACATATATGTTCTCTTGTTGGAAAGAATATAAAAATTGCTCCATTTGACTAGACATACATGTTCTCTTGTTGGAAAGAATATAATTGCTCCATTTTACTAAATATATATGTTCTCTTGTTGGAAATCAATTTGACTAGATACTAGAGACATACATGGTCTGTTGTTGGAAAGAATATAATTGTTCCATTTGACTAGACATACATGTTCTGTTGTTGGAAAGAATATAATTGTTCCATTTGACTAGACGTACATGTTCTATTGTTGGAAAGAATATAATTGTTCCATTTGACTAGACGTACATGTTCTATTGTTGGAAAGAATATAATTGTTCCATTTGACTAGACATACATGTTCTGTTGTTGGAAAGAATATAATTGTTCCATTTGACTAGACATACATGTTCTGTTGTTGGAAAGAATATAATTGTTCCATTTGACTAGACGTCCATGTTCTGTTGTTGGAAAGAATATAATTGTTCCATTTGACTAGACGTCCATGTTCTGTTGTTGGAAAGAATATAATTGTTCCATTTGACTAGACATACATGTTCTGTTGTTGGAAAGAATATAATTGTTCCATTTGACTAGACATACATGTTCTGTTGTTGGAAAGAATATAATTGTTCCATTTGACTAGACATACATGTTCTGTTGTTGGAAAGAATATAATTGTTCCATTTGACTAGACATACATGTTCTGTTGTTGGAAAGAATATAATTGTTCCATTTGACTAGACATACATGTTCTGTTGTTGGAAAGAATATAATTGTTCCATTTGACTAGACGTATCTATTCCGAAACCTGCAGATTGAGTGGCAAACGTTTCATTTTCTCTATGTGCATATAGTGAAAGCGTTCAAGCTAAGATACGTGTCTCTGGTTTTCTTTCATTACTAAGTGCAGACAGACTACCCAAACTAAAACTGTAGATTGCATAGAGAAATGTAAAGCTCACAAATGTCAATGGAGTCAAAAGTCTAAAGTGACAATATCCACAATTTTAAAAACAGTGCTTTAAATAAATAAAAATAGCTGTTCAAAGACTGACAACTTCTTGATCAAGTGTTCAATTACCGACCACCATCACCTCTTACACACTCACACACACACACACACACACAACACACACACACACACACACACACATACACACACACACATACACACACACACACACACACACACACACACACACACACACACACACATACACACACACACACACTTCTGTTCTTAATTATAAAGTATACTCATTTCTAATTCTATTTTATTTATGTCACCTATAAGAGACGTCAGTATACCGTAATACTTAATCTTCACAAACCAGCAGATCGTCACTAGCTCTGGTATCTGGACTAGACACGTTCAAGACAGTTGACAGGCATTGTCAATGGCACTTAGAAAGATGCTGATCTGATCCGAGTTCTCTAACGCCCATTCAAACTCTGCCGTGGCATTATCCAAAATGATTTCGCAGTACTGGGCACAGGGGTCTAGAAGGAATTCCAGACAAACGATCCCTCAGCCAAGCCGCACTAGTGAACACCAAATAGTGGAGACGTGTTACGCACAGAAGATAGGGTGTCATTGTTAAAAGGGAGGTTTGTTCTCACCCAGGAGGCTTTTGGGATTCAAGTGATGTTGCACCAGATAACGGAATATCATTATAAATCATGGGATAGGAATTAGTAGCATGAAGCTGAAGATAGAGAATTTAAATTGTCATTTACTTAACCCTAATCTTTGAGCGGCTTATTTCTGCAACAAATGTTTTTTCAAATGGGTCTGTGACAGAGAGTACATTGGAGTTTTGTGTGTGTGTGTGTGTGTGTGTGTGTGTGTGTGTGTGTGTGTGTGTGTGTGTGTGTGTGTGTGTGTGTGTGTGTGTGTGTGTGTGTGTGTGTGTGTGTGTGTGTGTGTAAGAGAAAGAAAAAAGAAAGACTGTGTATCAGATTACGTACGTGCCTGTAATGTGCATGGGTTATTTGCTGCTGACTGTATTGGGGTTGTTACTTGTAATGTTGCATTTATGGAAAGTGGTTTCTTTAACGTATTGGATAAATGTCCTTTGTCTTTTATTGTTTTCATAGTCTGACGTGAAAACGTTGAACTGCTTTTGAATTTTTCCTCTTCTACATTTCGTTTTTAATATTTATCGATGGGAATCTGGGCGAGATTTATAAATAGTCTGAAAACACAATAATATGACAGACATTTTACTGTCACATAATGTTCTGCAGGTGGAAATTCTTACTAAAGGAGTAATAAAAATCCGTCTTTTATTTATATTTAACAAGCTCCCATCCACCCACTATTACTCAAACATAAGGCTTTAATATATGTGCAAGAAGGTTAATAAATTTATTAAATCAAAATATATAACATTTGAATATAATCAAAAGAGCATTGACACTTACATCACTTCACAACAATGTCTGAAGAAACTCGTTCGGTTTATCCTAGTCTAGAAATCAGCAGTCAAATTGACATATATAATCAAGTTCGTGGATATAAATTATAATTCATCACAGAAATGAGAGTGGAGTTTTAGAGAGATAATTATAGTCAATGTATATATAAAACCTTTTCAAAGATGGCAGTTGTCGCTGGCAAGTGTTCACAATAACGTGGTTTGCATCAAGTCACTGTCTTTCTTATTTAGGTGATAGTCCAGCATACCCCGTCTAGGCACATTACACAACTGCTTCAGAATCTTCGGTGTGTTCACAAAGCACACAGTGGAGAACCATCCAGAACGTTGTATGTGCTATCAAGCACACCAGGAGGAATGTTCATAATAATCTTCATATGCGCTACTCAGCACACCACAAAGAATATTCAAGAAACTCTCGTAAATTTGTGAGACCAAACTCAAGCCACTATTTTTGCCATATTTGCTCTTGAACAGAACTCACATGAATCAACTTACAGCAATGTGTTTACTGATACGTTCAACAGCAATGCTGGATACACACACCATATTGATCTGGTAGAGTACAGTAGTCACTGCAATCTGAAGCAGATACAAAAGAACAAAAGAAAAAGTGCACTCTTTTTTTTGCAAAAGTCAATTAAGGCAGCGCTAAATTTCAGGTATATTTCATCTCTAAACTCCTTTCTTCTTACACACATTCTCAACTTACAATTTCTGCAACATTATTCATTAGTCTGATATGCACACAGCATAACAAATATAGTATTGATAAAAATTCACAAGTATAATTAACAATGTAATCAAATTAGTGAAATAACAGTACAATTACATAAAGCATTCTCCAATTCAAATCATAGATCAATAGAATACATGTACGGAATATAGCTAAGTCCACTCTTACTTTTTCAGTAAGTTAACATACCATAAGCTAATGCTTGCCTTTATGACCAGATTTGAATTATGTCAAAATCAAAGTGATTGGAATATAGGACTTTCTTCAACAAAGTAATTTTTGGTCGATCCCCATTGAAGTTATTATGAACAAGTGTGGGACTATTAGTCAGAAAAAACTACTCATCTATTTGGAACTGGTTTTGATTGCATAGCAAGTTCTAGCATATTCTTCACCTGGGTTGTTTACTCCAACTATGACAAAAATATCATCACAAGCAGTGCCCAAGGTCTGGTCATGATAACATTGGCTACAGATATATAATTATTACGTTTAGAAATCGGGAAAGGCAACTTTGCTCCACCACAGACTTAAAGAATGTTTTCGTTAAGTGGACAATATTAAAAGAATGGTTTCGTTAAAACTTAAAGAATGTTTTATTAAGCAGACGTGATGAAAAGAATGATTTCATTAAGACTTGAAGAATAGTTTCGTTAAGAAGGCATGATTAAAGGAATGGTTTCGCTTAGCAGACTATCTACAAGAATGATTATGTTAAGCGGATTGACTAAATTGCTTATTAGTTTTCTTTAGCCAGTCTTGATGCCTGTCTTGGACAGTAATTATTCATAGGAAGTTCCTTGTCGCCTTCCATTAGAAATGCTTATACCAAAACATTAAACAAGCAAAGTCAACAGGTAGTCTGCATTTACTTTGTAATAAATCTCTTCAGAAGTCTTTCTGTTTGGCTCGTGTGTCTTTTTGATTCTTTGTTTTCTGTTGATTTTACAAGTTTTGTTTATTCAACAGTACAAATTAAAAGGATTTAATAAATGCCTAGTTCCGTACATACTTAAGCATATTGTCTTGTTTAATAAAGAAACAGGAAAGATTAAAACTAGCTCAACTGGCTAAAGAACTTGCATTTTCTTTGTTTTAATGTTTATTCATGTAATAAAATATCATCATCTTATTCATTATTTCTATTTGTTTTTATGTCATAGTGTTCCGACTCTGATCTTGCCATGGAGGCAATGAATATTCTACACTATATATTTCCAGACAGGTAGAACAGTTTTGTCCTATTATTTCTGTTTTCATCTCCTTGAGATTGCTTTGCTTATTAAATGCAAATGACAGTTAAGTTGAAATCTCATTAGTAATTTCAGGTGAATCTTATAAACTTTAATACATTGCCCCACGACCAATCCTCCATCCCACACAAGCACGCACGCACGTAAAGATGTGTTACCTACCTTAACCAACCATCCGTTCAAAAGTTCGGAGCACAATTAATTTTGATCCATAGATTCTTTCTGTCGAACCGGTCATATGAGTCATTCTGTTGTTTAGCAAGAGTAGATTGCCTCCGCGATGTTAAACTTAATATTTTGTTTATAGTTTGTTATCGTTTGTAGACCTCACCGGAGGTGCCTCAAGTTGTGGACAGGGACTTGTTGCTCTACCTTACTGTTATACTGTTTATAAATTATAGTTGGCAAGCGTGTAGGCAATGATGTTGCTGGCTTGAGAATTTTCGTTGTTATTATACACACATTTGGGGTCTAATGGCCGTTTTGAAATCATTTTTTCCGTTAATATTATGAGCTTATTGTAGTATATACAGCATTTCTGGCAGAAATTATAAATAATAATAACACACGGCATCAGCTCAGTCTTTATTATCTGCCGCTATGTCCGGAAATACAGGCCATTCTCTGCGCTCCAAAATCCCCGAAGTGTCTCTAGCAATCGCTCCTGAATGCACAGTCTCCTGTTATTTTGACATTTCCCTGTGTACACATACACTCAATCTTAACATAGTAATACAAATGAAAAGGCGTATAGTTACATTTTTAATAGAAATTCCGCATAATGACATGATTCATATTTTCAACCGTCGAATTTCTGCATCTGATATAGAGGTGTAACTTTCCTTGGTTAACTTTTGGCGCGATGTCTCATTTACAAGTCACCCATGTAACCTCACCTCTGTCATTTAATGAAAATGAGTCTGTTTGTAAGAAGGTAGTACATTGTACGTCACACCAGTTAATCTCATTCACAAACTTGAATATAAACGAAGTTAATTTCAGACACACTTTGCATGACTTACTTCATAAGTCACCATATTAACATCATTGAATCAAACGAGACTAATTATAGAAGGTTTGCGTATCTTAATTTATAAATCACCATATTAACATCATTGAATCAAACGAGACTAATTATAGAAGGTTTGCGTATTTATAAATCACTAAATTAACATCATTGACATCCTTGAATGAAAACGAGGCTAATTATAGAAGGTTTGCGTATTTATAAATCACTAAATTAACATCATTGACATCCTTGAATGAAAACGAGGCTAATTACAGAAAGGTAACAGACGTCGCCATCATTGATGAGGGCCGTGAGACCTCTGACTTCTGGAAAGTCCTTGGAGGTCAGGCGCAGTACACGACCGAAGCAAGATCCAAGGTCAGTGACTGACATTCAAATCTCATTCAAGAATGTGTTTGTACGCTTGTCATTGAAATTCACAAAATAATATTCTCCACAAGGAAATTATCAACAATTAAGAACTTTTTTAATAAGCACACACACACACACACACACACACACACACACACACACACACATGGTTGGATAAATATAATAATCAGAGGTTAAATTATAATTTATAAAATCTAAGATGAATAAAAACCTTTTTTTAATTCACAATACACACTTACATTAACAGGCGCAATTATCAGTTAGCATTGAAACGATGAATCGGGCGACCATTTAGCTCTCACTTGTATGAGATAGTTTTACTAAGAGTTAGAATGATTGGACATTTGTGCTGTTTTTAAGTAACAGTTGATTCATGATTTCTTTTTATAGTCGTCGATACACCCGTCAGTTC
Source organism: Sinotaia quadrata (assembly GCA_028829895.1). Classification (NCBI taxonomy): domain Eukaryota; kingdom Metazoa; phylum Mollusca; class Gastropoda; order Architaenioglossa; family Viviparidae; genus Sinotaia; species Sinotaia quadrata. The sequence goes on from CM054182.1 coordinate 12,957,631, forward strand.
TTTTCATGTGACACTAGATCTGTGACTTCGTTTTGGTATATTTTTTTAATTTATTTTTATTTTTTTGTTTTGTTGGGGTGGGAGAGGAGGGGATACATGAATTATCTATATTTTAGTCGACAGTTGGACTACGAGGACCGATTTAAATGACAGTAGGTCAGTAGGTCAATCATTTCTTTGTGTAATTGATTTTACGATTGAGAGGTCAGTTTGGGTTAACAGGGCAGAGAACTCGTTATAGTTGACGCTAAGACCGATAATTTTTTAAAAGTAGTTATTTTAGTGGAGATTTTAAAGTAGTGTTTTCTTTCATTAGTTCACACGAGCTTTTCAATGTCTTTCCCAGAGGATGGAATCCGACATGCCATCAAGGTTGTTTCATTGCTCAAATGCGTCCGGAAGGTTTAAAGTGGAAGAAATCGTCGACTTCAGGCAACAGGTAGGATAGCAACGTCTATGTTTGTCGTCAAACAGATGTACATGTAACTTGGTTGTCTTATCTCTTATTCCTTTCATTGTCTTCTCTTACCTTGCTCCTTCATTCACATACACATATTTATATATAACGATTATCTGTTTCGAAGTATAACGCTGTGTCTTCTCGCATCCACCGAAAAAAGATTTGAGGAGCAAACCTTTCATCCTTTTCAGTAGAATGACGCTGTTCGGAAGTAAGTAATATGACTACCAGAAAGTAAGTAATATGACTACCAGAAAGTAAGTAATATAACTAGCAGAAAGTAAGTAATATGACTACCAGAAATCAAGTAATATAACTACCAGAAAGTAAGTAGTATAACTACCAGAAAGTAAGTAATATTACTACCAGAAAATAAAATGATCTTGTATGTGTATGCGTATATGAGAGGTGGGGCGGGTGGGGAGGAGAATATGTAACCGTGGAATAGATAGAGAATTTCACTAATCTGAACTGATTTCAACTGAATTAAAATTATTGATTTGGGTTGAACTGAAATAAGTTGAAGTGATACGAATTTTGCTGAATTAACGTCATTTAAAGTCATATTCGAAAGGATAACGCCTTATGACATTAACTGCTCTATTTTTTAAAGTATAGGCCTACTAACAAATTAAGGTACAAAGCGTACCACCACGCGTGTAGACGATAAAATCGGAATAAAGAGAAGAAAAAAGTCAATCATGTTGGAAGGAAACGCCCCGACGTGCTCTCTAATAAGTCAGAGCATAAACAAGAGTCAATAGGCAACCATCGAAATATGACAGTCATACTCACAGCACGTACCTACTGTGAAACGAACCACTTTATTTGTACAAACACGCCGTCTGCAAAGCCAGAACACAATCAGACGTTTGTTTCTTCTTTTTTTTTTTTTTCTTTTTTGGAAGAATGCATTGGTAATGCTGTGTCAGCTTTTTTTATTTTAAATTTTAAGAATGCTGGGGTTTTTTTTTGTACTCTTATAGCTTTAACAAGTATGTAGTTTAAAGGCCCGGTCATAGGTTCCCGTAGTTTTCTACAAATTATTGTAACGTAACTGAGAGAGATGCAAGGGAGACGAACGTGCAGTTGCAGAAAAACCTAACCGCTAACTGGCGGAGGGCCAGCAATAAACCTTTTTTTTTTTTTTTTTTTTTTTGTAAATAATTGTTAATTGTACTGTTCTCCGCTCGTGAGGATTGAAGCAAATACAGACAAGTTGCGTCCACTAGTGTACAGAAAAGCTCTTGTTCTAACATGACTGGATAAACAAGGGTGCGGTAGGTTATAGTACATTTACGTTTCCCTCAACATCTGTGTTTGAAAGTGATCCCTGTGTTTCTTGACGAAGAACACTGCGATTCCAGCCAAAGTACGTCACGCCTGCTCCATTTAGCCGACTTTCCTGTTTTCCTGTTTCATCCAGGGTGGAAGAGGGAGGGATTCTTGTCCCAAACAGCGTCACTGAGGCTGTGTCAAAGGTTAGAGGGAGGGGCAGCTTGCGCAAACGAAGATAAAAAAAAATCTTTCCTAGAAAATTAAAAATACATTTCATCGGCATTTAGTGAAGGGAGTGAATACCAATGCGTCAAATGGGAGATAGATAGATAGATAGATAGATAGATAGATAGATAGATAGATAGATAGATAGATAGATAGATAGATAGATCGGGATGTGCTGGATTGGTCCGATCTGCACATTCTTAAATCTGTAATTATATCTTTCTCCCTATATCTATCACTCTATCTATACCTACCCATCTGTCCATCTATACTATTTTCGTTTTAACGAAGCTCCACGACTAGAATGGGGCAGCAATCTCAAACAGCACTGAGGAAGAGAGGGTTCGCTTTGCGCATGTACAAATATGTTTTGCTAGGAACGTGAGACTATTTCGAAGGAATAGGCGTGTGGAGAGGCTTTACTATCTAGCTGAGGAAATATCTAGAAAGGAAAAGACAGGAAAATTGAGGTGGGAGGGTGGGGGTGGGGATATATTTTACTAGCGATGTGAGGAAATATGTTTGAAAGAAAAGACAAGGACATATGGCAGGAATTGTTCGCATCAGAAAGGCACAAAGCAGAACGGTGTTCGAATTAGAACAAAAGGGAGGGAATCCCGTAAAATAAAACTTAGTCCGCCACTGCAAATATGACGCAAATGCATGTGACTGAGTTACGTTTTCACGTGCAGTCAAGGTCGAACTCGCTAAGTTCATTGCTGTTTCTTGCCCCCATTCGTCTCCTCACTAGGGCAGTGTAACTTCTGAAGTCATAGTTTATGGCGAGCGAGAACTGCAGTGCAGTGTAATCAAAAATTATATATCCAGAAGTACACATTTGTAGACACTATTCATCTTTTTTCTTTATTAAATAAAATATTACTAATTCATGTCAGTGAAATGAGAATGTTGGGTAATAAATAATTGACCTCATGATGTCGACAGTAGTCGCGGCATTTATGATACACGATGGAGAGGGTTTTACCCATTTTTTTTTTTTTAATGTTCACTTTTTATACCGATAATACTGATTACTGCGTTGTGATCTTAAGACGCATTGGAACATTATGCGAGTGCTCTTTAAATGTCACCATTTTGAAAACGCCTAGAGTTTTATTTATTTTTCGGTTTCTTAAAAATATTAGTAATCTTTCTCCTTCTGTACAGAAAGTGTCTTTATCAATAAACTTAAACTAGAGATGCGCTTATTATTTGTCTTCTCTAATCTACGTCATTGTTTTCTGCACATGCTTATTAGTTGTCTTCTCTTATCTACGTCTTTGTTTTCTGCACATGCTTATTAGTTGTCTTCTCTTATCTACGTCATTGTTTTCTGTACATGCTTATTAGTTGTCTTCTCTTATCTACGTCTTTGTTTTCTGCACATGCTTATTAGTTGTCTTCTCTTATCTACGTCATTGTTTTCTGCACATGCTTATTAGTTGTCTTCTCTTATCTACGTCATTGTTTTCTGCACATGCTTATTAGTTGTCTTCTCTTATCTACGTCTTTGTTTTCTGCACATGCTTATTAGTTGTCTTCTCTTATCTACGTCTTTGTTTTCTGCACATGCTTATTAGTTGTCTTCTCTTATCTACGTCATTGTTTTCTGCACATGCTTATTAGTTGTCTTCTCTTATCTACGTCATTGTTTTCTGCACATGCTTATTAGTTGTCTTCTCTTATCTACGTCATTGTTTTCTGCACATGCGTGGTTTTGAAAACGAAACAACTATATGATGTTCCACAAAATGTGTCATATATCTTCTGTATTTGTATGTGTGCGCGCGTTTGTATGTATATGCGAATGTGCATTGTATATATGTATGGTGTTTGAGTATTTCAATATACTATTGTGCAGAGATAGCTGTTGTCAAAATAAAACCCCACGCACTTCTTTTACACGCATTCATTGTATTATTTATCTTTAAGATAGAAAGTTGTGATGGAAATTTAAAATGTAATGAGTTTCCATAGTTAAGTAAACAATTTGTTTTATTATTTGAGAAAAGAACACAGAATAAGTGTTTGTTCTACATTCTTCAGTGATCTGTATTTATTATTTTACCCTAAGGACGTTTATTTCGGATGTCTTGTACGAGGATATAAAGACTTTCCTATTAAAACTACCTTAAATAGTGTTCAAAATAGTCAGTACCTCGTTTTATCAACTAGTGTTGTTGTTCAGAAAACAAACTTGTATAATACGCAGATGAAAACTGGTATTTATTTACCACGTCAATGTCGAAAGTCCGAAGGTCATTTTCCAAGCAAGCTTCTTGAATTAAACGGGACCCTGGGTCAGCATGAGACCTGACTTTCTATAACGACCTGGTTGTTTGACAGAAGATGATAGCTGTGTGTATGTTGTACAGGTCGAGACACCACATTCCTATTTCGAACGCCATCCTTTTTCTCCGTAATGATTGCCCTCATTAGTACTTATTATGTTACAGTTCCATCGCAGGCGTCCTGGCGTTTTACATTCCTGGATAATTTGTGGGCGTTTAAATGTTTTTAAACAAACAAACAAACAACATTTCGGTGACTAATGTTTGCTAGGAACCGACAATAAAAAAAATAACACGATTTAAATAATCAGGAGTGTTTTTGAGTACTCAAGGATACATTTTATGACCAGTAGGCGACATGCCATACTTTGTCGTATAGAGTGTAGACTTTAGTCTGTGTTGATCGTTTTCAGTCTTAATTAATTGTCGTATAGAGTGGAGACTTTAGTCTGTGTTGATCGTTTTCAGTCTTCATTAATTTTTCATAACAGATTCATTCGAGGCCATTTGTAATTCACTTTAAGAAATATATGTGCTCAATAACAGTCTCCACACTTTTTTAATATTCTGTGTTTTATATTATGTACTTAACCCTGATCATTGAAATGTCTCTACTTCTTATTAGTGTGTAGCTTTTCGATTTATATATTCTTTTGCAAGTGGAGTTAAATAATGACTGAAAGCTTTTTCCTAGCAGTTTTAATAATCTTTCCTTTTCCCACTTTGTGTATTCTGACAGTATCAGATTGCATGGACTTTGTATAAAATTTTCCCAGCACTGTTATTAACTCTTGGGTTTTTATCTGATACCCATTGCCTTTCAGCTGTACGGCGTTATCTCTTAGCACTGAGGTAGCTTGTCACATATACTGCCGGGCCAGGAAGTACATGTCTGTTTTGCTCCTCCATTGATGACTAGTGGGTCATGATTATCAAACACAGAACGCAGGTGTGTGTATTTGTTCTGCGAGAGTCAGTCCGCAAGGTTTGTTAGTTGTGATCTAATGTCACTGGTTAGTTGTGATTTGATTTCACTGGTTAGTTGTGATCCAGTGACACTGTTTAATCGTGATCCAATGTCATTGGTTAGTTGTGATTTGATTTCACTGGTTAGTTGTGATCTAATGTCACTGTTTAATCGTGATCCAATGTCATTGTTTAGTTGTGATTTGATTTCACTGGTTAGTTGTGATCTGATTTCACTGGTTTGTTGTGATCTAATGTCACTGTTTAATCGTGATCCAATGTCATTGGTTAGTTGTGGTTTGATTTCACTGGTTAGTTGTGATCTGATTTCATTGGTTAGTTGTGATCTAATGTCACTGTTTAATCGTGATCCAATGTCATTGGTTAATTGTGATTTGATTTCACTGGTTAGTTGTGATCTGATTTCACTGGTTAGTTGTGATCTAATGTCACTGTTTAATCGTGATCCAATGTCATTGGTTAGTTGTGGTTTGATTTCACTGGTTAGTTGTGATCTAATATCACTGTTTAATCGTGATCCAATGTCAGTTAGTTGTGATTTGATTTCACTGGTTAGTTGTGATCTGATGTCACTGGTTAGTTGTGATCTAATGTCACTGTTTAATCGTGATCCAATGTCAATGGTTAGCTGTGATCTAATGTCATTGATTAGTTGTGATTTGATTTCACTGGTTAGTTGTGATCTCTTGTGATCTGGTGTCTCTGAGTAATTGTGGTCTGATATCATTGTTTAGTTGTGATCTAATATCACTGGCTAGTTGTGATCCGATACCATTGGTTAGTTGTGATGTGTGTTGTTGGTTAGTTGTGATCTAAGGTCACTAGTTAATTGTGATCTGAAAATAAATAATAGTATAATATTTTTATGCCGACTATTAAAGTGGTTACCGTCTTCTATTTATTTTTTGTTTGTTTTATTTTATTTATTTTTTTTTATTTTTTTTTTGGGGGGATGGTTGGTATTTCTTTTCATTTTACACTTGCATCATTGTATGTATGTAGGCTAGTTTTTCATTTTATGTTGTGTTAGGAACTTCAGATAGAAAATAAAATACCAACCAGCCAACCAGTCAGGCTGAGTGAGCTCAGGCTATTCGCTCCTCCGTCGTCACCACTCAGTGCCTTCGCCAACCATAGAGAGATTAATGCACTCGATGACCCCTTAACTTGAAATTCATCGTCGTTCCTCATTCTTTCGTCTGGTGCCTTAATTCAAACTCGGCAATGCTTTTCTTGTTCCTTTTTTTTTAAAAATTTCTTCAGACAAAAAAAAACACACACCTCTTTGGTATGAACCGCCACTGCACTCTGACTCAGCCAGTTCTGTCACGTGGTTCTATTCAGCAAACACTCCCTTGCCAAGGCGCCCACGTGCCTAGGTGAAAACTTTCACAATCGAACGGGAAGGAGCCAGTGACAATATAATCCGACAGTTGTGCATATTAACATATCCAGTTGGTGTCCTCCTAACATTGTGTGCTTTACTCAGCTGACCCATTGACCTGCCAGTCCCTGCTGTGTATACAATATATAAGCTGTAAAAAAAAGCAGCTAACACGCATAAAAATATTAGAATAAACTATTTCAAATACCAGTCCTTGCTGCGTGTACAATTAATTAAAAAAAAAACTGTACAACAAGTAGCTAAGACACAAAAAGTATTTAAAGAAAGATTAATTAGTTTCAACAATGTTTTTTTAAAAAGTAAAACACAAGGATGCACAATTAATGAACAGACAAGCATCATAAATAAGAATGTCTTCTTGTTTAAAGAGGAAAATATAAGTATAATAATATGTAAATTAAGAAACAGGTACACAGCAAACGCAGTGAAAAGAAGAAAAGAAACGAACGAAAAAAGAAGAGATCAATCCAATCTATAGAAGGAAGGTGCATAGACAGGCAGAAATTTAATATGTGTAATCATATAATTACACATATTAAAGATATAAATATTCATGCACTCAGAGTTTCAAGCCCCACTTTGTGTATTAGTGCCGATAAGTTAAAGACTTACAGAGACATTGGTACTTGATTGTGTTTTTCACATCCAAGTTATATTGCATTAAGCCACTGAAGAACCGACGAAAGGCAGCGCAGATAAAAGGACACTCTAATGGGGTTCGATTCCAGCTAGGAGTAAAGAGCTTGCTTATGCTCTTTAAAATGATGTCATGTTATGGGGAATTGACCCACGTACTTTTTATAAATTTTGACATTTTTATCTATAATTTTTTAATGATATTTGTGATGTATGATTTAAAAATGTTACATGAAGTTTATTTTGGAAAGTGAAGTCCACAGTGGAGAAGGGTGAAGGGAAAAATTAATCTGTTGGGTGAATAGTAGCCGCAGTATAGGATTGTTATTATTGTCCGGTAGAACAAAGGAACCCTGACCTGAGCAGTAGCCTATTGGCTTAAATATTAGATCTGGAATCTTGGTTTGGGCCATGGTTAGGTGTTATGCAATTCTTATGCTGATGAAATCATGAAATTGTTTTTGGATATGTCACGTGTAGGTTGGAAAGTATGAGAAAGTCATGGATTGCATCAGGAGTGGGCATGGGTATCATTTAAAACGTTATTCTACAAACGTTATTCTTTGCTTTTCGTTAGGTTTTTTTGTTTTGTTTTGATTTTTTCGGCGGGGTGGGGGATTGTGCGGGTTTTTCATTGTTGTTGTTTTGGTGTGGGGTTTTTTATGCGTTGGCGAAGAACAAGAATGTATGGTCGATATTCTTAGAACTTTGCATAAAAGTAAGGGTGTGGTTTCAAGAGTAATAAGTTACGAATTCTGTTCCTCACTCTTTGTCAAGCAACTCTTTGATTGAGTGTTGAGACTGAGTTCCTCCCTGGCATGGGATGTATATGGAACAGGAGACTCTAGGCTAGATAAGATAAAGACGTTTTGTATTGTGTGGATAGTTAGGTTTATTAGGAATGTTATATTATTTGAAACATGTTTAACCATCAGTTTGTTTTGCAAAGACATATGCCAGAATTAGTATTTATTAATGTAGTAAATTGCAGTATACATAGGTTCTGCAATTACTTATGTTTCATGGTTCTTTCTGTTTATTTCCTTCGTGGTTCATTTTCTATCTTATTCTGAAATATACCTTGAGGGCTTTGGGTGCCTGGTTCTGGTGTTATTTATGCCATGTCCTCTGGAGCATCTACCAGCATGACATACCTCGTGCCAGCATGTTGAAGCTGAAGTTAGGTCCTCATTGTGACAGTGGCTATAGTGTGGATTGAACTTAATCAGATATTTTAATCCGAAAATTGTTGTATGATGAGAAACTAAGGTATAATGTATTCTGCTGATTCTTTAAAGATTGTTAAACTTGTCTTTAATTATTTTTATTAATTGTTCAGTCCTGCATATCTGTTAATGAAATGTAAATTATTTGTACTTTATCATAGCTCGTAGTGATAGTCTCATTATTATGTCTTGTTCTCTCTCCATCTCTACATCTATTTATGTAACTAATGTATAAAATCTATTTCTCGGTTTAAAACTCAGTTGGGGGTGGGGGGCATGAATAGAATTGACATTTGTGCGCTCGCATATAGGCGTAACCAGTGGCCCGTACTCTGCATCGTCACTAGCATGTGTTTTGTATCATAAATAAATGCTAATATGATACGATTCATTATTACAAAATCACTCCAGAATACAGCAATGGCAATTTTGCATTAAGCCACTCAGTCCGTCCAAGTTATGTTGCAATAAGCCACTTAGAACCGATCAAAGATAGTGCAGACAAAATGAATAGGGTTCGATCCCAACAGAGAGTAAAGAGCTTGCTTGTGCCCTTTAACCGTTTCCCAGTTTTATTAGTTCATGGTGGTAAGTTTGATGTATATTCCGTAAACCGGGACTATAAATCTAGACTCATGTACTATAAGTCATGAGAGCTAAAACTCATGGAGGTTGAAAATCAGAAAGAGTTGGCTGTTGTCTGCTTCCTGGGCAGAATAGCACTAAAAAAAATTTCGCGCAAAAAAATCCATACAATTCATGGCTTGTATAAGTATTTTTTTAAATAAAAGATTGTAATATTATCCGATGTAACATCCTATCAGTTTTCAGCACATAAAGCAACATATCTATAATTGCATTAACACTGACACAAATACACACACACACACACACATTTATGACATGTAATTAAATCTTAGAGCACAACTAATTTCGTTGTCAACGGAGGTCCTATCACTCCCCTTAAACTGTTGAAAGTGGGTTCATATGACTATCGAAGTACACCGCATGCTGTGGTAATAACGTACACGATTATAGCGCTGATATTTGCCTTTCCAGCATTTTCATTTTTTTATCGTAAGCAGCTGCGTGCAATTCTTCACCACGTTGGCTTCAAAGTAAATATCGTTATTAACAGCAATTTCTTTATTAAGGTGAACTAGTACTTTGTTTTCCAGCGCCATTTTCTGCACTGTTCAGTCATCGAGAAATTAGTTAGGAAATTATATTTTTAGTTTTTTGTTGTACTCATCAAAACGTTCCTTCTAGAGATTCCCCGTGTTCTTGTCCTCACCAAAACGTTTCTACTAGAGATTTTCCGAAGCTAGTTGACACCACAAAGACACCAATTCATTGTGTCGCAGTATAATACTTGCCAAAAGTCTCTCCCTTTGGTTCTAATACATGTCATACTGCACTTGCTGTAATGTTAGTTACGTACATGTTTGTCGACACGTGTGTGTCATCGATTGTAAGTCTTGGGATTCACGAGTAGAGCTTAAAGTGTGTCATCGATTGTAAGTCTTGGGATGCACGAGTAGAGCTTAAAGTGTGTCATCGATTGTAAGTCTTGGGATGCACGAGTAGAGCTTAAAGCGTGTCATCGATTGTAAGTCTTGGGATGCACGAGTAGAGCTTAAAGCGTGTCATCGATTGTAAGTCTTGGGTGCACGAGTAGAACTTAATGCCGTGATAACTCTTCTCTGGTTTTCTGGCTAAAAAGAAGTCTCTGTGGTGGAATGACTGTGGTGTTCTGAGGGCACCTATTCTTGTTCTCTTTAATGTGCGTATAATAATACAGTACACGTGCTCTTTGTGTTTTTAAAAAAATAGGACATTGTTACACGCGAATTTCTTCTCTCCCTTTTTATTACGTGTACTTATTCTACAAACGTTATTCTTTGTTTGTCGTTAGATTTTTTGTTTGTTTGTTTTTTTTTGGTGGGGTGGGGGATTGTGCGGGTTTTTCATTGTTGTTGTTTTGGTGTGGGGTTTTTTATGCGTGGGCGAAGAACAGGAATGTATGGTCGATATTCTTAGAACTTTGCATAAGAAGACAAAGGGACTATTGTTTATATGAAAGGCGTGAACAGGAATGCTTGGTCGATATTATTAGAACTTTGCATAAGAAGACAAAGGGACTATTGTTTATATGAAAGGCGTGAACAGGATTTCTGAGTACAGAGAAATATGTATTACTGTTAGTGTAGACAGATGGAAAGAGAAAAACAATTATTGAAGCTCACGATATTGATAGTACCCTTCTTTACACCAGAATTTTTTTTTCGCCCGGCTACAGAAGTTTAAAAATTATTACGAAAACATATGCTTCATTGAATTTTTTTTTAAAATAACAAATCTAACTATCTGTCTTCTTATAGGTATTCATTTTGAATTGTTAATTGTTATTGCTATCGAGAATTTGTTTCAGTGCCATAATATTTTTGTCATAGGTTAATGTGGGATTGTTTGCTTCCTGAAGTTTGCTTACTCAGATAGATTACATACATAATTTTTCGGGAGGAGGGGGGAGGAGGGTAGATAAAGAAATAGACTCGATAGTATTTTCACTTTAACTTCAAGACTTTATTCTATCTGTAAGTGTATGGGAAGAAAGGACTTTATTCTCTCTGTAAGTGTATGGGAAGAAAGGACTTTATTCTATCTGTAAGTGTATGGGAAGAAAGGAACTTTCAGATGTTCAAGGAAAGTGTGTATAGATGAAGTGATAAATTATCCAAACTTAGTACCAATTCAATGCTAGCATGAATAATTTTCGAGAACCATAACCACATTTCACTTTGAAAATTTGCACCAACCCCACCACTGATATAAGATCATATAATGTCCAAAATCTGGGTTTGAAATATGAAATATTCGTCATGCATGCGTCAACGAGTTAAATCTTCTATCATCGACCCAGTTAGTCGCGGGGGAACAAATGATTTTTGCTCAAATGTTCTAATCGCATGAATCATAAAACTGACTCTTCCTAACCAAGACAGCTCCGACTGTATAACTAAATGCGCATTTGGCGTTGTCCTTTTTTTTTTTTTTTTTTTTTTTTTGCTGTGGATTCTCTTCCATCTCCCCCTGAAACCCGCCTTATGTTTTAATGATCAAAAGCGTCATTCGGCGTGCGCCAGCGAAAGCTGATATACATTCTGACGGAATGGATGAAAGGATGGACATAAACGTTGAGCGATGAGGAATCGAAGCGGAAAGATAAAATAATTAAACGCCTCTTGGGAGAAAGAGAGACAAGAGGAAGCAAAGATACGGGGGTTGGGGAAAGGGAGGGATATGGAAGGGAGAGGTGCAATTTCTATTCCACGTCAAGAAAGAAAACATGTGGTTTGTAACACTTTAGTGCCACGCTAGTTCTAAGTGACCACTACAATTTACAATTCAGTCGACGCGCTTTCTGACTGTAATGTGTGTCGGTGTGTGTGTGTAGGTAAGTGCATGAAGGAGTAGTGCCAATGTGTGTTGTGAGTGTATATGCGTGCGTGCGTTTTGTTTGCGTGAGACTTAGAGAAGAAGAGGGAAGCAAAAGTGGCTAAGCTTTGCTAGAGAGGAACAGCGCTTTATTTCAACAGAGGGAGTGAGGGTTGAGGAAGTCGAGGACGAGGAAAGAAATATAGCGTGCTTTTCCCCTGGCTGCTTCAAGCTCCTTTACGTAATCTCTCGTGATGATGTCAAGAGATTACGATTATAATTGCATTCAGTCTAGTGCAAGAAATATGGTGCGTTAAAGTCATTCTTTGGTTACTCTTTAAGATTTGTCAGGAGAAGTATTGTCTACAGGGATAGTACATGTGTGTAGCAACACATTGTATTGAACTAAAATCCCTACACACATTTTACTCTAGTTAAATAACGGAACTTGACTCCTGCACACATTTTACTTAAGTTAAATAACAACATGACTCCTGCACAAACCTTACTCAAGTTAAATAACAGCATGACTCCTGCACAAACCTTACTCAAGTTAAATAACAACATGACTCCTGCACAAACCCTACTCAAGTTAAATAACATGACTCCTGCACAAACCATACTCAAGTTAAATAACAACATGACTCCTGCACAAACCTTACTCAAGTTAAATAACAACATGACTCCTGCACAAACCTTACTCAAGTTAAATAACAACATGACTCCTGCACAAACCATACTCAAGTTAAATAACAACATGACTCCTGCACAAACCTTACTCAAGTTAAATAACAACATGACTCCTGCACAAACCTTACTCAAGTTAAATAACAACATGACTCCTGCACAAACCTTACTCAAGTTAAATAACATGACTGCCAGCAAAATAATAAATAAATTACATGACCATCAGCTAAAAGATTTCTAAGCATTCCTTTACCAGAAAAATGTACTCAATAAAATTAGTTTTCAGTTGTCGGGTCTAACTTCCAAGCAGATGAGTTTACAGCAAATTATATATAATAATTATTTTAGTTTCAATTCAATTTTTAAAATCTCTACTGCATATTAAAAACTGAAAACTAAAAAAATTTTACTTAAATCACTTCGTGTTTTTCTCATCTCTTTTGTCATTCTTATTCGCTTTTTTATTTTTCACATTAAAGGGTCATGTAAATGATAACCGTTAAAAGTTGAACTACAACTCTTGAATGACACAGACAACAAAACTTTGTCATTAATTATCTGCTCGTTCAGTTCCATCATTTCCCAAGACGAGATTTTCCTTTGTTCCATCATTAATTTTCTGCTCATTGAGTTCCATCATTTCTCAAGATGAAATTTTCCTTGGCTCCATCATCTTAACTAGTGCCGGTAAAGAAAAATGTATCCTCTAATTACATCTGACAGACAAAGGGTTAAATAAGTACAGATATTTGGCAAAGTATTAGAAGGTAAGGAAGAAGCAGATTTGTGTGCTAAAAAAATAAAAATATGGTTAATCGGAGCTGTAGGCGTGAAAGACGTGCATTGGTATTAAACTCCACGTCCGTCTATAATAATATCTGGCGTAAGGGGTGGTGGTGGTGGGGGGTAATTCTGACTTGTATGGAAGTGAGGTATGACTAGTATGAACATTAGCGTTTCACTAAACAGGTTCAAATGAACGAAACACTTTCCTCTCGCATTAGAGGTACGAACTGTAAGAGAAGTACCAGTGGCAGGAACGCACGCTCCTCCGTTAGGAGGTACAAATAATAGGAACAGTAATCACTTGGCTTTAGAGGTAGGAATGATAGGAACATTAATTTCTTGATTTAGAGGTGGGAATGATAAAAACATTAATCTCTTGATTTAGAGGTAGGAATGATAAAAACACGAATCTCTAGATTTAGAGGTAGGAATGATAAAAACACGAATCTCTAGATTTAGAGGTAGGAATGATAAAAACACGAATCTCTAGATTTAGAGGTAGGAATGATAAAAACATGAATCTCTAGATTTAGAGGTAGGAATGATAAAAACACGAATCTCTAGATTTAGAGGTAGGAATGATAAAAACATGAATCTCTAGATTTAGAGGTAGGAATGATTAAAACATGAATCTCTAGATTTATATGACAAGAGCTCTAGCCTTTCGCTTCGAAGTATGAATGATAACAGTACTAGTCCTTTGCCTAAGAGATATGAATGGTAAGAACACTATGGTCTCTCACTTAAAGGTAAGAACACTATGGTCTCTCACTTAAGAGATATTAGGTGTTTGAAATGCATTGTTCTTCAGTTTGAAGGGTAAGAGTATCTACTCGCTTGTGAGGTGCGAATGATGTGAGTACAATACATTTACTAATCAGGTATGAATGGTCAGCCTCTCCCTTAAAATTCACAAATACTAGATGCTCAAAACAGAAGTGCGAACGACAAGAACACTAACCTCTTACTTCAAAGATAAGAATGGTAATGAGAAAGGTAAACACTACACATTTGATTAAGAGGTATATAATGAGATATAAAGAGCACTGGCCTTTTGTTTAAGAGGTACAAATGATATTAAGAGTAATAACATCTCGCTTAAGATCTGGATACCACGTATACTAATCTCATGCTCAAGACGTAAAATGCATTGGTCTTTCCAACAAGAAATGTGAATGTATAAAGACAAGCAGCTTCTGACATAAGTCGGGTTTCAGGGGGAGATGGAAGACTAACGATATAAGAGCTAGCATCTCTCTTTAAAGGCATACGTTTTAAGAGCAGTAACCTTCGTAAATAAGAATAGTTGGATTTCTCATATAAGAAACTTTCGGATATAAGTATTTGAGATGACGTCACCAATTCCATGTCCAAACAGCATGTGTACTCTAAAGACTTCTTGAGATTTGTAAAAATCAGCAAAAAGCGAAGATAATAACTACACAATAAAGTGCCGTCCTATGATTTAGATTATACCTCTCTACCTTGAGACAAATCAGTCTTTATCTGGGCAATCCCTACATCAATGTCATGTGCCCTGCTTTTCATCGACTTCAGCTCTTTGTTCTAACACGCCTTTGAGTTTTACTCCCGCATAGAATTATGCTCAGTTTAAGTTATGCAAAGGACAACAATGCTAGCTTAAAAAGATTAATTTAGACAAAATTATTTGGCCTGACAAGTTCGTCTGAAAATCCCTCTTTAAATTTCAGTTCATATTTTACTCACGATTTTCGTTGACAATAGGAGATCTTAGTAAATGAATTAGAATAAAACAATTATCAACCTCTTTTTAAAAAAACAGCAAAATCAAAATAATATTTGCAATTTATTGTATGTTTCAGGATCTGTATGAGGATGACGTCATGATGCTGGACACCTTCAATGAGGCACGCCATTTGTATGGAAACGTAATGATAATACGTTAGAGGTTGGCTCATATTACGAGCGATCGTTCAGCCGACAACAGCAGAGATTGTTGTTGTTTTAATTGAAACTAACTGTCACATACGTTACCAAGAGGTGTAACCTGCTAGCCTGTGAGCTCTGCAATATTTGTTTAGCTCTCCATTCATTCACTTGTCTTTTGACAGGTGTTGAGGAAATATATGGCTCTTACGCGAGTCCCATTTTTCAATTTATAATCAAGATGACCCCAGAGTACTCAGCAGAATAAACCGACGTTTTGCCCGAAATAAATATTTTAACTTTATCTTTAAATCACCTGTAGAAATGGGGTTCATGTCTAGCTGTAAGTGCACTTGATAACCCCATATTCAAACTAGTCAGTAATAACCTACGTTGGCATCTAAGTTTCTTTTTCGTAATATTGTTTTATAAATGAAATATCATTCTTAAAGAAAAGTGCCTCCATTTGCAGATCTACATCTGGATTGGAAGAGGAGCGAACGAGGAGGAGAAAAAAGAAGCAATAACTTTACCGTTTGTAAGTTTAGTTCATGCAATAGAATCTAATAGGTTTTGAAGACACTCAGGTCTATATTGTTTTCTCTCCCTAAAGTGGTTTACAATTAGTTTGAGTCTAATGCTTTGTCTTGAACAGGGTCTGCAAGGCGACCTACGACTGTATGTGTGTGTGTGTGTTTGTGTGCGTGCGTGCGTGTGTATGTGAGAGAGTGAGTTTGTTTGTGTGTGTATGCGTGTGTGTATAATTATGAGTGTATACATACAAAGTGAATACATTGAACCTTGAAATATTGAATCATATGTTGTCTGGTGTGTGTGTGTGTGTGTGTGTGTGTGGGAGAGAGAGAGAGAGAGAGAGAGAGAGAGAGAGAGAGAGAGAGAGAGAGAGAGAATGTTTTTTTTGTGTATACGTACAAAATGAATACAATGATCCTTGAAAAATTAAATCTTATGTTGTCTGTTAATTGTAATTGTTTCTGCTTGTTTGCTTGTCCTCCGTGTACTTGACGACTTCCTCCCATTAGCAGGATGAATCCCTTTAAGTTTTCCTTTTGTACTTCCGCTTGCATAGCTTATGGAGCAGTCACATCGCCATTCGAAAGAAACACTTAGTGGAGGAAACAAAGAGATGTACTGTTAGGTCCTTGTTAAAGGACTTCGAGGCCAACCTAACTTAAATTTCTACACAGCGCCCAGTAAAGAATTCTGTACTTATAAAAAGAATTGTTTGCTGGACTGCAGGCAAAGCTTGCCTCTTTCTGATCCTATCACCTCCCCATACATTCTCTACTCAGAGTTCTGCATTTAATGTAAATACTCTGCTTAGATATATGCAAATAGTTTAAAATGCTCTACTCAGAGATTTTTACTAAGCTCGAAATTTTATACTTAAGAGATTTAAGCTTAGCTCGAATTTTTATATATAAGGGATATGTATTTAACTTGAAATATTGTGTTCAGAGATCTGCACATAACTCAAACGATTCTACTTAGACGTTTAAGCTCAAAATACTCTGCTAAGAAATCTGCTCATTGCTCATAATATTATACTCAGAGATCTGAATTTATTCCAGATCTTTACTCAGCCCTTCGTTTTAAATACTAAACATGGAGATCTAGAGATCTAAAGTTCAAAATGTCGCCATATACTCTGTGTGACTTTGTAATAATGAATCATACCAATGTTAGCATTTAGTTATGACACAAAACATCTACTATAGCCAATGTAGAGTATGGGCCGCTGGTTATATATATATATCTGCAACTGTTACGCCTATATGCGAGTGCACCGACGTCAATTTGACTCACCGGCCCCCAATCAGTTATTAAACTGAGAAATAGATTTTATACAATAGGTACATAAATAGATGTAGGGACAAACAGAGAACAAGACATAATCATGAGGCTATCATTAGAAGTTATGATAAAGTAAAAAAAAAATTTCATTAACAAATACGCAAGACTAAACAATTAATAAAAATTTAATAAAAGACAAGTTTAACAATCTTTAAAGAATCAACAGAATACATTATGCCCTAGTTTCTCGATGGTGATTTTGGGGGGATTAAAAGGTCTGTTTAAGTTCAGGCCGTTCTGCAATCACTGTCACAGTCAGGACTTAACTTCACTTTAATGTACTGGCACGAGATATGCCATGCTGGTAGATACTCCATGGCAGAAATAACATCAGAACCAGGCACCCAAAGCCCTCATTGTAGATTTCAGAATAAGATAGAAAATGAACCACGAAGGAGACAAACTGAAAATCCCGGAAACACAAGTAATTGCAGAGCCTAAGTATACTGCAATTTGCTACATTAATAATATTAATTCTGGCATATGCTTCTGCACAACAAACTGAAGGTTAAACTTGTTTCAAATAATATAACATTCCTAATAAATCTAATCATTCACAGAATACAGAATGTCTTTACCTTATCTAGCCATGGGTCTCCTGTTCCATATGCAATCTACGCTAGGGACAGTCTCAACACTTGACCAAAGAGTCCTTTATTACTCTTGAAACCACACCCATCTCTACCCATACTAACTCCTGATCCAATCAAATTCCAACCATGACTTTCTTGCACCTTCCAACCTACATTCTGTCAGCACAATTACATTAGCATAAGAATTGCAACCAAGGCCAAAACCAAGATTCCAGATCTAATGTTTTAAACTGACGCGCTCTTGCTTTGAGGTCATGGTTCCAGTGTTCTACAGGACAATAACAACATCCCTACCCCGTGGCTACTCATCAGATTAATTTCTCCCTTCAACCTTGTCCATTGTGGACTTCACTTCCAAAAATAAATTTTATGTAACATTTTTAAATCATACAAATCGCATCTCGTTTAAAAAATGTTATGGGTCAAAATCTCAAAATCTAAAAAATATGACGCAAAATACTAGACTAAGAGATATGAACTTAGCTTTAAATACTATACGCGGAGATTTATAATTAGTTCAAAATACTAGACACAGAGATCTGCAGGTTCCAGAGACTTGGTGTACAGAACGCCTGAGTAGAGCATTTTGCTTTAGTAGTGCACTCGGGAACAGGGGACGCGACCCGAAACGCGTATGCGGAAGAACTGTTCCTGGTTTAATTAAAGGTGACCATGCATGTACAATTCTATCTTTGCTCGGCGCATTACTAACACTCTGTACTGTGACCATGGGTTGTGGTGGTGGTAGAAAGATAGCTTTGTCTCCTTGTTAATAAACTTAGCAGCTGTTCTTAATTAATGACGGGTTGTTTTTAGAACATCCAGAAAAGACAGGAAGGAAGTTGGGAAAGAGAGCCGGAGAGGGGAGGGAAGAGGGAGGGAAAAGGAAGGGATGACAGAGGGTGGGGGGAAGAAGGAAGAATTAGTTATTGAATTTCAAGGTAGGAAGGGAAGAAAGCGACTGAAAGAAGAAAGAATAAAAATGGTGGGAAAGAATGAAGTAAGTATTAGTGAAAAAAAAAGGGGGGGGGATTAAATACTTGGGGGAAGAGAGATAAGAAAGACAGATAGATTAAGAAAGAAAGTCATAAATGGAGATTGAAGAGACAGCAGGAAAGGGAGACAATTAAGAAAACCTAATATGATATATTCAAATCGAAAGCAAGAATGTAGTTTTATATGTTCAGTTAAAGCAGTCTGAGAAATGTTAATTTATTTGTTCTTAAATACGCCTAATATTCTCCATACAAAATGACTTCTTGATATAAATAATTAATGCATGAATTCATTTATTGAAGTTCCAAATATCCTGCAGAAATACTTAGCGAAAGACCCAGCAGGACGCAATGAAATGAATACACTGATTGTGGAAGTGAAACAAGGATTTGAACCAACCTCCTTTACGAACCATTTTCCAAACTGGGACACAAACGTTTGTATACTTGCGAATGTTTCATGCAGTTCATTTATTCACCAATATTTCAGTGTTCTTTGATTTACAATTGCAAGTGAATTTCAGTAGTGTAGTTTTTGTAGATTGTAAACCAATTCTAAATAGTTAGTTTTGTAGATTGTAAACCGATTCTAAATGCATAGTATAGATTGTTGTTCAATGCCTGTGTATAGTTTGCAGATTGTTACTCAATTCCTCTGTCTAGTTTGCAGATTGATACTCAATTCCTGTGTATGATTTGTAGATTGTTACTCAATTCCTGTGTATAGTTTGTAGATTTTTACTCAATTCATGTGTATGATTTGTAGATTGTTACTCAATTCATGTTTATGGATTGTAGATTGTTACTCAGTTCCTGTGTATAGTTTGTAGATTGTTGTTCAATTCCTGTGTACAGTTTGTAGATTGTTACTCAATTCATGTGTATGGTTTGTAGATTGTTACTCAATTCCTGTGTATAGTTTGTAGATTGTTGTTCAATTCCTGTGTACAGTTTGTATATTGTTACTCAATTCCTGTGTATGGTTTGTAGATTGTTACTCAATTCCTGTTTATGGATTGTAGATTGCTACTCAATTCATGTGTATAGTTTGTAGATTGTTACTCAGTTCCTTTGTATAGGTTGTAGATTGTTACTCAATTCCTGTGTATATGTTGTAGATTGTTTAATCAATTGATGCATATGGTTTGTAGATTACTAACTATATACAGCGTGTATTTTTAACTTCACTTTAGGGCAGTATGCAGTTTTGTAGATTGTTAGTTAATTCCTGTGTGTAGCTTTGTAAATTGATTTTTTTTTATTCAGGATGTATTGTTTAGTTTTTAAGTTAATTCCAGTGTGTAATTTAGTTCATTCTGGAGTATAGATTTACATAGTGTATGTAATTCCTTTGTGTAATTTTGTAGATTATTAGTTCTGGTTTTACATAGTATATGTTAATTCCTGAAAATAGTGTAGTGTAGCATACCTTACTTCCGATATAGTTTTGCATAAATTAATTACAATGTTCACTTCCATTGTCTCTACACTATTTCAGTGTTTACTTTTGATTAGTATAATTTATTTTCAATTCTTAGCTATAGTATCATTAATTCCAGTATGCAGTTTTGATATATACTAATTTAATTTTGTTTAGTGTATGTTGACTCCAATATATTTTTGCATAAGTTCATTCCCGTGTACATATGCCACTAAAACTATTTTCAAGTTATAGTTTTGTATAATTTATTTCAAGTGTACTTTGTAGTGTTAGTCAATTTCAGCACACGTTTTTTATATAGAATAAGATAACTACAGTGAAGAATTTCTTATTGTAAGTTAATTCAATTGTGAGGTTTTGTATAATCATGATTGCAATGTTTTGTGGTTTTGCATAGTGTACTTTAATTCGAGTGTAAAACTTTGAATGCTCTAAGTTCAGTCTAGTGTCATACGTTAATGTACTAAAAATAAATTCGAATATTTATTTTCATGTAAAACCAGTTACATCCGGTGTATTGTAGCTTTGTAGAGTGAAATTATATTCCAGTGTATAGCCTTACAGTGTGTGTTAATTTCAATGTTAATTTGTATAGTGGAAATTAGTTCCTGGCTTCACGTTACATAATGTAAGATAATTCCAGTGTGTACTTTTTGTATGGTATAATATATTCTAGCATACAGTTTTGTAAAGTGACAGTTAATTCCAGTGTGAAGTGTTTTCAAATTCTCATTTCAGTGTTGTAGTTTGTGTAACTAAAATATATTTACATGTATACTTTTCAATAATTAATTTAATAGTGATGGTTTGATAAATAAAGTTTATTGAAATGTATACTTTTCAGTAATTAACTTCATAGTGATGGTTTGATAACTAGGGTATATTTAAATGTATACTTTTCAGTATTGAATTTCATAGTGATAGTTTCATAATATTCAAATGTATACTTTTCAGTAATACATTTTCATTTAAGCATAAATGAGTATATATGGTGTTACATTAAATCGAAAATATTTTGCTTCAGAGTCCTGCGGATTTCTCGATGCAAGAGAGCATTTTTTTAACAGCGAGGTCGTCGGTACGTATGAATTATTTTTTTCAAATACAAGTTGGGAACAATTTTAATTAGCCTGTATAATTAATATTTAGATTAAATGAATCCATAGTGATCGACTTTTTTTCGATTTTGATGGATTTTCAAGCAAATCTCATAGACCGCTTTAAAAGTCCTTTTAATTATACAGTTCTGCTCTCATCTTGTGTATTTCAGTGTTTTGGTTTTGCATATCTAATCTACTTTCAATACTTGGATTCCAGTCTTACCTTACATTTCTACTTCTCAGAAATCTTTTTACTCTCTAACTGAATCTACTTCTCACTCATCAGTTGCACTCTCACTCTCTCATACACACACACACACACACACACACACACACACACACACACACACACACACACACACACACACATACACACACACACATACACACACACACACACACACACACACACACACACACACACACACACACACACTCTCACAAAATACAGACTTTGCAACCCTCGTTCATCATTTTTCTCTTCTCGACTTCCTTTGTGCTTATGAACAGTACAAGACTTAGACTTTTCATCTCTTATATTTTTCATCAGTGACTTTTCATCTCTCTTTCATCTTATATTTTTCATCAGTGATTTTTCATCTCTCTTTCATCTTATATTTTTCATCAGTGACTTTTCATCTCTCTTTCATCTTATATTTTTTATCAGTGACTTTTCATCTCTCTTTCATCTTATATTTTTTCATCAGTGACTGCATCTCTATTTCATCTTATATTTTTCATCAGTGACTTTTCATCTCTCTTTCATCTTATATTTTTTATCAGTGACTTTTCATCTCTCTTTCATCTTATATTTTTTCATCAGTGACTGCATCTCTCTTTCATCTTATATTTTTCATCAGTGACTTTTCATCTCTCTTTCATCTTATATTTTTTATCAGTGACTTTTCATCTCTCTTTCATCTTATATTTTTTATCAGTGACTTTTCATCTCTCTTTCATCTTATATTTTTTCATCAGTGACTGCATCTCTCTTTCATCTTATATTTTTCATCAGTGACTTTTCATCTCTCTTTCATCTTATATTTTTTATCAGTGACTTTTCATCTCTCTTTCATCTTATATTTTTTCATCAGTGACTGCATCTCTCTTTCATCTTATATTTTTCATCAGTGACTTTTCATCTCTCTTTCATCTTATATTTTTTCATCAGTGACTGCATCTCTCTTTCATCTTATATTTTTCATCAGTGACTTTTCATCTCTCTTTCATCTTATATTTCTCATCAGTGACTTTGCATATTTATCTCTTTAATCGCGTGCGCTCTCTGTCGTTTGTGTCTTTTATCCTTTGCACTTTCTTGGATTTGCATATCTCTTTCAACTCTTGAGCTTCCTGTCTTTGGCTGTGCATCTCAGTCCTCTTTCCTGCTCTTGATCTTTGGTTTAGCAGCTTTTTTGTCTCTTGTACTTTTGATCTTTAGTTTTGCAGCTTTATCTTGTAATATTTATTTTTGCAGCGTTCTTTCTACTCCTTATCTTTGATTTAACAACTTCGTTTTCTTTATATGTTCTCTTTGTGCTGACTTTGTGGCTCTACTTCTTTTTCACCCCTCTGTCCACTGTCCTTTGTCTTCTCTTTGCCCCCTTTTATGATCTGAAATAGATCCAAAACTTAGTGTTGATAAGTGTTCAGCCAACTCTCAGAACCATTTTATAGCAAATTTAAGAAATACTCCCATAAAAGGAATATTAAGGACGGTGGATTACTGAATATTACTTTGTAGTGTTGTGGTAGTTTTTTTTTATGTGCCTATTGGGTGATTTGTCTCGGGTTTTCAATATAGCTACATTTTAAAATAAAAATTATTGACCTTTTCCTTACGCCTTAAAGGGTGCATGCGATCTAATTACTTGTAATGAATATTAGAGCTTTTATTGTCCCCTCCTTTAAACTCTAAGTCTGGAAAATTTACATTGGCAATCAATCACCACTCAACCGCAATTACTAAACATTAAATACTTCATCTAATAGACAACATTTACATTATCAAACACGACTTCAGCAAAATCCAACTACATCAGCTATCACTCCATAACACATGGATTGCTTTGCTTGTTATGTTTTGATACGGACTATCCCCATTGTCAATACGTAGGCATTATTTACGTTGTTTATTATACTTTTGAAATAGACTATCCTAAGTGCATAGCGCACGGAATATATTGGCTTGTTTATTATGTTTTTGGAATAGGCTATAGCTCATGGCTTGCTGTTACTTGCTTTTTTATGTTTCTGGAATGGGCTATAGCGCATGGATTGTTGTTGGTTGCTTTTTTATATTTCTGGAATAGGCTATAGTGCATGGATTGCTGTTGGTTGCTTTTTTATTTTTGGAATGGGCTATCCGCCTAGTGGCCCTAGTACATAACAGACAGAGGCGGGGAGGGGTTGCGTTTACGTGTCTCTCCATCGCTACGGTTTAGGTGGGAGGTGGGCGGTGAGATAATTTCTAATAGTGGAGCCTACCTGTAAATTAAATAAGCCACTGATCAATATGTGAATATATACAGAGCTCCGTCTACTTACTCAAGTAATTGTTTAATTTGGGGTTTAACGTCCGCTTTCAACTGATTTCACGGATGGGTGCTTCTACCGATACTCAGTCGAGACACAAAGCTACCTTATGATGCATGGCAGAAATCTCTCATAATCGAGTTTGTTTGTCAGTTCGTATTAATGAGTCGAAATGAATCATGACGTGTTAAGGGGCGCAACTTACCAAACACCATCAGATTGCCGGCTCCACCAATTGTATTTATCAACATTCACGTCATCACGCGGCCCATATCTTCAGTGCTCAGCAGCATTATAATAATTATTAAAGTGCGTTTTAGCAATAACAGTTTAAAAGGTAATAATTATTAAAATGCCTTTTAACAATAACATTTTAAAAATTATATATTCATGTTCAGTGTTTCAAGTAAGGAAGTGTTGGGAGCAAACTTGTCGAGTTTTGCTTACATGGTTCTAGCACATAAACACAACTTTAAACTTGTTGTTTTGTTTGAGAACGGGGTTCGAGAGTTCATTTAAATGTGTTATTGTATTGTTTATGTGCGTGCATTTTTTACCCCGGTACTGATTTGTCACATTTATTTTTTTAAAATGTAATACATCATCCTCAGACTACGCAGCATTATCACGTGATTGTGCGAGTCACCTTACTGATACTGTAATAAGACTGTCACTTTAACCAGATTGACACTTACAGGAGCGACACTACGACAAAATGACACTGGCAAGAACGATAGTGTGAAAGAATATGACAAGATGTAGAGTGTGACAAGAAAGACAGTGTGACAAGTCATAAGAGTGTGACAAGACAAGAACGGCAGTCTCAAGAACGGCACTGTGAAAAGGCGTAGAATGCGACAAGGACACTGTGTAAAGGCGTAGACCTTGACAAGAAAGACACTGACAGTATGACAAGAAGACATTGTTACAAGGCATAGAGTGTGACAAGAAGTATATTGTGACAAGGCATACAGTGTGACAAGAAGGCTATTGTGACAAGGTATAGAGTGTGATAAGAAGGCTATTGTGACAAGGTATAGAGTGTGACAAGACATAGAAGGTTATTGACAAGGCATAGAGCATGACATAGCTGACAGTTTAACTAAAATGACGGGCATTGCGGTAAGAACATTACAGGGGTCAAGGATCAAGATTAGGTTCATGCCCTGTGCATAAGGATCACAATTTGAAAACACTCCAACTCTCATTACATTTGTATTTCCAAAGTGGAAATCCTGGTTCGTATTTTTGTGTGAAAATAAAATTGATCAAACAGTGAGGTTTGTTGTTGATGTTGTTTTCAAATCAAAGAGCCGTTGGGAAAAAAAATGAGCGGGGCGGGTGGAGGGTTTCGATTTTACAAACCTCTACCCCTCACCCACCTAGGGTGCGTGCATGGATACTAAGCAGAACTAGAAGTTTCCATAAAGAGGAAGTCAACGGTTAGTACTGATTCACTGACGTCATAGATTCATTTATCTACCAGTGGTCAGAGTTGAAATAAGATTTTTCTTCGTTGATTTGGATGATGGCAATTTCCGGTCTAGGCGCTAAAGGTGCGCTAGCCAAGAGAAATTTCAGATGTGGACGTATAGAGTAGTGTGAGTAAGGTTGAAGGAAAGTGGAAAGGGTGGTGATGATGAATTGGCTTGAAGATAAGTAGGCCCTTCTGCTTCGTGTCATGCCACCAAACGTTAATGTTTTCCAGGCTTGGTGGTAGCTGTTGGAACCTATTTTTTATACCTTTTTCGCTCCCTT
Organism: Sinotaia quadrata; assembly: GCA_028829895.1. NCBI lineage: Eukaryota > Metazoa > Mollusca > Gastropoda > Architaenioglossa > Viviparidae > Sinotaia > Sinotaia quadrata. The sequence continues at coordinate 12,983,255 of CM054182.1, forward strand.
ATTTCCACTGGACTATTTGGTATTTATTTCTAACGGTTATAAGTTTTTGGATATTTTTAAAGCTTGAAACTTAAAATGTATTTTGCTCCAGTATTTCGAGTTATTGCGTAACCTTAACCGCACATGGTACGTCATCATCACGTCATCATCACGTCATCATCACGTCATCATCAAACGTCAATTGCCTGATCAAAACATCGCATACAACTCCTTACAACATCCAACAAATACCACTTCAGGGCTGTTCATTTCATCCTCCAATACAAATAGTCCTTTTTTTTTTTCCTTCTTTTTGCAATGCGCTTTTTATTTTGGTTTATTTTAATAATCGGTGCAGTAAGATTTCAGTAAGATTTAAACATTTTCTCATGAAATGCATTATACATATATATCTGGAAAGCTGGGAGAAGCGAATACAGGCCAACCCCGCTAACCAGATAACCTTTTTATTTCAACCCACACACATCTACTTCCTGTCAGGGGATTGCTGAATGGCGTGCAGAGAATAAAGCCCTGAGAAATTTAATTTAAATTGAAGCGCAATTGAAAAAAATATATAATTAATTGCATCTCTAAATATTAACTTCATTTATAGTCTCATTATCTTAAGATGATGTTCTGTGCACGATGGATGAACAGATTGTTTGTTTTTTTACAGTCTAGTGCGAGCACTTCAAGCCTTCCGCCGTCACTCCTCACAGACTTGACTAGGATTCCGTCCAGAGAGGTGTGATTCAATTTCAAACCGTAGAAAGTTTAATTGTATTTTTTTTAATTTACAAAATGCATCTGGTTTAATATTATAACTTCTGCACTCGTTTCCGGATACATGTATATCATTAGAGCATATTTCAGGGTTCGCATGAATCATTAACTTATGTAACAGGATGCCTAGGAATCATTCTTATGTAACAGGATATATGTAAGCCATTAGTGCGTATTTCACGATGCGTGTGAATCATTATCTTATGTAACAGGACACCTGTAAGTCATTTGTACATGCTGCAGAGTTCATGTTTTGTAAATTATTAATGTTATTCATTCATATTTTTACATTGGCGTTAATGTATTTCAGTATACATGCAGATCCTTAGCGTTAAAAGGTCATTAGTACATATTGCAGGATAAGTGTTAAAATCTGTGTATGTTGCAGGATAGATGTATATCATTCGAATTTGTTGCATATTGCAGGATGCAGCTAATATGTCTGGAGGGGTCAAGTTGCATTCATTCGAAAGAGCAAGGGGGAAGAGTTATCCTGTCGAAATGGATATCCCAACATCATCACAGGTGAGATACCAGAAAAATAGATCTGTTTCAGTCATTTGATAAATTCGTGCTTCTTTCAGAATTCTTATAGATTAGTCTTCATGTGTCAGGATTCATATAGACTATTCCCCATGTTTCAGGATTTGTAAAGATTACTACTCTTCATGTGTCAGGATCATATAGACTATTCCCCATGTTTCAGGATTTGTAAAGATTACTACTCTTCATGTGTCAGGATCATATAGACTATTCCCCATGTTTCAGGATTTGTAAAGATTACTACTCTTCATGTATCAGGATTCATGTATATTATTACACTGGGCAACAACAAATTTGCTGTCTAAGATTTTTTGACGGATTTATGACAGTTTTATTGTGTTGGATCCAATCATTGTTGTAGTAATTTCAGAAATAAAATTCCGATCCTTGATGCAAAGTTCGGTTATAAAGATTATGGTAGAAAGCCTGCTCTTCGTCATGATATCTATATCCTAAGGTTACTTCCAAAGACATTGAAAGTATACATGCAATTTAAAGAGACGTGTAAAAATAAGTCCTTGCGTGAAAAAATAGTTATCATTACTCTATTACTCTTTCCGGATATACTAATAAAGAATGCAGGATAGCTGTGGTTCAATCAGGGTATTTCAGGATGAATATTATTCATTAGTGCATATTTCGGAGGCAGAAAAGTAATTAACTCATCATTCAGTGCACGTGTTATTCATGAAAGCGTGTGTTCGGTGGTCTTGCAAATAATTAACTCGTTTAAGTTCAGTATCTGGGGACATGTTATTCATTAGTGCATATTAGGAAAGAACGAAAATAATTAACTCATTATTAGAGTTTCGGGGTATGTTATTTATTACAGAATTTTGAGGGTGTGAAAACAATATACTCAAAATCCAGAGGTTCATGTTCTTCGTTAGACCTTGGGAAGGTTTGAACATAATAAATTCATAATTTAATGGGGGGTTTTGTCTTTATTGGCTATGCATGCGTCTTTTGTGACGGTTGCAGACAATAAGAAAATGTTTCAGGGCACATAGTGTCTTGTAAACCCACCCAACTTGATTGACAGTGTTGGCGTCAGGTTACTTGTAGATTGACAGTGCTGGTGTGGGGTTACTTATAGATTGACAGTGTTGAGGTCGGGTTACTTATAGATTGACAGTATTGAGGTCGGGTTACTTATAAATTGACAGTGTTGAGGTCGGGTTACTTATAGAGTGACAGTGTTGAGATCGGGTTACTTATAGATTGACAGTGTTGAGGTCGGGTTACTTATAGATTGACAGTGTTGGTGTCAGATTATTTATAGATTGACAGTGTTGGTGTCAGATTATTTATAGATTGAAAGTGTTGGTGTCAGGTTACTTATAGATTGACAGTATTGGTGTAAGAATAATTATAGATAAACAAAACTGGTGTCAAGGTTACTTATAGATTGACAGTGTTGGTGTCAGGTTACTTATAGATTGACAGTATTCGTGTCAGGTTACTTATAGATAAACAAAACTGGTGTCAGGTTACTTATAGATTGACAGTGTTGGTGTCAGGTTACTTATAGATAACAAAATTGGTATTTATAGATAAACAAATCTGGTGTCAGGTTACTTATAGATAAACAAAACTGGTGTCAGGTTACTTATAGATAAACAAAACTGGTGTCAGGTTACTTATAGATAAACAAAACTGGTGTCAGATTACTTATAGATAAAACAAAACTGGTGTCAGGTTACTTATAGATAAAACAAAACTGGTGTCAGGTTACTTATAGATAAACAAAACTGGTGTCAGGTTACTTATAGATAAACAAAACTGGTGTCAGAACATTTATATGTAAAGCGAACTTGTGCCCGGAAACGTGATGATTATCGATGTACGTTTTGTAGATAAGTTAAAATTATTCATGTGTTTCAGAATACATACAGATCATCACTCCTTGTTACAGGGTTTATCTAATCCAACCAGTGCAGATAAGTCGCCTTCGGCCAATGTGAACGTTTCCTCCAGACCTGTTACCAATCCGTCTTGCGCAATGAGGTTTTGTGTATGTGTAGGTCATTTTAATTTTTTCAGAATAATTTATTATAGATCATGTTGTCCTACTTCAGAGTCTATTTAAAATATATTAAATTATCTTTGCTCTTTCGGGATGTATTTAGAGAAATCATGAGCCCTTACTGCATATTACTAAACGATTATCTGATTCAATTTAATGATACATGTTGGTCTTTTTGCATATTTCAGAGTTCGTAAAGACAGAGGTGCGAAGTACAAGATAAATATATATTAATACATATTATTTCAAGTGACCTGAGCTTATCTGTGCATAGTTCTCGATGAATTATTGATCATAATATTAGTTCAAGGTAAATATGGTCATGCGCGCGTAGTTCACGATAAATATAGACCATACATATTATTTCAAGTTACAAGAATTCATCTGTGCATTTTTAATAATATATGTAGGTCATCTTGTACACTGTAAAGATAGATATGTCATATTGCATATTATAGACTATTTGTGTAAACGTCAACATTTAGGTTACTCCTTCTGTATTTAAGATTCATGTTATAGACTATTTGTGTAAACGTCAACATTTAGGTTACTCCTTTTGTATTTAAGATTCATGTTATAGACTATTTGTGTAAACGTCAACATTTAGGTTACTCCTTCTGTATTTAAGATTCATGTTGATCATCGTGTGTGCTTCAGAAACAAGTGGGCCATTATTTCAAGTTATAATATTTCAGGATGCATGCACCTTAGCATGTTTATTTCAGGTAAATGTTGGTACATGTTACACATGAATTAACCTTTCTAGTTTCAGGTTTCACACAGAAGAATCGTTCTGGGTGTCAGGTCACACATATAAACATAAAGCAAGCTGGTTCAGATCACATACATAAACATATAGCGAGCTGGTATCAGGTCATATATATATATATAAACATATAAATAAAACGAATCGGTGTGAGGTCACATTTTGATAAAACGATCTGATGAATTCGCATATAGATAAAGCAAACTGGTGTCAGGTCACATACAGATAAAGCAAACTGGTGTCAGGTCACATATTGATAAAGCGAGCCGGTGTCAGATTACTTACAGATAAAGCAAGTTGACTTCAGGTCACGTATAAAGCGAGTTGATTATAATTATCTGTGCACGTTTTGTAGACACGTGAAAATTATTCATGAGTATTCCAGGATACATACAGATCATCACTCCTTGTTGAAGGTTACGTATAGATAATGAATCACTCCTTGTTGCAGGTTACGTATAGATAATCACTCTTTGTTGCAGGTTACCTATAGATAATCACTCCTTGTTGCAGGATACATATAGATCATCACTCCTTGTTGCAGGTTACGTATAGATAATCACTCCTTGTTGCAGGATACATATAGATCATCACTTCTTGTTGCAGGGTTCATATAGTCCAAACGATGCAGACAAGTTACCATCTTTGCCCTATTTGAAGGTGAGCCATCTTCCCACCAGACGTGTTACCGTGAGTTCTGGCATATGTATTATTTCAAAATAATTTCTTTTTAGATCATCTGTACTATTTCAGAACCTATTTAGAATATATCAATTCATATGTGCTCTTCATCAGGATGTATTTAAATAGATCTCTGCCCATATTGTATTGGCAGACGTGGTTAGTTCGTGATAAATATAGATGATACTTATTGATTCAAGTTACATGGGGACTTTTTTAGACATACACGTATATCAACCAACACATTGTAAGTGTATATATATCATATGCGCATATTTCAGGCTTTTTGTAGGCTATTGTGTGAATGTCAAAATTGAGGCCACTGTAAATGTTTCAGATATATATTAGTCATTGTGTACACTTTAGGTACACGTGGGACATTGCACATATTTCAAGATGTTTGCACCTTAACATGTGGGTCATAACGCATATTTCAAGATGTTTGCACCTTAACATGTGGGTCATAGCGCATATTTCAAGATGTTTGCACCTTAACATGTGGGTCATAGCGCATATTTCAAGATGTTTGCACCTTAACATGTGGGTCATAGCGCATATTTCAGGATAGTCTCTATGCCGTATGTATTTGTTTCAGGAACCGGCTACATCCTCCAGAGTGATATACCCGTATTATGTTCTGAAAGAAAATGCTCCTCCAGACGTGGATTCTTCCTGCAAGGAGGTGGGTTAACATTAATTAGTGGACAATGAAGGGAAGGGTGTTATTTCGTGTTTCTTCGAGGACATATAATGGGTATTGTTGTACTTTAGTTCAAGGTTTTAAGCTGTCATGGTTTGGGGATGGGTGGGGGTAGTATCATGTAAAATGTCATGTAAAAATTGTATATAATATATTTATTTTAATAGTTGTATAATTCGTCTCAAATTAGGAACAGAATTGCTTATATTATTGCAATGTAGCTTATTTCCCAATTACACGATACATTGTCGTTTTCAACCTTTAGGCATTTCATGACTCTTATTCTTATTATATGCTCCTGTATCTGATTTTTGTCGACTGTCTGTACGTCTGTACGTCTGTATGAAATGTTTGACACAGAAACATAAACTGGGAATTGGAATAAATTTCTGCAGCTCAAATCCCCGCTAGTTTTTGAGAAAATTATTTTATTTCTATCCTTTCGCTATTTAGTTCATTTCTAGTATTAGTTTTTAATTTTAGTTTTATTGTGGGTCTGTCAGCAAGTCTGTACATAGGTATGTTTTACTCTCGATCGCTTTATCTCCTTGTGGACTTGCTTTTTTTTTTTAAAGACTACACGTCCTTTGGTAACCTACTGCGAGTTGAAGATAATTGTCTGCAAAGTTATCACATAGTATTGGAAGGTAACCATACCTTCACATATATGCTGGTTATTTAGTTGACCAGACTAGTTGTTAGATCAACGAGACTAGTTTAGTCGAGTAAAATTAGTTGTCTATTTTCCAGCCCAGTGTTGTTTACTCAACCGGACGCGTTGTTTAGTCGGGCAAATTAGTCGTTTAACCAATCAGGCCAGTTGTTAAATCTTTGTCTCAATGAGACCGTTTTCCCGATTGCTTACATGATCATATTCCAAAACAATTCTAATTATTAACAGTATATGTTTATATATATATAGTGTGTGTGCGTGCGTGTGTGTGTGTGTGTGTGTGTGTGTGTGTGTGTGTGTGTGTGTGTGTGTGTGTGTGTGTGTGTGTGTGTGTGAGGATTCTGTGCTTAATCTTTAATTTTATGACTATGTACCAACTCATTCTTGTGATTAATTTGTGCTTCAGAAGACTATTTCATGAAGACGTCTAACTAATGCTAATTTTGACACCAGGTGTACCTGTCTGACATAGAATTCTTCAAAGTGTTCAGCATGACACGTGACGAGTTTCTGGAATTGGAGGAAGGAGAGCGAAGAGAACTCAAGAAGGAGGCAAATCTGCTCTGAGCGTACGGGAGAGGGAGGGGTGTGTGCTGAAGGAAGGTAGAATGAACAATAAAGGATGGAAGATACTGTTGTCTCATAGAATTAGCTTTACTGAATTATGAAAATTTAATGATGCATGAAGCTTGCACACACGACCTGTCCGCGAGGCTTGTGTTTCAGCAGCGTTATGTCCCTTTTTTTGTTAGTAAGATATGCTCTATGACCTATCACAAAAGGTTGGGATTTCCGAATATATCAGCGACACGGATATTGGGATGTACAACTTGATCTGATGTTAGAATTGTGTTATAACGTTTCAGAATAAAAAGTACACCATTTAATTAATTTCATTTTGTCGTTGCTAAATACATATTTTATTTATTTTTACTCTTAATTATAAATAATCTGCATGTACATATAATACAAATACATATAAATATTCACATTTTACCATGTGTATGACTATATCAACATCTAATGGTTGTATGTGTGACTATATTTACATCTGCAGGTGAGAGTTAGTATGTCTATGATATTTGTCACTATATTTATATCTAATGGTGAGAGTTTTTATGTCTGTGATATGTGTGTATGTGATATGTGTGACTGTTTCTACATCTAATGATAAGAGTTTGTATGATTATGATATTTGTGACTGTGTCTACATCTAATGATGAATATATATACGGTGATATGTGTGACTGTCTACACCTAATGATGAATATATACGGTGATATGTGTGAGTGTGTCTACATCTAATGATGAATATATATGGTGATATGTGTGACTGTGTCTACATCTAATGATGAATATATACGGTGATATGTGTAACTGTGTCTACATCTAATGATGAATATATATGGTGATATGTGTGACTGTGTCTACATCTAATGATGAATATATACGGTGATATGTGTGACTGTGTCTTCATCTAATGATGAATATATACGGTGATATGTGTGACTGTCAACATCTAATGATGAATATATACGGTGATATGTGTGACTGTGTCTACACCTAATGATGAATATATATGGTGATATCTAAACTGTCGATATATGTTCCTCATAGGCAAATTTATCCACTACAGATATATTCTGATAGTCTGTCCTTCAAACAGACCTAGATAGATAGATAGTCTATCCTTCTAATAGAATCTAGATAGATAGATAGTCTGTCCTAATAGAGCCTAGATAGATAGATAGTCTGCCTTCTAATAGAGGCTAGATGGATAGATAGACGTCCTAATAGAACCTAGATAGATAGATAGTCTGTCCTAATAGAACCTAGATAGATAGTATGTCCTTCTAGTAGAGCCTTGATCGATAGATAGATAGTCTGTCCTCCAAATAGACCTAGATAGATAGATAGTCTGTCCTTCAAATAGAGCCCAGATATATAGATAGATAAATGTCTTCAAATAGAGCCCAGATATTTATATAGTGTGTCTTTCAAATAGAGCCCAGTTATATAGTCTGTCCATTCAGATAGAGAGAGAATGAGCAGTAATGTCTTTCAGTATGAAGCTCCTCATCCATTTTCCATTCAGAATTCGAGTCCACAAAGAATTCTAATTCTAATAAAAGAATTTCCCCTAAAAGCAAGTCGTGTCATTCACAGTAGGTACTCTTTAGGACCAGCTGTTGTGTTAGTGGAAAGTAAATGGATGTAGTATCGAAACATTTTGTTGTGACTTTTTGAAGTGTAGAAAATATATATATATACATTGATTAGCTCCTCGTAACTGATGACCGCATGTTAGTAGTAATGTTTGCTGAAGATGGGCTCATAATTACTCTTCAGTCAGTATTGTTGTTTGTGTCATTCCGATACGTAGTGTATTCAGTAAGCTAATCCCTTTCAGACAGTCATTGCAATAGTATTACGTCTACCGGTGTTTGTGCGACACTTGTCGTGTTCAGCAGAGATGAGTGATATGTGACTATCGCCTTTTATTGCTGTAGTGCGACATATTTTCAGTAATATATGGAAAGAAGGGCATTGTGACTATTGTTATCACAATAGTTATACGTTTCGCCACAAGTGGTCATTCAATAACAGAAAGGGTGAATGATATGTGATTGCCATCAACGCAATGATTACAGCTGTGTGCGACAGCTATCTCATTCAGCAACAGCCAAAGATGAGTGGTATGTGACTCGTCAACGCAATGATTACAGCTGTGTGCGACAGCTATCTCATTCAGCAACAGCCAAAGATGAGTGGTATGTGACTCGTCAACGCAATGACTACTGCTGTGTGCGACAGCTATCTCATTCAGCAACAGTCAAAGATGAATGGTATGTGACTCGTCAACGCAATGATTACAGCTGTGTGCGACAGCTATCTCATTCAGCAACAGCCAAAGATGAGTGGTATGTGACTCGTCAACGCAATGACTACTGCAACAACAGTTAGGGACAAGTGGTGTATGACTGTCATTGCTAAGATATCATATCACCAAGCTGAAAACACACCACCCTGTTAGCTTCGGGCGCCTTTGTAGATAAGATAAAAGTGAGTGTTGAATCTATCACAATTCTTGACAGTGTGAGGGCTTTGTACTTCTATAATCGCACTGAGAACAGTGGTCTGAATGAAAAGTAGCGTGTTTGGTGCTCATTCGTTCCTTTAAGGGAGGAACATAACACCTTCTCCCACCTCTTAATAAATGTCATTTTAAGATGAAATTTAATGCACTTGCTTTTCATTTTACTTGTACTTTGCAAAACTATCCTTCCTTTTGTCCACAGGTTTCCACTTTCAACTTCATTGATGGTTTCAGTTGTGGAGATAATGTGAGTGTAAATTTGTGTGTAGGGACCCCACAGTTTACTGTATACCTTTCCTCATAGTGTTCGTTGTTTTCCGAATTGAGTCATAGCCTGACTCTTGTCTTTCGTACGTGTGTAAGCCTTCCAAGTGTATCACTGTTTTTCACCTTGTCATCATAAACAGACGTTTGATTTGTTTTTGTACACATTTAGGTCTTTATAGTGTGTCACTGTTTTTCACTTTGTCATCATAACCTGACGTTTGATTTGTTTTTGTACTCATTTAGGTCTTTATAGTGTGTCACTGTTTTTCACTTTGTCATCATAACCTGACGTTTGATTTGTTTTTGTACACATTTAGTCCTTTATAGTGTGTCACTTTTTTCAACTTATCATAACCTGACGTTTGATGTGTTTATCCGAGCAAACCTTCCCAGCATTCATTCTTACCCAACTTGTCATCATAACTTGACATTTGATTTGCTGTTTGTATATACACACAAACCCTGCTAATGTCTATATTGTTAACACCCGCTGTGTTGTTCTAAAATTTTCATTTAGTCCGCAGTGTTGTTACAAGCATTGGTGATATGTGTATTCCAAGTTTTCGTGTACAATTGCGACAGATCTCAAGAATCGATTGTTGTCATTCGCTACCTTTCATAATGGATTCAAGCAATTAATCTGAGTTGCGTTTAAAGACTTTAATCTCATCAGTGCTCTTTATTTCTTTTATTAGTGGCTCGCTTTGTCTATTTCAAACAATGTAATTTTATTTCTTTTATTATGACTCGCTTTGTCTATTTCAAACAATGTAATTTTATTTCTTTTATTATGACTCGCTTTGTCTATTTCAAACAATGTATTTCAAACAATATATATATACTTTCTTTTTTAACGAACAAAGGAGATGACAGAAAAATAGAAGCAATATGTTTGTTTGGGATGATTGTAAAAAAGAAAATATGTATTTACCCACCACCACCATATCAACAACAGCAGCAACTTAAGTCCAGTTTACGTGCACACCACTGGAACGATATTTCTGCTTTTTGTCAAAGACAAAATAAAAATCGTATCTCTTATAACGCGAGATCATATTTCATTTCTATAACCGACACGTGTGTTTTAATTTTCAGCTGCTAATTGTCTCGTGTACACATATTTGTAAACTTTCTCACAGTCGTCCTAAATGTTGTAAAGGCCAACAAGTGGAATTCATAAAGGTCAAACAGTTTATTAAATCGTCATCATCGCTATCATTAACTAAGGCGTGACGTTACAGAGTATTTAGCCGAACATACACCAGAATACAACAAACATATTTTATTCTTTCTCGTATCTTTCTTTCAGTTTTCCTATCGTTCTTTTCTTCCTTTGCTTATAAATTTACTTAGTCAATACAGTTTGTTTGATCATTACTTTCTCATGTTTAGTTGACTTTTACTTTCTATCTATACTCCTTCCTTTTCACATACAGATATCAAGAAAATCTTAGGTCTGTTCGGCCCTATTTTAATTAACTACGAATGTGACTGAGTAAAGAAAATGTGTATTTACGAATATTTAATGAAATTTATGTATGATGCTTTGTTTTCTTTCTAAATTGTTTTCTTACTATAATATTAGAAATCTTTGTTTTACTTCACATTTTAGTGGTAGTGACGATGGTGTTGACGATGGTGGTGATGGTAGTTGTGGTGAAATTATGTAGATTAGTAACGGTAGGTTTGTAAATATACCTTGGTTTTAACTTTCCCATTAAAAAAAAAAAAATCATTTGCGTTCGTTCTCTCTCTTTATAGTTATCTCAACCTCTCTCACTCTCCCCCTCTACCTCTAGGGTTCTTTCGCAACCTTTCTTTCTTCCCCCCATCTCTCTCTCTGGTTCTTTTCTTTCTTTCCCTACCCCTTTCTCTGGTTCTTTCTCAACATGTCTTTCTCTCTCCCTCCCCCTCTCTCTCTCTTTCTCTCTCTAAGGTTCTTTCTCAACCTTTCTCTCTCCCTCCCTCTCTGATTCTCTCTATGGTTCTTTCTCTCTCCCTCCCCCCTCTCTCTCTGATTCTCTCTCTATGGTTCTTTCTCACCAATTTTTCTCTCCCCCCTCTCTTTCTCCGCATCATTCTTTCTCTCTCTCTCTCTCTCTACCTCTATGGTTGGTTCACTCTCAATCTTACAGTGTCGCTCGCTCGCTTTGGTTCTCTCCCCTTATTTTTCTCTTATTTCCCTGTCCACTTTGAATCCCTCTTGTCTATATCCTTTCCATTTGCTCTCATTCTCCCGTCCCTTCTTCTTATTTCCCTTCAGAGTTACAACGTTCTCTCTCTCTCTCTCTCTCTCTCTCTCTCTCTCTCTCTCTCTCTCTCTCTCTCTCTCTCTCTCTCTCTCTCTCTCTCTCTCTCTCTCTCTCTCTCTCTCTCTCGTTATCTTTATGTAACTCTACCTCTCTTACCCATCCCACTTGATTCCTCTCTCAATCTCTTTCCCTTCTTTCTTCCTTGTTCTTCCCTTCTCTCTCTTGTCACCTACATCGTTTCGACGCTATTTTTTCTCTCTCTTTCTCTCTCTCTCTTTCTTTTTCTCTCTCTCTCTCCCCTCTCTATTTCTCTTTTTCTTTTACCCATCATGCTTTACTTCTCTTGCCGTCAACGTTTCTACGTTCTCTCTCACACACATTTACTTCTACCATTTACTCTCTCTCTCTCTCCTTTGCATCTCGTCATGACTTGTGTCCAATGAAACGAAATTCCAGAGCTTTATGGCAAAGTATAGACATGCTTGCAAATTAAACGTTTAAAAGTCTGCCTGTCGACTACACCCAGAAAGAGGTGATTCCTTTGAGCTTCAGTGCAAAGACATAAAGTGTGCACAATAATTCTCAGATTGCTGTGTGAGGTTAATTGTTTGATTGATGATTGGCAGCTTGTGCTAAGTTCTTTGCTTTGTTAATTACCTTTTCAAATTACCTGTACATACAGACTGATATTATTTGTGTTAGGAGTGCACGTAATTTGGAATATTTCTTCTTCTTTATTTTTCAGAACAAAAATAATGTTAAATTTTACTTTTCTCTTTCTTTTCTTCCTAATTTTCTTGTCATTCCTAAGGCTACTAATAAAATTCAAACTTGCAGTTCTAGAAACAGTCTGAGATTTTCTAACCAAGTAAAATATGATTTGTTGTTTGTAGAAATAAACTGTGAAATGAGATGAAATGAAATGTTTTAAGTTAGCTCGTAGCTCACGCATAGGTTTTGAAATGGAATGTAATACAAACATTGAAGTGTAAAATAAACAAACACACTTGTATACATTTGACTTGCGCGTGAAAGAAATGGAGTGTAAAATAAATAAACACTCTTGTATACATTTGACTTGCGCGTCAAAGAAATGGAGTGTAAAATAAACAAACACTCTTGTATACATTTGACTTGCGCATAATTGCGCGTGGCAAAATAAAAAAAAATAAAAAGAACTAGTAAACATTTGTTGGAGAGGGTAGGGCTCAAGAATAGAAAGAAAATAAGCATGGAGAGCTTCGGTTTTGTTATTTTATATGTGGTTTATTTGCACTTCCTGACGCGTGCTGTTTGTATGTGGTTTATTTGCACTTCCTGACGCATGCTGTTTGTATGTGGTTTATTTGCACTTCCTGACGCGTGCTGTTTGTATGTGGTTTATTTGCACTTACCTGATGCGTGCTGCCTGTAAGTGGTTTATTTGCACTGCCCTGAAGCGATTACACGTTCAATCCAATTTCCATGAAAATCTTTGGAACATAAACTCAGCTGCCTTCTCAGTTTCTACGTTTTGTTTTCTTTCTTCTCCAAAATACTCGTGTAGACCAGCACTGATCCAAAGACTGAGGAGCATGATCTTGTTCTTTCTATTTTCCCCTGGATTTGCTTTCTTCTGTTATTCATCTCCCTAACAACAACATCGCCGTCCGGTACCATCGCAAAGAACGAATAAAATTCACGCGTATCCGTCAGTGTTGTACAAGAGCAGAGACCCATTCGCTTTTTACTGGAATGTCAAAGAAAAAAGTTAACATTTTCAAAATAAAACATAGCATATAGCATCATAATAAAACCTAACCATGCACACAATACAAAGATGCTTTTACCTTATCCAACCAGATAGCCAGAGATCACTAGTCGGTTCTTTCATTGGATTGCTGAGAATCTCATTCGACAGTTATCCCCTGAATTGCTCGTACATAAATTAAGTGATAAAAAATCTCCGTTTCTTTTTTTTTTTTTTTTTTTGCCCTTCGCGAAAGCGGCAGAAGCCGAAAGCGCCCCCTAGATTAATAATAATATTTTTTTGCCCTTCTAACCAGAAGAAAACGTTCACACTCTCGCCAGGTAAGAATAGGCAAAAAATCAGTGATTGAATTTGATTGTGTATAAATAAAGCCTCACTCAAAGTATCGGACGTGTCCAAAATGACTTAAATAGCTTAATACCGATGTTATATCATAGAACAGTGTTGTTGCTTTTTGTTTTGTCTAATTTTATTCGCTGCCAGCAGTTCTGTGTCTTTAACGTAGCCGAGTTTTACTAAAGTGCCACACGGCTTGTTCATATGATTCGGGGTTTTTTGTTCGTTTTTTTTTTTTTTTTAATCACCAACATTTATTTCTTTACTCAGATATGTTATGTGGGCTTGAAGATGTCCGTGGGTGGTACATTTTTTCATTGTTGTTTCTAAATGTTAGAAGATTGTCTTCTTTGCAGGGCATGAGAGTTGTAAAATCTACACATACCACCATTTATAGTGCATGACCACTATTTGTAGCTTTATCACTAATATTTCTGTTAGGATGGGGTGGAGGTGGTAACGTGGACTCACCATTCCGGACTTTATCGTGACAGATCGTGAACAAATGAAACTGCAAACGGACTTGTCCAGTTGGCGTATTTTGACCTGTTTGATTTTGACAAATAAATACCGAAATTGCACACACACACACACACACACACACACACACACACACACACACACACACACACATATGCAATATATATATATACTGTATGCCAAATCGTAAATGTACTGATGAAACTATTCTTGTGTGAAGTTGTAAACATAAGTGAATCTCAAATGCTTCCTTACTGTCTCGTCATGTCCCATAACTCTTAGAGCAAGCACGTGTCAATCATAAAGGTTTACAACCCGTGGCGTCTTGCCATTATGTGCAGTTTCACGAAGTCCCTTTACTAACTGAATTGCTTCGTAGCAGATATCTATCTTTCTTGGTGCGTGTTGATTGAAGCGAGAGTGGAGAGAGAGCAAAGAGTCCGCAACGCCACAAACATTGCTAGTTCGCATTTGTGAAACGTTTGAGAACAAGCTACGGAGAGCGAGGGTTTTTGAATCTTTTCATTAAATTCTTGATACTAGTTGTTATGTGAGTCTGGGTTTTCTGTGGGTTTTTTTTTTAATACTTCATTATATTCTTGATACTAGTTGTATATCTCGGTCTTCTGTTGGTTTTCTACATATTGCTTCGTTCGGGTTTTAGTGCTTCTCTTATGTAAAGCTCTTTTATATTCTGACCTAAGATTATCCTCATTGTGATTAGAATGGTTAAATGGCATTTCATTTCTTCAGCTGGTCATGAGGCCAAGTTTCTGTTGCTTCATTTATGTGGAGTGGTTATGTCATTCCTCTACTTTTGCTGGTTCGAGACCACTTTATGATATAGATGGTTATCAAACGTTTCATTTCTAGACACGAAAGGTAACGAAAGTGATAACTCTCTCACTCTCTCCAAATTTTACCGTGAGGAATAAATCCGTGTCCTTTCATTCATATTGGTACATGAAGCTGATTAACTTTCAATTGCTGTTTACACTTAACACTCGTCAGTAATCTTGGTGTTCATCTCAGTCATTAATCTACCCCGTTTACAAGAGGACCGAAATGCACGCGCAAACAGATATACTGCCTCTCTGGCACCATGTGGTTTCCATGATGATTAGTGAGCAGGTCATTATATTTCGGTGTTGTATTTTCGTAGTCACCGAATCCCGTTCCATAACTTCAAACGCCTTGTTCACACTCACGCGTGTCTGGCAATGCGGAAACGGCCGCATTTGATCCAGTGAGACTACTCCATTGTCGCCAACTTCGCCAACCTGCCCCAAAAGCGGAGTCCGTGATCAGTCATTTGGGATTTTCGTCTTTGTTCAGCGCGTCCGAAACAAAGGGCGGGTAACTCTACGTGAGATTTCAGCCATTCAAAGTGCACGGAATTCATTTCGCTTTACTGCGCATGCCGTTCCGGACGTAGGAGCGCTTTGGCATCTCGTAACGTTTTGTTGAAGAGGTCACTGCGGAAGTCATCTGGTTTCGTGTGATCACGTTTTGGGGGTTTTCAGTCTCGGCATCTCAGATATGAAACTTAGACTTTTCACGGTTCCAGATTTGCAGTTGTACTCATTCTGACCCACCCCATTTGGTGGGAGTGAGAGATTCCAAGCAAAAGAACCGTGGCAAGAAAGGGTGCTTGCCAAGAGTGTTGTTTACAATTAGCAGCCACTCCTTCAACCGGCATGCGTGACAGGGGAAGTAACTCCCGAAACTATAGTCAGTAGTACTAGCGTGTCGTCTGTCTTTTTTTTCTGAATGTGTGTGTGTGTGTGTGTGGCCTAATAATATTTTTCTTTTATCAGTACCAAAAGCAGAGACAGGCAATTATCACCAAGAATGGTCAAGTGCTATTAATAGAAGTGACATAACTATTGCTTTGGACCACATCGAACTTTACCAATTCCATGAACTTTAAATTAAGCAAAAACTCAAAAATGCTTCCCGTTCTCTCCACTTTCTTCGAAGTTGATACTAAAACTAGAATGAATTGTAAATTCCACAACCCTTGACCTACAAACGAATAGCATGCTATTTCTGAATCGCCGACTCTCGCTGCACTAAAGTACAAATGGATATCGACAAGTTGAGCCACTTGTATGCACGGCTTAAGTTTTGAAACCCTGTTATTTGTATAATTATATACCAAAATGCAAAGGCTTGGCTATATTTAAGCTAAGGGACTTAACCGTTGACTAATTCATAATCATACGAATTAGCTAGGTAGAAGAGGTTGTGTTAGCTTCCTTGATCTCCAGAGCTTGCGTGGGGCCTTTCGTCTTAGGACGTTCTCCCACATTTTATTTTCTGGGGTCCCGACCATCACGGTGGTCCGCTCAGTATCGGACAGACCTGAGCAATAGTGGTATGTGTGTGTTTGGACTTTTTTTTATATCTGCTGTGTGTGTTTGGACTTTTTTGATATCTGCTATGTGTGTTTGGACTTTTTTTATATCTACTGGGTGTTTGGACTTTTTTTATATCTGCTGTGTGTGTTTGGACTTTTTGATATCTGCTATGTGTGTTTGGACTTTTTTGATATCTGCTGTGTGTGTTTGGACTTTTTTGATATCTGCTGTGTGTGTTTGGACTTTTTTTATATCTGCTATGTGTGTTTGGACTTTTTTGATATCTGCTGTGTGTGTTTGGACTTTTTTGATATCTGCTCTGTGTGTTTGGACTTTTTTGATATCTGCTATGTGTGTTTGGACTTTTTTGATATCTGCTGTGTGTGTTTGGACTTTTTTGATATCTGCTGTGTGTGTTTGGACTTTTTTGATATCTGCTGTGTGTGTTTGGACTTTTTTACTATCTGCTGTGTGTGTTTGGACTTTTTTACTATCTGCTGTGTGTGTTTGGACTTTTTTACTATCTGCTGTGTGTGTTTGGACTTTTTTACTATCTGCTGTGTGTGTTTGGACTTTTTTACTATCTGCTGTGTGTGCTTGGACTTTTTTACTATCTGCTGTGTGTGCTTGGACTTTTTTGATATCTGCTGTGTGTGTTTGGACTTTTTTGATATCTGCTATGTGTGTTTGGACTTTTTTACTATCTGCTATGTGTGTGTTTATACATTTTTTTTTTATATCGGTTATGTTTTAAATAGGACGGGACAGGTATTTTGTTGTTTGTTTAATGTGTATTGTTTAAATCTATTATACTGCAGCTCATTTACTATTGTTAGCTCATCAATTTTCATGAGTCTGGTGTTAACGTTTTTGTTTTCTGTGCCTGATTGCTTATTTTTCTTTCCTCCCTTCACTCTGCTTACCAAATAATAATAATAATTTTATTGTTTTACATTTTTTTCTCTCTTCAGAGCTCATTAACACCGGATTTCTTTTTCCCCTTGCATTGTTCTCGTTCACAGAATTTATGCTAAAAACATTACTGTAGCAGTCATCAAAGCTAAAAACAGTACTGTAGCACTCATCAAAGCTAAAACCAGTACTGTAGCACTCATCAAAGCTAAAAACAGTACTGTAGCAGTCATCGAAGCTAAAAACAGTACTGTAGCAGTCATCGAAGCTAAAAACAGTACTGTAGCAGTCATCAAAGCTAAAAACATACTGTAGCAGTCATCGAAGCTAAAAACAGTACTGTAGCAGTCATCAAAGCTAAAAACATACTGTAGCAGTCATCGAAGCTAAAAACAGTACTGTAGCAGTCATCGAAGCTAAAAACAGTACTGTAGCAGTCATCAAAGCTAAAATCAGTACTGTAGCAGTCATCAAAGCTAAAAACAGTACTGTAGCAGTCATCAAAACTAAAAACAGTACTGTAGCAGTCATCAAAGCTAAAAATAGTACTGTAGCAGTCATCGAAGCTAAAAATCACTGAGAATATTCAGATCGATAGAGAAATTGTCAGATCATATGCCGTTATCTCAAGAACAACTTCTGCCCGGTAGTCAGACAACCAAACTATGCCGTCCACCTAACAATAACAAACTAAAGCAGAGAATATTAGGAGATGTTTAATCATTTCGTTGATAGTTTTTCCCCGATTCACTTTTGTCTTCTTAAATAACAGCTTTCCATTTAAAGTTCCAGAACATGGAAGAATTTGACAAGTTAAAGTATATTTAAATTTCCAACGAATGGAAGAATTTAACGATTTAATGTGTATTTAAGTTCCAGAAAATAGAAGAAATTGGCGAGCACTAGAGGCCATGCAGTGTTTTGTGGCGTTGGCTTCCGATACAGAAATCTAAAGATATATTTGTATTGTTGTTGTTGTACTTACTTTCAGGATATTCTTTGTACTTATGACTGCGTACTTTGAAGGCGTTCCAACTACCTACAAGGGCAGAGTAATTAGAGTTGTTGCCCTTGTTAAGACTGAAACATCACACGAGACATTTTGTATGTGTTTTGTTTTGTTATTGTTTAGGTGTTTGGGAGCCAATGGAAGGGAGGGAGCGTTGCCGGATCACGTGGGGATGGTGGCGTGGGGGGGGGGAGGGGCGCGAGCACGTTTTCTTGATTTAAATTGTATTGGTTAGAACCGTTAGGTTTTTCACAGGAAGGATTTGTTTGAGGGTTTTTCTTGTTAGGGGGAGAGTGTTGAGATATAGTACAGTAAATCCATCAAATTCTATCCACCCATCCCTAATGCGTGCGTCCCGTCCACAGAGGAGACATGACGTCAGCATTTGTAATACCTCCACCAGGAACGTCATCGCATAAAGAATATTGACAGACGTGAGCAAAACATGAATGCCAAGCAGAGTCAGACCAGTGCAGTGTATATAGTAGTTAAATCATTTGTCATAAATACGGATGTGCAAATGTTTAATCGACGGTTGTTGACAGGCTCGCATTAATTAAAGTAGATTACATATCCTTGATGACTAAATCAAAAGTAATATATATCAGACACAAAACGCAGTAAAGTCACAGATGCAATATTAGAAAAAGCAAACTCTTAATCCTTGTACAGTCACAACGCACAGTACTGAAAAGCCGGTACTCTTAATAAAGTTTTAACTCACAATAATGAAAAGTCAGTACTAGTAATGTAAAGTCACAATACACAATATTTGAAAGCCAGTACTGTTAATCTTTGTAAAGTCAGAGCATACATTATTTTAAAGTTAGTACACTTAATCATGTAGGACAGCATACGTAATATTTATGTCAATAGTTGTGATGTTGTAAAGTCACAAATACACTATTTTGGGTCAGCACACGTAATCTCTGTAAGAGAGTAATACTTTATTTGTTGGTAAGTGTTTGTAAAATCAGAACACAATATTTGTATGTCACCGCACGTAATCTCCGTAAGACAATAATGCTTTATTTGTTGGTGTTTCTAAAGTCAGACACACAATATTTGTAAATAAGTAGTCCTAAATTTTATAAGATAGTATATGTAATATTTTTGAGTCAGTACCTATAAACTTTATATATGAAAATATAACTTATAAGTAATATTTGTTGGTCAGTTACTCATAAAATTTTAAAGACAGTATACATAATGTTTGTCACTCAGCACTCATAATCTTTGTATAATCAAAATGTAGTACTTGTATGTCAGTACTTGTAACATTTGTCGTAACAAGTGTGACTCAGCAGAAAACCTAACACCAAATACTCTTCATGTGTAATATTGGTAAATGCATCAAAGATGTATTCCTGCATGTGTGAGTTTGGAACAGATGTGTGCACGTGTGCGTATGTGTGTGTGTGTGTGTGTGTGTGTGTGTGTGTGTGTGTGTGTGTGTGTGTGTGTGTTTAGTGTGTTTATATGTGTGCAAGCGCGCGCGAAAATATAATACACCAGCTTAGTAATATACAGGTTTGATAATATACATGTCTGATAAAGTAATATACAAGTTAGATAACATAGTGCATAGTGCTGATTACACAATATGCAAATTCGATAGCATAAATGCCATCCGATGACGTACAGTTCTATGAACATATTTGTTTAGTAAAACAGTATGAAAACATAATGTGTGGCCAATGGCAGACACAGCGAAAATATCAAAGACTGCAATGTAGTGGGGGCAATAAATCATCAATCAGTTGGTACCAACACGTTCAGTTTTCGAGTACGTGGTTAAACTCATGGCGTTGTGAACGTGTTAAATTATGCCCATGATAAATTCTGCCCTCGCTAAACTGGCACCTAGCTGCCACTTGGTGGGTCGTATGTTTAGTTACGCTCCTAATCTATCTCATCACTGTCTACTCTAGAGGATGGGAAAGGTGACTGAATAAAACGAAAATAATAGTATTGTCAATTAAATAACTGTGATTTTTAATGAAACTTTACTCATTTTAACTTTGCAATATTGATTATATTTAACAGGCATATGAGTAAACTTTCCTGAAGATGACAAAGATATTTTGTTCTGTAGTGGAAGGTTAACATTTTTTTTTTGACCAGGAACTGTCATTTTGCTCAGCATCTATCTTCCTTTTCTCGCCTCAAACAGGCAATAAAGCCAAAAGTAGAAACAAACAGACAGTTTCAAGTGACTGGGTTCGATCCCAGGACGGGGCAACATACTTAGGGTAAGGTAAAGTTAGCTTAAGGTGAAGGACAAGGTAGCTTAAGGTGAAGGACATAGTGTGGAATCCTTTGTTGGGAGGATAACTAGGGCCCAGGTCACGCACAATAAAGAATCTCTGGAGTTAAAAATCGGGGAAAGTTGGCCTTTGGCCAGGACAAAATAGCACTTACAAAAAGTGCACTTTAATCATACCTATACTGCCCTTCTTTTCTTGCTACTATAACTCTTACAAAAAGTGCACTTATACCTTTACTACCCTCCTTTTCTTGCTACTATAGCTCTTACAAAAAGTGCACTTACTCAGATCTTTACTGCCCTCCTTTTCTTGATACTATATCTCGTACAAAAGTGCACTTACTCATATCTTTACTGCCCTCCTTTTCTTGGTATCTCGTACAAAAGTGCATTTACTCAGATCTTTACTGCCCTCCTTTGCTTGGTACTGTAGCTCACCCTTCCAATCATAAATCTCTTCTCGGCACTTACGTCATTCGGTGACGTCAGCAAAAGTCTGAAGCGGAGATGAGGTCGAAATCAAATAAACAACATTTATTTATGTGGTTGACTTCCCTTTCAGGTCGCCGAAACAAATCAAGTCTGTAATCCTAAGTACACTAAAGAACCGCGTGTAGAGAAGAGTAATTTACAGTGTGCACATAATACAAAACAGAAAGGTAAAGAGCAAAAATGTTTTAAATTATCAGAAAATTCGTTTTCTTTTAAAGATTTTTTTCTTTTTTTTAAGTGAATTTTCGTAAAATAGTATTTTTATATTTTGTTCATTTCTTTGTACAATGTATTTATTTATTTTTGAAATACTTGAGAAATTCTTTATTGTTTTGCTTTGAAAATGACAGACATATTTGTCATTGAAAGAAAGAAAAGAGTTTGAAAAGTCAAAATAATGTTAGTAGATTGTACTGTCACTTCTACTTTATAAAGTAAAAATAAGAAGAAATATTTTATACTTTCTTCCATTTTGTCTAAATTTGCTTCCACTTTCTTAATTTTCTAGCTGGTTTCCTCCTTTCTGGTCTCTTCTTAAATTTTGTTTTTAATTTATTTTTCAATTACTTTATACATATATTTATTTTGACGTGTTTCTCTTTCTTAAACTTATCCCTCTTTATTTTAGGTATGTATTTATTTTTAAGGTATTCGTGTGGTTTATAAATTACTATTTAGACGAAAATATCATTTGACTGAAATCTTATTGGTGAAACAATCACAGTTCAATTCTGTTAATACGTTTATCTACTTTTCTCTGAAGTTATTTTAATGAAGTCACTTGCGTTCAATGTACTGATGTGTATAATATACTTATATACCTTGATTTCTTTCAAATAAGAATGTTTCTGATTTTATGCATTCGTCGTTAGCTGGTGGATATTTTGTAGGTGTGTGTAGTTCGTTCAATTGTTTTGGCCTAATTTTCTTCGAAAGGATACTAAAAAGTCCATCAAACAAGACACTACCTATTTATGCGCTACAGACATTTGTAGTCGTAAAGTTAAAAAAAAAAAAAAAAAAAAAAAAACTTTGGGATTACTTAAAAAATCACTTTTTTGATAATTATTTTCCAATACTCCAAGAGTTTTTGGACTCGTTTGAACGAAAGATTATAGCGTTTTAAAGCGTATAATGACTACTGGGAAGGGCGGGGTTAGGGCGGGATCAACTACTTCGTCCCTATTAACACATGACTGTTTGCATGGTATTTTTAGCACACACGTCATCTTGAGTGAGAAGGTTCTTTGTTTCTATTTACAATACATAGGACATATGGCTGTACATGAATCGGACACAAAGTCGCCTAAAATTTATTGTTATGGTGCTGCAACTTCTTCATTCCAGCTTTGGCCTTGTATGTTTTAAAAATTAATTTTAGGATTAAAACTTTATTTTTTAGAGGTTAGTTATGATTTATTTATGGTAGTGTAGAATCTGTCTACACAATAACTTAATAACTGTGTAAAATTGTGCTATCTGGAGTGTAAATTAATTCGTTTTAGAAGTTAGATATCGAGTTGATACCAACCGGAAATAAGCTTCGATGGCATGTACCACTCGTGTGTTCTCTGCTGCTTTAGGAGACTGCTGAACATAAGTGTTTTAGGCAATAATATTGACATTTCTGATGTAGCAGCAAAGTGGCAACGATAAAAATATTCAAGCAACCGATGAAGCAACAGATTTGTGCAGTTTTATCTGTTGTCATCGGGTAGGCCTACACACGTCAACACACTTGACCGCTCAGCCAGCACTGTCATTCGATCAATTTTAATTATTCATACTTTGTTGTTAATCTACATAATTTAAGTAAAATGTATACCTCAAGATCTGTTTTTAAAGGTAAATAAATTAAAGGTATTCAATAATAATTAAATGTTAAGCAGGAGGCCTACAATGAAATTTATCGTTCAATACCCCTTATGTTTAATTTAAATTTACATATGTAGACATACTTAATAGCTTAATACTTGTCACTATCTAAACATTCCATGGAGTTTTTAGGTGTCTTTAAGCAACAATCCAAACCAAGATGTGATTAAAACATCTTTTTAATACTTTTTGTAGGATAATATTTGATTAGATTGATATAGGCCACGTCATGTTATATACTGTATAGGAAAATTTTCGCTAAATTATATCTTCAATACAAAGGGCACGGACGAGTGATTTCGCACAAAAATAGACCCTCAGCATTGACCTGACCACACTCGGTCTGAAACGTACGTACACCCTTCGCTCCTACCAATCTTTGCTGCGTGACCTCAACAGAGCTCGCCTGCAAAGCATCCGACACACACACACACACACACACACACACACACACACACACACACACACACGGATGAAAGCCCACCTCGCCAGCCAAACATGGAGGCATCACTCGTGGAAAGAAGTCTAAGTGCGGCTTTCGTACCTGTTTCTGACAAGGGGAACAGGCGAAGCGAGACCGCAGTCTTTAAACACGTGGAATCCTTGTCACTCACCAAAGGCCCACTTGCTATGTTTAGACACCTGAACCGCCCTGCCGTCCGTTCTGCACGCTGGTCTTCCCCAAGGGGGGGAGGCAATTCGCAGCGTGAAAAAGAAAAAGCAACACAGACCTGTCAAGCTCATTAATCTGGAAATGGTTTCCGGTGGCCTGTACACGATACTTTGGCTGTGCTACATCTAAAGGGGGATGACTCTTACAATAGCTCTGAATTTTTGTTTTAAATTCAAAAAGAAAAAAAAGGAACTACAACAACAAAAAAGAAAATGCTTGGTGTAAATAAAATGACAAATCTACTTTTAGTTAAACCAAAAATTAAGGGAACTTTTTGTATGTTACACAGGTAAAACTTAAGCCTTGCTGATACGTTGTACAAGTTTCAACAGCTGAGGTGATAGAAGAAACGCTTTTTTATATGTATTATTGTAACTTTCCAATTCTCCACCTGTCATTAAACGTCTCAAATGACTTTGAACAGGTGGAAAAGAGATGGATGCTATTCGACAGATGCTGGCAGCTTTTTTTTTTTTTTAACTACATACAATTACTAATTGGTTTGCAGTTTGATTAACCTCCCTTTTTTAACACATACAATTACTAATTGGTTTGCAGTTTGATTAACCTCCCTTTTTTAACACAAACAATTACTAATTGGTTTGCAGTTTGATTAACCTCCCTTTTGCTATAGTCTCATAACCCCGACACAATGTTGAATCGAACTCACAAATAAATTGTTCATAAACTTTCATTAAACGGGTATTCCTCGGGCTTAATATCAAAGAATAAAAAGTCTAACAGTTGTTCAATTACTACATCACATATACATGACAATGCTGATCTACCTAGAGCTACTGATAATGATTATGTGGTGGAGTGAATTTGCTTATCCCTATTTTAAAACTTAATTGTTATATAAATTGGTAAATGTTAAAGTGACACGATCGGGGGCACTGATTGTTATGATAATTTTGTAAGTGCCAAGAGTTGGAGTAAACAACTCAAGTGGAGAATACGTTAGAAATTGCTAAGTAGGCTGTTATCAATGAGTGTGCGGAAGGAAACAACTTATGAACATTGTACGAAGACATTAACATGGACGTTAGATTTACAATAGAACTTTGTTCTTCAATGTGTGCACAGCCAGCTGTTCGCAATCAATGCTAAAGTTCATGTGCACTGTCAAGTGAAAGAAAAAACCAGTTATCTCCCCCCTTTAAAAAAATTGTTTACATTATTTCGTATTGAAACAATCGCAGGCAAGACAATTCATACTGAAGCACAGACATGTCAGATCGTATTGAAAAACTAAACAGATACGTATATTCAAAGTCGGACACAATCAGGCTCAAAAGACAATCTTTCGTGCACGCAATTTGAGCTTGGGCAAAATAGCAACAGATCCTAGACACCTAGACAATGCCAGTCACTGTCGATTACGGACAGTGGCCTGGGTTCTGTCAATAAGATCGGGATCACTTTCCAGCCCGCTGGTTCACGCCCTTACAAGACCCTTCGTGATCGAACTTTCTAGTATCGAGTTTATTGGAGTTCTACAGAGGTTAGATCTATTGACAACACTTTATTTGTCTGACGCGAGAATTTATTGGAGTTCTACCTTTAAAGCACAGACAGACAAAGAGATCTAGATAGAGGTTAGATCTATTGATAACACTTTATTTGTCTGACGCGAGAATTTACGAAACAAAGAAGCACTTAAACAGAAGGTAAGCGGTAGGACAAGGGCCTTTCGCTCAAATGGCCAGGGTTCGATTCCAGCTCTAGGCTAAAAGCTTCTCCCTAAATCAAGATGGTGGGTATACTATATCTGAGCAACTCTGCGTCTAGAAAATCCACCAACCATACATTCAGATGTTTATAGTACTATAATGCCACAGCGAAAAAATCACTCCCTTGACGCTTGCACCCGTCTGTGAACCAAAGCAAGCAAAACAAAGATATGAGGAAGAATGTAATATTAAAACCAACAAAGTTTAAAGTAGAATGCAACATTAAAAGCCAACAAACTAAAATATGACGTAGAATACAATATAACAAGCCAAAAAAACTAAAATATGACGTAGAATGCAACATTACAAGCCAACAAACTAAAATATGAACTAGAATGCAACATTACAAGCCAACAAACTAAAATATGAACTAGAATGCAACATTACAAGCCAACAAACTAAAATATGAACTAGAATGCAACATTACAAGCCAACAAACTAAAATATGAACTAGAATGCAACATTACAAGCCAACAAACTAAAATATGAACTAGAATGCAACATTACAAGCCAACAAACTAAAATATGAACTAGAATGCAACATTACAAGCCAACAAACTAAAATATGAACTAGAATGCAACATTACAAGCCAACAAAGATATGAGGTAGAGTGCAACATAATACTCAAAACGGTTGCATTGCATTAAGTCTTCGTTGAACAATTTTCTGTCTGATGAGTTTTTGCGTTAGCGTATTTGACAAATCTTTTGTTTGCTTGCTCGTTGAAGTTTTAAAAGTCCTCTAGCCCGCCATCTCATCACTTGTGTTCTTTCGTGTGTACCCTGCTGGAATGTTGTCGTCAGATGAACAAACTATCCTACAAACAATCCTACAAACAATCCTACAAACAAATGCACCTTGTTTCAGTAAGACGAAAATATGTAATCTAACAAACAAATGCACCTTGTTCTTGTTAGAAGTTGGCAAATAATTCTACAAATTAATTATGTATCTTCTTTCTATTACAAGTGAACTAGCGATACCTCTGAAAATAAATCATCTTGCCCCAATTATGATAAAGAAACTTGCTCAATAAATTACCCCTTTAAACTTATAAACTACACCTAGTCACCCTATAAATAAACTATAATAATATAAACATATTTATAAACTATTTTACAAACAAAGCCTATTAAGCTTTCTCAAAACCTTCATTCATAATAGAAAAGAAAATGTAATCCGAGATAAAGTTCAAATCTGTGAATTGAAGATTCAGGACAGGTCAGCGTTGAACATAGTACATGCGTATCAACTCCGCTCAAGAGAGCAGACTTCCATGACCTTGGCCCTTCGGTACATCCATTTGTCAGTTGAAGCATTTGACAGTCAGTTCAGTAGAAATGGAAATTGTTCCTTCATCAATTCATTAATGTCAGAACTATGTACGACGATAACCAGAAATTCAAAACATGAATAGGAGTTGCGTACCTTAGCAGTGATACTGTGAACATCTTTGTGCTGTTATATTTGCTCATTTGGTGTTAATGCGCATTTTATAATTTTTTTTAAAAGGGAGGGGAGGGGGAATTTTAACATTCCGGGGATTGTGCTCACTTTGTACAAGAGGAAGTGGGGGGAGGAGAGAGGGAGTGGTATGTATCTGCTAAAGTAACATACCTATCGCTCACTAACTTAAACAAAATGGCGACATATTTATAACCAGCACAAGAAATCGCAAACCTATTCACTCTGTTGAACGCTTCTCAGCCTAATAGCTTCAAATAATATTCTGTTGAGAAATTCTTCATCAGTAACCTTGAATTATTAAATTGGTCTCAGTCTATTTGCTTCTTCACATCAAAACTCGTCAACTGTTTAGATCTTTATATCACTTTTATCCCTTCGAAGAGCATAAGGTTTTCATCTAGGGGTTAATTATAGGCACCGTTCCTTTGAAAACGAAGAGCCAGCCATTATAAGTCTAATTGAATTGTAATTTGATATCATTTATCCTGGGGAGGGGGTTAAAACAAAATGTAATCCCACCTTTAAGACTGCATTAAGGAACTAAATAATGTTCTAAATATATTTTTTTATCACTTAGAAGGAAAAAAAAAACAGCAACAATAAAAAAAAAAGTTTGTTTTTGCTTTCTTTCTTTTTCCTTCCACATCACTTTCCTTCTTTCTTCTTTCGTGTGATTATGAATTAATGATAGCTGTTGAGGTTGAAGTCACTTCTCATCTAGAAAAAAAACACATCTAACTGTGGATCAAAATATTATTGACGCGTTTCTGGGTCCCTTAATCAGACTGTAAAATCAGTCTGGGAGAAGTGAACTTTCAAAACTTGGGAGTCATCGATTTGGTGCAATGAATTTGGTCATGTCCAAATTTCATTTAAGAGATGCTGATTCTCGACCACTGCTTATTTCTTTATATAGACGTGTATTAGTAAGTACATATTTATGTGTACATATACGTGTGTGTGTGTGTGTACTTAGAGATGTCCATCCATTCATACGTGTGAAGTCTGAGTAATTTTTATTCGTGTGTAAATGTACGTCGCTTTTATTTATTTATAGTTGATACACTAATGCACCATTGATTACATAATCCATGGGATCCAGTTGGTGAAATGATTTTAAGAGCAGACAATGATATGTGGTTACTGTGGTCCTTTTACGTTTGCTCTGTTGTAGATTTATTGCTATTGACTGTTTTTGTTAGTGTTTGTTCGTTTGCTTGCTTTCTTGCTTTGTTCATTTCCATTGATGCCATCTTGTTTCGTTTCTATTTTTTCATTTTGTTCCTCTTCACATAAAGAAATATTTTAATTCTTATATTTTTATTTCCTTATACGTTACGATAGGTTTTTTTTCTTTTTCTAGTATTCAGCCAAGTCGTTGTTATACTTTATTAAAGTATTAGTTGTTTGAGCATGCGCTCTCTTGATGTCAGCAGTTTCAAACTCTCTCTCTCTCTCTCTCTCTCTCTCTCTCTAAGAAGCAAAGTAGTACTGTTGGTAGCCACGCGACGACGAGTTGCCCTCCCCTTGACACGGAGACGAAGTAGAGCGACGAGATAAGGTTCGTTAAGACGACTTAGCGGCTAATTGAAGAATCCCCTGGGAGATGGCTCTTTAAATTAACAAGTGGACCTCCTAGAAACGGAAGTGCGGGGTCTGGACTATGTCATTCTAATAATAGATTTTCCCTAGACTTTGGAATCGGTGAAGAAGGGTCTATTTTGGACATATACGGTTATATATGTCTTAATGAAATAATAATGGAATGACATATACGGTTATATATGTCTTAATGAAATAATAATGGAATGACATTTACGGTTATATATGTCTTAATGAAATAATAATGGAATGACATTTACGGTTATATATGTCTTAATGAAATAATAATGGAATAATATTCCGCAAGTTCTTAGGTGACGTGTTAATGTTTGGTTGTTTTCTTTTTTAATACAAAAATTGAGTTATACAGATTTATTTGCTTTGTTCTTTAATTCTTTGTTTTTTTCAAAAATTGATTTGATTTTTGTTGTTCTTCTCCCGCTTAAGTGAAGATTGGTGATGTCGTCTTTTTATTCTTTTCTTTCTTGCACGAAGATCGGGAAGGGGAGCAGGGTGTTCATTTCTCAATGGATGTTGTGAAGGCTAAGTGAATAACTGAATGTATGAGTGGAGTATGGTGTATGGAGTATGGAGTATGGTGTATGTGCACGCGCGCGAGAGAATGTGTATGTCTGTGTGAGAGAACGTGAAAGACAAATAGAGGCAGAAGAAGAGAGGGAGAGGGGGGAGGGAGACTTGAGTGAGAAACAGAAAAACTGTGCGTAAAAGAAAGAGAGAGGGAGAACATCTCCCAGTTTGGCAAAATGTCTTACACTGAAAACAAAGTAGAACAGTTGAAGGCCGACTGACTACACAAAACTACCAAAACCGGAAGTAGAACTTGAAATAGTTTAGCTGTTTTCCTATCAGGGGACAGCATTATCCTCACCAGACTAGAGATGTAATCTCTGGCATGGGGCGTTTAGAAAGATGTTATAAAAAAACTTAAAACCCTAACGTGGCCAACCATACGTCCACTCACACTTAAGTAGTAGCAGGTTTTACAATATTTGACAATTTAAAAATATTTTGAATATTAAAGATCCCAATAACCGCTAGAGACCCTTAAGTGTTAGGGAAGGTGGGGGAGGGGGAGAGAAAAATATAGGAGCATGAAATAAACAAAAAACATGTAAGTCTCCAAGTCTTGGTAAGATGGTTTCATAATATTCACTCATACTATTCATCCAGAGATAAATTATAAAAGTAAATTAATGTGCGTGTGTGAGTGTGCATGCATGTTTTATGAAAATGGAATAAACAATATCAGACATTTAAGGGCACTGATTGCTTTCTCTCTTTCTCTGACTAGGCTCCCTCAATTTTCTTGTTGTTATTGAAAAAAGAAAAAAAAAACAGTTGGAATTAGTTTTGTATTGTTGAGTTAACCCGAGCTGCCTTTATACCCAATTTACCCCCACTTGACTGTGTGACATGGTGATGCCATGTTGTGATTGGGACCATTATATATGACACAGACATGAATTAATGCAAAGAGCATTGTATGGTTGACGACACTTTGATTGTATCTGCCTTGCTTACTTCAGGAGAGCATTGCAAATGGGCCATGTTCACGTCAATGCGTTGCTCCATTGTCTAGCGTAAAAACAAATCCATGGCTGATCCTGCTAAAGCTGAGGTCGAAAGTTCAAGGTGAACATAAAATGTGACGTTTGTTTTCAAAATTAACGACTTTTGCAATTCATTTTATTTCTAAATGCAGTTCTCAAAACAATGACGCTAACAAGGCTTTAGAGATCTAGACAGGATTTTCGTAAGATTACAGATTGTGCTCTGCGGCAAATTTGACCTTGTTCCGAGTGCAAGAACTGAGCGCGTTCTGGTAACATTTCAGTGCAAGAATTGAGCGCGCTCTGGTAACATTTCAGTGCAAGAACTGAGCGCGTTCTGGTAACATTTCAGTGCAAGAATTGAGCGCGCTCTGGTGACATTTTGATGTTGTTCCTAGTGCAAGAACTGGAAACTTTGTAATGACATTTCGAAGCTGTTCCGAGTGCAAGAACTGGAAACTTTGTAATGACATTTCGAAGCTGTTCCGAGTGCAAGAACTGGAAACTTTGTAATGACATTTCGAAGCTGTTCCGAGTGCAAGAACTGGAAACTTTGTAATGACATTTCGAAGCTGTTCCGAGTGCAAGAACTGGAAACTTTGTAATGACATTTCGAAGCTGTTCCGAGTGCAAGAACTGGAAACTTTGTAATGACATTTCGAAGCTGTTCCGAGTGCAAGAACTGGAAACTTTGTAATGACATTTCGAAGCTGTTCCGAGTGCAAGAACTGGGAACTTTGTAATGACATTTTGATTTCTTACGCTCTTACGTCTTTGTTTTCACCAGGCGATGTTGATTCGTTAAAGGCCTAAAGATACTGAAAATATTGTTGTTGTTTTTTTAAAGATTAATAATAATGTGCATAAATTATTAGAAAGAAAATTTAGCATAGCTCCACTGGAATTATGAACAGTATCGATGAATCTCAAATGTTAGAGATCTTTTCAGATAAAAAACCTGGATAAAAAATTTTAAGAAAAGAACAATAATGTAAGTAAAATTTGAATCGTTATACTTCCTTAGCACTCATATTTATAAAAATGTTTTCATTCAAATCAAACGGGATGTAGACTTGAAAAAATATAAGACAATTGGAGATTAGTATCTTTTATTTTTTTATTTGTCAATGTGATGAAAGCTTGTATTGAAATAAGTAATGACTAGCCTAAGGTGAGTAGTACACAGTGAGCTTCACTAAAGAATACCTTTAGTGAGCAGAGGTTTATATGTAATGCAAGTTGAATAGCCATATATAGAACAATAGTACACAGTCAGCTTCACTAGGAAATAGTCAGTAGAGGTTTATATGTAATGCAAGTTGAATAGCCATATATAGAACAATAGTACACAGTCAGCTTCACTAGGAAATAGTCAGTAGAGGTTTATATGTAATGCAAGTTGAATAGCCATATATAGAACAATAGCACACAGTGACATTTACAATTTTAATATGCCTGTATTTTGTTAACGACAATCGGATCTTCAGAAATTAGCTTGGACATAAAGAACAAAAACTCAATATAATGGACAGCAATTTAGCTACATTTCTAAGATTTAAATTACTATTCATTTCAAGCCTTTAGCCTACATTTTTAAGGACTGTTCATTTCCGGATTTTAGTCTAAATTAACAAATTTTAAAATATTATTTAAGGCTTTAGCCTACATTAACAAGTTTTAAAATATTATTTATATTAAGGCTTTAGCCTACATTAACAAGTTTTAAAATATTATTTATATTAAGGCTTTAGCCTACATTAACAAGTTTTAAAATATTATTTATATTAAGGCTTTAGCCCTACATTAACAAGTTTTAAAGATAATTTATTTCAACACTATAACCTTTTTTTTTAAAAAAAAATGATTTAACTCATTAAAATGCATGTTTAAAATTAATTTTAATTAATTAATTAATTTCAAACGCCCTTAGAAAAGAAATAGAAGGTTTGGTTGATGTTCACTTTCAAATTAATGTGGAATTCCAAGGAACATTCAATTTTTGACATCCGTTAAGTCACTGCTTACACTTAGGAAACCTCAACGTACGGATTGGCCATAGTCTGAACTCATAAAACATCAACGTACGGACTGGCCACAGTCTGAACTCATAAAACATCAACGTACGGACTGGCCACAGTCTGAACTCATAAAACATCTACAAAATCAACTTTGATCTACCAGTCGGAGTGGATATTCATAACAAATAGATCGATCATAGCCACCATGAGGTACAGTGGTTTTCGTGACCTAGAAACTATTGCCAAACTTTGATGCCATTTAATGTCAAACGCATGTTCTTAAATAAACCATTTTCGTGGTGCCGACCAGAAGGTGGCTGTTACTTCTAAAAGATCAGACTGTCAGGCATTTGGACGTCCTCCTGGGATTCCTGCTTCTATTGGAGGTGAAAGGGTAGACTTTTCATCTTCATACCATTGTCCTAGACCCACATACACTAGCTTCCAAGATCCTCCTCACCTACCAGTGTCCAAGATCCTTTTGCCCCAGCGTTGAAGATCCTTAATGACCAATGTCCTAGATCATTATAGACCAGGATCCGAGATCCATATGTATCAGTACTCAAGGTTCTTACATGTCTCCATCCGTGATCTATACACACCAGCTTACGAGATCCATGTATTCCAGATTTCACTGTCCGGGATCTATACACACCAGCTTACGAGATCCATGTATTCCAGATTTCACTGTCCGGGA
The DNA here is from genome assembly GCA_028829895.1 of Sinotaia quadrata. NCBI lineage: Eukaryota > Metazoa > Mollusca > Gastropoda > Architaenioglossa > Viviparidae > Sinotaia > Sinotaia quadrata. The sequence continues at coordinate 13,016,267 of CM054182.1, forward strand.
TCTATACACACCAGCGTCCTAAATCCTTAAATCCTAGTCAGACACTGCGGTTATAGTATTACACCGATGACAATAACTGTGAATTAATTTTGTAAACCCTCTTTGAAAAAATATCTTCTATTTATTTTATCACAAACATACATACCACTTAATTCTTTTCTACCTTGTGATTCAAGAATACGATTAACATCTCTTTGCCTGTCAATTTGTAAGACACACCCATTAAAACTAAAAGACTGGCGTGTAAATGCGTCCTATTAATCTTTTATTCCCTCCTAAATTAATTTTATTTTAAGCCCATCGAGTGATATTCGCTTTGAAGGAGACTCAATATGAGTGAATCTGCTTGCAATTTGCTTTTTTTTTTTCTCTCTCCGTCTTTTTCCTCCCTCCACCCCCCCGTCCCCAAAGATCGTATACAAATGCTTTTATGTGGTCACACGTTACAAAGTCGGCTGCAAACATGTCAGAACAATTACGTTCGCACAGACCCGCAACCGATGACGTGGTGTGTGTCATCGCAGTACAAATTTATCATGTCTACCTACGTAATGTCTAAACGTTTGTAACGCAATTAATAATATCTCCTATTTCGACCCTTGTGTCCCCATTTTTGGTTTGTTTTGGTTAGAACGGTGTGTTTTGTTAGAAAGAACAGTGGCTTTTGTTAGAAAGAACGATGTTTCAGAATGGTGTGTTTTGTTACAAAGAACCTCGGTAATTACCAAATAATTAAACATTAATTATGCAGTTATTTCAACCAAATCCTTTGTTATTAATTAATCATATACCCCTTATCTTTGGTTTTTATTTCTCATTAAATAATCACACGCCTGTGTGTGTACTCATTTACAGCAATTAACCTTTCACACGCTCATTCACTCGTGTTTTTAATGAATCAATCACCGGCTCATTAGCTCATTTTCAGTAAGCAATTATTCATCTAATTCATTAACTCGCTTTCAATGATTCATCATTCATCGTTTCATTTCACTCATTTTCTGTGAGTAAAACTTTTCTATAACTTCGATTTATTTTAGTCATCAGAATTATCAACAACAGAATATACTCATCAAATTACTTCCTTTGAGCTTTAAAAATAGTAATGTTTAAAAACAGATAATGGTTGGTTCAGCTTTATTTGTTTACTCTTAAAGGAGTAGGAAAGCTTGTTTGTTATTGAAAGAAACAGTTTGCAATAAGGATTATAATTAATTCAAATTACCCAAGGGATATAACTGAAAATCAAATGAAATTGCTAATTACAAGTTCTCTCGCACTGTTTTAATTGCTTTTTTTCTCAGTCAGAATGATCGGTTCAAAGTCATAAACGGGTTCCATTTCTTGTTTTGAGAAAAGAAATAAAGTGAGAAAATAACAAGAGAGGAGACAAATCATAAAGTGATAGTGCGGATAGATAAAGACAGTCTGTGTACAGAGGAATCTAAGCATGTGGCCAGTAGAAGGGAGACAATTAGTAATGCACTTCAACGTTTGTCGAACTTAAGGAAGTGGTTGTAAAGTACACAGCGATCTTGTGATAGGTGTTGTTATCCCTACTGACGAGTTTGATATAAGTCTACACTGTTATCCCTACTGCTGAGTTTGATATAAGTCTACACTGTTATCCCTACTGCTGAGTTTGATATAAGTCTACACTGTTATCCCTACTGCTGAGTTTGATATAAGTCTACACTGTTATCCCTACTGTCGAGTTAGATATAAGTCTACACTGTTATCCCTACTGCCGAGTTTGACATAAGTTTACACTTTATTCATACTGTCAGGTTTGATTTTATCACAAGCATACAAACCACTTAATTCTTTTCTAAACCTTGTGATTCAAGAATACGATTAAAATCTATTTGCCTGTCGATTTGTAAAACACCCATTAAAAGTATTATTCGTACTGTCGAGTTTGACATAAGTCTACACTGTCTACACTAATTCCTACTGTCAAGCTTGACACACTAAATGTTAACTACACAGAGGTTTTGCGTTAGGTTTATTCCTACTGAGGAGTTTGACATAAATCTACACTGTTATTCTTACTGTGAAGTTTGACATAAATATACTGTCGAGCTTAACACAAAATGTTAAGTACATAGAGGTCTTCTGTTAGATGTTGATATAAGTAAGTCTTCACTGTTATTTCTGTCATCGCTTTTAACTTGCTTGAAGTAATAATGACGTCCTGCCCCTCGTGCGTTATACAATACAGCGATTTCATTATATAGGTGCAGTATTTGCATTAATATATATATATAAAGAACAGCTTCATTTATTGCATTTCCTCTCTGGCCTTTCCGGGAGATCAGTTTTGATTGATTTAAGGTGATTACTGTTTGCAGCTCGCTCGCAAAACGATACTTGCCACTGCAGTTTTGATTTCACGTTTAGATATGCAACGAGTTCTGTTACTACGCCCTCGCACTCCCGCAAATAGAGAAGTCCTTGGCGCAGTATGGTAGCTGATCAACGAAACGCAGTGCGAAAGTAATTAATACAAGGTGTTCATCAAAGAGCAACCTAAAATAATTAACTACAGTATTCCGGTCCACGCGCTGAGATAATATACACTGTTGTTATAGATGAGATATGCCTGTGGATAAGATGTTTCACTCGTTGAGATAATATACATTATTGTTAGTTGAGATATGACTATGGCTAACAAGTTGCGCACACTTAAATTTTATGTAGTATTATTGTTTGACGAGATAACAAGTGCCACACGTTGAAGTTTCTTGTTTTATTGTTTGACGAGATAACAAGTTCCACACGCTTAAGTTTCTTGTATTATCGCTTGACCGAGACATAATTACTACTAACCAGTTTCACATACTGGCGATATAAGCATTATTGCTTGAGGGGACGTGACTATAGTTAGCCAGTTTCACACCATTAACTTTTATGTATTATTGCTTGAGACATGGCTATAGTTAGCCAGTTTCACACCATTAACTTTCATGTATTATTGCTTGAAGAGACACGACTATGGCGATAACGATCATAAATAACCACAGCAAGCAACGCCTTTGACAATGTGTGCAGTGCGACTCAGTCCATCCAACAGTGGAGCTGAACATTTCCTCTTGACTCTGAGAATTCAAGTAGTAGCACTGCAAAAATCTGAAACTTAGTAATGCATCTTCAGACTCTGAAAATAGAAGTATTATTATTTTTCATTGAAATTAGGACATAAACAGTGTCGAGTGCCATCAACTGTAATGCGAGTATTTGCATCTTCAGACTCTGAAAATAGAAGTATTATTTTTCATTGAAATCAGGACATAAACAGTGTCGAGTGCCATCAACTGTAAGCACAAGTGCGTAGTCGTATACTAGCTATCTGACAATGTAATTATTTAAGGCTACCAGAGTCTTGTAGCACGAGCGTTTGTACCATTGCATTATGGGAAATATCATGGAAGACTGGAAACACAGGTACGGACAAGTATGAATGCTCTCAAGCTGCGAACACAAATACAAATACCGTGTTACTATAAACACAAGTATTAAGTCCTTTTACAGTGAAAACGAGTACTATGCATTATCATTATGAACACACATAATAATGCATTTTGATTATGATTCGCATGTACTAATGCCATTTGACAAAACAGACAATACTATTGCATTTTGACAATGAACACAAATAATAATGCCATTTGACAGTGAGAACAAGTACTAATTAATGCGTTTGGAATTCAATACAAGTATTAAAGCAGAATATGAACACAACTACTGATGCCACTCGAACACGAACAAAAGTATTAATGTCACTCGAACACACACAAAAAATATTAATGTCACTCGAACATGAACAAAAGTATTAATGTCACTCGAACACGAAATATCTTATTAATGTCACTCGAACAAGAATAGTATTAATGTCACTCGAACACGAAATATATTATTAATGTCACTCGAACACAAGTATTAATGTCACCCGAACACGAACAGTAGTAGTAATGTCACTCGAACATGAACACACGGTATTAATGTCACTCGAACAAGAATAGTATTAACGTCACTCGAACACGAACACTAGTATTAATGTCACTCGAACATACACACAAGTATGATTGCCATTTGACAATGAACACAGGTATTATAATTTTGACTTTTAAAATAAGCAATAATACCATTTGGCTAAATACACTAGTACTAATGTCAAGTGTCACAAAAACACCTAATCACAATAATGTAGATAGCAAAATCAAATAAACTCAGATGAAGCTTTACTAGTACTACAATAAACTCAGAATAAAGGTTCATTCTGAATTAAATATACATGTATTGGGACTGTTTTTATGGATAACCGTTGATTTCTTGAACAAGTATATTTGGGTTGTTACGAAAGCGTCTTTTGCAAAAACAACTGATAATAGCTATAATCGCGATGATCTGATTATACACTCATACAAACATACAAACGCTCGCGTTTTTTCGTCGTGCAGCATTGAAACACGCGTACATACACACAGGTTTGAGCTTCCTTTACAAGAGTTATTTATAGACGTGAAACAAATTGCAAATGACACCTCTGAACTTGCTACGTGTACATTGCTCACAACGCCGGCAAGCAATCACTACATACGTGTACATTGCTCACAACGCCGGCAAGCAATCACTACATACGTGTACATTGCTCACAAAACGCCGGCAAGCAATCACTACATACGTGTACATTGCTCACAACGCCGGCAAGCAATCACTACATACGTGTACATTGCTCACAAAACGCCGACAAGCAATCACTACATGCGTGTACATTGCTCACAACGCCGGCAAGCAATCACTACATACGTGTACATTGCTCACAACGCCGGCAAGCAATCACTACATACGTGTACATTGCTCACAACGCCGGCAAGCAATCACTACATACGTGTACATTGCTCACAAAACGCCGACAAGCAATCACTACATACGTGTACATTGCTCACAACGCCGGCAAGCAATCACTACATACGTGTACAAGTCGTTATCTAGCACACATGATTGAAATCGAAACTAAAACGGCCGATCATGTCAGTCACACTATCGCAGCGGGCAGTCAAACTTTCACTCAATATACAGGCAAGCACTCAATAGCTTACTGATTGCAGGCGGCAGAAAGCTCTCCAGAGTTAATCCCCCTGCATTGTTTGCGGAGAACTCTACCTTCTCCTTCATTATGAGCAGTCTGCCTTTGATGGCGAGATGGTGTTCTATAGACACCCATTCAACTTTTCCTGTCAACCTTCAAGCGCCGCCCGTTCTAGTCGTTGATTGGTGGCCAAATAATGACAACTCGCACTCACGACCCCGTGCCTGAAAAGCCTTCGATACGCGGAGAGAGAAAAAGTTGTAGCAGTTTAAGGGTCGGTGTGTCGCACTTGAGTGTGAGTGTACGCGAGTATCTGTCTGTCTGCTGGAACGGATCTACCCCGCTACTGAACCTGGAGACTTGAAAAGGCCCCACTCTCGCTAGCAGTCCCGGATTCGACTGATCTGATGCATTTAATGTTCAGCATTTAACACGACTTAGGGTGTTTGTTGCTTGTTGTCATCATCCGTGCGATTCACGCATTCACGCACACACACACACACACACACACACACACACACACACACGTACCTACCGGCGCAGCTTTCGCTGCAGATTCGCCGACGTCAAGGATATTTTGACACCAACTGAGCTACTTTGTACCCCTCACATAATCAAGGAAAGAAGCTAGACGTCTGCTGGCACACAGAACTAGGTAAGGGGGGACTGCCTCTTCGGTCGTCCGCTGGCGTGGATTCGCGCGTGCGTCAGTAGGCCTGGGATTCCCCTACTACCGACCAAGTTCCAGATTCTAGTGCGCCCATTCTGGCGCGTATATAAAAGACTTGAGTAGAATGAGGCATTAAACAGACGGTGTCTAACTTAGTGGCAGTTGTCGAATCAAGTTTTTTTAATCTATTTTTTGTGATAGAAGTTGCTTTTTTGTTTTGTTTTCAAGGGTTATCACGTGGTTAATCGAGACACCAGAGGCTTGCATTCTTACGGCAGAGGAAAAAGCAACAATCATTTAAGTGGTTTTATTCACTTATTTCATTTGTGATTAGAAGGTATATATATCTTTTAACCGACTCTTCGTATAAATAACAACTCGTCATCAGAGTCGAGCTGAATTTAACAATGTGTGTGTATGAACATTCTTTGTAGCGCTGGATGTAAAAACAAAGCAAAAGAAACAAAACTCGACCGAGCACTGACGGCAAATATATAGTTTTTAGTTCGTTATGAAACCACTAATCCCCCTTTTCTTTCACATTATAGGAGCAAACGATAAATGAGTTTCGGGAGTGCTCAGTAGAAACATACATAATCAATCCGCTGACCAGCATTCGACCTAGAAAAACCCAGCAAGTTCTGTACCCTCGCACACTTCAGTAGATCTACCTGTGACACAACCGAATGGTTGCATAGCAACAAAACTTTTTTCCCTCAATGCCAGCAAAAAGACTGATTGACAGGAATTTTCCACTGTCGTGCACTCGCCTGAAGCAGTTTACCTTGTGAGCTGTCTGTAATAAATGAATTGTTTGTTTTATTAGGTGCTAGCTTCAACGACTTGCAAGACAGCATCGGAAAGTTTCTTACTTGTGTTTTTACTTCTTCACCTTTAATTATATTATGACTTCAAGTTCTGTTTTGTACAAATACTGCTAAATGTGGCCTGCTGACTTCAGTGTAGGGAGTGAGTAACCAAAGCAGTGAAAGTACATTTTTTTTTTTGCTTTAGTGTTTTGCCGTAAGTTTACAACGAAGGCAGCAGCAGAAAGGTTTGTCAGAAGACAGTAACCATGGCTTTACGGACGATCAAGGTCATTCTGGGAATACTTTTAGTGCTGATCTTCAACATCGTCGATGAACGTACAGGACACGTAGTTCGCACGGGCTTATTTGCACGTGCACAGCTGGTCCCGTACAGAACCTCCAATGACGTCTACCTTGACCCTTGTAAAGCTAGTAAGTATACAGCAAAAGATGTAACTCTTATTACGTTTAACTCCCTTTAATAGAAGATAATTTATTTCTCTTACTTTGTGTATATAGTAGCGGCAGTCGGCAATTGTCTACTTTTTGTTATAATTTGTAAACAACCTTAGTTTCTTTTCTTTTTATTTGTATGTGTACGTCTGTGTGTTTATTTGTAATGAATCTGTAAGAAGAAGTCAGCTTGTATCAAATTCGTTCAATATGTACTGTCTGGGTAACACTGCAGTGCTTGTAAGACTCCTCCTACCTACGACCGACTACTCATATTGATGTAGTAGAGACGAAATGTACATCGCTTATACAGTCCAAGGCTGAAACAGTCTTTTAGTTTTACATCAAAACCGCCGGTTAATAGAAGTGTGTTTACTGTTTCCGGTTGTATGTTTGCTCATAATGGGCTTACTGTTGTTGAAAGGCCGCTTCACCAACACTAACATCAAACGGGGCTTATTAATATTACATTTCATTTTTAAAAATAAGTCTACAATCAGGTTGTTTTTTTTATAGTCTTCGCGTGTTTTCATAAACTGGTATAATAAGTTTTAAAAATAATAAATAGGCGATTTAGTATTCTTGTACTAGAGTTATGCCTAAATTCTGTTTTTTAAATATAAAAACAAAACAAAAGAAAGCGGAATTAAATATGGTTAGACATTTAAGAAGTGACAAAAAGTGTATCGAATTCTGTTGTGAAATAATTGCAGCAAAATATATACAAATCGTGACGCCAAATGCCTTTAAGAAAATGCATGTAAACTTTTAGACATAACAGCTGATAGTGATTTTACTCAAATAGTATCAACTATATACAGGCGAACTGTTATAATGGTTTCGTTCGGACAATTTCTTCGGATGGTATCGCGAACAGAAGAGCCGTTATAAATCTTTAAAGAGATCGAAACCCAATAATGGTTTATTCGAACAGCGTTGGCTAAAAGATATCCACTATATACTACAAAACGATCCGACTGTATGGACAAACAGGGACACGACAACATGGATGTCCGCAAGGATGCAATGTTATGTTTACCTGACAGTACCCTATTATGAGTGTGTTGATTTTCGCTCCAAATTATCATTAGAGTAATCTCTGCTATGAAACATAGACCTACATATTGGCCATTTTGTCTTTCTTACGATTTCTCTCTTTCTTTCTCGTTTGGTTTCTGTTGTTTCTTGCATGCCTGTTCGTTCTAAATCTTGTTTTTCTTTCTTATTATCGTATGACTGTTTTGTCGTATATTTCTGTTGTTTTACCATCTTTCTTTGTCTCCTGTTCATTCTATAGCCCTACCTTCTTTCTTGTCTATGTGTTCGTTCACAATCTCTGTTATTCATTCTCTTTCTCGTCTGCTTTTCAATAAACATTTCTTTTGCTCTTTCTCTTTTATATTAGCCCGTTCGTCTTCTGTGTTGTCTGTCTCTCTCCTGTCTTTTCATCCGTAATCTGTGTTGTTCTTGCTCTTTCTTCTCTGCACATTCGTCTCAAATCTTTGCTGTTATTTATCGTTTGTGTCTGCCTGTTCGTTCGTATTCTATCTCGTTCTTTGTCTTGTCTATCTGCTTCTTCGTCCTTTATCTTAGTTGTTCGTTCCACGTCTTTCTGTTTGCTAGTCTCCAACGCTATACAGATGCAAACTTGTCTCAACGTCTGTCTGTTTATTTATCTCTCCTACCAGTTATGTCTTCCTTGACGTTACTGGCACTTGATGTTCATGTAACACTACGCTAGAAGTCCCTGTTTCCGTTTCTTTGAAACGTTTAGAAAACAGGCTCGGAATTCTGGTGACTTGACTGATAACGGAGTTGTAACAAAAGGGCTCTGTATAGCATTCAGGCCTGTAAGTGGGTCTAGTCAAGGGAGAGAAGAGTTCAAGAGGTCGATGCTGAATGATTGTGTTCACGTGTCCAGTATAAATGTTGGTCACATGTCCAGTATGCATTCACGTTTGCACTAAAGTGGCCGCAGTGGAGGCTTGCAGCGAAGGCTGACCAGATCTCTTCCCGAGAAAAGCCATGTTATGGTTCGGTGCAGATTTAAGGATTTTTTCTGCTCAAGTACGCCCGTCAGTATAGACTAGAGTCACTAGACGTATCTGTTTCTCACTTTTTCTCTCTCTCTAAAACACACCCACGCTCGTATGCACTTCTAACCTCTCATCAATCAGTCAAGGCGACATTGTACAAAACCCGGTTGCCATTCATTCTGACCTAAGGGGACCATGGATTGATTTGAGACTTTGCGATACGACTTTGAGACCTGTTTGTCGGTTTTCCATCCTCTTATGCTGGGTGTTTTCGTCTTGCGAAACACTTCAGCTAACGGACGTTTTTCTTTAAACGTTGAAGAGTGGTTAGTCATGAAAGTTAAAATGTTTCGTCTGTTGAATTTAAACTGTTAGCGTGTATCGAAAACATCCATTATTATTAAGTCCTCATCGCGTCTTACAGCTCAAGGACTCATATTCAAATCAGTAATGCCGGAAAAAGAATTTAACACTACTTTTCTCGTTAATTTTGCTATTACTCACATCTCATAGTGATAGATGACGTCACTCTGTACTTTTCCTTACATCAAGCTGATTGTGCGTGGAACAGTGGAACCCTCCCCCCCCCCCCCCCCACCACCAAGTAAATAACATCTCAAGCTCCGGGATGGAAATAGATCCTCTTAAAAGTGTCAAGCAGAAAAAACTGCGTCAAAGATGACGTCACTTTAAAGAGAAATATACAGGAACAGATATGCAGTCCAAACACATCCACTGCCGGAGACTTTATTAACGGAGAAATAATTATTGTCTATGTAAAGGGGAGAGCACCCCTATGGTTTGCGAGGAATACTGTTTATTTGCCTAAAGTACGAGAACAGGGACAACTAAATAGACGTGCCTTTAAAAAAAAATTAATCCCTTTTATTAGAAGTGGCAGGAATGTGGACTAGGTAAATGCAATCTTTTGCTTTTGATGACGAGTGAGATTGCATTCCTTTTTTTATTAAAACCGTGGCTTCTGCGTGGGTGATGAAGGTACAGGTAGTTAATAAAGTCAGGTGAACTAGTTAACAATGAATTCGTAGACATACGTACGTCGGTGCAAATTTTTTCTCGGCAAGACTCTAAGACACATGGTACAAAACAGCTGGGGGTTGGTCGACATAGCCTGTACCCTCTCTTAACACAAAGGAAGAGATGGACGAAAATAAATAAGCTATACAAATGAGTAGGTTGACGCTGAATGAGCAAACCAACACAAATGAACAGATCAATTCAATGAGCAGTTTGACATTAATGAACAGACCAATTCAATGGACAGATTGACACGCATTCTAAATTGATGACAAATGTGTGAATGTGTTCGTGCGCGCGTGTGCGTGAGAGAAAGAGAGAGAGAAATAAGTTAAAACATTTTTTAAAACCTTTACATCTACTTCCGGTTGAGATCAGCACCACTAATATGAAACATAAATTAGCTTTTATCATTTTGATTCGCGTATTGGTCCGATGTTATCTCCTCGCTAATTGGTTAAGTCGTTTATATGAAAGCAATGCACACAAGACCATACACACACGCACATATACATAAACCATATAACTCTCTCTCTCTCTTACACACACACACACACACACACACACACACACACACACACACACACACACACACACACACACGCACATATTCATAAACCATATAACTCTCTCTCTCTCTTACACACTCACACACACACACACACACACACACACACACATACATTATATATTGACCGTTACTAAGGCAAATCTTCCAGGCAACAACGGACTGAGAACATAGCACGTTTTAAATCTAAATATAGTGTTTCACGATATTAGCGACATAAAAACCTTTGTAGTGGCATAAGTGTGCATGAGAGATAAATAGTACCCCTATCACTGCATTAAAAAAAAAAATCTAACTGAAAACACATTTCTTTGGATGTTGAACTACTGGAACTAAATAGTAAATCCCTTGGTATGAGTCAGCGCTACACTTTAGGACACGATGCAATCTTTCAGACAAGAAATTTATTTTTTTCCAGACTTAAATTTTAGTGTTGTAAAGGAGAACAAACAATAGTAGAGTTTGATTTAAAGACGTGTCATCCAGAGAGATTATCTCCCAGCGAGAGTGAGTTATTGCTGTTGAGTCTGTAGTCTGGGAACCTGCAAGAAGGTAGTGTCACAGAAATAAAAAGAACAATAGTCTTCCAATAGATCGTCGCATTATTGGTCCCAGTATGAGCTTGTTACAACGTTCGTAAACGCAACGACGAAAGATTTAAAAAAAAATTCAGCGAAATATATTCGTGCGAGTAAATAAATTTTAAGTAGATGTGTTCACAAGCTTGTGACGTGGTACACAGTATACATATCAGTTAGTCCTAATTTTCTCGGGAGTACAGCTCAAGACAGTAGTGTTAGGGTGTGCAGTTCATGTCAGTGGTGTGCAGCTCATTTCAGTGGTGTGCAGTTCATGTCAGTGGTGTGCAGCTCATTTACAGTTCTGTGCCGTTCATGTTGTGTGCAGTTCATGTCAGTTCTCTGCGGTTCCTGTTAATTGTGTGCAGTTCATGTCAGTTGTGTGCAGTTCATGTCGGTTGTGTGCAGTTCATATTAGTTGTATGCAGTTCATGTTGGTTGTGTGCAGTTCATGTTGGTTGTGTGCATTTCATGTTGGTTGTGTGCAGTTCATATCAGTTGTGTGCAGTTCATGCTGGTTGTGTGCAGTTCATGTTAGTTGTGTGCAGTTCATGTTGGTTGTGTGCAGTTCATGTTAGTTTTGTGCAGTTCATGTTGGGTGCGTGCAGTTCATGTCAGTTATGTGCTTTTTCAGTTCATGTCAGTTGTGTGCAGTTTTTGTCAGTGGTGTGCAGTTCATGTCTGATCTTTGCGGTTTATGTTCTGTGCAGTTTATGTCAGTGTTGTGCATTTCGTGTGAGTGGTGTGCTGTTCTTCTTTTCGCTGTTGATTATAATTACATTACAACTCATTCCTTTTGTTTGCATGTATGGTTGTTGTGATAATAGGACACTATACTTTTCATATTCTGGTGAACCTTTCCTTTTATATATTCAATTATATCTACTAATTTATTCACAGGGCTTCTGCGTGTCTTAATGCTTTGGGCATATTAGATTCATGTATTATGGTTAGCGTTTCGACATATGAGAGTCCTGCAGTATTAACGTAATGATATGTGAGAGGTCAGTAGGTTTTAATGTAATGGCATGTGAGAATATTGCAGTATTAATATAATGATATATGAGATGGCTGTAGGTTTGTGTAATGACAAGGAATTTCCGCCGGCATTAGTCTACAAGTGAGATGCCTGCAGGTATTAATGTAATGACATTTGAGATGTCTGTAGGTTTAATCATTTTTAATATTCTAGTTGTGTGTAATTAGTGTCGTATACTATTCCTGCTTATTTTATAGTAAATTCACCTGTGAAATTGTTTTAGGCTTTAATAACCCCTTCATTTTGTCCCCTCAGTATTTTGTGGTGGCGTTAATCATTCCCTCGGCATATGATTATGACGACATGAATAATTTTTCAATATTTGACTATGATGATATAAATCAGCCTTTAATTATCTTGTTGTGTCAATGTTAGCCATTCCACGAATATTTTGTTGTCACGAGATCAGGCATTCCGTAAGTGTCTTGTTGTGATGACGTTAACTTTTTCAGCCAAAGCCCGCTACAGTGACGTTAGTACCTGTCAGTATCTTACTCTGCGAAGACGTTTAGTCATTTCCTCCATGCTTTCAAACATCCCGTCAACGCCTCTGTTTGATGACATCCGTTATTCCTTACTCATATCCTGCCCGACGTCAAACATGACACACATAGGCAGTGTCATTATTGTATCTGTGTCTTCGCGCTGCACGGTTGACGCTGTGTGTGATGTCAGATGGACAAGAAGACTGTAATTTCTGCTTGTGCCTGCTAGACTAGTGCTAACCACGTCTCCCAAACTGCAGTTTATCTTGTCGAAATAACGTCCCATGTCCACTCGCGTGCTTTCATTTAACACGTTGTTTTCTTGTCTCATGTCGCTGGCACCAACTGCCAACGCTCTGGAAAGAAAGCTGTTGATTGTGTTGGTGCGAAGGTCCTTACAATTAATTAGTCTTCGGATTGTTTTCTGATGTTCACAACTAGAACACTTGCTGTTCAGTTAGTGTGGCAGTGCTTTACACTTGCTGCTGAGTTAGTGTGGTAGTGCTTTACATTTTTGCTGAGTTAGTGTGGCGGTGCTTTACTCTTGTTGCTGAGTTAGTGTGGCAGTGATTTACTCTTTTTGCTGAGTTAGTGTGGCAATGATTTACTCTTTTTGCTGAGTTAGTGTGGCAGTGATTTACTCTTTTTGCTGAGTTAGTGTGGCGGTGCTTTACTCTTGTTGCTGAGTTAGTGTGGTAGTGATTTACTCTTTTTGCTGAGTTAGTGTGGCAGTGATTTACACTTTTGCTGACGCCGTAATCGTTCCCTCAGGCTGTTCCATTCCCAGGCATCTGATGCCATCACTACTCAACTTTCAAACAGTCATTTCACCTCTTTTTCGTCTATACGTACCACAGTTTCACATCACAATGCTTTCTGCCTCATCATTTCAATTTTGCCCATTTTAATTCTTCAGCCTTTTTGCCTGAATATATCACTTTCACCTCTCATACCGTTTTCCTAAATATATCACTTTTGCTCGACAAATTCTTGTTCGGCGACCACATTTCACGACCTGCAATTCTTTTGTACGTCCACACCACATTTCACCATTGCAATACTTTCTTACGTCCACACCACATTTCACCATTGCAATTCTTTCTTACGTCCACACCACATTTCCACATTTCACCATTGCAGTTCTTTCTTACGTCCACACCACAAGTCGTTTCACTTTCACTGCATGTTACCGTCTAAACAACTCTTTTCATTTCACAAAGTTCTTATCGCTTCTCACTGTAATCCCAGTTCTTCACCTTTCTTCATCATACCCACGGAACTTTTCGCCCAAACATCTCTCTATTCGTTACTGCATTGACATTTCTCTTTCACCTAATTCCTTTCTGCCGAAACGTGTAAATTTCACCTCCACAGCACCCCCGTCAAACTCTGACTTTGCTGTCTCCCTTTACTTGCTTGTACCATCATAATCACCATGTCTTCATCAATACAAACATTTTATTATCAAACTAAGTTTATATAGAAAAGCCAGGGACGCACTTCTAATTTAATTTTTTGGGGAAAAAAAGTATTTGCGAAAGTTGTTGCATTTTTATGTGGCCATTCGAATCCCAATGAAACTGACAAGAAAATGACGTAATTCGCACCGATAAACAGGCATTTCAGCCCCCATTTGACCTTCACGTCTGTGGTACCACGTGACCAATCAGTAGCTCAGTGTTTCAGTCGCAGCCTACGTTATTCAAGAGGAACAAGTAGCAATTACTTCCACTTGATCAGTTCCATCTCTATCAGGGCGGTCGAAAGCCTCGTAGCCCACGGGCGGCTAGAAGTGATTGCATAAGAGTCCGACCTGTTGAGTTTGCATTCTCCCACAGATAAGTGTAAACCCTGACTGAGAGATGAAGTGGACGGGAACAGCAGACGAGTGTAGGTTGCTCCCCCCCTTCTCCCATACCTATCTACCCCCCTACCCACACATACAGACCCTGAGTAGAAATACTACAGAAAGGCCCGTGGCACCGTTTTGAGTTTACTGTAAACACGACATAGATCAACACAGACGAAAGAAGGATGATCGAGAATGGGTCCTACCTGTAATGAGGGAGGGAGGGAGGGAGGGAGGCTGGTTGCAAAGTTAAGTGCGTGTGCGATGTCTTTTTTCTTTTATTTGAAATAACTTAATGCTGCTCTCTCTCTCTCTGTATATGTGTGTGTGTGTGTGTGTGTGTGTGTGTGTGTATGTGTGTGTGTGTGATATTAAATTACATGTATTTGATAAATTAAAGTAAAAATATTGTACGTCATATAATGATTCAAAAGCTTTAATATAATTAAGCTAATTTCACGATTCTGCACGAAATGGATGTGTTGGATACATGATGGATCTTTACTTAGTACTCTTGCTGGACTTCACATTAAGCTATTTGCTGTATTTTTCCAGTGTTTAACACTTAGATTTTATTTTTCATACTCTAGTGTAAGAAAATAGCTGTTTGCTCTTTAAATAGCCTAAAGCGTATATATATATTTAAATACAATACAACATTATGTTTTAGCAAGGCTGGAAAAATGCCAGCAGACATGTATCTTCTCAGTTGCACTCTACAGGGAAAGCCGCCCTATAGGAACACAAAGTGTTCAAAATCTTGTTTATCCTTTACCAATGTCAAGTTGGTGTGTTAACCATTGACTGAAAATGCCAATCTTACTTCTTCAGAGGTGTACTGGGATGTAACAAGAGGTTTTTTTAAATATATTTTTTTCATTCACAGCTGTGGTATAAGAAAGATGATATGGTTATTACTATCTATCTATCTATCTATCTATCTATCTATCTATCTATCTATCTATCTATCTATCTATCTATCTATCTATCTATCTATCTATCTGTCTATCTATCTGTCTGTCTGTCTGTCTATCTATCTATCTCTTTGAAAAGCTCGTTATAATTCACTTTCACTGGCAAACATTTCAGAAAAAACATTTTTAGCAGTAAGTTTTCTGTTACTTTTCCTTTTTCTTTTATTTCTTTTACTGTTTGTCTATTCTTTCTGAATTAAAATAATACACGACATATGTTATTCATCTATAAATGCGAAAGCAAATTAATATTACGACAGACATAATGTTCAACACTTACATTTCAAAGCTTGAATAATTAAATCTTTTTAAAAAGATTATACTAAACACTTTTGAAAAAATAATTAATAAAGTCAACTTAATCTGGATCTACATGAACTTAGATTGATACATTCATTCTCTTCTCAAAGCATAGTTGTTAAACTACTCAAGTCAGAAGGGACCGGCAATACAACACCGGTATTTTTATAGGTGCTGTTTGTTTTGTCCTTAAATTTAATCTTTCGATTTTTTTCTCTGTTTATTTTATTGCTGCTTGTTTTGTTGAAAGTGTAGTTTTGTTTGCTTTGGCTTTATTTGTTTTGCGTTTTCTGTTTATTGCTCTTCTTTTTCTTGTGATTATATCTACATTTTTTGTATGTTTTTCATTGTCTAATTGTGCTGAGAAAAAATCCTTTTCCTTGGTTTTGTTTGTCTTGGTACTGATTTGTCTCCCTTTCTAACATTCATTATTGTGCGTTAAAAAGCCTCTTTCTCTTTCTCCATTTACTCTCTTCCTTCTCTCTCTCCATTTACTCTATTCTCTCTCCATTTACTCTCTTCCTTCTCTCTCTCTCTCCAGTTACTCTCTTCCTTCTCTAGTTCCTCTCACTCTTCTCTTTTCTCTCTTTCTCTCTCGTCTTGAATAGATAAACAGACAGACCGATGGATGGATGAATAAAGATAGATAGATAGATAGATAGATAGATAGATAGATAGATTAGAGTCAATTTATTTAAATTAATTCAGTTTACCTCAGTTAAATAGAGAACTTCATAGTACATACTTCCATTCATTACTTGATTCAGCAAAGAGTGAGGTGGATTAGACTAAAAAAGAGTGAGGTGGATTAGACTAAAAAAAGAGTGAGGAGGATTAGACTAAAAAAGTGAATAGGAAAAACATACCAAGCACTGGGTAGAACTAGCAAAGAACAGTGAATAGAAGTAGAAAAGATTGCACTGGATAGAACTAAAAAAGAATGAAAAAGGTAGAACTAGAAAAAATTGACAAAGGTAAAAAGAATACAAAGGGTTGAACTACTAAAGAATGCAATGTTTAGAGTAAGCCCTAATTAAAAAAATCAGATACAGTTCTTGAAAAATACATAATCGAAGGCATGTTATGAACAAGCAATATAGTTTGAGAGGGTGGGGGTGCACACAGTACTACGAAACACTGGTTATATATGTAGATAAGGGTGATTCGCAGTCACCTTTGCTGCTAAATTCACTCTGTTTTCAAAAAAGAAAATGCCGTGAGAAGTATTATTCAGAAAGCTTGAGAACACTCGGTAATTTATAGAAGACAGAAGATATGTGAGAAATAATTTATTTCGTCCTTCTTCCGCCCTCCCCACTCCCCTCCTCCGGCCGTAGCTTAGAACAATGGGGTTTTTTTTAGTGCCAGAAAACAGTTCTTTTCGCGATAATGATGATCATTTACCCTTTTCAAGAAAGTACACATCGTTACCCGCATACAATTGCGAGCTGGTGAGTGACATGAACTCGAGTCGTCTGGGCTTAATAACAGTTATTTTTGTGTTGTTTGTTTGTTAAATGCTCGGATGTTTATTTTTATTTCTTCTCATTAAAAGGCAGACATCTCAGAAAGTTGAATGCCTTTCATTGAAAAACAGATCGAAGCAGAACATATTTATTAAAGTTACATTTGTATGCCTGGGGAGGGAGGGAAAGAAGGACAGGGGAGGTTCATGACCTTAGTGTGCGCGATATACCAAAGGGCTGGTCAGAAATAGTGCTATATAATAATGATGAAATATTTTTAGCTGTTTTAGTGGCCCGCGAAATCGTCTTTTTAAGTGCACACAGACAAAACAGAACACACCAACAATTATCTCCAAGAATAGGCCTACGATAACTCTTAGCAAGACAGAAGGAATCGTTACAGTTTATTAGTTTGGTTTCTTCCAAGCTGACTTCTGGAATGAGTATGAGGGTGTTAGAAAATAAAATTCAGCGTCAGCTACTGAGAAAGTTTGAATTACATGTGGCAACATTTTGCACTCTTAACTGTACTGTGCTCATTTCCGGACTTAGCGGCTCCCACGTGTACAAACTGCTTAAATGCGCCATGTTTAAATGGTACATGTATTAGATTTGTTTCTCGGGCTCCTGGATATTTAACGAAACAGCACAACGTTATCAAATGAGGCATTTGTTAAGTCACCACGTGACGTAATTTACCAGTTAGCTTTTTTTCTTTTCTTTCACCCAAACCGTATGAACATGTGTCATTTAACTGCAGGTGTAGGTTTTGTATACCGGAGTGCAGGCATGACAGTAGCATGTAGCATAGACACTATAGTGACGCGGTTTTTTTTTTGCAGGAACAACAATGACGTAAAAGAGTAGTGACTCAACAATGTAGTACAGCCGCTACACTGACTTGATACTGCAATAGAGTCTAAAACAGTGACCTGCATGTAGTACATAATACACTACACTGACTTAATATTGCAATAGAGTCTAAAACAGTGACCTGCGTTAGTGCAGACAAAATACTGACTACATATTAAAATAGAGATTAAAACAGTGACCTGCATAATTACAGACACAATGATGACTATTGCAGTAGAGATTAAAACAGTGACCTGCATAATTACAGACACAATGATGACTATTGCAGTAGAGATTAAAACAGTGACCTGCATGTAATAGTGGCGCAACATTGACTATTGAACAAGAGACTATAAAAGTAAACTACGTGTAGTAAGGATACAATGAATTTTGTGTAGGAAATAAAACAGCGACCTTCTTGTAGTGCTGACGCAATATCAACACCTATATTACAGACACAACGATTGTTGTCAGCACAGATAGCGCAATGACGCATTTACAAACACAACAATGGCTCTAGCAGTAGAGAACTAACAGACATGTTTGTAGTCCAGACAAAATAAAGGCGCATTTAGAATGGACATAATGACACTTGCACTCGGCACACAGTACAGACACATTAATGAAGCATGTAGTACAAATACAAACAATACAAACAAACGCGTGCATTACAGACACAACAATGACACGTAATGCAGACACAACAATGATACGTAATGCAGACAATACAATGACACGTAATGCAGACACAACAATGACACGTAATGCAGACACAACAGTGACAAGTACAATGCAGACACAACAACGACACGTAATGCAGACACAACAATGACACGTAATGCAGACACAACAGTGACAAGTACAATGCAGACACAACAACGACACGTAATTCAGGCACAACAGTGACAAACGCAATGCAGACACAACAATGACACGTAATGCAGACACAACAGCATGCAGGCCAAGCTTCACTCTCTACTGCAATCGTTACCATTTTTACTGTACTATAATGAGGTTACTGTTGTAATCTCTATTGAAATATTTAGTCAGTGTTTTGTCTGCACTACAAGCAGGTCATTGTTTTAGACACCATTGCAATATTTACTCCGTGTTACATGTAGGTCACTGTTTTAATCTCTATTGTAATATTTAGTTAGTGTTTTGTCTTTAGTTTAGAAACAATAACATATATAGTATACACTAAACAATGACAAGTAGTGAATACAGAGGAATGACGTTCGATTCACATACAACAGTGACAAGTAGTGAATACAGAAGAATAACGTTCCGATTCATATACAACAGTGACGGAATATGGACCGACGTTTGAAGTGCTCGCACACAAGTGGTGAATTGAAAAGACACAATGGTGAATTATGTAGTGCAATTCTAAACAGCGTATCATAGTGCCTGCGCGCAGTGAGACAAAAGTAGTACGTGTAGTACCACTTCATACTCATTTTAATCTTCTTTAGCGCTTAATTATTTAAGTATGATTGGATAAATAATATATGTTATGTTTATGCATTCGATTTCGTTGACAACACATAAACAAGATAAATTTTAACAGTTTTATTCGGAACTCGGACTCTGTGTGTGTGTGTGTGTGTGTGTGTGTGTGTGTTACAATGTACTGGCAGCCAAACGTCTCTCTGACGTTTATCTCACGTGTAGGTGTATGTAAACTATGACAACACATCCGGGACGGATGTCAATATGACTACGACACTACAATCCTCCTCAACTTCGAATACAAGCATTCTTGATGTATAATACAAGCATTCTTAATATTACTGATGGACAAATTGAATAATCCTATTTCTTAACTTGAAATACTGCTAAATGCACGAATTGTTTGTTGATGAATTAAAATTATTTCACTGTTTGATTAATTTTAAAAGTTCTTTGTTTTTCATCTCAAATAATTATATACTGTCAATGCTTGGCTTTTAAACTTCAAGCCTATTCTTGACTGGAACTTTCAAATTAACTAAAAAATAAATTATGAACTAAACTATTTTCACAATAACAATTTGACCTAAAGTTAACATTGGTTAACCTTATAACTTTAAGAATAACTTAAATGGACATTGACTATCGTCATGGTTTTACGATAAGTTTATACCTGTTTTATTTGTTAACCATAACAAAATCATCAAATTCTTTGGCATTTTGAATCTGACTGGGTTTCTTCTTTGTACTGGGGTACATGGAAATGAAAAACTGGGAACCTCATGCTGTTTTGGTGTCGGCAAAGACTATGGACTGCATGGATTCTGCATCATCAGGGGTGTTTGTGGATTTTGACCACTTTTCGCTTTGAGATTGCAGCTTCTCATCTTCTTCTTTTTCTTCTTCAGAGACAGAGACTATTCCACCTTGCAGTGGTTTGAAATGTGTGGTACTTCTGGTGACTGTGTGTTGATAATGTTGTGCTGTAATCACAGAGCCTTTTTTATTTACAACTGTGTATGGCTTGGGATTGAATGGTGGTTGTCAGTTTGTTTATCTTTGGTCGTTTCACCAAAACATGATCTCCTGGAGTCAGTGTTGAGGTTTGAGTGTGACGTTTCTTGTCGGCATACGTCTTCGTCTTCTTTTTGCTTTTAGCATCATTTTGAGTCGTCTGTGTCTTGAATTTTTTGATAGTTTGCTGACCGATTTCAGGTAAACCAATGTTCATCTTTCTACCAGTGAAAGCTTCGAATGGGGATATCTTAGTAGAGGTGTGCGGAGTTGCTTCTTCCCGTTAAGATTTTCCGCAACCGAAAAAAGGACATGTTTGTTTAGTGGTTCTCATGAACCTTTCAACTTCGCCATTCGCTTCAGGCCATTTTGGTTTGATCTCCCTGTGTTGGAATCCATACTTGTTCGTGAAGTCTTTGAACTCTTGTCCCCCCCCCCAAAAAAAAAAAAAAAAATAAATTGGAGCACCATTGTCTGCTTTGATAACTTTGGGGATTCCTTGTCTTGAGAATGTTGCGTCAGGTTTTGGTAGGATAAATTTGGTTGATTTGATTGAATAATTTCTACTTCTGCGTATCTGCTATAATTATCTATCATGACCATTAAGTATACAATGTACGAAACTGACCAGCTAAATCAAAAGATACTTCTATCCAACGATCTGTGGATAGTGGAGCCAGCATTATCTGCAATAAGATCATCACTCAGTGGAATTGGATGTTTTTCACGCTTGATTGCTTTATTTGCTTTATTTGCTTCACGCATGTCAACGCAAATAAGTACATCTTTCTTTGGTACAACTACGATTTGGCTCACCCATGGAGTAGGACCATCAACTCTCGAATATGTCAAGATCTTTAAGACGCTAGATCTCTTTTATCACGTCATTCCTGACACGAAATGGAATTCTTCTGTGTTACTGTGCAATCGTTTGGACATCCTTGTCAATGTGAAAGTTGATTTTCTTGTTTTTGATTCCCCCCATTGGAAAGAGCTGGGGATTCATCAGGGATGAGCACGCTTACACAAAACGCTTACTGTATGAGTTTCAGAGTTTGTGATGTCGAATTGCTGAGTAGATTACACGAGTCCTGTGTCTCAGTATCACTCATGACATAGAATTTGGTAGTAACTCTTTCTTCTTTGCACTGAATCTCTGCAATGAAATGCCAATGACAGGGAGTGTTTTCTTTGTGCCATACGCATATTTGCTGGGACATTTCTTTTCTAGATTTGGGAAATTCAGTGACTTGTATGTGGCATGACTGATTATGTTCACTATCGAATCACTATTAGGAATTGGACTTCTTCGTTGTGTGAACATGTGTTGTTACTCCTGGCATTGTTTGTGTGTATAGTTTGCGTGCCAAAAGCATACTCTGTTTCTTTATCATATTCCTCTTCTGCCTGCATATTGTATTCCTTTTCGTCCTCCGCCTGTATAGCTTAGTCATCAGATGATTTTTTTCTTTGCCTTCAGTTTTATCATCTTCTTCTTTGATTTGGTGAGCTGCTGCTTTCTTTGAGCATGAGCGACACACTTTGGCAAAATGAGTCATCTTATGGCAGGCTTTGCATCCTTTCTTCTTGCTGGGCATACGGCTGCATGCGGAAATTTGCCACCACAATTTCTCCATTGTGTAGATCTCAGATTTTGATTTCTGTTTCTTGACTCATAACTCTGACTTTTATGCTATATGGCTTGACTTTTGAGTGTAAGAAGTGCGTACATCAGGTTGGTGTGACTTTGCGTTCAACTTTTCTCTTTTCTTAATTTTCTGTGTGATTCTCATGGCACTTGACGTATTCTCAATTTCATTTGCACGTGACTCAGACAATCCCGCTGCACGAGCCTCTTGTGGCAGTTTGGGTCAAGGTCAGGTTGTCACAAAGAGCACGTCTTCTCACGTCACGAGCTTGCTTGATTTGCATCCATGACGGATTTGAGTGAGAATCTCGCGATCTTTGTCAGGAAAGTCCCAGTGGTCAGCCAATATACGAAGTTTTGTGTAGAATATATCAATGGACTCATCTTCCAACTGCATCGTTTGACGAAATCTGAAAGTCTTGTAAACCACATTCTTCTATCGCGTGAAGTACTCCCGCATCAATTTTTTTGCTGTGTCATATGCTGCATTATTCTTTATTGTTGTTCCTCACCAAAACTGTCAAAGATGTTGAATCCTTCTTCGCCGAGGTAATAAAGTAAAAGTGTTTTCTTTCTTTTGTCGTCTTGATGTCTAAAGCTGCTAGCATGTTCTCAAATTCGGAAATCCATTTCTCAAGTCTGACACCATCTGTGTGCTCATCAGTAAAGACAAAGACGAGGAAAAATTTGAGAGTGACGCCATTTTGTTGTCTTGTTTACCAGTGTCATGTTAGTTGTGTGCAGTTCATGTTGGTTACAAATTACTGACGTCATTGCTTAATATGCCTGCGTCAGATACTCCGATGAATATGACAAGGAGGATCTAATCCCTTAATCTTGTCGACCGTTGGGGCACCACTGATGACCTGACAACTAGTTTCGTCAGAGAATATCGTGACGCAAAATAAGCTTTGGTATAGAAGGCGGAAACGCCTAATCTTCTCAAATCTAATCGCTTTTGCGCAGTATGTCTATTCTGTTGTTTGTTGTTGCCAGGCGACGAACTAGCAACACTAAGCGACACATTACAGAAGTTTGCGCATTTGTAAATACTTTTTGTTGTGGTGGGAATCATTAATTTTTCTAACCTACACGTATTGAATACCCGATTATGTATGTGTATGCCTAAGTATATCTGTTTGAAGAATTTGAAAAGCTCTCTTTTTTTTTTCTTAATTTATATTCGCCATTTTATAAAACGCTTGTTTTCGTAGACAGGCCTACTATAGAAAACGATCTCACAAAGCGCTACGAGAGTTGTATAATTCAAGAGCAAGCAGTTCTAGTTTGTCTTCATGTATTATTGACTTAAACATTAAACTAAAAGCTATATTAATGTGGATTATTTCAGCCGATCCAATTACCATTCTGTCATAAAAACACGGAGGAAACAAACACAAAACCTATCAATCTTGTCAACTCACGTAGCCATTTTATTAGCAATATTCTAAACTAAGAGAACATAACTGGACTAAGCCCTGCCAGTCTGAAATTTCTGCGATAACTTAAGCCCGGAGTTTGGATACCTGTCTTAACGTTACAGTTAAAAGGACTTAGGCGTTATCTTAAACCTGTGGTCACACGGAGGTATTGTTCAAGGAAACTGAATCGACCGTGTCAAGGCTCTGGATGACAGACTGCGCGGGAGGTAACTGCTGGATCAGCTGTTCGTTTATCATAAGATTATCATGTCGTGGGTGCCACACGGGTAAGGTGACACTCTGCTATTTTTAATGCAACGTATTTAATATTTTCTTTACAAAATGTCTTTTGAAGAGATCATCCGCTGATGAGCGAACAAAAATTGCTTTGGTCGTTTGTGAATGGGGAAATGAGACAAAAGTGAGATCACCGGAATATTTTTGTATTTTACAAATTAATAATTGTTTTTAAATTAAATGGATAAGGTTAAATCATTCAGTTATTTAGATAGATGGATGGATGGATGGATGGCCGGACAGACAGACAGACATAGAGAAATAGATAGAAGTTTGGGTGGACCTATATAATCTTAATACTTTCATTAATCTCAACTCACTATTCCCTACATCGAAGGGGAAATATTTGTGTTATACGTTTTGGCCATAAATTTCTTTCCAATGAGATGTGACAAATTTAAAGATAAAACAAAGAGTACAACACAGACCCTTAGGCATTTTGAACACACAAAAATGTTCTGCATATTGCTACAGCTCATCAGTAATGTTGCTGGGGATGGGGGTACGAATAAAAATCCATGTTGGATATCTATATATTTTAAGGATATAAAGTTTTCTGCCACAATACAACTTTTTATTTGAACTGCAGAATAATAAACATACATGAAAAAATAAGAAACATATTTATGGAAAGTTCATACATAAAATTCTGTGAAACATTTCAAACGTCCTTTGGTTAGAGTTTTGGAATCACGAAACTGACGAAAGAAGCCAGACCACCGTCTGACACCCAACACCTGTCTAATGAAAGTTTAGTCGGCAGTTTGAAAGCACTGACAATCTCAATGTTTCATTCTTTCTGTCACTGTTTTCTTTCATTATGCCCGCACCCCATTGTCACACCCACTTCCCCCTATCCGTCCTTCGTTCTCGCCCACCTCTCTCTCTCTTTCTCTCTTTCTCTCACACACACACACGCGCGCGCGCTTTTTTCTTTCTCGCAATATCCTTTCTTAATCTGTCTCTACGTCTTTCTCTCTCTCTCTCTGTGGGTTGTCTCCCATTTTTACGTGTTTCCAATTACACGTAATCCCTCACTTTCGCGAGCTCTCCTTTTTGTCCTGTCCATCACACATTTCCCTTGCCGTAAATGAAAACTTAAGATTTGATTATTATTTTTTAAATAGAAAGCAACATTGGATAGAAGTTGATTGTCGGTGTTATTAATTTTAAGAATGTAAGCAACAATACAAAACAAGTAATACCAGTCTTACTGTGTGGAGCAATACCAAAAACGAGTACAACTTAACAATGATGTTTAAGAGGTTACGGACCTTGAAATAAAACTTCCCTCCTCGCAGATTTTCATCTAAAAATAAATTGATTCATAAGAAGCGCTGGGAAGAAAAAAACCCTCTACTAGGCGCAAATGTGACTTTTTTTAGGGGCACTCCTTGTCTATGAATAAGGAGCACAAATCCCTTTTTGTGGGAATACAAGGTCCTGAGAGGCGAATGAATACGTTCCTTGCATTAAGAACTATAAATTTAAAAACTGAAACTGCACGCCGAGGTACATTAGTTCACGATTTGAATATAGCCCATAACAGACAAGTGTTATTACTTTTATGGGTACCGGGTGTTTGCTGTGAGACTGAATGAACCGGATGGAATCAAAAGTCGACATTTCCACCTGTGTAACCCGACCTTACAAGTAATTATCCATTTTTCATTCAGTCAGTCAGTCACTCAGTTCATCAATTAATCTTTCGGTCAGTTTCATGAGTTAATTAGTCGGTCAAGTCAGCCTATCGATCGCATGAATATGAGTTGATGTCAATTTTCCTTTTGCCCTTCTGTCTAGTTATCAGCGGCTGTTAATTTTAAAAACTAGAAAATAAATTAAGGCCAGTCCCTGATTATGAAAGACGAAAGACTGTTCAAAATCGTTTGTGGATGTCACGTGCGCGCTGTTGTGTGTGTGTGTGTGTGTGTGTGTGTGTGTGTGTGTGTGTGTGTGTGTGTGTGTGTGTGTGTGTGTGTGTGTGAAGTAGTCTGTGACGTAATCTGATACGAGACAGTTTATAGATAAGTTTAATGCTGCAGGTGATAAATTGTCCTTGCATATGTGTGACACAAAAGTCACCCTAGTTAATGGTTATGATTACTATTATTATTAATCACCCATAACTAATTACAAGTGATGTGAATCTTAATTTATATTATTAACAATTGTCCAGAAGACACCACTCTCGTCTCTCATTTGGCGGACATGGGGGCGCTGTAGACGTTTTCCCTCTTCCACAACATTAAAGTCAATCACTGTCACACAATATTTCCATAGATGGAAACTTCTTTCCAAAGGAGAAGTTAATCTATATTTAGAGAAGCCCCATCCACCCACCATCTCTCCAACATATGATTATCGAATGTGTGAAAAGGTCAATAAATTTAACAATAAATGTATTAAATCATACAACAATTACAATGAGAAGATTATTTGACATCAATATTTCTATGAAACCGCGTTAAAATAATTTCAATACCTATACAGTCTTACATCCTAATACATAAATCAGCAAATTAGTGTCAATATAAATCACAGGATAAATCTTATCAGAGAGCAGAAGTGGAATTATAGGGAGATAAGCGATAATAGTTTGTACATAACCTAGTCAAGATGATTGTTACAATATCTTTCACGCACTTTCGTAACAAAGTCACAAGCTTATTGTTTATTACAGAATTGTCAGTTTTCAAGCATTCCACTAGCACACCTAGAATGATTATGAGCTGCTATTCTCTCTCAAGATTAATCTGGGCGCTTCTTAACCATATTAGTTCCCTAAACAGAACAACAATGTAGCAGTTTCCAGATCTTCCTTGTATCAGAAATTCCATGATGTAGTCGAGCTTACTTTGCCACCATACATCAACAGAGTGCAGTGCGTCCTTACACTTACACACTGTGGGTACAGACTTCTCAAATCTGCCATGGTTGTAACAGTTTATAAATTTTAAAAAAACCGGGAAAATTATAGAAATTCCAGAGATTCTAGAATTACAAAAGACTGCTTCTTCCCATTAAGCTAATGGCCACCTTCCATGACTGGTCTTCTTCCCCACCAAATTCAAAGTGATTAGAAAATACAATCCTTTTCAACAGGTAAACTTTTGATCTCAACCCATTGGCTGGTCTCATTCTTGTAAATCTTAACCATTAGATAATAAAACTACTCATCTACCTAAAACCAGTTTAGATAACATCAGCAAGAACTAGCACATTCTTTATCTGAGTTGTTTACTGCAAAAATATCATCATAAGCAGTGTACAAGGTCGGGTCGTGTTAACATTGGCAACAAAGATGTAATTATTAGGTAGAGAAACAGGAATAGGCAAATTTACTCCACCACAATATGAAAATGAAGTTCCAAGGAAATATCGATGAAATACATTACAGTAAATTGTCTAAAACATCATTGTTCTCAGAAATTCCAAACTAGATAGATAGATAGATAGATAGATAGATAGATAGATAGATAGACAGACAGACAGACGGATGGGTGGGTGGATAGACCGATGGTCAGATGGACATACTGACAGACATAGATAAATAGATAGATACATACATACATAGATACATCCGTAGATAGATAGATAGATAGATAGATAGATAGATAGATAGATAGATAGATAGATAGATAGATAGATAGATAGCGAGCGAATGTGTTCAAATGTAGAAAATCGGTGGAAAAGGCAGATACACACTAGACACCAAACGAACATCAGACAGACATGTTTAAGTGCAGTGTAAGCAACCTTCAAACCAAATAACTGTTATAACATTTTAAATTTATTTTACGCTCTTAGTCTGGTTGGTTTAAAATCTCTCCTTTCTCTGCTTGTGACTCATTGTCAATAACGAAAGCAGTCTGCACTTTAACTGTTTAAACGCCGGTTGCACACGTCTTTGACTGAGCACATCGTGTCTTTTGTGATCTCCTGTCTTTCAGTCTCCGTTGGTTGATTTATTTAAGAATTTCCTGTTTGTTGTTATAAGAAACTAATTCAATACGAGCCATAGATCCAGTCATGTGCAGTTGTCAGTTTCAATTTTTCTTCAGAAATAGTAAACTTGTGACCGGTTGACATTATACTACGAACGAAAGGCTTCTAATCTGAAGTTGCTGAGGTAAGCAGAGATCCAAATTAAGAGGACGCACGGACCATATAGAAAAATTTTCCGTGCGAATAACCAGTCGGACCAAGGACGAAGCATGAACTCTGGTTCCTTCCAATGGCTCCCTTAGATCTGCTTTATAGAGAATGAACAACTTAGCAATCAAATTAATCAAGAATTTTTATTTGGTTTGTTTGTATTATGCTTTGATTTAATATTTTTGCAATAAAATATGCTTACACCTGGTTCAGTTGTAATGCAACGAGAGATCTGGTCGATCGTTTTAAATAGTTTTGTCATGTTTTGTCATTATTATAATAGTAGAATAGATATGCTATATGGTCGTTACATGTCGCTTGTCATTATTTGCCAACGATGGCCGCTCTTGATAGCTAGTTGTCGTTACATGTCGCTTGTCATTATTTGCCAACGATGGCCGCTCTTGATAGCTAGTTGTCGTTACATGTCGCTTGTCATTATTTGCCAACGATGGCCGCTCTTGATAGCTAGTTGTCGTTACATGTCGCTTGTCATTATTTGCCAACGATGGCCGCTCTTGATAGCTAGTTGTCGGTTGTGGGCTCGAGTGTCTGTGTAGATATTTTGTTGGTAATTTTCTTTCTTTTTTTTTATTTTATAAAGTACTCTTTATCATTATCAATACGCGAGAAGTTAATTTTCAAAAGTTAGCTGCTCTTAAACCGTTTTATGTGTTTAATATATATTGTACGTAAGAATATATCTCCTAAATACAATGCAGTATACAATGCAGTTCATTGTAAAATTAGCTGTTCTTGACATTTAGAAAAAAATGCATGCTGCATTGTCTGGGTGTAGTTGATTATGTAAGTTCGTCACTTGTAATATATATGTCTGCTTGCGTGTGTACGGGGTGGGTGGGTATTTGAGTGTGTGCGTCTGCGTATGCGTTTGTGCGTGTGCCTGTATTCGCGTGAAGGTAATTTCAAAGTCCACGACAGCTCGAGATTGCGAAGGTATCTGTGTCTTGGCTCGACACTCGTCTGGTCTCGGAAACCAGACGTGACGTACGAACGGGAAGCTATTCTCCGACAGTGAGAGTTGTGTGGGCCAAGGAGTTAGTTTTGACTGCTACGAGGCAGAGAGATATATGTGGCAGAAGAGGGGCGCAAGAATCTAAAAGTAGAATGCGTTTGCACGTGGAGAGACAGCAGTTTGACATATTGGACTGGAATTAATCATCACAATATAACAAAGCGGGGGTGTGTATGTGTGTGTGTGTTGGGGGTGGATTTGTATGGGAAAACCCTGTCAACTAGAACATGAAAAGAGCACAGATTCTTAGTGGGGTTAGATGACTAAAGATGTGATTCA
Source organism: Sinotaia quadrata (assembly GCA_028829895.1). Lineage (NCBI taxonomy): Eukaryota > Metazoa > Mollusca > Gastropoda > Architaenioglossa > Viviparidae > Sinotaia > Sinotaia quadrata. Next base: position 13,045,781 of record CM054182.1, read on the forward strand.
AACACTAGATGAACGAGAAAGAATATAATTACAGCCATGAGCACACACACACACACACACACACACACACACACACACACACACACACACACACACACACACACACACAGTGCTGATAAAAAATGTAAAACGCTGATGCGACATGATGAATGTGACCACTGTAACATGATGTTGAGAAGTACATAGTATTCATGACGTAATATTAAGAGACAGATTACATTATATCAAAATTAATTTACATTACGCTTAAAAAATCTTTACTTACTGGAGTAATTAATTGATAGAACCATTTACTGAGTCATTTTGATCGTCTTTATTACTTTTTGTGAGTGTGGATAGTAGTGTGTGTGTGTGTGTGTGTGTGTGTGTGTGTGTGTGTGTGTGTGTGAGAGAGAGAGAGAGAGAGAGAGAGAGATTGTGTACGCGTGTGCATTTACATGTATCTGCATGGTGTTTCTTTTTTACTAGCAGAGTAAGCCTGAATTCTGTTAACTTGGACAGTGTGGCATTTCACATTCTATGTGCATTGAAATGAGTGTGGGTGTACCTAGTAAAAATACATTGAAGTGAGTGCAGGTGTACCTAGTGAAAGTCAGTGCAAGAGTACCTAGTAAAAATACATTGAAGTGAGTGCAGGCGTACCTAGTGAAAATACATGAAAGTCAGTGCAAGAGTACCTAGTAAAAATATATTGAAGTGAGTGATGTATCTAGTAAAAATACATCGAATTGAATTTCAGTGTACCTAGTGAAAATACGTGAAAGTCAGTGCAAGTGTACCTAGTAAAAATACATTGAAGTGAGTGCAGTTGTACCTAGTAAAAAATTACGGTCTGATATTCTGCACAACTGGCATGGACGTCTTAGCTTTATGACATGCGCTTCATCACAAATAATAATAGTTTAGGAATGAAACAGTATTTATTCCTCATAATTTCTTATACACGCACACACACGCACGCTCACAACCAGAACACGGTGCTCGTAAATATTTTGCTTTAGGTAACGATAACTTTAAAGTTGGAATCCGACGTCACACAGAACTCAACAACGGATATCGATAGTAGTTCGTTCACCCGTATCCTTGGTCTCACTGACCCCTAGGCCCTAGGGGCTCTGGCGATGGATAGGGCAGATACTTTCAAGCAGGCAAGGTTCGGCGCTGGAAACACACACACCCGACTCCTCTTCGTTTGGTGTCAAACTAATTATCACTGTGCCCACCCACCATCTCTCTCAATCTTCTTTTATTTCTGCTCATCCCCTGCCCACTCTTGCGGGAAGAAAACACCCACACCTTGCTGTAATCTTTTCATTATTATAAACTATTTTCTTTATCCAAACTAAGGATATGTCTGTTTTTGTTTTTAGATCAGTAGTATTTCCTTTGACATGTTTTTTTCTAACTTATTTATTTTAGGCCAGTGGTAGCTTTTTTTAGGGGTTCTTATTTCAAGTCAGTTTTATTGGAATTAATGTGTTCTAAATGAAACAAAAGTGGCTATGCTTATACCGTCCTGTAAACGTTTCATTAAACAAAAGTAGCCATACTTATACCGTCCTGTAAACGTTTCATTGAAACAAAAGTAGCCATACTTATACCGTTCTGTTTGATATATTTTTGATGAACTCTCATCAAAAATGTGCGCGAAAGATGTCATTCGTCTAATCGACACATAAGCTTGATGCCGATAGAATAAAATGTGCATTCTTTATTCAACTCAGAATAGCCAAGTACAATTTCCTTATTCACCTCACAGTAATTAAGTACAATTTCCTTAATCACCTCACAATAATCAAGTACAATTTCCTTATTCACCTCACAATAATCAAGTAAAATTTCCTTATTCACCTCACAATAATCAATCTACAATAATCAAATGCAATTTCATAACTCACCTCACAATAATCAAGTAAAATTTATTTATTTACCTCACACCTCACAATAATCAAATACAATTTCCTTATTTACCTCACAATAATCAACTTACAATAATCAAATGCAATTTCTTAACTCACCTCACAATAATCAAGTAAAATTTCATTATTCGCATCAGAATGCAATTTGTAAACCACGAACAATTTCTTTCCACTGTTTCTTGCATATCTTTTTCGTAGTTTATTTTTAGTAGTTTATTTTCCCTCAAAATAATAGAGCTAAAGAATTTCTCCTATCTAAATGTTGCTAACGTGATTTTGCTAACCGGATTTTGCTATCTGAATGAAACTGATTCTCTCTAAGCAGTGGTATTTCTTTTATTTTCCCCCTGCTTCCATTAATAGCATTTCCGCACCATCTAATCATTTCATTGAAGCCGTTTTAATGGCTCGGCAAGCACTGTGGAACTTCGATAGAGTTAATTATTTGGTAAAACGTAAGATTGTTCTCTCCCCCCACCCCGCCCTTTTTTTGGGGGGGGAATGTATGCGATTGCACTTGACAACCTAATCTGGAATGAACTCTGTGACAAAATACACGCATGTAAACGGTGATAAGTCGTTCTGAGATTAATTGGCCTTAGGATAATTTTATCAACCTGGAGTTCACAGAGACTGTGTTGGCTGGGAACCTTGGATTAGTGGATTATACCGACCTAAAGCTGGGATAGTTGATTATGTCGGCCTATAGTCCTGCTAAGGTCTTTGGATATAGAATTGTTCCAATCTGGGGTGTTGGGATAGTTTATTGTATCGGTGTGAAGTCCAAGAATTGTGGACTGAAGTCTATGACTGTCTTTGAGGTCAATGATTATGTAGTCATGTGTCCTGTATTGTGGATTGTGTTGGTTTGAGGTCTTGAATTTGATGATTCTGTAGACATATAGACCTAGCATTGTGGATTGTGCTGGACTGGAATCTTGAACTGATATTGTGTAGACCTGTAGGTCTAGAATTGTTTACTGGAGTCTTGGGACAGTGGATTGTGTAATCCTTACAGTGATGGCCTAGGGTTCAGAGACTGAATACAATGATGGCCTAGGGTTCAGAGACTGAATACAATGATGACCTATAGTTCAAAGACTGAATACAATGATGGCCTAGGGTGCAGAGACTGAATACAATGATGGCCTAGGGTTCAGAGATTAAATACAGTGATGTTCCAGGGTTCAGAGATTAAATACAGTGATGTCCCAGGGTTCAGAGATTAAATACAGTGATGTCCCAGGATTCAGAGATTAAATACAGTGATGTCCCAGGATTCAGAGATTAAATACAGTGATGTCCCAGGGTTCAGAGATTAAATACAGTGATGTCCCAGGGTTCAGAGATTAAATACAGTGATGTCCCAGGATTCAGAGACTAAATACAGTGGTGGCCTAGAGTCTATAGACTGAGTACTGTAATGGCCTTAGAGTCCAGACACCGATGGAGAGTGAGGTCTCGAGTTCAGCTACTGAGTACAGTGATGGCCTAGAGTTTAGCGACTGAGTACAGTGGTGGCCTGGATTCCAAGACTGAGTACAGTGCTGATCTAGAATCCAGAGACCGAATACATAAACTGTATTTGTCTTGAGTCGCGAGTTAGAGAGTTTCATGTGGTCATGTGACAACAACTCATACGCCACCTGGAATACACTTGTACAATAAGCTCGTAAATTTTGTGTTTACTACTTTAATATAAAGGTTTGCAAACTGGTGCGCGCGCAAAATATATTATTCATCTTATCATCTTGAGCGGCGTGTCTGTTACAGTGAAACCTGAGAGGACCCTTGTGACGTTTTTGTCGTAGCCCTCTTTCATTTGTTCCCCAAAAGATTCTCTTCAAAGGCAAAATTTTTTAAAATTTTTTTTTAATTTAACTCTTTCAGTGCTGCATATCGAATAATAAAAATAACACTTTCTGTGCCGTTGATTTCACGCAGGGTTAAACTATGAAGCATAGTGCTCTACCTCGATAATGTTTCAGTGTTTGAAGAATGAAAAGGAAATCAATACTACTATGATCACTTAAAGTGGTCACAAATGAAAAGGACTCTAAATTAGTGTTATTTCAATTACCAAATACTAAACATACTTTATAACATAGTATCGTTCTTTTAACAGTAGGTTCTTATGCGAATGCCTGGAGAGGTCTCTTGGTCCATGTGCATGCTCATTACAGGTTCCTGTGTCACGCTGTATACTTCCTGTATAATTCAACACCAAGTATCGAAAAGCATGTCTGGGTTTCATGGTCTAAAATTCTAAACAAAACCTCCAAGCACGCTTCGCTGTCTGGAGCGATGCCACAACTACAACTTATTAGCTTCGAGCGGGAAAGTACGTCTAAGGCCGCGCAGTACATGAACAGGAAATTGCTAGTACAGGACGCAAGCCTTGTCATGCACCGTTTGTTAATAAGAGCACCACGAGCTCAAGGCGGTTGTGTAAGAACCAGCTGTTGCCACTAAAAGCTAGAGAGGAAAAGTTCATTTAGAAAACAGCAGAAATGTCAGCTCTTGCTTTAAAGATGGCTCCAGTTTACATTCGCTTTAAAGATGGCTCTATGACGTTTGCTTTAAAGACGGCTCCAGTTTACATTTCTTTAAGGATGGTTCCAGTTTACGTTTACCTTAAAAACAGCCCACCTTTTTTGCTTGTTTTGAAGATTGCTCCAGTTAATGTTTTCTTTAAAGACCTTTCCACTTTAAGTTTGCCCTAAAAACAGCCCCACTTTATGTTTCTTTTAAAGATGGCTCCACTTTAAGTTTGCCTTAAAGATGGCTCCAGTTTACGTTTGCTTTAAAGATGGCTCCAGTTTACATTTGCCTTAAAAGCAGCCCCACTTTATGTTACTTTTAAAGATGGCCCCAGTTTGCGTTTGCCTTAAAAACAGCCCCACTTTATATTTCTTTTAAAGACGGCTCCAGTTTACGTTTGCTGTAAAGATGGCTCCAGTTTACGTTTGCTTTAAAAAATGCTCCACTTTACATTTGCTTTAAAGACGGCTCCACTTTAAGTTTGCATTAAATATAGCTTTATGTTTGCCTATAAGACAGAACCACTTTACGTTAGCTTCAAAGACATCACTGCTCTACGTGTTTGTTTTTTTAAAAATAAAAATATGGATTAAACTCTAGTTTACGAATGTTTAATGGACAAAGCCCTGGTTTACGATTGTTGAATGGTCGGTGCTCGAGTTTACGTTTGTTTAATACAACACAGCTTTGGGCTTACGATTGTTTAAAGCTCTATTTTACTTTGTTTAAAGGGTGAAGACCTATTTCACTTTGTTTAAAGGTAAAAGTTCTATTTTAATTTATTTAATAGGCAAAGCTCTACTTTAATTTGTTTAATAGGCAAAGCTCTACTTTAATTTGTTTAATGGTCAAAGCTATATATGGTCATAGGGGTTTATAAATCAGTAAACCGGGAAATTCTGGTAAAGACAAAAAGGCTGCTTCTCTTCATTAAGCTAAAGGCCACCTTTCGTGACCAGACATCTGCCACTCCAAATTGAAAGTGATCAAAGTTTAAAATTCTTTTCAATAGTTAAACTTTGATCTCAGACCATTGGCTGGACTTGGTCTTGTAAATCTTAACCATTGGATAATAAAAACTACATACCCACCTAAGATTGGTTTATATTACATCAGCAATTTCTAGCACATTCTCCACCTGTTGTTTACTCCACAACTGGCACTTAAAAATGTCAACATAAGCATTGCCCAAGGTCGGGTCGCTTTGACATTTAATTGAGATATAATTTTTAAGTATAGAAATAGGGATAGGTAAATTTACTCCGTCGCACCATCCATCTGAGACATATTAACATGGAAAAAGATAACAACAATATAACAATAGGAATAACTATTAGCAATATGTGCAAGTTACATGTAATAGAAAGCGAAAATGTACTATGACCAGTAATCTCTTCTAAACAATTTGTTGAACATACTGTTCATTAATTCTAAAACATTTTAACTTAACTCTCAATCCAAGATAAGCGGCGGCGGACAAATTGACAACGCGACCTTGTGGGGTCACGTGAACTTGTCTGGATTTGTTTTCCGTTTTCCAGTTTCTTGTGCATTTTAATTTAATTTATTGTTTTTCATTCTGCTTCTTTGTCACGTAGGAACACTTCGAACGAAACTTTAGTTAAGCCTTACTAACTACAATCTACATCTGTTAAGATTTGTGATCCCAAAATATTTCAGGATGTAATAAAACCGCTAACTACAAATTATTGTTAACTGTTAAATTTGATCGACAGTTGCGTAACGGTTCCACGATCCTACCTATATTGCCCAAAGTACTGCGACACACCTTTTCCAGATCCAGCAGATCGATTATTGTTTTTTTAAAATCTCATTTGAGCGAAAGGATAGAAATGAGAGAAAAATTAGTCAACTTCGAAATGTAGCCAGACCATTATATTCGTTTTCCCAATTTCCATCCTCATTCGAAATACATTAACATAATTTTGCTATTTGGGAAATAATAACGACACAAAGGGAGCATTCGAAATGCCAGCGCGCACATTGGCCTTAACTAATAGGCATAATTGTCATTTATAAGTAAAAATTAAATTAAGTAGTTACAAGAAGAGTAACATGATGATTTTGTGTGTGTGTGTGTGCTTGATACTAATCATTTAGTGACTTGGTGACTTGCCTGCTAACGACATTTCGCATTTGGTGGGAATTTTCGGTTAGAAGATGCATTTACGTATTGTAACGTAAAGAGATATATTACGCATAGTTCAGTAATGAGGTATGACTCAGTAGCGAGATGCACGTCACAAAACTCAGTATGTGGAAACATTACGTTTGATTCAGTAAGGAGATGAATGACGGTATAACTCAATAAAGAGTTGCATGACATATAACTCACTAAAGAGATACATTACATGTGATTCCTGAAATTTGAAATTCATGTACGTGTATTTTTCTCGTACCGGTGAAAAGAAATTATACATGTATATATTCAGACACAATGATCTGTGACAAAATTATTGAATATTTTTAATCTGTGCGCGATTTTTCAATGGAATTACTTGCATTATGAATGAACTGCATGGCACTCGGCACTATAAGGTGTAGATACACTGTTCATGATATGACGTCAGTCGGGGTATTATCGGTCAATGTGTATTATCGTACAAACAAATAAAAATAAGTAAAACTATTTAACGCAAAGTAATGACCTATAAATATATTATTCGTCCATTATTTTGAATAGATCTTAATAATGCATTCCATTTAATATTCGTCCGATAATAACCCGATTTTTTACATTAGACATAAATACATGTATATGTTCTCGGAAAGAAAGTAAAATATTGAAAAACCCCGCATTAATGTGACCCCGCTACTAACGCGATCCGATGTTATGGAGCCGAATATCGCGTTATAGCGAGGTTTCACTGTAGTAAGGAGATGCATGTCTGAAATGTTGAATACATTTTTAAAATATAAACGCCAGTCTAAATCTCTGTGAAAAAATGAATGATTGTATTGTTCTGTAAGAATTTGCATGCATGTTTCCTAACTTTGCCTTTAAGAATATGCATATATCTTATCCTAAGGCTATATGCATAATTCATTATTTACAGCCATGTAAGGAAATGCATAAACTTATCATTATTCATGGATCTGTAAGGATATATAAGTGTGTGTCTTATGGCTCTGTAAGGATATATAAGTGTGTGTCTTATGGCTCTGCAAGGATATACAAGTGTGTGTCTTATGGTTCTGTAAAGATAAACAAGTGTGCGTTTTATGGCTCTGTAAGGATATACAAATGTGCGTCTTATGGCTCTGCAAGGAAATACAAGTGTGTGTCTTATGGCTCTGTAAAGATATACAAGTGTGTGTCTTATGGCTCTGCAAGGAGGTACTGAAACATATAGTAAATTTTAGCTGCGTATAGAGAGAGATATGCTACCATATCTATGGCGAAAATGGATAACCGTTTCATCAATGCCGAGCGCAGAAAATAGACAGGCATATAGCAACTGAAAAAATAGTTATTGTAATCATTGACATACCTGGCTGTTTGGGTTCCTTGTCTTCCACTGCTTGCACTTATGCGATGGATCATAACATTGTATTTTGTACAACGAACACTTACTTATTGTATTTTGTACAACGAACACTTACTTATTGTATTTTGTACAACGAACACTGACTTATTGTATTTTGTACAACGAACACTTACTTATTGTATTTTGTACAACGAACACTTACTTATTGTATTTTTGTACAACGAACACTTACTTATTGTATTTTGTACAACGAACACTTACTTATTGTCAACAAACTTCAATCCCTCTTCCTGCATGTTCTGTTTACAACAAGTGTCAGTGCTGAATTCTACAATTTGCTTTTGTTAAAAGCACTTCCAGTCTGCATTATAGCAGAGGTTTACCCCCCTTTTCAAATCATTATAATAAACTCATTATAAATCACGTTTACAGTGCATTCATACTATGTATTAATAACTGTCGTCTGCTACACGTGGTTGTGATATTATAATACCGAGTTCCATAAATATGCATATGCAGCGGATGACAGTAATGTATCCTACAATATCCGCTCTCAAAATATATATTAATGCTCGAAATAAACCTGCTTTGTACTTTCCTAACAGCTGTCGGCGTCTGTCTACTAACGATAATTTTAATAGGACATGCTTTATAGCAGATATTAGTAACTGTGTTCTTTAAAATAAATTTAAAATACTTTTGTAACAGATATCTTCACCTCCATTCTGCAAGGAATGTTCACAACAGACTCTGAAATCTGATGAAGTTGGTCATTAAAAGAAATCTCGATCAAGTCGGTCTGTTTCTTCAACAATATGAGTTGAATTCAGTAGGCTTGCCTATTCTCTAGGAATATGCCAAGTCAGTATGCTTGTATTTTGTAATATGAAATGAAAACTGTGTCACTATCTGTTTTCCATCCAAAACGTTCGTATCAGGCCTTCAGGACAGAAAACGTTCGTATCAGGCCTTCAGGACAGAAAACAATTTCACCTCCGACTAGTGTGCTTATAACCGGGTTTCGGCCTATTTCACACACAACGAAAGTTTATTAACGTCATTAATTTCGATGTATATCTTCTGAACTACGCTTTCAAAACAGCCTTCAACGTATATCTTCTGAACTATGAGTTCAAAGCAGATGATAATAATGTCTGATTTCCAAACTATGTGTTCATAGCAGACATTAAAATCTGTCTTGTTACCATGACAACATGATGGCGCCCTGCGTTACTACACGAATTAAATGGCCAATAAAATGGTGGATGAGTTATTCAACTGTCCAAGTCCATAACTGAATGTGACTCACTGTGTCAGTGAGCCATTGTGTAAGATGAGGAAAAGTGTGAAGTGAACATTTTGTATTGTTGGCATCATTGCAATTCTGACAAGACAAGATAAATAACAGTGTGAAGTTTGCAAAAACGAAATAGAACTGCGTGATACACTTCTGCCGAGACAGGAGAATATACATTGCCGTATGAGTTTGATATGGAAAGAGGAATGTACAGTGCTGTATAATTCTGACAACAGAGTGTTCAGTGCTGTATAATTCTGGCAAGAGAAACTGTATAATTCCTACAAGACAAGAGAATGTACAGTTCTGTATAATTCTGACAACAGAGTGTTCAGTGCTGTATAATTCTGGCAAGAGAAACTGTATAATTCCTACAAGATAAGAGAATGTACAGTTCTGTATAATTCTGACAACAGAGTGTTCAGTGCTGTATAATTCTGACAAGACAAGAGAGTTCTGTGTAATTCTGACAAAACAAGAGAATGTATATTGCTGTATAATTATAATACTGCAAAATAATACACAGATATGTATATTTTGATACGACAAGAGAATATATAGTAACGAGAAATATATGGCATTTTAAGAAATGTTATAGAATTGTAAACCAGAAAGATTATACAATACGTAAAATATACCTTAAGCTAAAGCTTTCGTAATTAAAGTTAGCCATCTATTATTAGATTTAGTCATGGATCATTAAACTAAATTATGGGTCATCAGTTTAAGCCACGGATCGTTAACTCAGCCCAGGGTTATTAAATTAATCCCGGGAGTATTAAATAAAGCCATACCGCATGTTTAAAATTACTTTTAGGACCATGCTTTTCAAACCCTTTATCGTCATATATCGGTATAGGCTATAATAATTGCATTCCCTAATGGGTAACCATGTGAAAGCGAACGATTGCATACCTTAGTGAGCGGTGTGTGTGCGTGCGTGCATGCGCACACTCTTGAATTTTATAAAGTGCTGAAACAAATTTAATGATACTGAAATACAAATAATATCAAATATAAACTGGAAAGTTGTGTGAATGAACTGCAAAGGATGGCACACCGATAAAACAAGCATTTCCCTGAACTCTTTGTAAAAGCTTGTGTTCACGACCAACTGATCGACAGTGCAACAAAAGTTGGCCAAGAGTCAAAATCAACGCTAGTAGCAACAATGATGACGGTAGTGATATTGACAATAATAAAATGACGGTAGTGATATTGACAATAATAATGACGGTAGTGATATTGACAATAATAATGACGGTAGTGATATTGACAATAATAATGATGATGAAAATGACTATTGACGACGACGAAAACGATGATCATGATTAGGATGATGGTGGTGACGATTATTGTAATCCAAACGTATTTGTTTCAGCTGCCTTTTACGAAGACATAGCGCTGGATGATGAAGATTATACAGCTGTTAAAGGTATTATAATGGCCGAAACAAACGCCACGAAGTTCGAACTACAGGTGGAAGATCCTGGGATCCACACGCGGGGTCCAGCCAGCTACGTGCCGGAGCCTAAAGAGATGTATAGGGAGCAGACACTGAAGGACAAGAAGATGCTGAAACAAATTCTCAAAGAGAAAAAGCTGGAGCTCAAGTCAAAGTGCCTTACCTTGTACGTATAAAGATGTGTGTGTATGTGGATGTATATGGGTATGTGGGAATGTGTATTTGTCTGTATGAGTGTATGTGGGAATGTGTATTTGTCTGTATGAGTGTATGTGGAAATGTGTATTTGTCTGTATGAGTGTATGTGGAAATGTGTATTTGCCTATATGAGTGTATGTGGGAATGTGTATTTGTCTGTATGAGTGTAGGTGCGTTTGTATGTAAGTGTGACGCTAAAGCAACCCTAGTTAATGGTTATAATTATTATTAATTAATCACACATAACTAATTACAAGTGATGAGAATGTTAATTTATGTTGTTAATAATTCTCCAGAAGACACACCACTCGTCTCTCTCACTTGGCAGATATGCGGGCACTGTAAACGTTTTCGCTCTTCCACAACATTAAAGACAAACATTTACCGTCACACAATATTTCCGTAGGTGGAAAACTTCCTACCAAAGGAGAAGATAAATCCCATTTTTAATTTATATTTAGCGAACCCCCATCCACCCACTTTCTTCTCCAATATATGGTATCAATATGTAAGAAGGTCAGTAAATTTAACAATAAATTAATTAAATCAACAACCAAATATACAGATAACAAATACAATGAAAAGATTACTTGAACCACATTCAAATAGTTTCAGTGTATGTACAGTCTTATATCCTAACACGTAATTCAACAGTGTCAATATAAATCAAGGATATTCTTATCAGAGAACAGAAATGGAGTTATAGAGATTATAGTGATAATAATTTGTACATAACCCTGTCTAGACAATTGCCACAATAGTCTTGTGCACACTTTCAAAACAAAGTCACAAGTTCATTATCAGAATAGAACTGTGAGGTTCAGGTGTCCTCTTACATACTGTAGAACAATGATGAGCTACTATTCTCTTGAGGCTAATATGGGTGCTCCTTTTGGCCATATTAGTTCCCTGAAGTACAACAATGTAGCAATTTCCAGACTTCTTTGTACCAAATATTCTATGATGTAGTTGCTCATACTATGCCACAATACATCAACAGAGTGCACTGTATCCTTACACTTACACACTGGGGAATAGAGACTTCTCGCATCTATCATGGTTGAAGTGGTTTATAAATCAGTAAGCCGATGATCTATTAAGACCAGAAAAAGCTGCTTATTCCCTGTAAAATGCAATCAGGGAATAAATGCTAAATTTCTAGATTATTCATCCTTAACTTCTTTCTTTCTTACATTCAAGTCTCAATTTAAGTTCAAGTTTCCTGCGACAGTATTTATTAGCCCAATACATGAATACAGCAAAATAAATACAACATATAAAATTTATGAATGAATTCACTAGAAACAGTGTCAAGTGTTTAGCATACTACATACAAGCATCATAGTTCACAATTTGTAGAAATAATATTCTACTCACATAATACATCTCTATGTACAACACAAATATAACAAATCAGTAGCAAAATGCACGAAATATTTCTAAGTCCATTCTCTCTCAATCAGTCAGTTAACTCACCATTAAGGTAATGGCTACCTTTCATGGCCGGACTTCTGCCACTCCAAATTCAAAGTGATTAAAGAATACAAATCTTTTCAATAAGTACATTTTTTATCTCAGTCCATGGTCTTGTCTTTGTAAATCTTAACCATTGGTTAATAAAAACTACTCATCCACTTAAAACCTGCTTAGATTGCATCAGCAAGTCCAGAACATTTTTTACCTAAGTTGTTTACTTCCAACTTTGACACTTAAAATTATCAGCACAAGCAGTGCCCAAGGTCGGGTCACTTTGACTTTTAACAATTTATATAACAATTAACTTTAGAAATACTGATATGCAAATTTACCCCGCCACAGTATACGTGTGTGTGTGTGTGTGTGTGTGTGTGTGTGTGTGTGTGTGTGTGTGTGTGTGTGTGTGTGTGTGTGTGTGTGCATGTGCGGCGTCTTTATGAAATATTTTGTTAACGAATTTACTAATTTATTTTTTTTTAAATTTATTTGGACGGTGTGGGTGGTTATTTAAAAAAAAAAATCTTGCACTGCTTTCAAGAAGAGCATGTATTCCGTATTAATTGTATATGATATTTCTAACTCTTCAGTGTTACAAGTAAATGACATGACATGACATGGCATGTCTTATTCTGCCCACGAGCGATTGCAATGAATGTGTTGCTCAGTCGTGAGTAAACCGTCAATGGGAAGAGAGCGCGCAGGGTGTATTTTTAGGGGTGGAATTAGAGGAATGTAGCTGGCATAGTGGTTTACTCTCTATTTGGAATAGCCCAGTTTGACTATACTTCTAAGTAAAGTGGTATTTTAGATTTAAAGAATTAGACAGCAAACGTTTTTGTTTTCCTATTTGGAGTTGCGCGAATGTATATGCACATCAGTGAATGGGATTGTGAATTTGTGTATAAACGTTTGTGTGAAAGTGCATGAATCTGTGATAACATGTGTGTTCTGTGTGTAAGAATGACAATATACATGTGTGCGTTTGTATGTATGAATATGACCGTGTTTGTGTACACGTCAAGGAACTTTTTCGCCTTCATACTTTAGAAGAAGATATGGAGGGGGGATTGCTGGATGAGGGGATCTTTTGTACTTGACAAGTGCGTCTTACCCGTCAATAGTACGCCCCACCAACTGGGAGAGGGGGGAGGCGCTTGCTGCTTTAGTGAAGCGAAACAAATGCATCATAATTCCCTCTCTTCCTGCTGTTCAACCAGCCGTTCTTCACTGCACTTGCATGTTCGTACACAAATTATTTATAATTCATGCAGTTATTAACGGGTTGAGTGCGAAGTGCACACATTTTATTGAATTACCTCAGTCACTTTGCATTCGCGGCTTGTATTGTATTTTTCCTGTTTGATTTCTCCCCTTCCCCCCACCCCCGCCCCATTCCAAACTGTACGTCTGCATTATTATGTCTTCAACATACAGTTAACATTTAGATTTCTAGATGTGATACATTTATTATCTTAATTTGGCTTTCGAGTTATGCGCACTGTTTAATATTAGTGCTAGATACAAAAAATTATCCCACACACACACACACACACACATGCACAAGCTCTGGAAAGCATTAAAATAAAAGTATGGGGTTTGCTTGTGTTCTCTTGTGTATGAAGGTTGTCTAATTTTCTGTCATTAAATAGACACTACATACTATGACAGGACACCACTTAAAATATATATTCAAACAAATTACTTCTTCACCAATAAAAAAAATGTAAATGGAAATTGCCTTTTTTTCAGACTTCACATATTAAACTTTCTCATCGCTATTTGCACAATGTCTTCTATTTCCGAACGGACAATTAAGGCGATCGAGAGAGAGTCTCTTTAAGAGATAGACATAAGAAAAGAAAACTGTAGACATTAGTCACCAGAAACAAATTTGCTTAAATTATCTACTGTTTGAACACATTCACATCGTAGCAACAGAGCCTCTGGGTGAATCGTTAACCTAAAGGACATCGAGAAACATGCATAGCATACACCAGTTTGTATTTTGTAAGTTAATTTATAATTTATTTTAAAACCAAGCATGTATATTGTATTGTTTATTTGTTGTGTTCAAACATGATAGATAGATAGATAGATAGATAGACAGACAGATAGATAGATAGACAGATAGACAGAAAGATAGATAGATAGACAGAAAGATAGACAGATAGATAGCTAGACAGACAGACATATAGATAGATAGACAGACAGATAAACAGACAGATAGATAGACAGATAGACAGACATTCCCACTTAATGTATTTTGTAATTTTCAAAAGGAGACATTGTCCTAGACTAAAAATAAAATTCAGTATTTTTTTCTGTCTCGTCAAATCACAACTTTATTTCAGTTTCAATATCAGACTATTTATTCTTTTTTATAAAGCATTAAAACTATTTATTTATCAAACGCGTTTTGCGATTTTGTTGGCACGTAATGAACAACATTTTCAAGTCGCTATACGACATCCTAAATCAGTATATTTGATAAAGTTTGTTTTGAGTCTGTCAAATTACATTTAACAAAAATCTTCCAGACTAGCCTGCTATTCAGGCCAACGATGTGTTTTGCCCTCCGTCCACCTTGTTCTTCGACATCTGGTTTTTGCTTTCTTGCACGAGTTGTTGTTCTTGGCTCGTGCTAATGCTTTCGGATTAAAAGTCCTGTCATCGAGACGTTTGGCGAAATGTTACAGCCACCGTGCAAAAAGAGAGATGCCTCCGCTCGCGAAAGAGCAACAAAATAAAATATGTGCGTGCTTTTTAATTCGTTTAGTGTACGTCCATTTGTTTCGCACTGTCTAGTCACTTGAAAACTCTTCATGTTGCATCATGGTCCTAAGACTGTATCTCGAGTGCAATGCTTAGTCACTCTCTACAATATGAAAACTCTTCATATTGCATCTTGGTCCTAAGACTGTATTTCGAGAGCGGGTAGATGAAGTAAAAAAAGAGAAACAACTCCGCGGTTTATTTCCTCATGGAGTAAATAAATAATTTTGCCATATACACAATTTCTTGTTCAGGTGTTATTCACGCACTTAGCAATTCTGTTTGTTTCGCTTTCACAAATGGCGTGAACCAAACGCTGAAAAATTAACATTAAGGCGTGTCAGTATGGTACCATACATACCTTCTGGAGACCGATTTGTTAGCTTGCTTGCATGGCTTAGTTTTATGTGGGTATTTTGTGGGTGTTTTATGTGGGTGTTTTGTGCTCTATTATGCTCGTTTGTCACTTGTGACACTTAAAGAAGACGCTACCGTTATTTTGTGTTCGTTTTCTTTAGACAGATTCACGTACGTCCGGTAAAAAAAAAAAAAAGTTTGCCAACTTCGGACGCCAGTGCCCAGGGAGAGATTTAAGTTCTATAATTAGAAAAATTTAGAGCCATGTTGTACTGGAAGATATTAGTTCTATAATTAGAAAGATTTAGAGCCATGTTGTACTGGAAGATATTAGTTCTATAATTAGAAAGATTTAGAGCCATGTTGTACTGGAAGATATTAGTTCTATAATTAGAAAGATTTAGAGCCATGTTGTATTGGAAGATATTAGTTCTATAATTAGAAAGATTTAGAGCCATGTTGTACTGGAAGATATTAGTTCTATAATTAGAAAGATTTAGAGCCATGTTGTACTGGAAGATATTAGTTCTATAATTAGAAAGATTTAGAGCCATGTTGTACTGGAAGATATTAGTTCTATAATTAGAAAGATTTAGAGCCATGTTGTATTGGAAGATATTAGTTCTATAATTAGAAAGATTTAGAGCCATGTTGTACTGGAAGATATTAGTTCTATAATTAGAAAGATTTAGAGCCATGTTGTACTGGAAGATATTAGTTCAATAATTAGAAAGATTTAGAGCCATGTTGTACTGGAAGATATTAGCTCTATAATTAGAAAGATTTAGAGCCATGTTGTACTGGAAGATATTAGTTCTATAATTAGAAAGATTTAGAGCCATGTTGTACTGGAAAATATTAGTTCTATAATTAGAAAGATTTAGAGCCATGTTGTACTGGAAGATATTAGTTCTATAATTAGAAAGATTTAGAGCCATGTTGTACTGGAAGATATTAGATCTATAATTAGAAAGATTTAGAGCCATGTACTAGGAGGTCTAATTTCTAAAAGTAATGAGATTTTGTACCGTGCACTTGGAGATTTAAGTTCTGAAAAATAAAGATTTAGTGTCATGTACACGAAGATTTAATTTCTTGAAACAGAAGAGTTTATTGTCATGTACATGACTGTAAACACCCAGAAAGTGTCATGTGCACGAAGATTTAATGTCTTGAAACAGAAGGGTTTATTGTCATGTACATGACTGGAAACACCCAGAAAGTGTCATGTACACGAAGATTTAATGTCTTGAAACAGAAGGGTTTATTGTCATGTAGGCTACATGACTGGAAACACCCAGAAAGTGTCATGTACACGAAGATTTAATGTCTTGAAACAGAAGGGTTTATTGTCATGTACATGACTGGAAACACCCAGAAAGTGTCATGTACATGAAGATTTAAGACTTGGAAATACCCAGAAAGATTTAGATTCACGTTCATGTAGATTTAAGTTCTAGATACACCCAGAAAGATTATTGTCATATACATGAAGATTTAAGCTCGGGTGGTGGTGAGGAACCCAGAAAGGTTTAGTGTCTTGTACATGAAGATTTAAGCTCGGGGGGGGGGGGGGAATTCAGAAAGGTTTAGTGTCATGTACATGAAGATTTCTGGAAACAGAAAGGTTTAGAGAGCTTAGGAGTACGTGAATTGCACTTTTATGTTTGATTTTGAATTTGACTTTTTTCGCTCCTGGCAACGGATGGCTATTTTTTCTAATTCTCACTTGCCAAGAAATCTTAATGTACAGTTTGTATCACTCCGACAAACTAGACACTTGTTACCTAAACTTTGAATAGGGAGCTCTTAAGAGTTACCTAAACTTTGAATAGGGAGCTCTTAAGAGTTACCTAAACTTAGAATAGGAGCTCTTAAGTGTTCTCGCTTTCTCATAATTCGTTCTTCTCGCAGTTCTGGGCTGGTTCCTTAGCAGGTACTTCTTAAAAGAGGGGCTAGTGTTCTATTATATAGCTAGTGTTCTACCAGTGTGTCAACTAGTGTTCTACCTGTCTGCCTGTTAGTGTTCAATCTGTATGTCAGCTAGTGATCTACCTGTATACTAGCTAGTGTTCTACCCTTATGTCAACTAGGGTACTACCTGTATACTAGCTAGTTTCTACCTGTATGTCAGCTAGTGTTCTTTATGTATGTCAACTAGTGTTCTACCTATGTGCTAACTAGTATTCAACCTGATTATCAGCTATTGTTCTACCTGTATGCTGGCTAGTGGTCTATCTGTGTGGTGGCTAGTGTTCTACCTGTATGTCATCTAGTGTTCTACCTGTATGTCATCTAGTGTTCAATCCGTATGCCAAATAGTGTTCTACTTGTGTGTCAATTAGTATTCTACCTGTATGTCAACTAGTGTTCAACCTCTATGCCAACTAGTGTTCTATATACTATCTAGGGTTCTACCAGTATGTTGGCTAGTGCTCAGCCTGTATACTGTCTAGTGTTCTACCTGTACGCTGGCTAATGTTCTACCTGTATACTAATGTTCTATCTCTATGCTGGCTAGTGCTCTACCTGTATGCTAGCTAATGTTCTACCTACATGCCAACTAGTGTTCTACCTACATACTGGCTAGCATTCTGCCTTTATGCCAAAATCTGTTTGGGCCCCCCCCCCACCCCTTTGAAGATGGTTATTATGGAAATTAGATGTGTGTATATGGTCTTTTCACGTATTTAACTTATTTTTTAAAAAATCAGTTCACCACATAAGTCGGGTAATATTCAAGTTGTCACAGTTGAGTGCACACCCTAAGTCTCTCTGAACGTAACGTCACTTGGCGTACTGAAATGACAACTGTTAAGTGGCTGACATCTTTTTGTATAAGAGCACTTAGAATCAGGCTGAATTTTCTTTTAAAATTCTGTATACAAAAGATATTTACATCGTTGGATTTAACCCGACCTCCCGCGGTCCTGACATTGTCAAAACCCATAGGAAATTTTAGCGCTTTAAAAATAACTTTGTTAGGGTGTCGTCGAGTGTTAACTATTAACAGCTATTAACGGTTAACAAGTTTGATATTCTAATTCACACTGTCTTTCATACTGCACGAATACTTATCGATAAAGAGTAAGTTCCTTTCAACAGTAGGATGCCATAGACTTTTTTTTTTATAGGATAGCTAGAAGAATTTTTGCAATCGTTGTCACCAGCCCTGCATCTGTCATGGTGATATGTTTTCACCACTAAATAATATGAATACAGGCCCTAAAATATCCACTCATAAGCAGAGGGAGGGAGGGAGGGAATCTCATAAAAAAACATAGTGACAAACAATATGCATTTCTCGCATTTTAAAATTTTTTCAGTCATCCTAATATCTCTTACTGGCGTCGCTTATACGTTTGAATTAGCTGTTTGAAACGCAACTTTTATTTTAGCCTGCCTCAGATCTATCGAGATGAATGAAATAAGTGAGCATTGTATTTGTTAGCGTGCAAGCGCGTTCCTATCTGCGCATGCACCCACAAGCATTTGTGGACTTAGCTTCGGAGTCCATTTGGTTCTAATCACCATGGAAAGAAAGCATGTGTGGACTTAGCCTTGGACTCCATTTGGTTCTAATCACCATGGAAAGAAAGCATGTGTGGACTTAGCCTTGGACTCCATTTGGTTCTAATCACCATGGAAAGAAAGCATGTGTGGACTTAGCTTTGGACTCCATTTGGTTCTAATCACCATGGAAAGAAAGCATGTGTGGACTTAGCTTTGGACTCCATTTGGTTCTAATCACCATGGAAAGAAAGCATGTGTGGACTTAGCTTTGGACTCCATTTGGTTCTAATCACCATTGGACTCCATTTGGTTCTAATCACCATGGAAAGAAAACGTATATTGACACTCGGCCCACGTGAAAAGTGTTCAGTTTGTGTCCGCCCGTCTGCTGGCCCTCAGGCGAAGGTGTGAATGTCTTTGCCGACAGACCTGACGACTGATGCTGTCAGAGCACAGTTCCGAAAGGCTAGCTCTGTGTGTGTGTGTGTGTGTGTGTGTGTGTGTGTTTTCAGAGAACCGAAGAGAAAATAATTGTTGACTTTGTACATTTATACAGATATATGGCAAACCTGATCTAGTACTTGATTTGGAGAGATAACCAACAGCAACCATTGGTTTTGCATATTCAGACAGGCGAACTGTGTCCATGAGAGATTTAGACAGACATACTGCAAGCACTGGTCTGGAGTCATCAGACACAGATATACTGCAAGCATTGGTCTTGTACAGCCAGAGACAGACTGAGTTTTGATCCTGTATCGGTATTTTGAGACAGACACGCTACAAGCATTGGTCTTGCATAGCCAAAGACAGACTGTGAGTTTTGATTTTGTATCGATATCTTGAGACAGACATGCTGCAAACATTGGTCTTGTAAAGCCAGAGACAGACTGTGAGTTTTGATTTTGTATCGTGACAAGACATATTCCAAGCATTGGTCTTGGATGGTCAGTCAGACAGATTGCGACGTTTAATCTAGCATCAGTACTCTGAGGCAGAACTATTGCGACCTTTGTTCCAATTTTTACTCAGAAAAACTGCATCTTTTGTTATTATATTAGATTAGATCTGCAACTTTTGTTTTTAGTGCGTTTACATACACAAACTGCAATTTTGACCGTGTGTCATCAGGCATAGACAAAATGCAACGTATAATCTTGTCATTCGGCATAGACAAGCCGCAATTTTTGATCTTGTATCATTATGCATACACAAAAATTTGATCTTGTGTCATTACATTTAAACAGACGAACTGCATCTGTTGTTCTTATTTTTGATTTAGACAAACAGGTTGCATATTGTTGCCTTGTACTAAACTTAAACCAACAATCAAGCTTGGCATTATACGATATGTCCACACACAAGCTGCAACTTTTGGTCTTATAATCAAGTTTAGGCAAATATAAAAATTCTGTTAGAAATCCTAAGCCTGTTGACCTGTAACAGAACTCACTCAAATGTGTTCCGGTTCGTTAAACCACTATCCTTAGCGATTTCCAATTGTATGCACAAATCTGTTCAACGAATATGTTCTGTTCATTAATTTCAACCGTCCCTTGAACCTCATTTAACCCGCATTTACAAAATCACAGGACTAGCAATGCATTCCTTGATGCTATCTGTTCATTC
Organism: Sinotaia quadrata; assembly: GCA_028829895.1. NCBI lineage: Eukaryota > Metazoa > Mollusca > Gastropoda > Architaenioglossa > Viviparidae > Sinotaia > Sinotaia quadrata. The sequence continues at coordinate 13,066,457 of CM054182.1, forward strand.
AGTGACATTTAAACATATTTTTTTTACAGTACAGTTATTACTTGACATTTCTCTATTGCCTGCCATTTCACTTTTTTCCCCAGTCACAGACTTTACTAGTGCCACTTTTGGAATGCAACATTTATGGCAGCAATACAGAGTAGAATGGATACCACGGTAAGAGAGCTTGCAGGCGTGTGGTGACCACGCCCTTGGCGCTCATATTTCTGTGGATGTCAGTCTCGAACTGTAAAGTTATCCATTGTAATCTGTTTTTCCATTTCAACTTGCTTATTTTATTTATAGCCTACTGGAAATTTTATTAGATATAATTTTTAACGATAGACTTTGATTTACTTAAGTAATTGTTGTCTTTAAAAATGTTTATTATTTTTGTAACTCGTATGTTGATTTCTTACCCGAAAGCAGTCGAATTAATTTATTATTATTGTTGTCGTTATCGCTGCTGTTGTTGTTGCTGATGAGAGAATATTTAGTTTCTCACTAATTTCGAGTTTATCTTCAAGGGAGATTACTAATAAAGTAGGTAATTAGCTGACAACCAATGCACATTGAGCATTTTAAAGGAACTAGTCACGTGAGAGCTGCTGCGAAAAGCGTAACCTATCACCGATAAATTGTCTTTAAAATTTGAAATCTCTTGCGATATAAGAACTTACACAAGGAAACTGTTGTCTTAACTGCACTCTATTGTCTAGAACTCCAGAAGAACCACTGTGGTTTCTACAAACGGTGAAACTTTTTTCAGCCGTCTGAAGAGTTGAGTTTTCTACGATTAAAGTCCGAATATCCTAAAGAAAGCCGCAGTTTAGCTCTGTTGCATTAATGTTTGAAATTCGACCTTCTGGAGCTGAGTCACTTTTTATTCACTTTAGCAGTGTGGAGCTGGCTTCACTTTAGTTTGACGCTAATGAAGAAATATTATAGAGCAGTCTGTGTTTGCCCAGCTCTTGCGCTCTCCACTCCACCCAGCTCTATTTGGTCCATCGACACCACCGACAGTCAACGTCACTTTGGCCACGTGATAAGTGGCCTTCTCAAGAGTGTAACTACATGTACTTAGAGTATCCTCCCCTTCTCTGCTGAAGTTTGACTGCTTTTGCGGTTCCCTTGAACAGTGTTAACTTAAGTATTTGTTTAGAGGTGTTTTTTTTTTTTGAAATGAAAACTGGCCCAGATACTTTATAGTGCTGGCTTTAAAAAAAAATCCTTTTCTCTTTGATCTAAATACCTGTAATAATTATATATCGCCAAACTCGATATAGGATGTGAATAGGGTTACTCTCCTCAGTGTAGAATCTGTTAAAATAGACTTGCAAGAGATCAACGGTTGGTGAGAATGGATATGAAGCATAAACGAACAAATTAATGTTTTAGGGTGAGATTGTGTGTGTGTGTGTGTGTGTGTGTGTGTGTGTGTGTGTGTGTGTGTGTGTGTGTGTGTGTAATAAGTGGAGAGAAGAGGGAAGGAGAAATATGTGAGTAATCGATGATTAAATTGATGAATATTGATTGAATCATTAAGTCAATCTACTATTTAGTCTCATTGCTACAAATAGTTTTAAAGAATAGGGCACAACGTGCTTAATTTGATTTCATCATCTGCACTAAGTAATGAATTATTACTAACACCACATAACCTTCATACAACAATCATTAGTAAAAAATATATGAACATTCTACACAACATTCAAATCAATAATATATAACAACAATTTCTAAAATATCAATATATTTACCACTCTCAAAAACGTGGAAAACCTACGCAGATTTCAACCGTTCTATATGGTGTAGGAACTTTGCATTAGAATGCATGGTGTTTCACTCACACTCACCCCAGAAGGTCCTGGTATGCTTCTGGGGGATCCCCACAGCTTCGGCAGCATCTGAGGTGGAGGGCAGGAGGGCCGGCGGAAGGGGGTGAAACAGGTTACACTAGTTTGGCGTACACCCTCAACCGCCCTCCGCCTTCTAGAATGCGTGGGTCTGTCAGCAACATATATATGAATGACTCTGGGTCAAACTACAAGTTCTCTCACGTCATTGAACGGAACGCAAATGTCCATATAAGGGCGTTCCGTATCCTGTCAGTTTTCACCCATCCTTACTGTCATCCTTCCCCCTTCTATACATTTCCACTGCCCACACGTGATCAATTAACTTGACCTAAATCCTTTATTGTGCGTTGGTAGGTGGGCCATAATATCTATCAATTACTGATTATTAATATAGATAAAGAAATAATAGAAACACAAAGGGCATAATTTGCCCCATGGGTCGACCCTCACACTGACAAATGCAACGGCAACAGACTTATGGTGCTACAATATAGGGACACAGGACACTGTAGACACGTGACACTAGAGAGTGTCATCTGAAGCAGCACATTCATTGTTAATGGCACTAGCGGGCATGCGCATTAGACATGCTTGATCCTTGCATCCCGCCAACCCTCAAGGCCTTGGAAAAGAGGGGTGGGGTGGGGGACGAATGAAGAGGAAGGTAGTATACTATATGTCCTAATGTACACAAAGCAATGGCATTCTTATTATTTTTTATGAACGGGGCTAGTTCTATGATGGGTGGCTGGTTGGATAGCTTCGAATGGAGTAAGATTGTGTTAATATGGAGAAAGGCTGTGTTTCAATGGAGCAATATTGTGTTAATATGGAGAAAGGGTTGTGTTTGAATGAAGTAAGATTGTGTTAATGTGGACAAAGGGCTGTGTTTCAATGGAGCAATATTGTGTTAATATGGAGAAAGGACTGAGTTTGAATGGAGTAATATTGTGTTAATATGTTCTTCTTCCGCTGGCTTCCTTGCCCCTAGGGAATTGCATGAAAGCTTTTCATCTTTTCGATGTTTTTAGCTTTTGGGAGATTCCTGTGGGGCCTTCCTACTTTCACTGGTATTCAGAAAGGGGTGGGGGTGGGGTGGGGTGTTCGTGCGTTGCTGAGTTTGTGTGTATTATTTCTATAACTGGTAGTTGTCGCAACTGTTGTAGGTGTGTGGGTGGGTGTGCGGGGTTGTTTTTTTTTAAATAACTGTTATGAATTTTTTTTAAAAAGTAAGTGAAGTGTGTTGGTCTCCACGGGTATGTGACAAGTGATACGTGTACGTAATCTTTGGGGTATAAGAGTGCTTGAGTGGAGAACGGTAGATTTAATAGGTTTGTTGTTTCTCTAATGATTTTTCTTTCCTCATTGTATTTGTTACATTGAAGAAGAAAATGTTCAACTGTGTTGTCTGTTCTGCAGAATGTGCAGGCTTTTGTTTTGTGTTGAAAGGGCTGTGTTTAAATGAAGTAAGATTGTGTTAATATGGAGAAAGGGCTGTGTTTGAATGAAATAAGACTGTACTTATATGGAGAAAGGACTATGCTTGAAAGAAGTAAGATTGTATTAATATGGAGAAAGGATTGTGTTTGAATGGAGTAAGGGTAGTGTGTGTTTGAATTAGATAGAGACCGTGTTTGAATGAGATAAGGGCTATGTTTGAATGAGGTAAGGGCAGTGTTTGATAGAGGAAAGTTGTGTTTTTTACTGGGGCAAGTGTTGAAGTTGCAAAGAAATGAAAGTATTGTTTGAATTGGGCTAGTAGTCTAAGTGGGTGGAATGAGAGAAGTTTGGGTAAGATGGGGGATGTGTTTAAAAGGAGTAAGTGTTGTTTTGAATGAGGTAAAAATACTGCTTGATTAAGGTAGCAGTCGCTTTTGAATGAGGTAAAGTTTGCACTAATTACTCTTCAATGCATTTAGCAAGTTTGCTCTGGGATAACTTGGTAGCAAATCACATTATCTTGCTGGATTCCCAGACATCAAATTACAACTAAGTGTTCGAGCACAGATGGCTTGATTTACTTATTTGTTCAGTCGCACTAATTAGAGCAGGTATGTTAATTAATTATAGGTTTATTTGTGGTACTGGGAAATGCCAGAATCATTTTCAGAGGGCTGAGCTGGCATTTGAACATAACTGTTCTGTACAAGCTTCGCAGACAAATGGAACAATTCCTTTTTTTCCTAAAAATTATTTCACGGCTCTTTTATGCTCTATGACCTTTATATAATTTGCTAGATCCACTTTCTGAGCTACGTGGCTTATAAATGGCGGTATCATGTACTAGAGTGAAATTGTCGTTAGAAAGAATGTATCACATAAAAGAACGATTGTCTTTCTCACGAATGTTACGAATGAATGTTGTGTTAACACGGATTTATGCGTCATATTAATACCTGTGTAATGTTAAAATCTGTCATATTAATGTGTATGTCGTTTAAAAGTCTCTGTCATATTAATGTCTGCATCATGTTAAAGTCTGTGTCGTATTAATGTATTTGTCAAGTCAATGATTATGTTATGTTAAATTACGTGTCGTGTTAAAGTCTCTGTCATTTTAATGTCTGCGTCATGTTTAAGTCTCTGTCATATTGATGTCTGTCATGTTAAAGTGTCATATTAATGTTTGTGTTATGTTAAAACCTCTGTCATATTATTGTCTGTGTCAAGTTAATGTCTCTGTCATATTAATGTCTGCGTCTTGTTAATGTCTGTGATATATTTTTTAATGTCTGTATCGGCTGTTTCTGTCATATTAATATCTGTGGCACGTTGATATTTCTGTCATATTAATGGATGTACCAAGTCAATGTCATTGTCGTGCCATTTGCAAGAACAACTGTCAGTGTTACTGTGTCATGTGGATGTCTGTATGAAGTATAGAGTGAGAAATTCTTGTTCATGTACTTTAAATGTAATGTTGTGCTTGTTGTTTTGTTTGTCCATACGTTCACTGGGAGTTAGCTAAAGCATTTCTCTGCTCCTCAGTGTGTGTCGATGTGTTCTCGCGTTTCTTTAGTTTTTAAATAATTGAAAAAGTCTCCACACAGCACTTTTAATGATTTTTTCCCCTAAAAAAGGGGGCGGAGTAGACAGCATAAGTGAATCACATGGAAGGAAGAAAGGAAGGAAGGAAGGAAGGAAGGAAGAAAGGAAGGAAGAAAGGAAGGAAGAAAGACAGAAAGAAAGGAAGAAAGGAAGGAAGTGGGAGTGTGTGCGGGGATCAGTACTATGCTAGATTTGTAGGTTTGAAATAAATATCAATTTTCTGTTGGGTTACTCGATCACCGTTGTTGGAGCATTTAAAAGTTAATTAACAGACAACCTGAAAATCAACTTTAATGCATAAACTGAATCGTGTCTTCTTTATACACACACACTTAACCATGCATGCACACACGTACAAACATACGCTTTAACATTTTTGAGTATATGTGTGTTCGTATGTATGTGTGAGTGCGCGCGTGGCTGTATGTATATATAAAAAGATACTACCCACTTGAGCGTGCGTGTGTGCGCGCGTGTGTGTGTGTGTGTGTGTGTGTGTGTGTGTGCGCGCGCGCGCGCGCGTGTGTATTGATTGATGTAAGGGTGTGATGGTTTTGAGAAACTTCAAAATTTCAACAAGTTTTTGTAATGTCATTCAATATTTGTTTTCTTTCGTTGCCACAGAGACAAGAAACAGTGCCGGGAAAACAAACAGATGCTTCGCGATGAGATAAGCGAGTTACGCAAGAAATGGCACAAGATTCGCGCTGAACTCAAAAGACAGCGCGATGATTATCGCGAACAGCAGAAAGCGCTCATCAGGCGCCAGCGACGAGACCGCAGTCAGCAAAAAGGCAGTGCAACAAATAAGGTGTAGTATAGTTCTCCATTAAAACATCATGTTCTAGTAAAGCGGTACTCCAGTAAAGCACATGTTCTAGTAAAGCGGCACTCCAGTAAAGCACATGTTCTAGTAAAGCGGTACTCCAGTAAAGCACATGTTCTAGTAAAGCGGCACTCCAGTAAAGCACATGTTTTAGTAAAGCGGTACTCCAGTAAAGCACATGTTCTAGTAAAGCGGTACTCCAGTAAAGCACATGTTCTAGTAAAGCGGTACTCCAGTAAAGCACATGTTCTAGTAAAGCGGTACTCCAGTAAAGCACATGCTCTAGTAAAGAGGTACTCCAGTAAAGCACATGCTCTAGTAAAGCGGCACTCCAGTAAAGCACATGTTCTAGTAAAGCGGTACTCCAGTAAAGCATCGTGTTCTAGTAAAGCGGTACTCCAATAAAGCATCATGTTCTAGTAAAGCGGTTCTCCAATAAAGCATCATGTTCTAGTAAAGCGGTACCCCAGTAAAGCATCATGTTCTAGTAAAGCGGTACTCCAATAAAGCATTAAATGTTGTAGTAAAGCGGTACTCCAATAAAGCATTCTATGTTGTAGTAAAGCTGTACTTGAATAAAGCATTCTATGTTGTAGTAAAGCTGTACTCCAATAAACCATTCTATATTGTAGTAAAGCTGTACTTGAATAAAGCATTCTATGTTGTAGTAAAGCGGTACTTGAATAAAGCATTCTATGTTGTAGTAAAGCGGTACTTGAATAAAGCATTCTATGATGTAGTAAAGCGGTACTTGAATAAAGCATTCTATGTTGTAGTAAAGCGGTACTTGAATAAAGCATTCTATGTTGTAGTAAAGCGGTACTTGAATAAAGCATTCTATGTTGTAGTAAAGCGGTACTTGAATAAAGCTTTGTATAATATAGTGAAACAAATGACTATCGTTCAATTAATGAAGTGTAAAAAAATTAAGTACAAGTATAATTCAATTAATATAGTGTAACAAATTTTTAACAATTATGGTCAATTAATACTCGAGCAAATTATTGTCAGTTAATGTGATATAACAAGTAAGATAGACTATAAAAAACTGGTATAATATATTCGAATGAATGTAGCAAAGTGGTCTAACAAATTATATATAATGTAGCGAAGGGGTATTTTAAAACAAAACTGGGTATTGTACGGCAAAATGATACAACAAATAATGTGTAATAGACAGAAACAACAAATAATAAACAGTAATATAAAATGGTATATTGAATTTTTATCTTAATTAGTCAAAACTATTCATTTAAATTATATATTGATAACATTTTCAAGTGTGGGACTGTGTGTGCTTGCTTGCGATTGTGTGTAGTATTACGATGGTTTACGTCTTAGGAGATTCGAACTGTAATGAAAACAGTGGTTTAAGCGATAATCTCTAACAAGTTAATGGTGCCCAAAAGTTTTTGTTTTCTCTTATTATGTTGACTATTTCGCGATCATAGCTTTCAGAGTTGGCGAACTACTGCTTGCAAACTATTTCTGTTAGCGTGTCATCAGCATTTAGTCAGTGTTGATCGCAATCAGCCGCATTAACCTTGCACTGCGTTTGTTCTTTGTGCTGATGCAGAGTTACTGCCCCTTCCTTATGCTAGGCCATACTCAGCTTTGCAGATAATTTTGATGAAGCGAAAATTGACATACCGGTAATTATATGTCAATGTCCTCAAAAGATACTACGCATTCAGAGTTACTTCCCTTTTCTTATGCTACGCCATACTCATAGCTTTGCAGATAATTTTGTAAGCAGTTATGAAAATGTCCTCTAAAGATACCTTGCATTCAGTTGATGTTAAAACATTACTGGATACGGGTTGCAGCAACAGTAAAAGTATGGTTTCCCAACGGATCTATTAGCGCGAGGTTTGTCGGGGTGGGGATGGGGGTAATAAAAATAATAATTACATAAATCGTTAGCGAATAAATCATGAGAATGCAGCAATTACAAATATTTTGGAAAACTCAGGTATGCTTTTATTTTCTTCCTGGCTGTGCAGGTGAAAAGACTTATAATGACCAACGACAATGAACATCTATCTGAGAAAAAAATGGTGGACGAGAAGCAGCCCAAGGATAGCAGACTTACCAGCCCCAGGTCTCGTTCTAAGCGCGCAGCGACAGCCCGTAAAGACAGATTGTGGGATTACGGGATCATCCCTTACGACATTGATGCTAATTTCACAGGTCAGTTCTGAGTTAAAAATAGATACTTCATTCAAAATGTCCGGTCTTTAATTGGTATCATCCTATCTATACCTATAGGTGCAAATTTCACAAGTAATTATCTCTGACTTCCATGGATAATTACAATTGATTCAAATTATGGAACTGTGGGCATTAACCAGTACAGTGCTGAGGCTAATTTTACGAGAAAGTTTTCAATTAAAAATGGATTCAAATTATGGAACTGTGAGCATTATACCAATACAGTGCTGACACTAATTTTACGAGAAAGTTTTGAATTAAAACTGGATATTTCATTCAAATTATGGAACTGTGGCATTATCCGGTACAAATTTCAAAGATTATTTCCGCTGAATTGAGATTCAATACTTCATTCAAATTTTGATAATATTTCATTAATGTATTCGAAATGTATGGTGACTACATAAATGCCAACATTGATGTAGAAAAATATACATTTAACCTAAAAATAATGCGACTATATTCTTTAATGCCGTCATCCAGCACGATATCAAATATATGTGATAGATCACTTCTGAGGTCAAAATGGACAGTCCCTTTTAAACTGTGCTAGTGTGCGTCGACCGTGTGGTCGCATGATGCTCACACAGCAATTCTCGTTGGCGCCAAAAGCAAATCACATAGTGCAAGCCATGCGTTGACTACCACGCCACGCTAAGTTTGCCAAAAGCGAATTACTTCAGTCATGCATGTCAACGCCCGTCTCCAATGTCTGCTGACGTTACATTTCTTCTGTTTCAGGTGCCAACAAGGCCATGTTTAAGCTTGCCATGCGACACTGGGAGAATTATACCTGCGTCACGTTCGTAGAGAAAAAAACGGAGGACGAAAACTACATCCTCTTCACAGAAAGATCGTGCGGGTAGGTAATGTCTAAAACACTGTCGTTCGCAGAAAGCCGCTTTGGAAGCAATTTAATTAAATATCTTCTACTGCTGAAAGATTGATTGATTGATTGACTGATTTGGATGTAATGAATGGTGATTTCGCGATTAATTCGTGATTGATATCTCACGCTCTAGTCCATAAAATGGATAGTGTTTACCAATTGCAATCCAGAGAATGGACAAAGTTTACCATTTTTTTTATATTGCAATCCAGAGAATGGACAAAGTTTACCATTTTTTTTAATATTGCAATCCAGAGAATGGACAAAGTTTACCATTTTTTTTAATATTGCAATCCAGAGAATGGACAAAGTTTACCTTTTTTTTTTTATATTGCAATCTAGAGAAAGGAATATGTTTACCAGTTCATATAATGTATCCCAATCCAGAGAAGGGATAGTGTTACCCGGATCTGGCAGCAAGACCAGTCTCTGATTACAAGAGTTTCCAAATTAAATTATCTCTAGAATGATGTACTTGTCAACAAAAGTACCGACCAGCTGGAAGCAGACATAAATCCGAAACGGTCGTCACAGAAAGTAAAAGACAGTTACAGGGGAATGTAGAAAATACACTTTTTACTTTTTCCCAGTGCGTAATCAAGTAAGCACACAAATATATCATTACGGATACACATTACTTAATGTATGATCTACGAATTGTATGTTGCGTAAACAAAAAAAAATCATTGCTAAGTTTATCCACGACGTAAACAAAAAAAATCTTTGCTAAGTTTATCCACGACGTAAATTGGGAACTACGAGTTTCCATTTCATAAACATAAAATACGTCACAAATCCAAGACATCAATTAGGCAATACTCCTCACTAACTGTATCACGTAAACATAAAATGCGTCACAAATCCAAGACATCAATTAGGCAATACTCCTCACTAACTGTATCACCTAAACACAACTGCAACCTTTACATTAATTCAGATCAACTCGACAGAGATAGTTGTGTGGTGTGGGTGGTTGGCTGGGAGGGGATTACTATAAAAATAAATGAAAAAGAACACAAGACATACTTGTATCATGACGATTCCGGCATGGTATTATGTACATAATATAAATCTGTTATTATACATTTGTTATTAGTCATTTAACACCAACAAAATATTTTATTTAATACACATGCTATGAATAGTTATGTAATTTTTATTAGTATTATACATTTTGTTCAATAGAAATAGCTGCACAAAATATGCACAGACGCACACCCACGGCTAATGTGCCAGAGTTCTCCAACTCCCCTGATTCCTGATAAAACATGAACGCACACACACCCACGGCTAATGTGCCAGAATTCTCGAACTCCAGTCCAGACACCTGATAAACGCGCACGTAAATGATTACACACAAACAACACACACGTGAGAACACCCACGCGCAATCGCGCACATACTCAAAAACATATAGGCACACCATCACAAACACACACGTAGGGATGCACACTCTCATATTATACAGCACGCATACCAACACACACACACACACACACGTAGGGATGCACACTCTCATATTATACAGCACGCATACTAACACACACACACACATACGTAGGGATGCACACTCTCATATTATACAGCACGCATACCAACACACACACACACACACGTAGGGATGCACACTCTCATATTATACAGCACGCATACCAACACACACACACACACACACGTAGGGATGCACACTCTCATATTATACAGCACGCATACTAACACACACACACACACACACACACTCTCATACAGCGCGCATACTAACACACACACACACACACACGTAGGGATGCACACTCTCATATTATACAGCACGCACACTCACACGCACCTAATGCCCATTAGTCAATCGGACACATTGCCATTATTCACTTTTGTTTACCTCTTTGACCTTTGACATGGTAAACGTATAGCTCTCTCACTTGTCATTTTCATTATCACGCCATTTTGTTTTTCCACCTAGTTCAAGATGAAAGAAGGGCCTGCTCCTAGTAATGATATGTTTGTACTTTATCCGACACAGGTGTTGTTCTTTTGTCGGCAAACGAGGAAACGGCGCCCAGGCCATCTCCATCGGGAAGAACTGCGACAAATTCGGCATCGTAGTTCATGAACTTGGTCACGTGATCGGCTTCTGGCACGAACACACGAGGCCAGACCGTGATGACCACGTTCAAATAATCTATAAAAACATTATGCCAGGTTGGTCAACTTGATTAATATTTAATAAAACCTCGTGCCATACCTAACTAGTTAATGAAACATCATGCCATGTCAGTCACGTGAATAGAAGTTAACACAAAACCACGCCCTATTTGTCACTTAACTGGTAGTTCATAAAATATCATGCCAGGGTTGCCATGTAGTTAATAATAAGTCACGCCATGTAACTAAGCAGTGACTATATCACCATCTGTGTGATTAGTAACATTCAGAATACGCCAGTTTAAAGTAATTACTAGATACCATTCCAGATTACAGTCCATATTACTGTATTTAACAAATATCAGGCTAAGTTGCGCTAGTTAACAGCCATGCTACTGTAATTAACAAATATCAGGCTAAGTTGCGCTAGTTAACAGCCATTCTACTGTAATTAACAAATATCAGGCTAAGTTGCGCTAGTTAACAGCCATACTACTATAATTAACAAATATCATTCTATGTTACTTTAATTATCAAATTTGCCTGACGACAATAAACACAATTCTCATGTCAGATTATAGTAATCAACAAAATGGGACAGATTACACTAAGTAATATATATCAGACCAGGTTACAGAAATTAATAAATATCCGGTCTGGTTACATTAATCATCAAATATTTTTCAAGATTACATTAATTAACAAATATTTGCCTGGTTAGAGTAAATACAATATAGCATGCAGATTACAGTCATTAACAAAGAGTGTGAAATTAATTAATTAACAAATATTAATTATTATAACCACACCGACCGGGTCTTCAGGGAGACTGAGTCAAGCCCTAGAATCTACAATCTACGATTAATTGTTTCCCTCTTCTAGGTGTTACTCGTCCAGAGTGAAAATGCAATCCTGTTAAATCGTATTAATTAGGTATTATAGCAATTTCTGTTAAATCGTATTAATTAGGTATTATAGCAATTTCTGTTAAATCGTATTAATTAGGTATTATAGCAATTTCGGTTAAATCGTATTAATTAGGTATTATAGCAATTTCTCTCTCGCCCGCACACATTACCTCAGGGATTCTTTTCCCAAAGTATATTTGACTGACTTTTAAATTACTTATGTTTGGCAGAGCCCCCACCCTCAAACCTACATACTTCCTTTATCAATAGTTAATAAAATTGTTGATTTATTCTTTCCACTTTGATTAACTATACAATTAACTAAATAATTAACAAAATCATTTATACACTATTTACAAGCTTATCAAAATTTATACATTAGTTCTTGATAATAACAGTTAAATCTTTCTACTTAGATTGTTCACTATCTTTCGGTTCATATTAATATTAAATCTCTACTAGATTACGACAATCAGAAATTAGAAGAAATCGAAGAAATCATACTAAGACGTTACAACATAAACTGAGAGCTGGACATGCATTCACCTGATTTGTCTATGTGTTCCCTGATGTGAACTCATCTCTGAAGCTGCCAGGTGCAAAGCAATACAGATGCTGATAGGCGGCCACCAGTTTGTTAATGACGCACACATGTTTGGGCACATATAAATTAGCAGTCCTCACTCTCACAGTTCGATACAGTTATTACATCACTGGAACAACATGAGAGTCATAGAGACACACTGGATGCATCATGGCATCTTCCGCCGTGAAACCTGGAATCTGCAGATGTCAAAATACTATGCTGCACCCTCTAACCTTGGTTCACAACCAATTAGAAGATGAATTTGTTACCCTAACCTGGTAAGCAAATTCAATGGTCCCTTGGCTCCACAGCTGTAGGGTCTTGGTAGTCGCTACACACACACACACACACACACACACACACACACACACACACACACACACACACACACACACAGCACAGCACAGTACTGGAAAGTACTTTGGAGACGGCAACACACAATTGTCGCCGGAAGACTTGAACCTGAGTTCACCATCAAACTCGAAGTTCAACAAGGCTTGAAACTTAGCTCCACTCAGCTTGACAACGTAGCTTTGGTGCTAGTTCCTGTAGTTTCAAAAGCAGTAATTATTTAATTAAAGAAAATGTAGAGGTAAAAGAAACAAAAACATGTGTATTAAATGTTTAAAAAAATAAATACAATTTTTTCTATTTAACCTATCGATCTGTCTATCTCTTTATCTATCTATCTAAAGAACAGATAGATAGATTAATAGATTGCAATCGTTCGTGCAAATTGGGGTGGGGTAGGGTGGTGCTTTGTCTGCCTGTTTCATATATTTTGAAATCAGGTCCAGCTGTCATGTACCCAGGCTTCATTATTGAAATAGGGCCACATAAACCAAAAAGCACGAATCACCTTTCCTAACTGTTTAAATCATGTACATTAATTTTCATCCAACGGAATCATTGATCAACTCACTGGTGATTAAGGTAAAAATAAACCAGCAGCTTATATTTCCTATCTGCAGGTCAGGAGTATAATTTCAACAAACTGACAGCCAGTGACGTCAACTCGTTGGGCGAAGAATACGACTACGGCAGCATTATGCACTACGCCCGTAACACCTTTGCCCGTAACAACTACCTCGACACCATCTTGCCGCGTCGCAAGCCCGGAATGGTTGTGAGGCCGGAGATCGGCCAGAGAGTCAAGCTCAGCCCGGGGGATATACAACAGGCCAACAAACTCTACAGGTGTCCCAGTGAGTCACGCATGTCGCTTGAGTCTTGGGAGCTGGGAATTGGGGGGGGGTGGTACGGTGGTGGGGTGGTGCTACAGTTGTGACGTGTTCTTCAGTCTCTGTCCAGGCTTATCATTGGACAAACTGCGATAAGTCATGCTGCTCACGTCAGGGTGAAGACATTATCATGTTGCCATTCAGACGTTATCGTTTATTTGTTACATTTTTTATCTGATCTTGAAACTATAAAGTTTTCACAGACTGTTTCCCTTGAATCTTTAAATTAATCCTGTGCTTTTCCTCCATAAATAGGATGCGGAAGAACGCTGCAGGATTCCAGTGGAAAGTTCTCCCACCAGCCAGCTCAAGGGAAAGAAGAGTTATGCCAGTGGCGAATATCGGCCACACACGGCGAGAAGATTGTCCTCAACCTAACAGAACTGGAAATTCCCAAGTCTTACAACTGTGAGACCGATTACTTGGAAGTCCGCGATGGCTACTACATCAAGTCACCTCTTCTTGGTACATTCTCTTGAAGTATAGAAAGAAAGAAAGAAAGAAAGAAAAAAAGAAAGAAAGAAAGAAGGAAGGAAGTTAGAAAGAAAGAAAGAAAGAAAGAAAGTTTGGAGGAAAGAAAGAAGGAAAAAAGTTAGAAAGAAAGAAAGAAAGAAAGAAAGAAAGAAAGAAAGAAAGAAAGAAAGAAAGAAACGTATTAAAAGGCACGATATTTACTGGTACGCTTTGCAGTAAATTCGTTAGTCAACGTGTTTTAAGTTTTCGGAAAGGGAGGGGAGGAGTTAGGGGGTGTTGTCATATGACTCATCAAGTGTTCAAGAAATGTCAGTGACTTTGGCGTCAATGCGAAATCTGTAACTGGAATCCTGTCGTAAATTGCAACAGTCAGTATAGTATAAATCGCTCGCTACTGGTGTGAAAATGTTTCTTTGACAAATCTCGTTGCGAATCCCAACAACAGCGTTAACAGAATTTACAGTAACGTACATCGCTATCAGCATGAAAACATTTCTGCACGACAGATGGAACACTTACGTAAAAAAAGGAAAAGGAAGGAGAAAAAAAGGTCATTGCTGGGTCAAGTCGACTCAGGTAGCGGACATTTTTGTACGTTTTATAGGTCGCCAGTATTTACAGGGGAACCTTACTGCAGGTCAGGTCAACTTGCTCATGAAAGCATGAAATTTAGTGGGTCGAAAACGTAGTCACTGCGGGTCACGTCAGGTCAACTTGCTCATGAAAGCATGAAATTTAGTGGGTCGAAAACGTAGTCACTGCGGGTCACATCAGGTCAACTTGCTCATGAAAGCATGAAATTTAGTGGATCAAAAACGATGGTAAAAGTAGTCACTGCGGGTCACATCAGGTCGGCGACTATATTTGTGGAAGTAAGCGCGGGTCGCGTCGACTGTTTGCGAAAGACACTTGCTCTAGGCTGGCTGTTGTGCTGACGTAAATGTTAGTGAGTCAGGTTGATTGTAGTTAGATACAGTCACCGTTTTTCAGGCCACTTTGTGATATTCTTTTAGGGTGAAGCTAATTGCATTTGTTACATAGAATTTTTTTTTAAAAAAAAGGTTAGTTTGGTCGAGGATCGATGTCGTAATTTGGCGAGTGTCATTGTGGTGTCATTTTGCGTATGTGATGTGTTAAACAAATAGTAAATACCCATGTACAGCAATAATAATATTTTTATGCTATGCAGTACATTCAGCAGCGTGTAAACGGTTCTATAAAGACATAAAGAGGCATGCACTCTTACGTCATTAATTGTACAATCTGAGGCAACTCCTTACCAAAGCATGTACCTGACGTCACTGTCAAAACAAACCAGTTCGTCTTTTGTGCATCAACTGCTTTAAGCATGAACCGTCTGCTCTTTTGACATTGTTAGTACAGACTGTTTGCTTCATTAGAATTGTCACGTGTCCGATTATGTTTAACGACCCTGTCACTTTATCAGATTCCGAAAATATCAATTCTCTTCAAATACTAGCGACAGCCGGACGGCCTGAACTATCTTCCACGAATATGCCAAAGATTTGGGCTATCACTCAATGACACACTGACAGATAAATCAGCTGACATGCCCAAGCTGGTAACGTTATCTCCCCCTTTATTATTAGTTATGATTATGATTTATTCCTCCGGATCTGCCCCCATAACAGCTTCTTTTAGTCGACAATTACAAAGAAATAATGTAACATGGGTGAAAATAACAGAGTAAAATTTAATAACAATAATAGTAGTAAAAAGACATCAATTCAAGCGCGGAAAATTCGAGAGTTCGTCTATACCACCACTCTGCCCGATTATTCATATATTGTCTATTAGACTGATCAGTTCATTTGGAGAGTTCGTCTATACCACCACTCTGCCCGATTATTCATATATTGTCTATTAGACTGATCAGTTCATTTGGAGAGAGCACACTTAGAGTCTCATGAAGATCTGCAACTGCTCACTGTGTCCTTGACAGAAGTGACATCACGTTGCAGTGTCTTTCAGGTATGACCAAGTCAGCGTCAAATAGGTACGCTAGGCGTTGTCATCAAAGGCTCCTGAATCTGGCGTAGTTTAGGCCCAGAACCAGCTGTAATGAACAACATTCTTCTATAGCAACCTATTAGCGTGAATAATCATTGGGGCTTTGTGGTGACCGCGATAGGCTACTCTTTACAAATTCTTCACAACTCGTTAGCTACACACTAACTTACAAAATGTAAATTCAGTAAAATATTTTTATAAGTGAATAATAATGATTTTACTTCTACAATTGCATAAATTCTCAGTTACAATACATTTAGTAATCGGTTCAGGGTGATATTTGTTAAACAATCATTTTCTCTTTATTTAGATCTACTGGCTATAATTGGTTAACAAGCGTGAGCACGGCGAATACACGTGCTTATGTCATCTCAACATTTCTACATAAATGTAATCATTGCTAACACCACTTAGCTTCTGTGAGAAGAAATACATTAGTTCATACAATCATTTAACAAATTACATAAATATTCTACACAGCATTCTATGCAGATATATACAATATTCTAGAGAAGTCAATTATATTTACCACTCTTGTAATTCGTGCACGAACAGTTTGCCCTTGGACTTGGGTCCGGTGGATATGTGCGTCTGCTGCTCGTGGGTCATTGATAAGTATATATGAATGGTCACTAGGTCAGCCAACAGATTCTACTACGTCACGACATGGAACGCGAATGACCAAATATGGCGTCTCGTATCCGGCTAGCGGTTCCCCATCCTGCCATTCCCCTTTACCCCTCCACATCCTTCACCTTTTTGAATGACCTTCATCTTAATAGATCGTAAACATCTATTGCACCACACGGCATGGAACCTAGTAAACGGTACTATACTTCTCATAAAATAATAAAAGAGTTAGTAATTAAAAATTAGAAAAAATGTTTTAGTTAATCGGCATAATTTGCCTATAACTCCTCTGATAGGAATATTAAAAAAAATATTTTGATTTCTTCCTCATCAGGGCGATTTTGTGGAATCAAGATACCAGACACTTTGATTTCTTCTGATACCCGTATGTGGATTGAGTATCGAACCCAGAGTGGGGGTGGGAAAGGATTCTTTGCCGAATACGAAGGTAAGATGCAAACTCGTGTGTTCATATATACACAGCACACAGAACACCCCACGTCCTCATTCACATTTGTCCAAACAAAACAAGTCCCTCTGAACATTTCACCCAAAAAAACTCTCTCATACATTCATCACTCTCGCTCCATCAAAAGTCAAATGAAGTATCACAACCACAGTCAATCACATCAGTACTCTCACAACCACCCACAAACACAACCATTTACAAATTCTCAAAACCACTCACAAACTCTCGCAACTATTTACAAATTTTCACAACCATCCACAAATTCTCACAGCCATCTAAATAGTCATAAACTTTGCAACATACACACAAACTTATGGCAACTTTCACGATTTCAACAAACTGTGTGCGCGCTAGTGTTGGTTTAACAAATAAACTACTTAAAACGTAGTTAGACATTTCACAAGTAATGTGAGTGACGTGTGTTTTGTCTGGGTACATAGTTGCGTGCGTGCGCGTATGTCTGCGCATGTGTGAGTGCGTAATATTTCCTGTTAGTTCTAAGTCTTTTTGCACACCGTTCTCTGGGTTTTGATACAACGTGAAACAGTGTACATTTAGTGATCCCATTCCACTGATTTAATTTTCTTGTGGGTTTTCTTTTGGCTCTTTTTTTCCCATCTCGCTCTAATCTAAGCGATTTGCTGTAAAGGCAAATCGGATTCATTTCATTTCTTCATACTCTTAGAAACTCTCCAAAATTATTTCCGGGCGATTTTTAAAGAGAAATAGTGTATGTCATGAGTGCGCTCTTTTTTCCTCTCTTTGGGGGGAAAAAAATACTTGGAAGTGCACTTTAATTCGCTTATTTACCTGAATCTTACTTTTCGTGGAAAGCCCCAGAGATTAAAAACTTCATTGCAAGATAATCGAGTCGTGAGGTAGAATTCCTTGCGAATATTTCCAGCAAAGTACGTGTAAATTTTCATGTACGACTTAAGAAAACAAAGTGCGTGCGTGCGTGCGTGCGTGCGTGTGTTTGTGTGTGTCATTGTTAATTAAGTTCAGTGCTGTTATTCGAAGAACTAATTCAAACATCTGGAAACAGATAAACGATGTCTTGTCCCACCCACCTCCTTCCCAAAGGAACAGTAATATAATTTTGTTAACAGTCGATCGTTCACTTTGTTACAGAAATATAAATTACTCCATGTTGCTTTAAAATGAAGACCATATTGTCTGCTGATTGTCTGAGTCTGAAGGCAGGATCAACCATCTGCGTTCTCACAACGTCTAACTATAATTAAGTGCCTTCGCCCAAAAAAGAATAGAATAAAATTGTTTGAAAGTTTACTTACCTTAAAAATGCCTCTCCAGTCGTAATTAAAGCCACATTGACAGTCGCTCACAAAAATTTACACATACTAAGCGAAACCATTACTATGGTAGTTTGTTTGTGCATGTTTATTTGTTTGTGCACATGTTTGCTTGCTTGTGCAGTTTATTCTTTGCTTATTTGTATATTTGTTTGGCTATTTGTTGTTTGTTTCCTTCTTTTGTTCGACGTACAACAGCTGTTTGCGCAAGGAAAGATACCTAATACATTTCGTATTCCCCTTTCTATGGGGAACTGCAACAGTGGTGAACATTTTAAAGAGATTCCTATTTCGATTTTAACAAATAAGTGCCCAAATATGATCGATCAGTTTTCCCTTTTGTCCAGAGAGTCACCACACTCACACACAAACGATGTTCAGTAAGATTTACAATTCACTGTTCAACAAGGATTAAACAAAGGGAGAAAACTATTTATTGAATCTCAAACTTTAATTATAGCAGCTCAAGTGATTTAATCGTCACATCAAGTGCCTCGAACCTCCACACCAAGAAATTTGTCACTGTTCCCTTTTATCAAAAAAAACAAAAATCAAATGTTTTAAGCCTCATCATGATGCTAGAGGGTAGGGACAACGACCCCGACAGAGTTCATCACTTGACGCTAAAACCACATAAAGTGCTTGTTGCACAACTCTAGCGTGGGACTTAAAGTGAAATGGAATCTAAGTTAATTACAAACAGGAATAAATCCGTAAGCAATGAGCAATCCCCATTCTTAGAATCAAAATTGTTAAATATAAACCTTCAGGGTCTAATATAAACAGCTTCTGTATTTTCAAATGTAGTGCACTCAGATTGCACTAGCTCGCCCGCTCCTATCTTTTGACCTGTTCGGTTAATGGTATATATAGAATGTATGTCACGTGGTGCCTAGAGGAAAGGATGTCGATTGCACTGCATCCGCCAGAGTGCGCTTGTATCCAAAATTATGCTTTTAAAATAAAATTAAAAAACGCGCCTCTGTGAGAATTAATGTGAATAATTAACTTTCTGCTACTTACTGCAGAGCCTAGATCTTACATACCAATAGGAAGTGTTATTCGCATAACGTTTAGCATTCTGAGCACTATGCATTACTGCAGAGCCTAGATCTTTCTTACCAATACGAAGTGTTATTCTTTATTAAATATTGAATTGCAAAGTTTTATTTCTTTAATATAAATATATTATCAACAGTTCCAGCAACGCTGTACTAGCTATCGTCTAGGCTGATCCCCTAGCTAAAGGGGGTGGGGGTGGTGGCAAATGATGACATCAGCTACATCACCATCCTTCCTATAATTCGTTCACCCGAAATAACTGTCCTCAGCTTTCCTGCATTCGCTCTCAGACTGTCTGACTTTTATTGTTACCATAGTGACAGGCGTGAGTTATTTCATTTCTTTCGGCATTCTGTCAGACAGACACCCCAATTTCCCTATTACATCGTACTGCTGTCGCCAAATGTCTCTGAACTTGAACGCTGTTTGTCGTTGGTTTTCTCGCTCGCTCTCATGTTACGTGTTAGCAAAGAAGTTTATGTTCGTCTTTGTCTCTCAGTCTCCTGTGGCCTATCTATCTATCTATCTATCTATCTATCTATCTATCTATCTATCTATCTATCTTCATCCACCCATGCTGCTTCTACTATGGTGTATATTTACTGTTTGAAGCAATTTGTGGAGGTGAAATAAATAAGGACGAAGGGTTCTTGACAAGTCCCAACTACCCTGACGACTACCGTCCTAACAAGGAGTGCATCTGGAAAATCGCCATTGACGAAGGCTACTCTGTGGCCTTGAAGTTTCAGTCATTTGAGGTAAGACTCTTTTAAAATTTGAATGTGAAAATTAATTCACTTCATTGGATGTGAACAATGTGTTTGCATTTGAGCAGCTGGGAACTTTCTGATTGCCACGAGCGTGATGATCTTATGTTCACACAAATTTTGTCCACCTTTCTTGTGTTGATAGATACTGTGTTCACAGGTCTTATGTTCACACAAATTTTGTCCACCTTTCTTGTGTTGATGTGTTGATAGATATTGTGTTCACAGGTCTTGTTTTCACACAAATTTTGTCCACCTTTCTTGTGTTGATAGATACTGTGTTCACAGGTCTTGTGTTCACACAAATTTTGTCCACCTTTCTTGTGTTGATAGATACTGTGTTCACAGGTCTTGTGTTCACACAAATTTTGTCCACCTTTCTTGTGTTGATAGATACTGTGTTCACAGGTCTTGTGTTCACACAAATTTTGTCCACCTTTCTTGTGTTGATAGATACTGTGTTCACAGGTCTTGTGTTCACACAAATTTTGTCCACCTTTCTTGTGTTGATAGATACTGTGTTCACAGGTCTTGTGTTTACGGTTCCTCTGTTTACAGATCTTGTGTCCACAGTTCTTAATGTTTACAGATCCTGTCCTCAATTCTTAATGGTTGCAGATATAGTCGAGCTGAGTGCAAATGTCCGAGAAAACCATTGCACTGATTTACGACCTTAGAGATCTTGCAGGTCAGGTCAGGTCAGGTCAGGTCAGGTCAGCCACAGACTTAAAGACTTGAACTGTATAGAGCACAGATATACAGGATATAGTCGCCGAAGAGTCCTTTGTGGTCTGGTGACTTCTTCTGAAATAAATTGCACAATATGACCACGAAACGGCTGTCATTAAAGGTGCCTTTGTCAAGAAATCTTATCTAACAGAGAAATTATAATGCCGTGACGACAAGACACGACTTACGGCTCATTTATTAGTGATTATTTCGTGTTCATTAACTGAACAATATTTTGTTGGTTACAGTGAACCCGGCAAAACATGTATATTAGTAAGTCATATTAAGTTATGTACAAAGCATGTTTATATGTTCGATGCTCCTTTCAAGTTTATTTTGAACCATATTTTTACAAACTAGGTTCGAACCTTCTCAGGCCAAAATAACATATTTACGTAAACTGAGTATGTAGCTTGTGTCGGGTGAAGGTATTTGTATATAAACGGGTACGCAGCTTGTGTCCTTTGGAGAAAGAAAATGTTGATACACTAACCCCCTTGTTTAGTTTGGGTGGGATAGAATTTATTTGCAGATTAGGGACATGTGAAATAAAATAAATTTACTTCCAGCTCACTCCGGGGGGGGAAATGCGTGCTGCCCGGAGTCTTTATGCAAATCGTAGGAAATTCTGACCTAAATATCTAAAAATAATATTTGACTCGTTAACGTTTGGTACAAAATATTTCTTCAAGGACACCTGGCGACAAATGTATACCGCACCTGGCGCATCCTGCTGTCAAGAAACGAATCAGTGCCACAAACATTGCTTGATTGGATGATTGGCTGATTCGTTGCTTGAACCATTGACTTTATCATTCATTGGACGTTTGACTGATTCAATTCCTATAGTCGTTGATTTCGCGGACGGGTTAATTGAACGATCTCCAGTCAGCTCTATTAATAAACAGTCATTGGCTGTGAGACTCTTACTCTGCCATAGACAAGCGCGACAGATCCCAATGACACGACTTAGCTGTTATAAAGAACCGGTGAAAGTACGGATGAACTTGGCGACAATCTGGGACGGTACACGATCACTGTATTAGTGTATACGGTACACTACAGGTTCGGTTCTCAAGTAGAGGTACGGTACACGACTACAGGTTCGGTTCTCAACTAGAGGTACAGTACACGACTACAGGTTCGGTTCTCACCTTGAGGTACAGTACACGACTACAGGTTCGGTTCTCACCTAGAGGTACAATACACGACTACAGGTTCGGTTCTCAACTAGAGGTACGGTACACGACTACAGGTTCGGTTCTCAACTAGAGGTACGGTTACACAAAAAACTGGTACGGTTCACAACTAGAAGTGTTGTACACAACAAAAGAATATGGTAGACAACTAGAGGTACGACACACGACAAACTGATACGATATACGACAAAGGGTATGGTTCACATTAGAAGTGTTGTACATGACAAAAGAATGCTACACAACTAGAGGTATGACACACGACACACTGGTATGGCACACGAGTATAGGAAATATAAATGAGAGTATTGCTATTATTTAGACTATGAGAGGCTACTAATGGCTCACTTCTGAATTGCTGCTTGTGGTTGTCAGGAGTTACGGGTGCAAAGTTTCTCTGGTGCTGAGTAATTCTCTTGTAATTAACGTTCATTTTCAACATTAGTTGATTTCGCAGATGGGTTCATGCAGTAGGTCTTGAATGATTGGAGGAAGGGCTGCATAACTTACACAGTATTTTGATGTGTCTAGAACTAAGTATTTTAGTCAGTACTTTTGTCTCACCTGTGAGATCGAATCTCACCTTACTACAACCAAGCACTTTTGTCTCGCCTATGAGATCCAATCTTACATTTCTATAAAATAAATATTTTGTCTCAGCTTAAGACTAGCTAAATATAGATTGGGACGTGATATGCAAATTTGTTCAAGCCGTCCGGCAACACACTCTAGGAGCACAGAAGCATGGTGAGGTTACTGGCTAAGAAATATAAGTTAACAGAAGAGGGTCTGCTTATTGACTGAGTTTTTTTAGACCTAAAAGTTTATTAGATAATGGTGGGGATGGTTATATGCTTCTGGCAGTGGTTTCTCTGAATATAAATTATGCTCACTGCATGACTATTTATGGATATCTTAACCCAACAAACTTCACTCAATCCTTCCGTCCTTCCAAACTTCCTTTTTAAATTACTTTGTTTATTGCAGATTGAAAACCACGACAACTGTGTATACGATTACTTGGAGGTAAGAGATGGCAGCGATGAAACATCGACACTGATTGGACGCTATTGCGGATATAAAATCCCCGATGACATCAAATCGACCGGAAACAAACTGTACGTTAAGTTTGTCTCAGATGGGTCTGTCCAAAAGGCTGGTTTCTCTGCTAAATTTGTGAAAGGTGAGCTGGGGGTCTGCCGGCCTTCTCCTTTTGTGGGTTTTTTTAAAAATTTTTTTTTTTTTAATTTCCTATCAGCAGTTTCCCTTTGTGGCAGAGTAAATTTGCCTATCCCTATTTCTGCATTTAATAATCATATCTTTGTTGTCAGTGCTGACGTAACCAAACTTGGGCACTACTTGGGGGTATACAACTCAGGTGAAGAATGTTCTAGACTTGCTGATGTAATCTAAACTGGTTTTAGGCGGATGAGTAGGTTTTATTATCCAATAGTTAAGACAACAAACAAAAATGATAAGTGGTGCAAATCAAGCCAGAAAGATTTGACTCTTTTAATCTTTTAATTGCTTCTCCCTGACAAGGGGAATCAGGATTTTAAAGACTTCTTGTTGACATACTGTAAGTTTCTAATTTACATCTTCGTTATCATACCTTAAGGTTGGGGGGGAGGGGCGGAAGAATGTAGTCTATAGTCTATAGACTGGCAAACAATGAGGAGGAAAGTGGGCTTAGAAAATTATAGTTTGTACCTACCGAACTGTGAAAGTGTGTATTAGTGAACCTTGGTTAAGAATTAGCTTACAGTATATTTCTAGTGAACCTTGGTTAAGAATTAGCCTACAGTATGTTTCTAGTGAACGCCAGGGCGGAAAGATTGTTGGACCGGCGATCTGTGTCTACCAGACTATAGGATGTGCTGGGGGGGGAGGGGGTTAGTGTAGTCTACAGTTGGTGTCTACTAAACTGTAAGACGGAATGGGGAGAAGGGAGCAGACTAAAGTTTGTTTAATAGACTGTGAGAATGAGGGGAGGGAATTGTAGCCAACAGTTGATGCCCAAATGGGCGGGTGATTGCCTGGGGATAATGAATTATACGTGCCTACTAGACTGTAGCGTTAAGGTGTAGTTTGTGACTTATGGGTTATGGGGTTAAAACGTAGTTTGTGCCTAATGGACTGTAGAGTTAAGGTGTAGTTTGTGACCTAAGGATTATGGGGTTAGAATGTAGTTTGTGCCTAATGAACTGTGCATTAGAATGTAGTTTATATCTAATAGGATGTGGGTTATGGTGTAGTTTGTGCCTAATGAGTTAAAGCATAGATTGTGCCTAAATAGACTGTAGGATTATGGTGTAGTCTGTGTCTAATGGATATGGAGTTAGAGTGTAGTTTGTACCTAATGGTTCCAATAATTTTTCAGAGTTTGACGAGTGTACACTGTCTACCCATGGGTGTGACCACATCTGCGTGAACACTTTGGGTAGTTACAAGTGCGAGTGTCGCATAGGCTACGAACTGCACTCTGATGGCAAGCGTTGTGAAGGTGAGGATTGGTCAATTGTTACTTTTTTCTTAAATAATAATAATAAATGTGCTTTAGTGTTTGCCTGTTTCCAAATACATGAATACATGCATCTGGAAATTATTTGCCGAATGAAATACTGTATAATGTTAATGAAAATTTAAAAACTGTATAATTAACATTATGGAAATTTAAAAACATTATAATGCTATATCCTCTTTAAATGGAGTCCTAGGCGAAGGGATGAACATTCTTTGCATAATTTCCTCTGTCATAAATATTTACAATATATTAGATATGCTCAACCACGAAATCACGGTTCAATCAAAGAACCCCCCCCCCCCAAATCAAAAAAAAATAAAATAATAATAAAGGATGTCGGGTAAATAAAAATATTCTAAACGTTCGATTTGTCTGCCGAGTGACATGCAACACTTTACATTTAATGAAATTTAGAAGTTCAGTAAATTTTACAATTTAGACAAGAAGACATTGAAATACATAGGATTGTTTTTTTTAAATAAAACAGGCTCACTTTCCTGAATGAATCCTTGAAAGGCTCCACTGTGTGAGTCCAGGATCCAATAGAATCAGAATGTAAGCAGGTGAACAAACACACACACACATGCACAAAATAAAGATCTTTCAGGGAAAATCCTAACAATGTTCTCTTTCAGAAGAATGCAGATGAATTTCGCAATGTCACAGATTCCTGTGAGACCAAGGGAAGATTTACAATATCTCTTTGATAATAAATATAAGCGCAAAATATGCCTCCTCGGAAAAAATAAATATAAGCGCAAAATATGCCTTCTCGGCAAAAATAAATATAAGCGCAAAATATGCCTTCTCGGCAAAAATAAATATACAACTGCCGATATCACATGGCAAATTGCCACGTAATGACAATACACAGAAGAGATTATGAAATCCCCTCTTGTGAAATTCCACACAACTCTAGACAAGATTTACACGATAACACGGTTTATGCTTACGTCATTCGGGTAACTTTCAAAGAGTTTACTCCCATTATCCCTACGTCACGGAGAGGGAGGCGGTGTTGCGTTCTTCTGGTGAGCGGGAAAAATTGTAACAGGAAAGAAAGTCACGGGCAAAAGGTCACAAGTTTATCTAGGGAAAAAAGTCACAGGGAAAAGTCTCAAGAAGAAAAGTTACGGGGAAAAGGTCACAAGTTTTGCAAGGGGAAAAAAGTCACAGGGAAAAGTCTCAAGAAGAAAAGTCACAGGAAAAAAGTCACAGACAAAATGCATTTGCATTTATTTACATAGTCGTCTGACGTGTTATCACTAAACTAGTACAACAATGCAATGCGCCTTGCTTTGAATCAAAATTATTTTTAATTTAGCTATTTTAAAATCTTGTTTACAATGTGAGCTGACGGAGAGATCAGAGGCAGAATCTTTAATTTAAACTTATGTCTCCATGATATAGCTTAGTCAGGCTGAAACGTTTTGCCGACTAGAACATACAGGGACTAGTAGTGTACAGAGCTTTATTTGCTACCGAAAACATTCAAAGGAGAAAAGCCACTTGAAAAAATCTGAAAATCAGACGCATTTACACATATATATACAAAGTATGAGTATCACATAAATAAATAAATCTAAAAGTAACACATTTTAAAAAATAATTTTGCGTTCTTTTTATACCACGAGAAAAATTACATCATGAATTTAAATATTATTTAATACATGCAGTAATTTAGGGAACTCAATATACAATGAGACACCAATGTAATCATATGGTTGTAGCATTAATTCAATAATAAATATTTGTAGATAGTTGTATGGTAGGTGAGTTTTATTAATATTGCATGCCACCGTTCAAATTTATAGTTTCTTAGAACTTACAGATATGCCGACCGTTTTGATCAATTAATACCATATTTAAACTTTAAAATCGCCGACTATTACGAGAACAATAGAACGCTATTAATATTTACAGCTTGTACAGTTCAAGTTTTTAATCCCGATCAAAATATAATATACGTGTTTATGGACTTCAAGCATAACAACATAATTAAGTATGAATAAATCATATAATGAAATATGTGAATTATAATATGAATTATAATATGTATACGCTATACAATTCACACACTGGACACACACACACACACATACACATTTAACCCCGAGCGAGAATCGAACCACGATCCTTATGAGCCATCGCTTACTTCCATTTACTGTTACTCAGTCTATAATAAACATGCGTATGGACTTAAATTTAAATAATTAAAACAGAACTAAATGTATGAATTAGAATACATTATTCGGTATATAAAATACACGCTCGCGCACACAAAAGACACAAACACGCGCGCATGCACGCATTCACTAGTAGCGTTTTTCACCACGAACGGGATTTGAACCATGCACATCTTGAGCGAGCAGTTAACATCCGTGCCATTTCCTGCTACAGTTACAGTTAAAAAATAGCATAACAAATACACTCTAACATTTACAACTTTATACTTAACATATATCGTGGCTTTATTTCCTGTGTCTTTCTTTCTTGTGACTTTTTTCCCTATGACTTTTTTTCATATGACTTTTTTTCCTATGACTTTTTTCTTATGACTTTTATTCCTGAGACTTTTTCCCCTACAATCGTTCTTCTACACCACAGCGGTTTACACTAAAAAAAAAAATGCGACTGGCCTCGAGATCGAAAACAATAATTAATGGTCTGGTTCTTGAGTTATTAAAGGGAAGGCCGAATGGCAGACCTTACAATGCTCTATCTGTGAGTTTTGAAAGGCAAGCAAGGCTTGTACAATATTAGCTCTGAGGAGTGGGAGGTTTGAGCAGACACGCAGTATAGATTAATTTTTTTTTAATGGAAAAAAAAGCGCATATAAAAATAAATTATGTAACTCTCGAAAACATGAGTGTCACAAAACGAAACGTGGGTTCCCAGTACAAAAGCATCAAAGAATGTAGGTTAGACACTACAACTATTGTTCTGTTCAAAAATAATGTTTAATTCATCGTGATATAGGCTTAATGCGCAGAAAAATACCAATTTATGCAATTTGTTTAAATGAATACAGATACAATCTGTTTAGAATACCAATGTATACAGAGACAATCTGTTTAGAATACCAATGTATAGAGAGACAATCTGTTTAGAATACCAATGTATACAGAGACAATCTGTTTAGAATACCAATGTATACAGACAATCTGTTTAGAATACCAATGTATACAGAGACAATCTGTTTAGAATACCAATGTATACAGAGACAATCTGTTTAGAATACCAATGTATACAGAGACACTCTGTTTAGAATACCAATGTATACAGAGACACTCTGTTTAGAATACCAATGTATACAGAGACACTCTGTTTAGAATACCAATGTATACAGAGACAGTCTGTTTAGAATACCAATGTATACAGAGAGAATTTGTTTAAAATTAATACAAGGAAACGGTTCAAGAAG
Source organism: Sinotaia quadrata (assembly GCA_028829895.1). Lineage (NCBI taxonomy): Eukaryota > Metazoa > Mollusca > Gastropoda > Architaenioglossa > Viviparidae > Sinotaia > Sinotaia quadrata. Next base: position 13,094,765 of record CM054182.1, read on the forward strand.
CTTGATGCAGCAATCTAGAGTAATGACTGGAGATCAAAAGTCTGAGTCTTACTTGCAGACATTCACTTTTAAATATCAATTTACAACCATTTTTTTTTTTATTATCTACATACCCAGATTAAGTAATTTTTTAAAATACCAGATGCAAATACGCTAGCAAGTAATTATTCACAAGACATGGAGCTCAGTAAGTCTCAAATACAGCTTGCATCAAAATATAACATGAAGGTTTGCATTCACATACTCAACTGCTTCTGATTATATTAGTAATGAACATATAGACAAAATAATGTAAGTATACAGATCTGGCTATGTTCTTATTTTAGATACCATAGACATGCATGCTAACAGATAGCGAAAAGTATTTTTTTAAAATATCTCTACCAACAAGCATAAACAAACCTAAGGAGCTGCTCTTGTTCGAAACTCTCTTTCTTATAAATTGAACATTAAACCACCCTTAGGGAATAATCTTATTGTCCATAACAAATTAATTATTCATCTAGGAAAAATAGCTTATTGTCTCCCTGAGAGAATTCACAGTTATAATCCATATCCCTTTTGCAAGTAGCTACTTCTACTATACTAATGGAATAAAATACTGCCAACACTCACATTGAGTATTAAGCATAAACACACTGACCATCAACTATAGAGCAGCAAACTTGCCTAGCATAAGCAGAATCCGAGTCTGCTCAAATGGAATTTCATCCGGACTTCACAGTTCCTAGATCAAGGCCCAACACAGGTACGTAGGCAGGAGTATCCAACAAGATTCATAATAGAAAAATATATGCCGGGAATTTTGACTTTTCTCCCTTGAACATATGACAAGGATTCGAGTAGAGTTATGAGTCTGACCCAGTTCTGACGGAAATTTGGAATAATTTTATGTTTTAACCAGAGGATACGGGAGTTCCCTTATGATCAGTCGTTCTATCAGTCAGCCGATACCTTCAGCCATTGACCATGGTATGGTTCAGTGCACTTGGCGTGATCTGTGCCAACAGTGGCGACTTTGTCACGCCGCTACAGGAGTTAGCACGCGTGCCGTTTGATTTCTAACTCACTCACCCCAAGCGCAGTCACCCAATGCTTCAGGAGATACAATCATTCTCAAATTACAGCAAAGGATCACCTGGTGCAAATCTGACATGTAGCTCATCAACCCTTGCACTGTCAGCCAGTGCCGTGAAACATGAACGATCTTTGTTAAGCGTGCTACCGTCTCCGTGCAGAGCATCAGGTGCACGACAAATAATCTTTAAAAAAAAATAAAAATGGTAGTACTTTAAAAGCACACTCACACATAAGCACACAGTCCTCAAGTAACTATGAACAAAGTTTAAGGTACAGGTACAATAAGAGAATTGTCTTACTAGCATCTATCAATAAATAAATAAATAAAACTTTATGCACAGAGTGTACAAAAATATAAATTTAACACATGTGAACGATATAAAGTAAAATATATTAATAAAAGATGTTAATTAATTAAATCCTGCTCAGACATTTTTCTTTATTATCTAACTTGTCCCTCTCTTCCCCCTTCCCTTCTCTGTCTTTTCTTAATCTCTTCCCTCTTTCTGTACATCTGTCGCTCTGTCAATTCTATCGTTTACTTCATAGCTATCCTGTCACACAGAAACAAGTACATCTGTCGCTCAGTTAATTCTTTCATTTATTTCATAGCTATCTTGTCTCTCACACTGAAACAAGTACATCTGTCGCTCAGTTTACTTCGTAGCTATCTTGTCTCTCACACTGAAACAAGTACATCTGTCGCTCACTTTACTTCATAGCTATCTTGTCTCTCAAACAGAAACAAGTACGTCTGTCGCTCACTTTACTTCATAGCTATCTTGTCTCTCACACAAAAACAAGTACATCTGTCGCTCACTTTACTTCATAGCTATCTTGTCTCTCACACAAAAACAAGTACATCTGTCGCTCAGTTTACTTCATAGCTATCTTGTCTCTCACACAAAAACAAGTACATCTGTCGCTCACTTTACTTCATAGCTCTCCTGTCTCTCAAACAGAAACAAGTAAGCAAATCAGTGGCAGGAAAAAAAAACAACAACAAAAAAATTTGTGAGCACTTTTGACACAGTAATTTCACTAGTAATTATACTACTGCATGATTGTTGCAGATGCCTGTGGCGGCTACATTGAGGAAGATGAAGGCAAGTTGCAGAGCCCCTCCTTCCCTGACCTCTACCCGCCCAACAAAAATTGCGTCTGGCAGATAGTTGCTCGAGATCAGTACAAGATTATAATTAACTTTACGCACTTTGACCTCGAAGGACATAACGTGAGTAGATGTACAAGATTATAATTAACTTTACGCACTTTGACCTCGAAGGACATAACGTGAGTAGATGTACAAGATTATAATTAACTTTACGCACTTTGACCTCGAAGGACATAACGTGAGTAGATGTACAAGATTATAATTAACTTTACGCACTTTGACCTCGAAGGACATAACGTGAGTAGATGTACAAGATTATAATTAACTTTACGCACTTTGACCTCGAAGGACATAACGTGAGTAGATGTACAAGATTATAATTAACTTTACGCACTTTGACCTCGAAGGACATAACGTGAGTAGATGTACAAGATTATAATTAACTTTACGCACTTTGACCTCGAAGGACATAACGTGAGTAGATGTACAAGATTATAATTAACTTTACGCACTTTGACCTCGAAGGACATAACGTGAGTAGACGTACAAGATTATAATTAACTTTACGCACTTTGACCTCGAAGGACATAACGTGAGTAGATGTACAAGATTATAATTAACTTTACGCACTTTGACCTCGAAGGACATAACGTGAGTAGATGTACAAGATTATAATTAACTTTACGCACTTTGACCTCGAAGGACATAACGTGAGTAGATGTACAAGATTATAATTAACTTTACGCACTTTGACCTCGAAGGACATAACGTGAGTAGATGTACAAGATTATAATTAACTTTACGCACTTTGACCTCGAAGGACATAACGTGAGTAGATGTACAAGATTATAATTAACTTTACGCACTTTGACCTCGAAGGACATAACGTGAGTAGATGTACAAGATTATAATTAACTTTACGCACTTTGACCTCGAAGGACATAACGTGAGTAGATGTACAAGATTATAATTAACTTTACGCACTTTGACCTCGAAGGACATAACGTGAGTAGATGTACAAGATTATAATTAACTTTACGCACTTTGACCTTGAAGGACATAACGTGAGTAGATGTACAAGATTATAATTAACTTTACGCACTTTGACCTTGAAGGACATAACGTGAGTAGATGTCGTCACATTGCTTTCATGTCTATTTATAAACTGAAAGACAGACTGAACACATATAAAGGTGTCCGTGACACTTGTGTTCAGTAAATTATATCTAGGTGTAATAGATAAAGCTCGCTAATTAGACAGCAGTACATTATGTCTCAAAATTTTTATTTTGTAAACCTTGCTACTTCTCATTATTTTGCAAGCCTAGCTACTTGTAACACATATTAATGAGACTTTTCTATAGACAATTATTAATTTTGAGTGTATACGATTGTTTCATGGGAATAGATGCACAGCCCTAGTCATCTAGAGAGCGCAGAAATGAACTGATTACCTTCAGCTTTGAACAAATAAATAGCCTTATTTAGATTTTGAACTAATCGAACTTTAGCTAAAAAGAAGAATAGATCTGCAAACAGACAACTCCCTTTTCTGTAAAATGCTAAATTAAACGTTAAATAAGTTATGAGATCATTCCATTTGTAAGAGTTTCTGTTTTAATTTTTTTAAAATTTTGTTTTGGGTTTTGGTTTAAAATTAGAATTCGAAATTGTACCAAAAATATTCCCTGGTTAGCGGCTCTTTTAATGACAACATGTGGTCACGTGATTTAGATAGAGATAGATAGATAGATAGATAGATAGATAGAGAGAGAGATAGATAGATAGATAGATAAATAGATTCATTCGTTCACTCTCTCTTGTCCAGCAAGACTGCGAATACGACTCAGTACGTCTAAGTAGCGGTAGTGGCGATGACCAAAAGCTGCACGGTGTGTTCTGCGGCGCCACATTCCCAGGACCAGTGACGTCAGAAGGCAACACCTTACGCATTGAATTTAACTCCGATAACTCTGTCCAAAAGACAGGATTTGAAGCTGAGTTTAGAACAGGTTTGTACTTTGTGACTTGATGAAGGCATAAATATGAACACATTAAATAAGACTCCCTAACCATCAAAATAATATATATATATATTATTATAAAAGTCTTTTGCTTCATAATGTTTTTCCTTTGTATTAATTAGCACCATGATTATAGCATAAAATAATAATAATAAATAAAAATATAAGTCTTATTAAGCAGGGTGGGTGGAGAATAATTCTTCTATTTCCTGAAAATATGTATTCAAAACATTCAAAATCTAACTTAATGAAAGTATAATAAAATCAAATAAACACAAATAAATGTCAGTAGACGAACCGTGGACATTGAATATGACAAGACATTTTAAAGAACAGAGGCCAAATAAAAAAAACTAGAAACTACTTCCAGCAAACTAGAACCTATATCCAGCAAGCTAGAACATACATCCATCGAACTAGAACCTATACCTGCAAGCTAGAATCTATACATTCAGCATGCTTGAACTTGTACATTAGCAAGCCAGAACCTGTATCCATCAAGCTAGAAATTACACCCTCCAAACTAGAACCTATATCCAGCAAGCTAGAACTTACACCCTCCAAACTAGAACCTATATCCAGCAAGCTGATATTTGAAAAAAAGAGGTATAAGAACTGAAATAAACGGCAGTGACTAGAAGAATTAAAAAAAATATAAATATACAATAGAAATGTTGGCATTTCTGAGCTCAGGGCCGCTGATAAGTGTTCTTTCACTTACAGTCGCATACAAATTTTTAAAATACAATATAAAAATTAATAAATTTGCAAAGATGAGGCCCCAAATCGGCAAATTAGTGGACAAGATTTTGAATGACTATACTGGAAATAAAATGGATTCTGACATTTTCTTATCTGTTCCTGTTGTTAGGATAATTTTCAGTTTATATAATAATTTCTGAAACAGTTTCATATGTATATAACTTCATAAAATTTTAAAATTAATATTAGGTCCTCTCGCCGAAGTTCCAAATAGGTCAAAAAGCTAAAGAAATCGACATTCAGATTAGGTGTCCTCACATGATAAAGCGATATGCACACTAGCTTTCTTCTATATGCACACTAGCTCTCCTTACTTGACAACAATTAAAGTGATATGCACACTAGCTCTCCTTACATGACAACAATTAAAGTAATATGCACACTAGCTGTCCTTACATGACAATTAAATGATATGCACACTAGATGTCTCCAATTGAAAACAGTTACTCGTAAAGCGACATTGAGACTAGCTGTTTACAAATTTAAATAGTCATGAATAAAACTACATTCAGACTAGTTCTGTGTAAACAAGAACAGTCATCGACAAATACGATCAAACTAGCTTTCTTTAAACATAAACAAACATTAATAAAACTACATTCGAACTATCTGGAAGAAATATCCCCAACATTTATGAGAAGACTGGTGTGCAACTGGCTCAAGATTACTGTCAGAAATAAACTTTATGTTAAAAAATAATAAAACCTCTTGCAATGAAAAAGTGTTGTCGAGATTCTGTGAGTTTTAATAGATGCTACGGTTTTGCCAAGCAAGTTACTTTAGTTCTAAATGCCAGTCAACCACGCATGATACGTTTGTGTGTGTGTGTGTGTGTGCGTTTGTGAGCAAGTGCGAGTTATGATTTTAGCGTACATGTGCACGTATTTATGTGCATATGATTGTGCTTGCGTGTGCTTTCGTGAGTTCTGGAGCAATGGAAGGGGAATGGGGGGGGGGGGAGCTGAAGTTTACATCATCCTTGCCAAGTTTAACATTTAAATTGCTATCTGAAATATAACCCATGCCGAGTTTCACCTGGCTTGTAACCTTACCAATGTTTATTTATTGCTTGCTTTTTCTTGTGTTTATGTGCTGAAAATGCAGACAAGGACGAATGTGCCATTAATAACGGCGGGTGCCAGCATATCTGCAAGAACACAGTCGGGAGCTATCAGTGTGCCTGCTACAACGGTTATACGCTCCATGAGAACAACCACGGCTGTAAAGAAGGTTAGCACCCCGCTACCATGGAGACTGGCACGTCCACTTCTGCCATCTTCCTGTTCCTCCAATCTCATTCCTCGGCTAGCTTGTGTCAAAACACACACACACACACACACACACACACACACACACACACACACACACACACACGCACGCACTCACGCACAAGACTACCTCTTCCCTCCCCCGCAAGTAAATTGAAAGGGTAAAACAATGATTTACAGTCCAAGGAGAAGGAAAGGAAGATTAATGAATTAAATTTGAAATGTATACACTGTTCACCTCAGTTCCTTACTTATCGTAGCAATATTGTCGAATTTCTGACACAAATACTGCACCATACATGCACTTATTTACGAAACGATACTGCAATAAACTTTCTTTTACATGCGCGCGCATGTGTGAGTGATGAGTGAGTGAGATGTGTGAGTGAGTTAAGTGAGTGAGATGTTTGCAACCAGACGCTTATAAAAAATATATACATATTGAACTTATTCCTCAACTATTTTTACCCCAGTAGTGTTGCAACAGCGTGTGCATATTAATTTCAAAATTGTATTTACTCTTTGCATTCCATATTTGTTGACGATTATGTTTTGCATGCTTTAGTGTGTATGTCTAATTTTACTGAATTGGGATAATTATAGAGAGTTTTTAAGGAATTGACTGATTTTTTAAGTTGTTATCAACACTGGCGATTACCTGCATATCTATTTCAAAATTCTATTCTAAACAGGATTCATTGATGGCTGGCATATTGTAAACTGTAAGAAAAATTAGGATAGCTGTAAAGGGTTAATAACATATAAACTTGAGTACTTTCTGCCCGTTTTGTGTACGTACACAGAATCTCATCATACAAATGTAATAAAAGTCCACGTGATGTTCGCAGGCGGTTGATAAATGAACTTAGTGATTTGTAATCCTTTATTTGTTTTGTTTTGTGTCGATGCAATAGGTGGTTGCCAGTATGAAATCAACAAGCCTGAGGGTGTGATCACCAGCCCCAACTGGCCCAACTTCTACCCGGCAAGAAAAGATTGCGTGTGGCACTTCACGACCAAGCCCGGACATCGCATCAAGCTTACTTTCCGAGAGTTCGGGCTCGAGCCCCATCAAGAATGCAACTACGATCGCATAGTTGTGTTCGATGGCGACGACACGAACGCGCGGAGCTTGGGCGTTTTCTGCGGAGCGGCCACACCCGACCCAATTTCGTCCAGTGGCAATACAATGCTCATGGTGTTCTTTTCTGATGCTTCAGTTCAGCGGAAAGGCTTCGAGGCCGAGTATGAATCAGGTCAGAAGCTCTGGTCATAATCTTGGCATTAGATGTGTATGTCGTTGGTTGGTTGGGGTTGGCGGCGTAGTGCGCAGTCTGCAAAATCCAGTGGTCTTACTTGTTTCCTTTGACATGTATTCTAGGATTACTTTGATTTGTGTGTCATGTATTCTAGAATTACTTTGATTTGTGTGTCGTGTATTTTAGGATTACTTTGATTTGTGTGTCGTGTATTTTAGGATTACTTTGATATGTGTGTCATGTATTTTAGGATTACTTTGATATGTGTGTCATGTATTCTAGGATTACTTTGATTTGTTTGTCGTGTATTATAGGATTACTTTGATATGTGTGTCGTGTATTTTAGGATTACTTTGATTTGTATGTCATGTATTTTAGGATTACTTTGATTTGTGTGTCATGTATCCTAAAAGAGATATGATGAGAAGCATGTATATTCTGACTGTGCTATGAGTTTAAATACCACAAACTGTATTGAAATGTATTACACTGTTCTGTATCAGTTAAAAAATAGTATTACATCACTGTTCTGTCTCAGTTAAAAACGTATTACATCATTGTTCTGTCTCAGTTAAAAACATTACATCATTGTTCTGTCTCATTTAAAAACGTATTACATCATTGTTCTGTCTCAGTTAAAAAACGTATTACATCATTGTTCTGTCTCAGTTAAAAACATTACATCACTGTTCTGTTCCAGTTGAAAACATATTACATCACTGTTCTGTCTCAGTTAAAAACGTATTACATCACTGTTCTATCTCAGTTAAAAACGTATTACATCACTCTTCTGTCTCAGTTAAAACATTACATCACTCTTCTGTCTCAGTTAAAAACATTACATCACTCTTCTGTCTCAGTTAAAAGCGTATTACATCACTGTTCTGTCTCAGTTAAAATCATTACATCACTGTTCTGTCCCAGTTGAAAACATATTACATCACTGTTCTGTCTCAGTTGAAAACGTATTACATCACTGTTCTGTCTCAGTTAAAAACATTACATCATTGTTCTGTCCCAGTTAAAAACGTATTACATCACTGTTTTGTCTCTACCTCACTTCGAGCAGTAAAAACTCTCGGTGAAAGAAAAATGGAAAGAAACATTCCCTGAGAGCATACGTGTTCATTTTCTTCAGACATTTGCATTTTCTTTAGTGGTGTAAAATTGCATCCAACTTAGCATTTAATAAACAGATCAATTATCGACACTTCCCCTCAGTACCACATTGTCTCAAATTTTAATCAATTTAGAAGATAACAGATAAATTATCTGAAATTCCACTCAGTACACGCAGGTAAATGATCAAAACTTTTATTCAGTTTAGAGCCAACACGCAAAATATTTCCTTAATAGATACTTGATGACGTCATAAGACTGTTTACTGAGAAACGAAATCACTCTTTTCTCAGTATCACCACTTGAACCGCTTTCAGGACGTAAAAAGTCAGCGAACCTGAAAGATATAGTGTAATTAGTGGGTTAGGTGAGCGAAGCACTGAACCTGAACTATATAACGAAATTCGTGAGTTAGGACGATGGAGTCACTGAACCTGAAAGCCATAGTGGATTTAGTGAATTAAATCAAACACATAGTCATTGAACCTGAAAGTTATAGTGAAATTAATGAATACGTCAATAAAATCACTGAGCCTGAACATTATACTGAGTAAAGTCAATAATTCTGTATTTCCACAGTTGGGAAAGCATACAATTAAATCTATTTATAGGAACTGTAATGTCGAAATGCACTCACCACCGTAGTCCTTGGTTGGGGGGTGGGGGGTAGAAAGAAATCATCAGCAGATAACTCCTTAAAGTATGTATTAAATATCTAACATGTATTTCCACTGTGCAGTTTGCGGGGGACATTTGGTAGCGAAGGCAACACCACAGATGATCTACTCCCACGCCAAATATGGAGATCTGAACTACGACAATCGTGGCGACTGTACCTGGCGTATCCAAGCCAAGGAGGGGTTCCGCATTCATCTTCGCTTCAAGACTTTCGAGCTGGAGGATGAACATGAGTGCGCGTAAGTAGATGGCTGAGAGATGATTGGCTATGTCTGACCTGTTTGAGATTGCGGACTGCCTTGACTGAGAGATGATTGACTATGTCTGACCTGTTTGAGATGACGGACTGCCTTGACTGAGAGATGATTGGCTATGTCTGACCTGTTTGAGATTGCGGACTGCCTTGACTGAGAGATGATTGGCTATGTCTGACCTGTTTGAGATTGCGGACTGCCTTGACTGAGAGATGATTGGCTATGTCTGACCTGTTTGAGATTACTGATTGCCATGACTGAGACATGATTGACTGCTGTGTTTGAACTGTTTACGATGACTGATTGTCTTGGCTGAGAGATGATTGACTCTTATGTCTGACCTGTTTGAGATGACTGATTGTCTTGACTGAGAGAGATGAATGATTGATATGTCTGACCTGTTTGAATGAATGACTGATATGAGATGTATGAGGTTACCGACTGCTTTTACTAAGCATTTTGACTTACATTATTAGATTGTGTGCACTCGAATCTTTGAATTTAAATCTTCCGTTGTTAAACTTGCTAATGTGTTTGCCGAAAGTTCCAAAACCAAGCGTCTGTAGCAGTTTTTTTACTTATATGTTTGGGCGTCTAAATAGGCATTTATCGAGTGTGTGTGTGGTGGAGGGGGTGGGGCATGACATTTTGAAGTTGAGTAATGCAATAACTTTCTGCCACTAAAGTAAAAATTATTTTTTGTTCTGAATCAGTTACGATGCGGTGTCAGTGCATGACGGTTTGAAAGACACGGACCCGCTGATTGGCAATTACTGTGGAAGTGAGGTAAGCGTACAGGGGATCAGTAAACCGATCATTCTTGAACATCTGTTGAAATGATTTTATTTTTAAAGTTAGGATTTACAATCGCATGTGTGTTGTCATCTCAAGTCTTTGTGTTTATAGCCATGACTATGTTTACAGCCTCGTATATGACTAGGGATGCACATGCTCCACAGATGTATTCCTATTGCAACGACATTCCAATTACAAACGTATTTCAGTTGTTGACATTGCACTTTAAGGGAACGATATCAGTTGTATTGCACTTTTAAGTGCACGTATTTCTCTTGCAATATATATTGTTTGTAGTGTGGGCCCATTGGGGAATGTCTATATCTTTAAACCACCAAACTATAAGTATACCCTCCATTTAAGCGAATTTTTACTTAAATTCTGTTTAAACAAAAGTGCACTATCTCTACCCAATATGTCATACAGTACATAATATAAATTCTATGCGTGTCCTTTGTAGTAGAAATCTCTCTTGAAGTTAGTATGCATTTAGCCGACGATGAAGATATGTTATACGTAACGTACCTCCCACTAATAAAAAAAGAAAAAGAAAAATAAACTAAAAAGCAAAAACATGTCTTTAAACATAACTTGATTATATGCATCGGAAAGTGATGTTCTGTGGTGAATTTTTTTTTTCTTCTATCAGACACCACCCGAGATTGTGTCGACTGGAGACTACTTGATGATTCATTTCCGCACTGACGACAGCATCCACTGGAAAGGATTCTCGGCAACGTACGTGCTGACCGAACCAACTCCTCAGTTCCAGAACAAGTTGTACGAGATCGAAGACCTGTTCAAAGCGTAACACCAGAGTTGTATCCACTTGTGAACACTATACACAGACTGGGTTGGTGGAAGAGAGACACTTGCCATGAATAGATTGGGGGTGGGGTGGGTACGGGGCATTAAGTTATTAGAGAGGTGAACGTGAATTGCGTGGTATGGAAGCCAAATGAAGATGCTCTGACAGGTTTTGTAAGAGGGCTTTCCAGTGTGTGGAGTTGTGTCCCTTGCAAAGTAATTTTGTTGTCAATACATGTAGTGTTTTGGTGGCAGATTGTCTTGAAAGTTGTAGGTGAGTAAAAAAAAAATTGTATAAGTACTTGTCCTGCTACGCTTTAAATTTTAGTTTTAGACTTGATACAGTTATACTCTTTTTCTTTTAAATGAACAAGTTGTTTTGTTTCCGGACCTGTAAAGGTCTCAGTTAAGAAATGCAGATGGTATCAAGGCTCCTTTAGTCCAAGGTCCACAACTCTTCCATGTTTTCCGTCTTTCTATGTCTAATTTGTCTGCCTCCGAAAATAAGTGTTTAGATGCTCAGAGATTAAAGGACCTTCATACCATGTATGAGGATGTTTGACATTAGATATTAAAGCCTTTAGAAAGCTGTTCATTACAGGTTGCCTTGTGAATGCTTGACATTAGCTGTTAAGAGTCTTCTCTAGAAAGCTGACCGTTGCAGGTTGCCTTGTAGATGCTTGACATTAGCTATTCTCTAGAAAGCTGTCCATTACAGGTTGCCTTGTGGGTGTTTGACATTAGCTATTAAAACCGTATCCAGAAATTGTCCATTACGGGTTGCTTTGTGGACACCTAGTGAGATTCAGCACAATTAACAGGGAAATCAACATTAAAACACTGCAGTATCGTTGGATTATGGGTACAGTGGATAAAATCTCAATATAATCTATGCCTAATCAGGTTCAAATCTCAAATTACGACTGAGCACTGATTACATCTGTTTGTGCCTAATAAAAGTCTCTCTTGTGTACTCAAGGTATGTCCAACGATGAAAGTTAGCATGCGTGCAGATCATAACTCATTTGAGAGAATAGTTTTAAAAGGTCCTTTTCGCGAGGTTTATGACTCGCGGCACATCCATCAACAATAATGATCCTGTTCAGCGTGGCAGCTTGCAAGTCGACCTAACTTATTAAGGGAAAGAAGCCTGCTGCACGGTAAATTTATATTATACTGGATCCCATGTGCACCGGCACATACACTTGCGATATAGCAGGAATATACATCTTAGCTCAAGACTCTCTCTAGCGCATATAATATTCACTCTCATTTTAATATAAGATGGTTGTAAGGAGTTCGATCTATTGAATAAATGACAAGGCAAGATGTATGGTCTAATGAAGACATTTGAGGATATTCATGCCAATCCCAGTGCCAAGGCTCGTGATGGCTCCTTATTGTTGTTTCATTTTGTGCTGGCTAGTTTTTGTAGAATTTAGTGTGATGTGGGTGTTTCTGCGCGCGCGTGCGTTTGAAAGGTCCGCAGTTCAAGGACATTTATGGCCGACTAATTCTCGTGCGTTATATATTTGTTTATAAATAAAATAAACGAACACGATATGGAAAATAATAATCTGCTGTACATTTATATCTCAGTAAAGGTTATTTTTAAAAAGTGTGTAATCTTTTCTTGCAATGCTGCGTTTACATGGGAGGTGCACAATTTTACTTACAAAATTACATTGTATGCTACACCACTGGTTTTGAGAATTTCAAACATACTTTACCGATTTTTTCTTTTTCTCTGTTTATCATTTTTTAATTTTTAATATCTTTTGTGAGGAAGGGGTTCAAGCCCCATCAAATACGCAGCCATTGCTCTTAACACTGAGTTAATCTCACAGAACGGTTTTTCTGTTAAATATTTTATCTCCTTTTTTTTTTTTTTTAAACTGGAAATGTTCGAAATACAAAGCCGCATGAATTTATGGACTGTAATCGAGGACGCGTTAATTTATTAGTTTTGTCGCGGTGTACTGGACTGGTCACTTAAACTAAATCAGCTATTATAAGTACTGAAACAATTTCCCACAAAACAATTTGAATTACGTATTACTTTAACAGATTATAGTCCTTACTGAAACAAAAAATTCACAAGAAAATTTCTTTTCTCCGAACTATTTCAACAACATATTTATAAAGGAACAAGAATATTGCTGACTCAACTACACACCAGCCACCCAAACAAAAACTAAGTCTTGTTAAACAGATTTAGGCTGGAAAAACACCTTAGCTTGCTGACAAATCATTGAGAGATACCAGTGTACAAATGCACAACCAAAGCCAAGTTCCTTTCAAGTAATGGGGAATGGGAGTACGTCAAAAATAAATGTTCATTTCCTCGGAAGAAATTACACCATGTAGGGTTTTGTAACTCCACGGTTAGATTATTAAAATTCGCATATACACGCCTCTTTAGTATGCTGCAAACTACACCATCGGAATGTCCAAACTCATGACAAAATAGCATGTTTGGAGGGCTGGATTAAACTGCTGGCTGCATGCCAAAGTTAAGTTCTAACTAAAGCCAGCCTAAATAGGGTCATTCAACGTTAGAACTAAAATTTTAAAAAAAAGGTATTTATGTGTACTATTTTGTTTGTTAAAACAAACAAAAGGCATAATATGCAGCCAGCGTATTTTATTCTACATTACTTTTTTGTGTGTTGATGAATTATGCTCTTGATTGTATATAATTTGGTCGCGATTTTCAAATTTTGTACAAATACACCATTATTATTATTATAAACTGCACGACTTGCAATTAACATGTTATTTTGTCTGTGACTGACTGACATATTGATTTTGCTTAGCGTCCGCTTCCAACATTTGTTGCTTTTGCAGTCAAGATTTGATTTGAGATTGAATTATCAAAAAGATGTGACAGTCAATGGTCATAAAATGGACAAATATATCTCTGTAATTGTATAGAATGTAACACTAGTGTTATAGTTCAATAGACTCAGTTTTACAATAAATTTTTTTTTAAAATCAGTGTCATAGTATTATGTAGAAGAAAAATTATGTGTATAAGAAGACGTTGAGATTCACAGGCATACACATATATATCAGGGGTGCACAAATAGAGACAGGGCTCTATGCAGCCCGAGGACTTTTGGATGTTACCATTATTACAAATGTAAAGCACATTATTTCATTATTTGTTGTTTTTCTACTGAGCCATCCATGTGGCGGCCCTCCGCGCACTATCAATTGGAAATTTGGACCTCTGGCCTAAAAAGTTTGTGCACCCCTGATATATATTCATATCTACATTAGTCACAACTCAACCAACACCAAACCTAAGATTATGCCCCTTTGAGGAAAAAAATTACAGGTGTATGTATGTACATGATAGTTGCTTATCAGATATTTGTAGTCATTCTAACTTTTACTGAGAATCAATTTAGCTCTGCATATGTACAGCAAACCCCCTACCACCACCACAGATAACTTTGTGTACACCTATCTTTGTCTTTTTTGCACAGCATACCAAATCAAACTATCAACTCTTCCAGATTTGCTCTGTGCACGTCCCCAAACTCATTGTGTGTGGCATGCACAAGCTTGTGTGACTGTTCAGTTTTGTAAACTTAAATTCTTGAAAGATGCAGTAAATCCACACCTGAATTATTCCAAGTCAGACACCAGTACAGTCCCTCTAATAAATGATACAAAAATTATGAACAGGAAAAATGTAATCAACTAGAAAGTTACTTTTTTTCTTTTCCAAAAGGAAAGCTAGTCACAAAACAAAATACGTGTAATAGGAATTCATACATAAGCACTGGGATCTATTGCTGAATAAATAGAAAGAGAAAAGAAAATAATTTCTATAAATATTTGAAATGTTTTATTTATAGCATGGCATACACTTACACTATAATGAGTGACATTTTCACACAGCTTCCTCCCAAATGTCCCCTCACACCCTATCAAAATAGAATGCTCAGAACAAAAAATGTATAGAGTCACAACGTGTAAACTATCCGGTCTCCCTTGAATCAATCCGTCTCCCAGTCTGTGAATGAATAACAATGCTAAATATTATTAACTTATTTAAGTAATGTCTGCAGCATGAAATGTAAAAGAAATGTGATACATGAACATAAACAAAAAAATCTGAACATACAATACCATAAATCTTGACCCTCGTTTGACCAACCTAACTGCACTGTAAAATGTATTGGTACACAAATTAATTAAACAAGAACATATTTACAATTGCAAGTATATATTCACTATACACAGCCAAATGATGATGCAACTCAATACTAAGCACAAATATGCTCCAAACAAGTAAAACTAAATAGCATTACTTGGTATGCACAGGGTATGAAAAGGACGTAAGTGCTCATTACAAATGTTATGAGGTGCTTTCTCTAAAACCAGTCCTGGGTGGAGGGTGATAATACATATAACAGAGATGAAATTTTTCTATACAAACAAAATCCAATAATCTAAAAAATAAGTTAACAAGAAAATTAACTATTAAACAAATTGAAACATGTAACTATTGATATAAATCCTTTCAAAAAAGCTCAAGAACTGGAAACATTGTATTATCTGTTGCATTAAAACCATCCATCTACAAGTTCATTTAAGACATTTTAAAACAAAACAAACACACCAACCAACTAAAGTGGTGAATGAAGCTCACATAAAATGAATGATTATTTAAAGTTCTGAAACATATGTGCTATAACAAGTCTCTGCCAATGGTAATGTTGTGTTTAAATGATTTTATTAATGCAGGCTTTCTTTTTTTTGTAGTAAAGCATCGAAACTGTGTCAACAAACTGCCTGGCAATTAGATTCAGTCAATGTAAACTATAAAAAGGTATTAGTTTGTAAACCAAACTGACTTAAAAATAGAGCTAAGCTGCAGAAATGTATACTATACTTCTAATAAGAACCAATAAAAAAAATATATAACTAAAGCAGCATTACAAAATGTTCTATTTATTACTATATGTGACAAGAATAATCACAAGGGAGGTACAACTGTGCAATGAATACAATATTACACCTGTCAATTAAGTTATGCAATTTCTTAATCCGCGAATACATGCACTTTCAAGATGTTATAATTAAACTGAAATTGTTATCTGAGAAGCTAAATAAAATAACCAACATGTATGTAAAATGTTTAAATTAATTAGAAAAAAACGAACAAAAGAAGGGTGTGGTGAAGAGGTACAATTGTGCTACCATCTATATACTGATTTGAAACTTCTTTCTGAAACAGATGTAACTCATAAATACATCTGTTTGAATTAATAAAACTTTCACACCTAATTCAGCCATTTCAAGACAAGTTCATATCATACAAGATATCAACTGGTATCCCTCTTGTTGTTTAAATTAGCATGAACACTGGCAATGATGTTTTTAAAAAGTGTTTAAAATAAATCTACCATGGCAGATGGAACTTTAATAACTGCATTTTATTTGTAGTCGGGAAATATCTGTGCACATATTTTTTTTTGTGTGAATACTGAAGAAATTTAGTAAGTTTTTACCTAAGCAGCTAAAGTAATCTGGTTAAGCTTAATGTATTATTCCTATCCAGCACCAATGAAAACCATTATTCCATTTCTGATTTCTCAAATTTGTTAACAGTACACTTAAATAAACATGCATGCTTGCACTTGCACTCACAAATGTGTGAAGATAAAAAAAAAAACCTGGAAAAATAAGTGAGTGTAAATAGGTCTATTCTAATATTCATATATAATTTCTAAAAAGAATTACCTCTATTAGCTAATCAACACCAATTTCTGATATTACTCCCTATATTCAACATGTAAAAAATTATGTAATTTCTTTAAAAAATACCTTTAATAGCTAATCAATGCCAATTTCTGATATTGCTCTCTGTATTCAACATGTTAAAAATTATGTAATTTCTTTAAAAAGTACCTTTAATAGCAAATTAATGCCAATTTCTGATATTACTCCCTGTATATTCAATATGTTAATCATATGTAATTTCTAAAAAAATTACCTATATTAGCTAATCAATGCCTATTTCTGTATTCAGCAAAAGCTCCAGTACAAAAAAAAACACAACAAAAATCACACAAATATCAAATAGACTAAAAGTTATTTTATACTAGCACTCTATACAAATGTATTTTTGTCAACAAACAGAAATAAATACACCTCTTTTCTTTACCTTTTATTATTCATTCGTCAGCATGATGTCTAGACTCACAGAGTCAGTTTCTTCCACAATGAAGATAATTAATTTTCCAAATTTTACACAAATTCGCGTCATATGGATAATTCTTAAGACAGTTATGCATGAAATGAAAATTATTACCGACAGGAAATCCAATGGAAGTAACAGCAAGGGCTGACCCCTCTAAAGTTCAAACATATAGTAACTTAAGTAAGCCAAATGTCTGAAATAGCAAATCAAATAAAAAATGAAAACATAAAACAGAATAATGCAAGAGACAAACGTGTCAAATAAAATGACCTGAAACAATGTTATGCAAGATTAAGTGCTCAAGTTCTCATCAAATGCATTCCAGCCTTGCTCTCTCTAGCACTGAGTTTGCATTGAGAATCTTAATGGTCAATTCATCAGGAAACAGTTTTAATCTCAGTGATTAGAGCATCTGACATACTCGCTAACCAGAGAGCAGTTGAAAAAAGAATTTTCTTTATTAGATAAAATAAAGGCAGAGAACAAATGAAGCATATTCAAAGAAAATTAGTCTTGTTTCTTTCTATCTCTAAATCTCATCCCCTAAGTTAAAATGTTCAGTTTTGACATAGGAAAGTAATATCAATTACTCATTAAAAAAAAATATAAATAAATAAAATTTGATTAAAAAAAAAATCCAGATAAATAGTTTACTTTAAAAATTAAATACTACTATTATTAATTCTGCAAAATGTATCAATACATTTGCATGAAAATGGAATGGAATTTGTTAATAACAGCTAACAGAATGTCTGCAATTACTAAAAGAGACGAACAAAATACAGTTATACTTAAAATTTTTTAAAAATATTTTACTTGTGTTTCATTCCATTTAACCAGAAGATTAAAATAGCCAAAATTAAACCCACTTCTAATTGATCTAAATAAGGAATGTTCTACAATGACAGAGCTATTTTTTCACACTTTAACAAAAATGCCTTGGCACCACCACAAAGTTTTATATAATTGTACAAACAAAATATGATGAAATTAATTTATGTATATCTGAAAACTATGCCAACAACTGCAGCTCCTTAATTTAATGAAATAAAATCTACAGGTATAAACATACACAAAATTTACCAATATGTAAGGGAGGGCTTTAGTCATTATAACATGTTAACAACCTGTATAAGTTCAAAGCACATGAGAGTGTTTAAAATACCAGCTTTATTTTACAACAGATCATCAGCTGGTTAAAAAGAACACAATAACATCATATTCAGAAAGCAGTTGCACTGAATAAAGTGGGACAATGATATTGTATAGATTAAAATAAAATATTTACACGTGGTTGTAACCATCCTGCTACTTTGTCTTAATATAAAATGAGAATAGTAGAGAATACTTGAACGTAAACTAAAACCTACTGATCGAACTAATATATTAATTATTGTCTTACTGTATTCCACTTCCAGCTTAAATAGCACTTCCTTGGCTTAATGCTAATATCCTTTCCCACCCACCTCAAAAAACATTTCTTCATTCAATAACATATCCATGAATCAATTATAAAGTGTTTCAATCCTATTTGTGAGAAGGAAAAAAATGTTCTTGTGATTTCATATCAATAGTTAACTGAAATGAATGGAATCTCCACAATTTTAAATCTAACATAAACAATCTTGTTTCCAAACAATTCATTTTAAAACAAGTTTTAAAAACTGCTTAGGGAAGAGACCACCACCAGCACCAAAATGGGGTGGGAGTGGGGGGAGGGAAAGAGCAAAAATAATCAATGGCTTAATGGTGACCACAAATCAGAGATGACTTGCAAACAAATTTTTTTTTTAAATCAACCAAAATCTGTGATTTTAATAAGATGTTCTGATGCGTTAACTACACAAAGACATTTTTCACAGCTACAATACATCAATAACTGAATAGAATTTTTCTACTTCAGTACTAGTTTGCAAGTTAATTATCAACAGCTCACAAGGGTACCAAGAAATGAAACGTACTTCCTTATTAAAATAAGAAAAATTCACTCAATATATGAAGCAATCATGTACAAACTGCCTTCATTTCCTCCCAGCAACAATGTTCATATATTATAAAGATGACATAATAATACAAAACTGATACTGAAACCCCAAAGTGAAAACAATAAATAAAAAGCATACAAGTTAAATAAAGTACCTTCAAAACATATTAATCCAGTGACATACAAATATATACATATTAAAATATATGTTAAGGCATAAACAATCTACACACGTGACCCAAAACACAGCCACAACATTCTCTCATTCAACCCACCCTACCAATTCCATTCTCTAACACAGAGATCACCTTACTGTAAACACAAATATTCACAATTTCATCAGTAGCCTCAGGCACACAATCCATCAGAAAGTCAGTACAGCAGGCCTGCACAATGCAGCATTATATACAAGCAATAACTGTGCCCATGAATTTAATCCAACTCAAAACCAGTTCAAGAAATAAACAATTCTCGTAGTCAACATACTGTCATCACATTAAAATTAATGCACATATGTGCACTTTAGAAGCAGAACTTTGAATAACATCTTGAAATAAGATATGCAAAGAAACAAAAATGAAAGTGACTACACACATACACAATAACCAAAACATTAAAGCCTATATAATGATACATTTCAACCCAAAATATACTGTACAGTACATTCACAAGATCTGATATATATATATATGGCATGGAGTTATTTAAAGGAAAAAAAATTTAAACAAAAAAATCACTTCCTAGATTTTTCTCACAAGAAATGCAGTTTTGTAATTATAGTGAGTATAACTTTGTTAAATTTTTTCTTCTTTTCAATAAAATACTAATGAAAATTTTGCTTTATCTTCAGAAGAAATAATAATGTTATTCTGAAATGAGTTCTACCAAATTTAGCTTTTTAATAAAAAGAATTTACAAAGGGTAATGATGGCAAAAACAACAGCCTACAAGATTTACGCTTTCTAGTGGTATATTATGCACAACAGAGTTTATTACACAATATATCTGAGATAACGAAAATTAATTTCAAAGACTATAAAATCTTAAAAATACATTATTAATTTAAGATTAATAGTAGAGTCTTGGTAGTGAATGAATTACCAAAAAACTTTAGACTGTGAAATATACACCCAAGACAAGCAAACTATTAAAGATTTTATTAATAATAGTATACATAGTATAAATTTTAAAAAGTCAAAATGCTTCAGGAGTGTTAGCTTCCAAAATTTCAATTGCTTCTTTGCCATTTTACGTAGCTCAAACATAACTTAACCACTTGTAGAAAACATTTAGAAATCAAAGATGAACCCCTGAAAGACATGAATACACAAAATGGCTTGTGCATTTCAAATAAGTGAAAAGCTTGACAGAAAATCTCTTGACTGCAGTATGTGAATCCTCTCAGCCTAAAAAGTTCTTCCAAAGGGCAAAACTGGAACTATCGAGACACTAATGTACTTTGCAAATGATAAGGTTTGTTGGGTATCTAAAGCACTGAGTTTACTATTAATTTTCTGGCTTGCCAGAAAAAATGATTTTCAACAATCCAAGGTATTACAAATGAGTGTTCTGCACAGGAATAATCAATTTCCTGATAACATCTGATCAAGTTTAATAAATAAACACAACAAAGTGTATTTAAAATTCATCAACAAGAAAATCCAAAACTCAAATGCAAGACTGATAACTGTGAAATCAATAAAATGACAATAAGTGTCCTGTCAAGCTAAGAATCTCAGTCCAAACACTTTGCACAGGTGCAGAATCATCAATAACCTTCTGTTTGCAATTAAATTTATGCAAAAAAAAAAAAAAGAAAAGAGAAAAAAGAGAGCACATATTACCATTAATGAAAGTGTATGATGGAATGAACAAATAATAATGAATGATTCATTTGTAATGGATGTAAGTAATAATATGGGAATACAAATTTATACATGTAGCTTCCTGTAACAAGAACAGCCACAACTATTTTAAAGAAAACAAAACAATACACAAACCACTTGAAGAATCAACAATTAATACCCAACAAATATGCATTTGTTTCCAAAAGCTTTCCTAATTACTTTCAAAGCCAGGAAATGCTTTCTTTATTCAAAAGAGAACAAGTTTGCTGTGTAGCAGTGTCTGCCATTAATCATTTACTTGGCAGACTATCACAAGTGGATCATTTTACAAAGTACATATTCTAAGTACATTCATGTACATATTCTCAGAACCCACAAGTCATCATTCATTATCTTTTCCACATAACCAATAAAGTAAATTTTTCAACATTTAACTTCTTTTCACTTTCTTAAGACCCAGATCAGATCATGTGTGAAATTCTGCAAGAAAATTGATTCTCCATTCAATTATACTCATCACAGATCACATGAGAAAGTTACAAGTGTTGACTTATCCTATCAGACTTTTACGTGGCAGTGCAGAGCACTAGAATCACTTTTTTACTATAAAATGTTTTATAGAATCATTTCTGCACACCAGCCTAAGATGTCATGTATATATGAATATATTGTCAGTCAGACAATATGCATACTGACTTTGAGAATGATGAATACTATTTACCACAGAGATTAATAAAAATATTTATTTGTAATAAGCTGCATGATAATAAACAAATCAATGATAAATTATTATGATGCAAATATAAACTTGAAAAATGTATTCAAATAAAGCTATAATAAGAGGAAACAATAAATTAAAAAAAATAATAATTTAACAGTTACACACATTTATTTTCTATTCATTGTCAGTTACTGTTCAATGTGTATTAATTAATATAAGTTTCTACTGGCAAAGTAGAAAGATGACTAAAAGACATGTGTCTGTTGCAAAAAATAGCTACAAGTTAAAAACTGATGTAATCATGTTATTTAAAAATTTCACTTCCAGTATTTTCCTACTCTGCACATCCTGTATTATATAGTGATTAGGCCTCTGCAAGAGAACTGCAAGACTGGTTTAATCAATTTTAACAGTAGAGTAGATTTTCTCCACAAAACAACTTGTACCTGCATAACCAATAGTGCCTGCAAAGAAATAAAATAAAATTATAATTTCATCAGGCAGTTCAAAATTATATTAAATTTTCTATATTACCAGGTATGAAATGGGGAATGAGTGATGAAATAAAAAATGGAAAAGAAAACCAAGAAAAAGAGAAAAAACTAACAAGTTCATGCAAATGGATTTGTTAAATTGCATATTATTATTTTATTTCAATTTTAATTTTATATACTGTGTCATAATTTATTTTTTGTTTTAAACTCCATCAATATTTTTCAGCTACTTTCATACTGTAAAAATAAAGAATAGTATGAAAGTAATGCTTTTCTGTCATAATTCAAACACAGATTTTTTTGTTTTAACCAATATAACCAACAGTTATATCAATACTGTGGACATTCTCACACTCTTTATTAAAGCTGTCAAGTCCCAATAGTTATATTTACAAGCATAAACAGATTTTAAATTCTTATCCACTGCCTTTGATGTTTATTTTTGTTTTAATTTAAATAATTGCAAAACTGATAAAATTGGGAGATTCTGAGCAACGAAATGTTGACTGCTAAATTTTTTACACACTGCTCGGATATAACTTTGACTTAAAGATTTATATATATAAAAAAGAACGGTGACTTTTATTCAGAATCAATTAATGTGGCCAAGATTAGGTTAAAAAACATTGGAAACAGCCTGCAAATCACCCAATTTTCAACACAAATATATATAAAGAAGTGCTAAGTTTTTATTTCTAGACTTTAAAGATTAAATCATTCTCCACATTTTATTAGACAGATAAGACTTTACAATCAATTTGATCAGCCTATTGCACAAACTCATCTCCTACCCCACCCCACCCCCAGCAAAATGTATAAACAGGAATTACTTTTTGCCAGAATTATATCTTAATCAATTTGGTTATGTTTTATTGAGAATGCATGCCAATGTTAAGCAGACCAGTACAATTAGTATACAGAGCAGATTACTGAAAGAGAGGAAGAGATAATGCATTTATGACAATTTAGTATTGTTAAAATTGGCTTATGATTTATGTGATATGGTCTAATAATCACAAGACATAAGACTGTGGTTCATATTTTTTTTATACAATAGACAGGTGAAATAATTTTGATTATTGAACAAAACTACAACTGACCTAGAGCAGGAAGAAGGATATTTTAGCATTACAGAACGCATGAAAATGACGT
Organism: Sinotaia quadrata; assembly: GCA_028829895.1. NCBI lineage: Eukaryota > Metazoa > Mollusca > Gastropoda > Architaenioglossa > Viviparidae > Sinotaia > Sinotaia quadrata. Next base: position 13,118,340 of record CM054182.1, read on the forward strand.
AAAGAGATGGTAAACACCCAGTTTTAAAAGGTGTTGTTTGTTTTTTTTTTGTTTTTTTTTTTGGGGGGGGCAGTTTTTGAGGGCTATCATTGCTGCATCAATCAGTGATGTATCTATTAATATAAAGAGATTTAGAAAACTTAAAAATCAAACTGGAAATTTTGTTTCAAGAACACAACCATACCCTCCAAAATAAATACAAATTTCTAATAAAGCAATATCTTACCACACATGATTCCCAAGGCTAAACTGAACAAGGCCATGTAGCCAAAGTAGAAGGTCGTTTGAAACAGTCCATACATTCTGAAAATGGTATTAATCTCAAAATTAAACTAAGGTATTTTGTTTTATTTAATGATTAGTATACAAAAAAAAAGTAATAAATATTCTGTACAAAAAAAAACAAAAACAGTTCCATGCACAAGTCATATGCAATGTGATGACAGATATATAAAAATTACTTTAGTAGGCCTGGCCCAGTGCTATTTACTGAAATATTTAACATTTGGAATTCAATCTATTTCAATGAACATGAACAATTTTGGGTGAACTAGTTGGAAAGAGATGGAATGTAACAGGAAAAAACTATAGAGACTAACAATGTAATCGGAAAAAGTGTATTGCTTACAGAATGATATACATGCAAGTGATTGAAAGTTAAACTTAAATTTAGAAGCATAGTGCAGAAATTTAAAACAAACATTGCATTAGACAACATATCAGAGCCAAAGTTTGAAAACAGCATTCCACAAAAAGAAAATGTTACAGAAATAATTACTTGAACAGACATAAGCAAACAGAATCATTGCAACACCGCACTATGCTGTTTTTAATCATAAGAATGCAATTTTTTATGTTGCAATCAGAGCAATAAATGGTTCCAAGACTAACCTTAAATACTGATTAATTCTAAACATAAATTTATTCAATAAATCACTAATTCCTAATGGCAACTTGTAAAAACCAAAACAAAAGATCCTGATAATTTTGAATTATGGGAAAACAAAGTGAGTGAATTAGACCTTCAAGTGAGGTTCCTCTTTGTCTCTAAAATATTTATTCATTTTGCAATAGTATCACAAACAAAAACCATATTTTATTACTCAATTTGTATGACTTTTTGTAAAAACTGGATTTCAAAATGAACCATTGTCAAAATGCTAAAGAAAATATTTTCTGAGCATTAATTCATTTGTCTTTCTGCAGAATCAGATATTTAAAATAAATCATAGTGTAGGGATGGTGATGGTGATAGTAGGGGTAAACTGCAATTCTTTGGCATATACAACAGACAGGTTAGGACTACAAAATATTTGTGACATCTCTCCTTGAGGTTTTAATATTATTATTGACTAAGTGACTAAGGGTCAAATGGGGACGTGTTGTTTTTGTTTTTTTTAAATGATTGCTGTGAATTTAAAAAAAAATATATACATACTTCTTTTTCAATGGGAAAATATACAATTATAGTGCATAATTAGCAAAAGTTATTGAAAAATACACATTTTACTTGAAATTATAGTGATTGGCAATATAATATTCTGAACACTGTTTTGCAACTGCTAACAATAGTACTCTATTGCACATTAAACAATGCCATACCACACAACCTAAATTCAAAGTTTTGGAGCTTTAATTTAATTTTCTCCCCCTCAACCCCTTTATAATCATAGTTATTTTTCAAACAAAAAGCATAAAAATCTAAAATGAAGAAATACAATTCATCCAAAAACTTTATTTTCATCATATATTTTATTCCATTTTAGTTTTAAAATGTTTCAATTAAAAAATTAGCCAAAAATATACATTAAATTCTATAATTTTATAATTAAAAAAACCTATGTAAAAAGAAGAATAAATCATGGTGCTAAAAGGTGAAGAGAAACTTACTTTGTTTTGAAAAAGAAATAGTAGAAGGAGTAGAGGTAGATGTATCCAGCTGTAGATCCAGCTGCTAAGAAGCTAGTCCATTGCCTGAAGAATAAGAAAAGACAAATTAATACAATTTCTAAAACAATTTAGATAGCTTATAGGCTAAAGCATTGAGTCCTATGATCTGAGAAGTGATCACAACCAAAAGTATCTAGATAAAATATACTTCTGATGAAGTGGAGGTGAATTATGTAAGTAGTGGTTAGGATTGCCTCTTAAACTGAAAAGTGAAAGAGTAAAAATTTTTCTTGACAAGTGAGGCTAAAAAAACTTTGCTCCGACAATGGCTTTAATTGAACCACTGAAAATTACATTTCTTACGAAAGGCAGAGAAAAAAAGTACACAAAGCAGAATATCATAAATAACACACCATCTGTAGTCCTCTGCATTGAGTAAGAAGTAGGTGCAGACAATTGTGACACATACAGTCACAACAGTCAATATGATGAAGACCAGCAGCATGAAGCCATACACATAGTAGATCTTGTAGGCCCAGAATGACGTGAAGATAAAGTACCTGCAAAGAGAAAAATATGTAGGTAAGAACAAAATGTAAATGAAATAAACTGGTAGACAATTTCATTAATGCAAAATAAACTGCCAATAACGTGAGAGATTTGTTAGTAATTCTACCTAATGCATAATGCAATGTTCACACCATTGGAACAATTTGCAATTAAAAAAAAACAAAAACAATGAAATACAACACAAATCTAAATTAAATAAAACTATAAATTAATATTTTCACTTTTTCAACTTTTAAAAAATACTTTTACAAATGATACTGTTGAATATTGTAGTTTGGTATTTGCTTAAAGTAAAAACAAAATTATGATTAATATTAAGAAAAATACATCTTAAAAATAAAATCTTTTATTTCATTGTCTTTTGGGGAGGCTGAAACTTCTATAATCGAGAATGAAGAACTGTGAAAGAATCTGGAAATTAAAAAAGAATTAACACTCCAGGCATGCCCTGATAGTTTCAGGGGCATGCACCTCCATAAAAGATAAAATAATTAAATATGCACATCAGAGATATTAAATAATGCAAATAATGTGAATCTCAGTGACAAAAGCATAAAATTTTTTATGAAAAAAGTAATGAAATTGTAGACAAATAATTCTTGGGAGTTGGTAGTAATATTTATATAATATTTGTATTATTTATCACAAATAAAAAATACTGATAACACTTGTTTAAAAGATGATTACTTGGGGAAACCACTTTTTTAGTTTTCTGAAGAGTATAAAAAACATTAGAATATTTCAAGGTATACAACTTCTCTGAAAGCTGACGGGATGGGTCAAACATCTGACAGCTTGATGGGTGGATATATATAATTCACTCCCAGTCACGCACCAATCATACCTACAAAAGTGCAGATAGGAGACAGAATAAACAGAATGCCACAAGCCAAATGATCGGCTGAGAACAGTCTTTACCCAGCTTTAAAACAAGTCCTTGATATATTAAGCTGTTGGAAGTGAAGCAAGATTAAATTGGATTTTTATTACAATTCTCCACACACCCCTTTAAACAATCATTGCATTACTGATTTAAAAGAAACTCAAAACTTTTTATCTTTTCTACTATTTGTAAAATATATGTCCCTTCTTGGATTCAAAAGGACATAAAATGAAAGTATTATCAGTCTGGAATTTGAATTGTAAGAACTGGAAAAGCCAAGATGAGCCCTGCATAACTTGTTTTGTAGATCTACTGAGAGGGGTGGAGGGAAAGTAATGTTTTTTTTAAAAATATCATACCCCTTAATTAATTTTTCTTAGAAAAGGAATTTTAATTTATTTTATCTGAATAATTTTTTAAATGATGTCAATAGGTATATTATTCCTGCAGTGAGTAGTTTATTAAGTGTACATATAGATTGTATCTACAGGGTGACAAAAGGTTTTCTTCTTATCAATTATACTTTTTTAATTATCTTTTTTTTTTGTTTTGCAAAATGACATAATTTTTAATGCTATTTTTTGCCATTTCCCAACTTTCATGGCAAAGATAATAAAAGCTGATTAATATATCTAAATTTTCTTCTGTCAGCCTGTACATAACACTATCATGAATAAATATGCACAGATTCATTCAAATATAACTGCTAGGTTTTGAACAAACTTATTCCTAAAATCCGATAATATGCTAATACAGAAAAATGAGAAAAATTAAAATAATGATTTCAAACATTAACTTAATTTAAGTGAAGATAAAACATAAAATTGTAAACTTGCAGACTCTTGAGAATGCTTCTAAGAAATCCAATATGGTGGCTCTTTCCTTAGTTTCCATAGCAACGGATGGTTACAATACAAACTTGATGGTTATTCACAGGATCAATTATGACCAATTAGTATTTGAAAAACTTTTTAAAATCATGCAGGAAACTCAGTAAATAATCAATTAAGAGTTAGCTCCCATTGCTACATGCGACAATTACGTCCAAATATTTAATTACTTCGAAAGTAATTAAGTCAAAATTATGTCCTCAACACAAGTGACAGTATAGAAAAGTGCTGTCCAACCTTTCTAAAGGCTGTGGGCCACTTTAAAAAATGTCACGAGACTAGGGGCAACATTGCTTCCAGGTTGACAATGAGGGTGCTAAAGGCACTCAGGGAGCAAATTCCCTTATGACTAAGGGCCTGGGGGAAACTATAAGCTTCCATAAGGGTTAAATATACAGTTTTCTTCAACTTTCTACTGACTGGTTCAAACTGTCCTTAGGCTGTGTTGTCCATTTTATTTGATATGCTTGTCATTTAAAAATTAAAAAATTATTACCTTGTTTTTTTTTTTAACAAAACTTAACTGAACTCAATAACAATGTCTGCACAGCGTGTTAACAGAACATCTGCTTCCAGTAGTGAATCTTACCAAGTATGTAAGGTCATTAAAATACTTGTAGAATTAAATTTTTTAGAAACTATTACTTTGTGCAATCATTAAAATTAACACTTAAATTCAAATAAACATAGAATCAGTCCAGTAATTGAAAAATTTGAAGAAATTAAATAAAATGTTAAAATTTTGACAAAATTTTGCATAACTGAATTTTTTAAAAATATTGTGAGAGCTCCGGCTGATCACTTAGAAGGGGCCTGCAGGCTGGACAACACTGGTACAAAAGCTGTTTATTAGGAATTTTCTATGTAATAAGAACAAGATATTGAAAGAAATTACCTGATATTTAAGAAAACATCTTGATAATATAAATGGTAAAGTTAAGCAGCATGTTTAAAAGCACACTTTGACAGTATAAATTAGTGTAAATTTAGCAAACCAACACTGAACACATAACTCACATTTCGATAAAGATTGATCCAAATGGTAGCACTCCACCCAGAACAGTAATAACAGCTGGTTCCATGAACCTGAAAAATAATTTGGAAGACAAATTTTTATTGTGAAGAAACATAAGCACTTACGAACAGACTTGATGAAAGTGTGTTGCAAACTGTAATTTTAAACCTCACTTTAAATTCATTATTCATGTGATGTGCAAATGAGCAGTTCTCCAGTATTGGGTTCGAAGAGGGGTGGTGAAATTTGAAACTGAATTGTGTTGAAAGTAGGTATTGGATTTACTAGAAATAGTTTTAAATCATCAAGATATTATTAGTCTAAATGTTCTTACATTTTTAAAAACTTAAAACTGGGTTTTAAGTTATTTGCTAGAATGTGTGCAGTTTTAATAAAGCAGAAATTATAATTTAAAAAAAAAATCTTTGTACTTAAGTTTCTGAATGGTGTCTCCATGAAGCATCTGAAACAGAGAACATCACCCACCATTTTTTTTTTGCTTGTCAGAAAGTAGTGCTTGGTCTAGAGCACTGAAAAAAACTTATATGAACCCATATGATTCAATTTTAATTTTTGACCCATTGTCACTATTTTTGTGCCAGTACTGGAGAAGTGCTCATGTACATTTTAACCATTCGATGTCCTTTCCCCAATGATAAATATAATGAATACAATAGCTCACCATTTCTTTTCTGGAATGGGTCGAGGCACAGCATTAATTCGACATGGATAATTGGGAGTCCCTGCCAGATTGCGACCAAGTACAGTGCCAACCAAAGTTAGCGGCAGGATAACAAAGATGCAGATACATGTCACTGCAACCTTTGATATAAACAAAAATTTAAATTAAACAATTGCTGCTTGTAGACATAAAAGACAACACAAACAAATGAAAAATAGTCAATGTACCCAACCACGCAAATTTATCTTTATTTAAAGACAATAAACATCACCTCTGTAAATAACAAATAGTTATTTCCTATGCAGTAAAATGTACTAGGACTATATAAAATGTCCATAAATTATACCCCAAAGCCTACAGGTATATTCCGAGAGATTTTCTATTCATACAATCTGTATGACTTAATTGTAGAATTATTTTTCTTCCACATGAAGCAAAATGAGATCATATCCCAATGAAAATTAAACAATGGCAACTTTATAATTATAACTCGGCATTCAGCATAACTCTGTCTTATTACAGTGTAATAAAAACTCTATAAACTTTTAATTCTGATGAATGTTACATTAAACTGTTTTACCATAGAATGTCGATTACTCCAAACTACCTACAACCACCCAGACTAGCTGTTATGCTAGTGCACAAGTTGTTACATTTCGCTTTCCACACCACTGAGCTACATATTAATGGTGAGGACATCCAATGACAGCAAGCGCTGCCAATGTGTCACTAACGGAAGTTTCAGTGCGACCATTTTGAGAATACCAGCTTAACATAACAGTGCTGAAGACTACGTAATTGAAACCAGTCGTTATTTTTAAAATATGCTTTGTTAACACTGTAAATTAAATAATCATATTTTAATTCATTTTATTAGATATTTATTATAATTTTAAGCATTGGGTAAAAATAGTCTTTTATATTTTAAATGCTTAAAATAAAAATTCTTGAAAATTTGTAACATACTACTTACAGAATACAATTTTTAAAAAAATGATGTTAAAAATAGTTTGCCATCACATTAAAAAGAAAAATTTGTTGAAAAAAATCTAATCAATGTTTTAGTTTATTTTGCATGTATTTCACTTCAGAAATGTAAAATAAATGCTGACCATAGACCCAAAAGGGATGGCACGAGAGGCATGATAGTAGATGGCAATGAAGTTAATGAAGAAAGCTGTGCCGCACACCAAGGATGGCATCAAAAAGGCACTCAACATCATCTGTTTAATCCAAACTTTGCCTGCAAAATAGAATACCAATAAATGAATTAATAATCAAATACATATATATTTTAAAGTGTGAAGCACACAGCCAAGACAATCATATCAATACAATTCTTTCCTAAAGAAAACTGTGATTATAATGAAAAAAAATAAATTGCACTGAAGAGATTTTTTTTAAAAATTCTGTTGTTTCTTTATCAAATTGAAATGCACTTAAATATTTACTGAAAATTTTCAGTTTACTATCTAATCTTTTCTTAATATGTCCAAAGAATACAAGGTAGATTTTGCCCTCGCTATCCCTAACACCTCACCCATCCAAATATGGGAAAAATCAAGAATGAAGATTATAAAGGGGCAGGTGAAGGGTGTTCACAAATGTTGTGCAAATCTGGGCATCACTTACAGAAGTTAGGAGCCATGAATAAATACATACACACACAAACATGTATGATTATTTTATTTTAAATACCAATTATATTTTTCTTACATCTTTATATTTGCATGTTTACTATATTTTTATAATCAATAAAAAAATCGTAATTCAACCCCCAACAAAGCAGGATTTTTAAATCACTATACCATTTTCCTGATTTTCAGAGCCAAAACTCTACTAATATAAATAAGTTAAAAAGCACCAGTTAAACTGAACAAAAACACATATAGATATATTAACTGAATCTTTTCCAAAGACCTATAGTATTAAACTTAAGTTTGCATAATTTTATTGAGAGGGAAATTCACATTTATAAACATATGTAGTTTTTTTAAATTCTGAAAATTTTGTACTGGTTCTCTTGAAATAGTTCAGTTATTAAAACATCAATAAAATAATGTTTGCATGATTTAATCCAGAACTGCCTACCTTCCGTTATGAGCGGAAGAATATCCCAGTCTTTAATCGCCTGTTCTTCTGCTTACGGAAGAGATTTTACGCTTTCAATTTCATTTTTGAATAATTTTCCAATCAAGTCTACAATCTTCATTATATATGTAGTTTAAATGCATTTTTCACAAAACTATATTTTACTCTGAGGGTCAATATGCCAAGCCTCCATTGAATAGTTTTAATTATTCTATGTACCTGAAAGTTGTTCCTCAAATATACAGCTAGAAAGCAATGCAAGCATGAAAGCCTTATACAATAGTTTTTATTTTACAATTTTTTAAAATTGAAAATTTATATAATTTATAATTTTTTATGTTAGAAAAAACTTCATTACCTTTTTTTTTTTTTTTAACAGTAATAAGTAATTTTCTTAAGTTTCATGTTCAATTAAGGAAAACATTATTTTCAAATTGTTAAAGTATAGTAAGTATTTTATGATTTTTAACGAAATTTAAATTAGTATGTACTTCTGTTAGTATGTACTTTTGTTCTAACAATTAAACTGTGTTATAGATATTTTGTACAGAATTTTATTAAATCAGGCCAATAAGTATTTCAAAAGCATGTTACTCTGCTGAACATAGCATAAGGCTGTTCAGATTGTACAGATCAAAGTACTTGATAAGCCAATGGAACACTACTCACATTCTCCATATCTATATTTCTTTCATTCATATACATACATCTGCTTGGTCTTACTTCCCAACACAGTAATATGCAAATATCATGCTTGTATTAAAAGTTTATTATGCATACCTCCCATCCGAGCATAGAGGCTACCACCAAAGTATCCATTGGTTGGTGATGTGGCAGCAAACACAAAAATGGCTGTACTGAGTAATGAGCCTCTCCTGATTGAAAAACATGGATAAATGCATATTTAAGCACAATTCCTTATTTTTGCTTACATATACAGCAATAATAATTTCTATAATTTCAAATGATTCACTTATTGATTTTGGTTACAATTACTCTGGATCCTATAGGCAATAATAAGAGTATTTCCTACCTTGAATCACTAAGTTTTAAGGCCACATTATTGCATGCAAAGAAAACATTATTATAATTATTTATCAGATTACAATTTTTAAATATGGAATATCCTTGTTATAAACAAGCAATATGAACTGGTAATCTTGGAATATCCTGTTAAAATGGAAGATATTTATTTTTGAAAATAAGTAACATTAATTGTACAAATTTGTTTATTTTAATTGTAAACACAGGTTAAATAGAAAAAAATGTATGTTTGTTTAAAAAAATTTAAATAATAAAAGTTATATTTCTGAATAGCATTTTCACCATTAAAAAAAATAAATGTAAATTTTAAAATTATAAAAGTAGAATTAATGCACTCAGTCTTTTACCTAACTGTAATTTTGTTACTGTGTGTACGAGGAGCCAGTAAGCCAAATTTCAGGTACATGGAACAATTAAAATCAAATATAAGTGGATTTGTTTATCAATCAATCATATGTTGTTTTACTTCAAGGAAAACAAACTGAATGAAGTGCTATTTGTTGTATAAATATACTCTAACTATACCACATACTACAATTAATTTTCTGAGTAACAAGGAATAAAAAATACTGACTTCTACATCCATCTATATGTGTCTTTAGCTAGCTACAACAGAACCCAAATACTATACTGGAAAAAGTGGATAAATGAATAAGTTTATTGACCAACATTTTCAGAATGTATGATATAAGTAAGCAATAAAATATTTAGTTATTATTATTTTTTTTTAAACATATGAAAATAGATATATCAAAATTATTTTTATTAAATGCAATACTTGTAATACATAAACAAAATTTTTAAATTATTTTTGTATTCATCTATAAGTCAAGGCAAAAAAAAAAAAAGCTATATATTTATGCATACAAATTTTAATATGGAAAAGGCCAATACAAAACCCTGCATAAAAACTCAAAAATATATAAAAATCTCACCAAGTCCAAACAGTACAAATTAAATCTGAAATAAAATTGAATCCTGCCTGAATAAACTGATCATAACCCAACAAGATTTACTGAACAGATAATAAATGAACATAAATTATCAGTGTACGCACTCAGTATAGAGTTCACCAATGATGGCAAAAATGATGACACACAGTGAGACGATTGTGATGTGATAACCAGTACCCACTAGTGCTGAGAACAGCATGGCATTTGAAGCTGGACGAAACACATCACCATGTACCTGCTTCCAGCCATATTCATCACCCAAATCTTTTTCCTGCAATGATCAGTTACAATAAATCAACTAAACTAGCTGTAAAAATTTTTTTAAATTGTGAAAGAGTACAGATATAGGGAGGTGTGTGTGTGTGTGTGTGTGTGTGTGTGTGGGGGGGGGGGTATTGCAAGTACCCTGCATCAACTGAGATACAAATAAAACTAGAGAAATCAAACAGTAGTAAGTGTTGCCATTCAAATGTTTTATCTTTTAAGAACATGAAAATTATTGTATTCCCAAGTTTTCTTTCATAAATTTAAGAAGATTTATTTTAGCAGATTTAAAGCAGGGACAACACTAATAATAAAAATATGCTTGATCATACCTATATGTTTTAATGGTATATATAAGCCACACAAACTAAATACAATTATTCACTAATCCCTGTTATTCAACTTTCACTCTTCATTAAATTATCAAAATTGTTGTTTCACATTTATAATTATCATACTTTGTAGATGGACTTCCTACATCATGTAAGTAAGAAGTCTCTAAATTGCTTGCTTTCTCACTAATGAAAAGATGGTTATTAATGCATTCATCTGAATAAACTTGGTATCAAATTAAAGATCAAGTCATTGTCTTTCCTGCAGTTGTTTGTTTTGTGTTTATAAACAAACATAGTTTTGGAAATCAGAAAATCTACACACCCAAGCCTTGTACATCCTCATTCTTGACTCAAAGCCTAGCCATATGATGTCTTGTTTGAAAACCAAAGAACCTGGCACTGTCAGCAGAAATTCCAAAGTTAAAACTCCCTCACTGCTGTTATGATGGCAAACTCCACACACTTTCTTGAGGCAAATTTGTCTTTAGTACATTTGGACCAAATCAAGCTATGTAAACTTTCATTTGCACTCTGTGTCTTTCCTGAGCAACACCTACTGAGCAAATGTTCTTCTGTAAGATGGCAGTAAATCGATAAAAGGTGCTCAGCTAATTTGTGTTCATTTTGTGATGTGTGTACGAACATCTGGTAGGGACCTGGGAGCTGATGTCGTGCAATTGCTTGTTGGAAGAAACACCAACAGTCCACTGTGCTTAGAATGCATATCCTAACAAATGCTACTGTCTCTCCAAAGACGTGATTTCTAAAGTCTTCCACTTTACTAAACATTTTGTTTGCATGCTGATGAAATGTTTTGTGGTGCTTTGCAGGCAAATCTAAATTTTCACAAAAATTTCTCAGAGCACTAGCACCCAGGCCACAAACAATTGAAATACTTTTGACTGTGTATCTTTGGAAGCAAGATAATTTTCATAGATTATTTCTTGGCATACAGTGCACTTGACTTCAGCATAAACAGCAAAACCGTGCATCGGTTTGGAGTCAGTAGCGAGAGATATTTTATATAAGCAGAACACACTATTGTTATTATTGTGAAAACAATAATTGGAAGAAATATAATACTATTTAACAATTTTCTGTATAAAAGAAATTAACAAAAAACCATATTATTTAACATTTATTTGTAAACTTCAAAATAAAATAACTACAGTGGCTGCCCTGAACTTGGAATGCAGTCCCTAACTAGATTCAGGCTAAGGCCCTAAGGGGCTAAGTGAAGTGTATGTAGGCTTTCCAAATACTGCATACTTACCATGTCGTCCAGATCATCCTCCTTGCTGTAGCGGGCATAGTCCTTGCGAAGAGTACGCATCAAGATCATACTCACAAGCCCCACCAAGAAGATGACCATCATGAATGAATTGAAAATACTGAACCAGTGAATCTGTACATAATACCAGCATCAAGATAAAGCAAGGAATTAATATAATTTCTATATATTATTATATATAAAGAAATCATCAATTTCAAAAATCTAACTTAAAAGAAAAGTATGACAGTAATTTACTGGTATACTTCCTATGCGTGTCAATTATCCTTAACAAATATAATCTGCCTTAAATAAAAATAAATTATAAAAAAAATAGAGACTTTAAGCAACATTATTCATGAATTTTCGCCAATCTTTTCAAAATATTTCTTGAATTATCAAAAGCAAAATTATTAGTTACAGACAACATAAAATTAGCTTAAAATAAAAATAAATCACCAATTTATGACTGATATGTACCAACCAAAACAAAAGAAAACAAAACCAAGCATCATGTTTCTTTATAAATTCTAATTGTTAGATATCAAGTTATTATTTTAAATTCTAGTGGCACATTTTTAATTTGGGGTAGCAATTTACATTAGCCAATTAAATTTTTAATGTTTAAGAGAGCAGTTGTGATTCCTTATATCCAGACTAATTATTACAGGTACAATTATTAAACAGGTACTAAATTAAATCAGTGATTAAACATAAATTATCCTTGTATATTTGGATAGAGCACAGTTTACAGATCATTTTAGAGATATGACATTTTGGAATTTTAAACGTTTTCTGTATAACAGTTACTGCTATTTTTGGTTAAGATTTATTAAAATGGAGATTTTCAGCTTCATTAATTTCCTCAACTTTGTTTCTATACCTTTGAAAAATGATAGGCATTAACTACACAACAAATGATTTAATAATATGCATTTTGGATATACTTTGTTCTTAAGTTGCATATGCTATGATGCCATGAATATTTCAGTTTGTTGCATTTTGTAAGCAATTTTATTAAAAAGAAGCACATATTTTGTTTAAATTTATAATAACTGAAATTTCAAATCTGCATTATGTCTCCCTATTATTGTTGCATGTATGTTAATTTAAAATGTTGGACTGTTGATCAGAGTAGATAATATTTTACTTGTACTGAACTTGTCAAATTGCACATTCATTAGGTCTAAAAAACATTGATCACAAATTAAAGTATTAGAGCTCTGATCATATTTTTTTCTATACAACCTTATTTTATCAGTACACTTATTTGGAGATAAAAGATATGTATAAGATCAAGTAGAAAAAAGAATGAGTAGCACTACCTATTAATACTATGTTTACAATATTAAGTGTAAGTCCCTGAAAATACTATTGATTGATTAAGCTTTATCACTAAATAAAATATGTGTACAAAATACATTTTTAATGTAATTAAACTACAAGAGACTTCAGCTCCATAAAGTTTAGCTTTAGAGTAAGATATTTTATTAATCAAATAATAATACCTTCTCAAAAGAATCAAGCATAAATAAATACTATAAGACAAAGCTGAAGTTTTATTTTTACCAAAGCATGCTTCATATATACTTTAAAAGTGATATGAAATTGAGTAGGGTGGTGGTCGCAAAGAAATAATCAGAAACTATAGAAGTGAAGATCAGAAGTCAATCAATCTTAATCATAGATCTGCTAAAATTAACTTGCAATTACTAAATAAATTCATACACAAATAAAGAGCGATATATATCGAAAGCAATATATTAAATGATATAACCATAACAAGTGCCAGGATTAATTGCTTTCAAAGCTTCTATGACTCTAAACTTTTAACACACACGACGCAGATATTTCTAGAATTTGAAGCAGATAATTTTTGGGTTAGCCAAAGGAAACTTTTGGTGCTAAATTGTAGCTGAAGGTAACTGATATTTTAAAAACTAGTTTTGTAGAGGAATGAACACTCTTCTAAGCACAACTTTCACTGAGAAAATATTCATTCAAATGTGGTTATGGCAGGGATTTCAAAATGAGCCAAGTTTTAAACTGACTACCAAAGTTTGAGTTCTAAAGTTCTGCTAACAAAAGTGGCACCAGGAGAAAGCGTATGGTTACACCTTTCTTTTTAGGTCTTACTGATATAATAAAAAGTCATGTGCAAGTCATGCACAAACAGAAATTTTAACAAAAGCAAATTTTTCGATCATGTCATCAAATGGATGCAAGCCCCCATTTTTAGCAAAAACCTGCCCAATACCTACTAAGTGAATTTTTCTTTCAAACATGGTTTAAGTCACTTTAAATAAAATATAACATCATTTTAGATAAGAAATTATTTTTAATTTTAGTAAAGTTGCATCAACAAATAATTGTATTAAATTATCAAACTTCGTTATAAAAAATCCCCAAATTTGTGCACTAAATGTTACTTATTCCTGCAAAACAACACTGGGACTACCTAATTTTAATCCAAAATGAAAAAATAGAAATTAGGAATTTTATTTACCTTTGTGTGTTTTATGTGACAATCATATGTACTTAATAAATATAAACTTAATATTTCATATTTATTCAGATATATTCATAAAACATTTAATATAATTAGTATCATTACATAGAAAAATTATCTCTAGAACACCCCATACATAATTTTTAAGTAAAACTGAAAGTTTTTGCATTTAACAATGAGGCAACCTTATCAGTATATAATCCAGCACAAAAAATGGATCAGTGTCAAAGGATTCTTAAATAGTAACAGATTCATCAAGAAATTGTAGACACAAATTTAAATAATAAAAGTTTATAAACCTTACCCGGTGTTGGAAAAAGTTTGGATCCAAATACTTGTCAAAGCGGTCCTCAAACTTGATTTTGGATGGATGCCACACAACCTGAAAAGTTATCAAATGTATAAAATTATTGAATATTAACATAAATATAAGAAAGTAGTATTTTGTTCTAGTAAAAGTTTTTTCAGGAGTGAGGGGGGCAAATGGATTGCATTGCTAATAGTAATAAATAACAACATAATACATTAGTAAAATATTTTCAGGGTGTGGTGGGTAAATGAAATGAACTGCTGGTTGTAATAAATAAACGCAATGGTAAGACGTTTTCAGGGTAGGGTGGGAAAATGGAACACACTGCTAATTATAATAAATAGAATAGGGAAAAGTATTCAGGGTGGGTGGAAAAATGGAATGTACTGCTGACTGTAATAAATAATAAGGTAACACAATACTTACCTCATAGGTAAAGGAAATCTTCATGTTTGGTGCTAATTTTACTTTAGCTTCCGATGTGAGATTCACATCAACAATCTGTTTTTCATTATAGCCAATATCAAACTTCTTGTGTGTCCATATGTAAAAGCCATCACCACCTTCATCAATCTCACCAACAATACCTGTCATTAGTCAAGTGTTGGAATTAACGAAACTATTTTCTCTCAAAAATCATACAGATAGAAATAAATGCATGATAAGTCCAAATAAGCATTTTAAAAACAAAAAAAAAGAGCACAAGGGGAAAACATAAGAGAAATGATTAAATTTCAAAGAATCTGACTGTCATTCATTCCATCTTTGGCATAAAAAATGTCTAAATAATTAATAACCAAAGAAGGTGAGCTCTAATAGTTACATAAGAAATATACAAGCCCTGTAAATAGGCAGTTCCATCCAATATTTCAAATCTGATTCAGAGTAAAAACAAATATGTTTATATAACAGTAGGTATTCCAAACCTCACTGATTGTATTTGGATGAAACGGAACATTTTTCTTAACAGAACTGCAGAACAGTCAACAGAAATGAAGAAGAATTAGGTAATATTTTTTTTAAAAATAAATCTGCAAAGAGAGAATGTTAATTAGAAAGTAGTATACTTCAAAGTACATATGTGAATTATAGTCAAATGAAACCTACCCCAAATAGGTAAATCATCAATGTACATCTGGTACCAGTAGTGATTTTTGACAGCGTATATAAAGGCTTGATAGGATTCCTCAGTCAATTCCACAGCGCAATACTCAACACGAGCAACATTACCTGAATAAAAAATATTTTAAAATTAAATTAATCTCTTTAAAAATTAAATATTACAAATCAAATCAAACTGCACAATGATAAAATCTGTAAAAAAAGAAAAGTTAAATGCAATTGACTGTCATTGCAATTTTGATTAAATACTATTAATTTAATAGTTTTATACTCGCCTCTTACCTACTTCACATTCTATTCTAATCTGTAAAAAGTGCCATTCATTTTGCAGAGAACATATGCCTTCTAAATAAATAGAAATCAATTGACTTGTATATGAATCTGTAGATATCTCTTCTATTTCAGCATACAGATAGTCGTCAACTTATGACCTATGCAACTTACGACTGATTGACATTAGGACTTGCAACCCATCCACGAACATGTACTGAATACCTGGCAATGCATTTGTAAGATATGCTGGTCAATGGAAGGGTTAACTGGAGGAACAGGCTCCTTTGTTAATCAGGTGGAAAGATGATAAAGAGCAACGGAGAGACCCATTTGATATACCAAAGTTACATCAGATCGCCTTGAACTGCACTGTTGAAAGCACTAATAAACGCTTTTACTGAGCTCCCCTTTAAAATATTCTTATTTTAAATTCCACAAGTTGTAGCAAGAAATATTAATACTGTACACATGAAGAGCTGAAACGGACTAGTGTACGTAGTATATAGTACTCTTGGTACAATAAAGGACAGTCCGACAAATGACCAAATCGACTTCCAACCTTTTTGTCGGAACCCATTGCGATCAAAAGTCATTGACTCAATGTATTTCTATACATTAGACTGGAGATGTTTTAAACATTAAAGGGAAAAAGTAATCTGTCATGCACTTGACAAGACATGGACATTATATTTAACAAATACAAATGACAATTAACAGAGGCCAAAGCTTTTCAAAACACCTAAATGACAATGAGAAAGATGATTTTGAAAAGATCATATCTGATTCTTCAAAAGTGTGCCATTACAGTAAATTTGTGACAATGACTTTTCAGCATCGGACAGTGAAGATGATTATTCACAGAAATGTCAAACAGAATAGACCTAGTGAATGCAGAGAGGTAAATGCATTAGTGAATGAAGAGAGAGCATGAGGGAGGTATGAAAATGTGTCAGTGATGATTTAAATGGTACAATTTTTATTATGCTATTAAATTTGAGAAAACATTTGAATCTGAACAATATGATTAGAAATCTAGGTGTTATCTTCTGGGACTGTACAAACTTCGAACCAGTTGATTTTCTTATGTATTATTTTATGCGTAAATGTTTTGCAAATTAATAAGTGCAGGTGTAGGCCCAGGTTTGGGCCTAATCACATGATTTTACTAATTTCTGAGAATGCTTCCACCAAAATGCCACAAAATAATGATCATAATAATGGAGATTCAGATTTAATAGTTAATTGTACAAAATATAAACTAGTTGATTTTCTTAAATAACTAGGCAGAACCGGCCTCTATATGGCGATAGCGGACAACTACTAAATTCCGAAAAATTTACCATTTTGTCACAAGTGCTGTGTTTATCACGCTTGTGAAATATTTTGTTGAATAAAACTATCTTCCAACGTTTCATTAATGTATTTTTTATTTGTGAGAGTGCATTAAAAAAAAAAAAAGTAAGAAAGATTATGCAACCATTTTGTATAAACTGACTTCTTTCACCATGATTGTTATATAGTGTAAATTTCATTCATTTCCAAAAACTTTGAAAAAATAGCTGGTTCTACCTAAAATAACATGGCAAAATGACATTAACCAATCATCTTTTGGGAAAGATAAATGGTAAAGTTTTATTTGCTTCATTTTTTTTGTATAACTTCATGATTATACATTACTTCACCTTACAAACAAATAAACAAAACTAAAGCAATAGATACACATGACAGATTATTTTTAAAAAAATGAAGTTCACACAAAACATCAAACATTTATTTACCAATACTGACATGACAGTTACCTTTGAAATCAATGTCAAGACCACTGAATTCCAACTCTACCCCAAGAAGAGCTTCCCCCAATGTTTCATGATAATGGCCTATGTTTTCTTTAGGCCCTCGACAAAATGGCAGAGAGAAATACTCATAGGTTTCTTGTCTGTTGTGATAGGGACCAACTGTGTTCATCCAAAGCACAACTTCCTCACCATCTTCATACTAATGAAGACAAAAAAAGGTCTTTAAATGAATAACAAAGAGTCTGTAAGACAAAAACAATATATATTATAAGAAAAAGTAACATAACTATTATTATAGTATTATAGCTATAACAATCAACTACTGAAGTATTAATAATGCATAATAAATAACTAACCATTTAAATATTGCATAAGAAATTAGGAATAATGATTTTATCTCAATAAAACGGGGGGGGGGGGGGGAGGGGAGGGAGTACATATAAACTGCTTGATCACCAATGGCAAACAATATATTTTTATTCTGTTCTGGTAAAGTTCCCAGTCCTGTTTAGAGATATATTTTTCTTCCCAACAAAGCTACAAAACAGTTCATCTTAGGTCAGCTCTGTGTTAAAGTTTTTGCTTCAGCTCAGTGCACATTAAGTGTGAATGTATTGGAGTCAGTAACATTGATATCTTTTAATATGCCTGTGACCACATGAGCAGGCAGACCATTAGCTGAATTGCTCATTGAGTCATACACTATTTACTTTTACAGTTTGGGACCCTTCAAGTTCAACACTTTTGGCAATAGTCAGTTAATGGCAATATTATGTGGCAAAGCCTCAGATCCCAAAATAACAAGTAGAATTATTTCAAAATAAAGGTACAAAATTGTTGACAAGAAAAAAGTCTGTTCCTTATGCCAAAACAATGTGAAAGATTATGAAAAATGTTTCTCCTTGTACAAAAAAAATAAAATAAAACAAAACAAACCTGTCCATCACATAATGTTTAGTTTCTCCAATTCATAATTTTCAAATAGACTGATACAAATAGCAATATCTTCTTTTACAAAAACCAACACCCTGACTAATAAAATATAAACAATAAAATATTTCCTTTAGCTAAACTGCTCTTGTAGTTGTACAGTTGGTGAGCAAGTAGTTTAGTCTGTCCTGCCATAGCTCTTAAGTCTAATTTGATAAATTATACATATATATGGTTAATTTTCTTGATGAAACTCAATGAGAGTACCACGTAGGATGGGTCCATTTTAAATGTGCTGTCTTAAAAATAAAGCATTGAAAATCCATGCATTTATATTCTACTTATTTAGAATGTAGCTGTATTAACAGTCAGAACTATTTTAACTTTAATATGAATGAGTTATTTTTCTTATATGGCACTTAAACTCATAATCCTATTTCTATCGGGTAAAATATATCTAAACTATACTTTTTAAGTTTTCAACAGAAACAGGCTCTTTCATACTTCAAACTCCTATAAAAGTAACAATTTTTATCTTTCTGTTTGTTTTTATGTGGGCATTAAACCCTGTCACAGACATATTAAATAATTAGATTTAATCTTGTTCTTGTTTCTTTGCACTTTATGTCACAAAAATGATATACATACAAGAGAATGACCCATAGTCCATACACACCAACCAAACATTTTAAAAACTATGAATCACAGTATAAATAATAAAATCAATAGATAAATATAACAGGCAAGTGAGATTACAGGCTAAACAATTATATAAATCATCTACAGTCAGTGATCCAATGAGAATCATGTTCTTATTTAATATACTTTTAACAATAGATTGTTTTGTTGTTAAATTTAGAGTACAGCAGAACTGGAAGAAATCCTGGCAAGATCATTGGTATTGTTCTGACAAATACTTTTTTTTTTAACAGAAACTTGGACACAGACCTTAAATTTATAAAGCATTATTAATATTATGTAAATTAAATGCACTATATCTCTTAGTTTTATATAAAATATAACTAATGAGTAATAATATTAAATAAGATGCATCTCATCAAAGTGACACATTTTTAGCTTTAAATTATAATTTATATTTGTACCTGAAACACATTTTAAACTAAAGAAGATATATGATTATGAAATATATTGTTATATTTATAATTTTTAAATTTTAATATTGTGGATTTTTATGTTGAAGAAGTACAGACTAGGCCTATATAGTAAAATTAGTATAATTAGTATAATTTACAAGAAAAGGCAATAAGAAATGATTGATTGCAATTGAATACTTTATTTTAAATGCAGCTCACAAAGCTCTGGGCTAGGCTACTTCACTTCTGCATGCACTAAAGTACAACTACAGCCGACTGAAAAAAATGTCGGCCCTATTAATAATAATGATAAAAATAATCCATGATTTAATTTTTATACATTTATTAAGAAAGACAATGAGAGATAAAGGTAAGTTGCTAGAGGTTAAAACGCAGCCTAATTCTTTGAAGTGGCCTGAATTGTTCACATAAGTAATTCTCCCAAAGTGTTTCATAGTTTAAATAAATGGAAATAATCAAATAGACCTATACAAATAAATATCATAAAGTGATAAACAATGATTAATTCTTAAATAAAACTGAGGTCTGATAAGTGATATTCTATTTCTTTCAAACTCTTAGCAAACCGTTGCATTGAGCCTCATACTATGATAGTAATAATAAAAATCTCTGGAAAATACCTTTGAAATGTATACTATAAATAATATTTAGAAGTAGGCCTAAGTTAATGTGAAAGAAAATATAACTAATTACATAATAATTAGGAGTTGTAAGCTAAAAGAAACTAACAGCTGGGTTATGAAACACGAACTAAAAAATAAATCTTGTACAACTAATGCAACAATGCAAGGGGAAAGCTACAGGTTCAGATTATTAAATATTATGCCTATATGAGTATATCTGGTTGGTTATCTTAATCATTAATGTTTTGTTAAACAGGACATTTTCGAGCAATTTTAAGAAATCCAATAACAATATTATAATAATTACAATCAAAATTATTATCCAAAATGAAGTGATGTTAAATGTTTTATGAATAAACTTTAGCTATTACTATTAGCACAGTAGTTGATGTGTCAATTACTATATAGGCCTAACTTTACAAGGTAATAATATATTCTGATGATTTTGAAGTTTGACACAAACTAAACAGGATATTCTTAAAATTAATTTCTTTAATTTAACTGTTCTATTGCTTTCAAAACTTTAAACTTCAATAATATATATTACGCAATGAAGACAGTTACCTAAGGGAAGAATTATGCTGGGAAGGAAATTCTAACTCAAGGATTTGACTTTAGACCGGAGAAGAGGGTATACCTACCGTGTGTTCATGTTCATCACAATCCACATGCAGAGTCAATAAAAATGCAATAAACGCAGTTTTGTAAATGTTGCTGAACATTGTGCACCTCTTCTCGCTTTTACAGAACGGTTGATGAAGTCGATGACTACAGATTGAATCCGTCGGTAAATACAGTTAGCGTCATAAGATGGCCGCTTCCATAGGCCACGTATACTCCTAAAGAGGGAACATCAGGGGACATAACTCTATTCATACTCGTCTTATAATCAATGCATCATTGAATATTTATAATTTAAACAAAATAATGAATCATTATATGAATTATATTTTAGTTTTATTTCGCTAAAGCACATATAATCGTATCCTTCAAGGACAGAGGGAATGTGGGATCCATATGGTTTCCGCTTTAAACCTCATGATTTGACTATTGACTATCATGGTTTGCTGTTTGAAAGTGCACTGGTCTGTCAAAGTTCGTGGTCACTGAGGGCATTGATCGGGTTGCTGGAACCACTGATCAAAAGGGAACTTTCATGTTAGCAGACATATAATCCTTAATCCTAAGAACAGTTAAAAAAAAAATTTAAATCCAAATTTGTGCCAGAAGTTTGTGACTCTCAAGTGCTGAGTCACTGACATTCGGCACTGATTAAGCAACAAGACCAGAATTGCTAAAGGATGTTTTTTTTTTCTAAACTGTGAGCTATCCAAGAAACTTGTTGGATTTATTTCTTTTGTACCTACTGTGTCTTGGATTTCTGACACTGTGAAATCTGGATGTAATTCTTATATGAACTGGCCCTTTTGTTGCATAATTTACTTTCCTCCTCCCTCCCCTCCCCACCCTTTATCCTAAATAAATGTATTATTTCATCATATTTTGAATAATTTCGAAAGTTCACAGGAAAAGAAATTGGATCAATTTCAAAAAAATTTTTGACGAACAAAAGCCTTACATAAAATAGTGTTGTAAAAAGAATGACCACCTCTTCCTCTACCCTTCCACACACGACAGTTGTTCAGCTTTCTGTACTGTGACCAGCTCTTTCGATGGAAAAAATTATCACCACACCCTGCGTCTTCACCCTTGCTCTTTCCACGAACCAAGTTTCTGGATTCGACTGTGTTTTCTGTCCTGAACTTGCTGAAACATGAAATAGTGAATTAGGTTATTAAACTTGCAACCTTTCTTTTATTTATAATTTGTATTTTTCGATCGTTCATTCAAATCAGACAGTGACTAAAGTAAACCCTCGTCAATTATGACAGTCCAACAGGCGTACGGAATGTGTTTTCTTTTTGTCTTTTGGCAATAAAGTATTAATAGCATTCATACCATTTTTCTAGACAAAAATATGATTAAATAAAAGCTGTTGTATTTGCACATTTTTTCAGTACATTACAGTGGGAATTAGGAAAATGGTTGATCAGTATAATCACATTAACATCCATATCAGTAGTAAAGAAAAATCAATTTCTGACTGAGATGAACCACATTGCAAGTCTGGCTGGGAGTGGAGCAAGGCCTTCGTCACTTGAAGGGAAATTGCCAGTTAAGTTACCACTTTACTATAATATACTTTAAAATTTTTAAAGAGATATATAAAGCAAATTTTAAATTACATACATGCTTAAATTGTGAAACAAAAATATTTTGTTGGGCGAGGATTTGCTTTTATACCCTTTAAGCAATTTGCAAAACCACACGTTTAGCTTCAAAGAGAGGAAGTAACTCGTCGCGTGTTTTTCGAAAAGATCGACAACTTGTCTGCTAGGTGAAAATTGAACATCGCCACTGATTAGGAGTGTATGATCTGTATGATATCGAAACTCTTGATCTTTCTTAATGCCTATCGTAAGTCGTTTACAGTTGACCACATGAGATATCGTTTCCAGCGTTTCATATCCAATAGTGCTGTCAAAGAATCGAAATGCGCATGCTTGGTTCATGCACTTCAAAGACATCGCGTCGGCTGTTTCAGCGCCTCTTTAAAAGGTAAAAGTAGGTAAAAGTTCAGTTCGGTTCAGTTGCCGCCGACCCCCTCCCTCCCTTCCGCTCCCATCATGTTCTGTCCGTGTTTCATTATGAAAGATCCAGAGAAAGGCACAGTACTAAGCAATTATCGACCAATTATATACTGTCAGGCATTATATCTGATAAATCATGTCCCATCTAGAAATAAACAAAATATTAACAAATGAACAAAAGAGTGCTAGACTGGGCAGCAGAGGTACAAAGGACCAATTGGTAATAGATAAAGCTATAGTTACTGATAGCAAGAAACGAAGAACAAATCTTTCCATGGCATGGATTGACTACCAAAAGGCATATGATTCAGTTCTACATTCATGGATACTAAATGTACAAAATATCAACTTCACTACAAAACCTTATACAAGTATCAATGACAAACTGGAAAACTACCCTAACATGCAACAATATAGATATTTCTGTTCTGCATAGCCCTAAATCCTCTAAGTCAAGTCATTCAGAAAACAGGATTAGGTACAAAATGAAATCAGGGCATATTATTAGTCATTTACTCTATATGGGCGATCTAAAGCTTTATAGCTTTATGGTAAAAATGAAAACAATATGAAATCACTTATCAGTACTGTCAAAATGTGTGAGAACATTAAAATGAAATTTGGCCTTGAGAAATGTGGCAGAATTATTGTCCAGAAAGGGAAGATCAAAGCAACAGAAGGCCTACAATTTGACATCGGAAAAATCAAAGATGTTCCACTTGGGGAAAGGATATAAATATATAGGGATACTGCAACATCAAAAACATATGAAGAGTGATATAAAATCCAATGCCAAAAGGGAGTATAAAAAACGAGTTAGACAAGTTCTAAAGTCAAAGCTAAATGGGGCGAATAAAACACAAGCCTTTAATGCTTATGCAATACCTGTTATTAGCTACTGTGGAGGCATTATAGATTGGACAAGAAATGAAATAAATTAACTAGATCGAAAAAAGAAGAAAGCTACTCACAGTTCATAAAGCCCTACATCCAAAAGCAGATGTAGAGATGTAGATAGACTATATGTATCTCGGAAAGGGGGAGGGGGGGGGGACAGGACTCGAGAAAATCAGAGATGTCATTAAAGGAGAAGTAATAGGCCTGATGGACTACATTTGGAATAACAATGAAGATGATTTACTGATAGAAGCAGTAAAGATGAGTGGATTATACCTAGCCCCAGAAACAGACAACAACAACAAAAAACCGTGGAAGAAAACAGCAAAGCAGACAGTAGCAAAACGTTTGAGCCAAAAACCTCTCCGTGGTCAGTATATGTGACAAGCTGATGAATGTTCGAAGTTCTGGGCAGACTGTTAAAGATAAAAACAGAAATATGACAAAAGTGTAAAAGTTAGCACCTCTTTTCCATAACATTTTAAAATAAAAAATAATCATTGGTTATCTTGCTTGAAGGATGATTTTAATAAGGAAGCTATAGACTTAAAACTATGACTCTAAATTCATGTCAAATGAAACCTACCCGAAATGGATAAATATCAACAAAGCCTACAACTGGTATCAGAAGTAATTTTTGGCAGTACGCACTAAGGCTTTTTACTAATTAAGCTTCGTCGCGTTCTTAGTACAGTATTCAATGTAGGGCTTATTATCTAAATTGAAACAAATTATTATTGAAAATAAAATCAACAACTTTTTCCTAAATATATTACAAATAAAATTATCCCAGAGTTTAGAAAATGTTTGATATTAAATATTATTTTCTTAGTAATAAAGATCTTATTAATAAATTTAAGTGTTCACAGATCTAACATATATCATTCAGTACAAAAGCAGCTGTTAAATATTCGAAATTGGTTCACTATTAATAGCTATACTTCCATTATTCAACACAATCGATATAGTTTAGGAAAGTAACTATGATGCAGTATAAAGTTGTGTGCGTGTTTCGTGGTTCATTAATGACCCTTTGTTTGCTTTGTGAATGCAGTGTGTTTAACTAATACTCTTAAGTGCAATCTCGGTAATCCAAACCCATAGTAATAGGAACTTCCGGCAAACATGAATAACTCAGTCTGGATTTCCACCGAATCCCTGGGTGCAGAAATGCTGTTACAGTATAAGTAGTGTGTTGTGGACTGGGGAGACAGTCAGTGTTCGTCATTTAACCTAATTACTTCAAGTAAGACGTTGAACGTATATTTATATCTTCCCAACGATAGACTTATGAAACGTGAATATAAATAACTTTTATATAATTCCTTGATTGTTTACTATTATGCTTGCAGCAATGCCCCCCCTCCCCCTTATCAGATATTAGCTTAAATGCAAGTGCACTATACAAGTAATTTGTGAGTGACCTCATTGCTGTCAGCTGTGGTTGAGGCATCTTGCTTATTCACTGGACGTTTTCAATAATAAGGCTTTTGTAATGCGAGCACAGTTTGCTCCGCACAATAATATAGTAAAGTATTTAAATAAACAATAAAGCAATAGATATAAATGTAACACTTCAATCTCCCTAATTATACTATGCTCATGTATATACATTTAGGAATGAACGTGTGTGTGTGTATGTGTGTGTGTATGTGTGTGCGTGTATGTGTGTGTGTGTATGTATTTCTAATAAATACGTCTATATATGCCTGTCTGCCTATTTGTATATCCACTGTGTCAGTATATCTTTGGCTTACTAACGCAGGGAACGAGCTAGGTAGCTGAAAGTTTGCATGGTGGTGGTGGTGGTGGCGGCGGGGTTTGCCTCAAGGACGGACGTAGGCAATCAGAGCCCACCCAAAGTCTTCGGCAGTGCCCCTTCCACACACACGCACCCACACCCACACACACACACGCGCGCGCGTGCGCGTGAAGAACTATTTATATTAGCGAGAAAGCCTGAAAGCTGAAATTTTGAATGTAGGCGTGGTTGACCCCAGCAGCGAACACAGAAAATGAATTCACATGCGAAATGACAATATATAACAAATAACTATTTGTAAGAAATAAAAAAAAATAACATGAAACAAAAGGACTTAACAAATATACAGTTTGGTCAATGGCAATAAGAGTCTGTGTTAATATTGCTCCTGAAAAGAAAACATAAATTGTCTTTAGAACCCTTCTGCAAATGCCTATGGTGTTTTGCATGTATTATCTTGAGAGACAGCAAAATTTAAAAGATAATGATTTGGTGTGAGAATCCTATCACTCTGCATTCACGACTCATACTTATTTAAGGACCATACCAGCAAGGTCGTGATTTGGTGTGAGAATCTGATCACTCTGCATTCACGACCATTACTTATTTAAGGACCATACAGCAATACTGCTTTCAGCAAAAGGGCGTGATTTGGTGTGAGAATCTCAGTTATTCAACACTTGGGTTTAGTAATTCCGGTAAGTATTGTTGAATTGAATATTATAGAGCTCTGCTGGGCACTTTTTTTCCTGGCACTACAACTACAGGATCAACAAAAATTTAGTTCCAGCAGGTTGGAGCAGCTGCCCCACACAGCAAGAACACACATGAATTTTTTATGCGTATTGCTAAGCGACCGTTACATTTCTCGATTCGACCAGTTCCAATGGCCACCAGGTCACCCTGATTTCTTTCTGTAGGGCCATCTTCATAACTGTGGGGCCATCTTCAAAATAGTAGGTTCATCTGCAGAACTGTTGGTGGAGGTCATCTGAAGAACAGAGTTTATTTTTTTTCTAGTATTGTTATTTTAGCTTCTTATTTTTGCTCAAGTAATTGTTATTCTTGATTTTGATTAGTTTATATGATTTGGTCTTTATTTGGAAGTGAAAGGGAAATTTACCGTGACGACTTATAGAGTCTTCTAGAGCAGTGGTTCCCAACCTTTTTACATCGATGGACCCACTTTTCCAACCGCCTTTAAGTTGCGGACCACCAGCTTATATGTAATAGGGAGGACCAGAGCAAAATCAAAGCATTTAATACCAAATCGATAACGCAGCTGCGGACTACCTGATAATGTGCCACGGACCACCTGATAATGTGTCGCGGACTACAGGTTGGAAATCACTGTTCTACATTACGAGGGGGTGGACCCTACATCTAACACTTCTCAGCTAAAACTGGGTCACCCCACACTAAACAGGTGTTTTTTTAAAAATTGGGTCACAATGTGTTAGTCGGGAGCTGCCTAGGCACACACTTTACTGCAAGCGACGTGGCTGCCGATAAAGGACAGAAAACACTGAATTAAACATGTATTGATAGTCCGTTTTGTAGGCTGCTTTCAAATCACCGAAAGTGATATAGGCCTACCCTTGCGGCAACCCGCTACTTTACTGGGTATCAGTCTGTGTCTATCTATCAATCTCAAAATCACCCGACACTTCACCACTAATAAATAATGATAAAATAATAAATTACAAAGGTATTAAAATGCTCTATCACTTCCTGGACACACTGCTGCTGATACACGTGTACACGAAGGCTAACAAAACCCATCAACTTAGACACACCTACCAGATGGTTTCATTTGCAATACTTAGTAGCTTGGGGATATGAGCATATACACTGCTATCAATAAGTTGGGGATATAGGCATATACACTGTTAACACTAAGTTGTGGATTTAGACCTACACTATTATCAATAAGTTGGGGATTTGGACATATACACTGTTATCAGTAAGTTAGAGATATAGATATACACTATTATCAATAAGTTGGGGATTTAGATATATACACTGTTATCAATAAGTTAGGGATTTAGACATACACTATTATCAATAAGCTGGGGATATACACATATACACTGTTATCAATAAGTTGGGGAATAGATATATACACTATTATCAATAAGTTGGGGAATAGATATATACACTATTATCAATAAGTTGGGGAATAGATATATACACTATTATCAATAAGTTGGGGATATACACATATACACTGTTATCAGTAAGTTGGGGAATAGATATATACACTATTATCAATAAGTTGGGGATATAAGCATACACACCAATTTCAATGAGTTGGGGCTGTTATAAATAAGTTAGGGGATATGGTATGGATGCTATTATGAATAAGTTGAGGGTATGGGTAAATACACAGTTATAAATAAATTAGAGTTATGAGTATATACACTGTTAAATAACTGTGGATGTTGACTTGGTTGACAAGAAAACTGCCATAGTCTGGCCTACAAAAAAGGAAAAGTAGGAAATAAACTCAAACAAATGTTTTTTTTTAAAAATACTGTTAGTTGCCGCTTCCAAGTGAAAAACCAAAAAAAAAAAAAATAGAAATTGTATATTTAAGGTAATTAAAATAAATGATACTCTATTATTTACATGGATAATAACGCCAACTGCTGTAATTCCTTGTTATAAGAGGCAATGCTCGAACTTTAATAAAAGAATAAAACACAAGACACATCACAGCATACACAACAGTGAAAATTCATTGAATGAAGCTTTTGATAAGTAAATGGGTTGTATATGTGTGTACCTGTAACTCATTTAAAAGGATTCTCTTCCTCCCAAAAAGGAACAATAACTTAACCTAGAACATTCAGTGACTTTTTCCATGAACAAATACTGAGATAACATAAATTCTGTTCTGAAACAACACTTTCCTACCTACACATATATGCACATACACACACAAACACACATAAAGAAAGCCAATGCATATTTAATGCCAATGATTAATTTTCAAAGAAACAAACCAGTATTATTCGTATACAAATCTAACTTCATGCTTTTAATTCTCTTTTTCCAGTAATAAGTACTAGGTTTGGAAATGCAAAATTGAACATTTTTAATTTATAAACTTTATCTTGTATAATTGAACATCACATACAAGATATGAATGATAATAAAAGAGAGGAAATGTGATTCAGAGTCCAATAAAATAAATTGTGAAATTAAAACTAGTGATAAAACATAACCATTAGTTAAAATTTACAATTAAAAAATATTTTATGAGAACATACACACAATATATCTGATGCAATAAAATATTTAAAAAAAATACTTGTATTAGGATTGCTGTAAGTGAACTAATTTATTTAAAAATATTTTAAAATTTGTATTACTGAGTAGGAACAGAACATCTAATGTATATCACAGTAAAATGGGTCTAAAAGAATAAGAAAAACGAATGTGACTAATCCATATCACAACTAAGATGCTGATAATACTGAACTGGAGTTGATTTATGCATATTACATAATCCATATCACAATGCCATACTAATACTGTCCACATCACACCATGCTTACCTAGTCCATTTCACAATGCCATGTTTGCAAAGTCAATATTACAACATAATGCTTACAGTCAATATTACAACATAATGCTTACACAGTCAATATTACAACATAATGCTTACACAGTCCAGTCCATATTATGTCATGCTTTCACAACCTATTTTACAATATCATGCTTGCAATTTTTTAATATCAGGTATACGCAACCTATGTTACAATATCATGCTTGCAATTTTTAATGTCAGGCATACACAGCCTGTATTACAATATAGTGCTTGCAATCTTTAATGTCATGCATACACAGTTAATATTACAATATCATGCATATCATATTAAGTCCACATAATAAATGTTATTCTTGCACAGCCTATATCTTAATATCGTGCTTACAGTTTATGATACAATATACAGTTCATATCAAAATATCATGTTTGCACATAGCCTTTATCACAATATCACACTTACTCATTCCATAATTTATTAAAATTTTATGTTTAAGCATTCCATAAATTATTACAATGTTATGTTTACACATTCCATAAATTATTACAATGTCAAGTTTACACTGTTACACAGTTCATATTAAAATGCCATGCTTACATATTCCATAAATTATTACTAGTTATGTTTACAGTGTTACACAGTCCATATCACTTTATTATTCTTGCAATCTGTATCACAGTGTCATGCTTACACATTTAATATTACAATTCATGTTTACCATCTGTATCCTGTCATGTTTACATAGTTCAAATAGCAAATATTATGCTTGTATTGCCTATCACAATATCATGCTTAGTCTGCATCACAATATATCATACTTACACAGTTTATATCATGTCATAATACAATGCTTACACACTCCATAAATTATTAGAATGTTATTCTTACAGTCTATATCACAATGTCATGTTTATACACTCCGTATCAAAATACCATGCTTACCCAGTCTATACAAATGCTTACAAAGTCTATACCACAATATCATGTTTACACAATATCATGTTTACACAGTCCATATCACAATATCATGTTTACACAGTCCATATCACAATATCATGTATACACACAATCCATATCACAATATCATGTTTACACAGTCCATATCACAATATCATGTTTACACAGTCCATATCACAAGAGCATTCAGACAATAACCAAAGTAATTGTTCATAATCATAATTAAATACAGATTAAAAAAATATATAAGATGTGTAAAAACTTTGGTAAAACATTTACAATATCATGCATGTATTATAATGTCATGTTTACACAGTCTATATTACAAGCTAACAGCTAGTTTAAATCACAAGAGCGTGCAGGCAATATATTAAACGAAGTAATTGTTCCTGTTTATAATTAAATACTGTTTTTAAAAAAATATATAAGCAGATGTGTGAAAACTACTTAAACATTTACTCCAATTGCTAATAAATAATAATTAGTAATAATAAACAATATACAAAATGGAATATTTGAAACTGATTTTTATCAGTATATCATTTGCACTCAAAATTCTCTTCAGTTGTAGTTCACCTACTTTAATTAATAACATCAAGTAATTTCATTCTTACCTTGGTCCCAACACACACACACACACAAACACACACACACACACACACACATACACACACACACGCGCGCACACACACACACACACACACACACACACACACACACACACACACACACACACACACACACACACACACACACACACATGCACAGGAGCACACACATATACACGTGTGCGCATGCACACATCACATAAATATAATGTAATAGTCTGCCTAAATACAATGATTTACATGTAGAAGGGTCACTCTCTGAAAGCAGACTGTTTATGTCAATTTTTTTTTATATTAATGTAAGTATGCTCATCCGAGTAGGATATTTATCTACAGTTGAGAGGCATATACTGTGCTGATAGCGTGTAATCTAATGTTTAGTTGTATATTCAGAAAAACTCTTTGCCAGAAATTTATAACCCTCCCCAAGGACCCTCGGCGCACGCATTTATGGAAGATGAAACAATTTTTGCTTGTTTCTTGTATCAGTGGTTCAACGGAACTGAAGAGAACTTCATGCAACGTATGACAATGGAAACAAACTTGACAAACTTTGATAAATAAATCTATATATAACTAATAAATATTTATTTACTCAAATTCTAACAGAGCTCTATGTGTTCACATCAATGACTGCTCAAGGCGGCAATAAACTGGGTGGTGGGTGGTGATCAATGGAAAAAAGTCCTGATGACCACGAGTAGGGTTGAATCTATGATCTGCTTGCGAGGCCAAAGCTTAGAACTCCCAGCCACTGTGCTCTCCAGTTGCACATTCATAGCTAAAAGTGCATTTTTAAATGTCAGTCCTTGCACGGCTACTATGGCAACTTTAACAAAAAGTAAACCACCGTCAACACTGCTAGTTCCACAACCCATAGACCGAGGTGCTGACAATAAAGTATTAGATGTATCACAACATTCGTACAATTCGTACTTATACTGATTCAAAACAGCCAAAAGGCATAGCCGATGTACTCAAAGCTCTCCTATTCAACACAGATGTAGTCAAGGAAATACATTCATATCTATGTGTGTAATTCATATATCAGTTCTAAAGGAAATACATTCATATCTATGAGTGCAATTCACAATCAGTTCTAACGGAAATACATTCATATCTATGTGTGTAATTCATATATCAGTTCTAAAGGAAATACATTCATATCAATGAGTGTAATTCACAATCAGTTCTAAAGGAAATACATTCATATCTATGAGTGTAATTCACAATCAGTTCTAAAGGAAATACATTCATATCTAAGAGTGTAGTTCACAATCAGTTCTAAAGGAAATACATTCACATTAATACAACTGTTATCACAATTAGTTGTCAAGTTTGACATTGGAAGAACGCAAGCCAGTTTGGACTGAATTGCCACTCACTGCACGGGAAGCTGATTGTACTTTCAGTCGCCTTATGATTGTCTCCTTTGAGTAAATCTGTAAATTTATAATCACAAGCTACTACAAAGTCCCCTTCATACGTCGTAACACCAAATACACTGATTTAAATCAAACATTTTCTTCAGTTTGAGAAATCATTTTACTCTACTGGCTCGGATTTGGTCATACCGCTCGATCAATTTGTAAAACGGCACAAGCTTAGCTTCAACAGGGGGAGGAATTTCTTCGTGCTTTTCAAAAGGGTCGACAACTTGTTTGCTAGGTGGAGATTTAACCTCGCCATCGATCAGGTGTATGATGTCGAGCCTCTTGATCTTCTTTAATGCCTGTCGCAAATCGTTCACGGTTGACCGCGTGTGGTACCGTCTCCAGCGTTTCAGAGCGTTCCGCGCTGTCAAAGAATCAGAAGCGCGCACGCTGGATTCGCGCAGTTCAACGATGTCACGTTCGATTGTTTCAGCGCCTCGCTGTGGGTAGAAGTTCAGATTCCGGTACAACTGCACCCAATCATGCTCTATTCGCGAGCAAATGATCCTGCATGCGCGCTCAATAGGATCTGCAAGGGAACAGAAATGAGTAAACCTTTATCACTTACAAAAAATAAAATAAACAAACAAACAAATGTAGGGATCTGTTATGCTAAGCTTTACCTCATTTTACTATTTTAAATTCTTCTTCTTCTTCATCATCATCATCATCATCATCATCATCATCATCATCATCATCATCATATCATCATCATCAGATCATCATCATTTTATTATTACTGACATTTTTACTACAAGCGAAACGAGTTGTTAGCATTACATTATTTCTTGTAAGGCTTCTTAAACTAAAGTTTGAAGTAGCTATCATATTTTTCAGTGATCTGCATAGAATTCGTGTTGCTTATATATATATATTAAATTTCATTAATCTCAATTTTTTGTGGATTATCTTATCCTTTCTTAGTGGACTAAGCGAATTAGATAGAACAGTACTGGTTTTAATATTTGTTCACTCAGTACAGACGAGGTCAGTTTCCCACACGGCTCGGTGGACGAAAGTGAAAACCCTGATCTATTCAGATTTCCATGGTGACTGACTTTTGTATATAGCTCTAGAGTCTAGATTGTATTTTCTATAAAATAAACGTCTCTATAACAAGACGATGACATGGAAACATTTGACAGTTTTAAGGTGTACATATATAGATCCATAATTTCAAAGTCTACATAACTTAGTGCACTTTTATGCTTTATATATTCATCAATGCATTGAGCTCCGATGAAGGAAAGATACAACCACACTATGTTGTACTGCATTGAGTTCCGATGAAGGAAAGATACAACCACACTATGTTGTACTGCGTTGAGTTCCGATGAAGGAAAGATACAACCACACTATGTTGTACTGCATTGAGTTCCGATGAAGGAAAGATACAACCACACTATGTTGTACTGCATTGAGTTCCGATGAAGGAAAGATACAACCACACTATGTTGTACTGCATTGAGTTCCGATGAAGGAAAGATACAACCACACTATGTTGTACTGCATTTTCATTGACTAATAACGTCGAATTGCAAACTGACGTTTTACTATGCTCGACTGTAACATTCATGTAAAATTTGAATGCTTACTTAAATGCGCCCCAGGATTTGCGGGTAAGTGAGAGGAGAATAAATTGTTCTTAAGTTTCAAAGCTCAAGCTCTAATTAAGATTAGGGAATATAGTTGTAATATTTTTTTCTTTGTTCTGCTAAAATGTTAATGCTATTAACCTCTCGGTAAAGTACCAAACTGTATTTACTGGCAGGTATCGTGACTGGTCAGTGGTATCGAATGATGACCGAGACTATACTGACCTTTCACTTTGACCTTTGCTTTGGCAGTCTTGGCACCAACGGGCATACTGTAATAGAGTTTTTCCACAGAGTCATTGGTTGTCTTGCACAACAATATGTTTTTAGCCAACTGTGCCGCACTCTCAATCTCCATGAAATCCTGCACAAAAACAACGCGTCAATGTGAAGAAAACTAAGTTATTAAACAAAACCCATGAAATCCTGCACAAAAATAAATAACGCGTCAATGTGAAGAAAATTTAATTATTAAACAAAAACCGCTGAAAACACGACTTCAATAGTCTACACAAGCATTATTTCATCTTATTGTTGCACACAACACTGATGCCTTGATGTTAAAAATTCACGAAGTGTGTAAGCATATTTTCACTGCAGTTCATTGCGTGGAAAAAAAACAACTCAAGGAAAAATCAAACAAAAAAGAGTCCCCCCTCCCCCAAACAATTTCAGTAGATTAATAACAATCCGCAAAAAAAAAAAAACCTTCCTCCTTCCCAACCCCTCCCCTTAATCGGTATGTTTGCTAGCCCGTTAAAATTCACTCTTTGATTCAAATGAACATGTGCAGAGTACAAAAATAACACAAACTGTTTGTCTAGGAGTAAAATCTATTTATTTAAAAATCTAAATAAAACAAACCCACATGGATAAATAAATCATGTTTACTGAAATGATATGACGACTTGAAATTCGCATGTTATAAATTCAGGTAATGTTTGGAAAACAAGGGGTGCGCAACAGATATTTTTATATTTCAGATAAATGAAATAGAAACTATTGACATAAGTATTATTACCTTTTATAAAAATAGAAAATACACTCACAAATATACTACTACTTTTAATTAGAAACAGAAGTGTACTCACATGTACTCACTATTTATTGTTAAAAACAGAAATTTACTCACAAGTTCTACTATTTATTGTTATATAAACAGAAAGTGTACTCACATGTACTACTATTTATTGTTATAAAGAGAAAGTGTACTCACATGTACTACTATTTATTGTTATAAACAGAAACTACGCTCATACATGTATTATTACTTATCATTATACTACTGTTTTTATAACCAAGCCATGAATGCTTTGGAGTCAGTGTAACATTGCTGTCTGTGAACAGTCAATTACTGTTGCTTTGGAAGTAGGGTCTGTACATTATTGCTTGCAAACACACCTTGATGCAGACCTACTGTGAAATGTCTGTTAGACAAATAACAAAATATTAAAATCTTATGTGTGTGAGCAAACCTCAGTATCATAATGAGTAACAGTCAACAGCGACAGATAACATTGCGAAGCGTTCATTTTTCATAAAATCTTTAAAAGAAATTAAATATGGCGATTTGCTGTTATCGAACGTGTAACATCTGTTTTAATATTATTTGTATAAACCAGGAAACAAATAAAGAAAAAAGTACCTCACTCTCATTGCAAATCGTGACAGGAGCATGTCAGAATTAATGATTAAACTAAAAGACCTACAGCCCTTAGAAGTCGGCCAATTTGTAATTTACCAGAGAATTATTTTTTAATACTAGAGTAATCACAACCGAGAAGTTTCGATCGCAGATTAAAACGTCTAGAAACATCGCCTCTAGGGTTTCATTTTTTAAAAAGTAAAATCGTCTCTTAATTTATGCATTATGTAAGTGTCGATGGAAATTTGTGAAGTAATACAATAAGAAGATTGATCTCTATTTTGTAGAGTCAGCTTCATTTTAAAAAGAAATGTCAGTTTTATTTATACACAACAACTGCTGCACACCAAGGAAATTTTTTTAAGAACATCGGTCAAGTTTAGACGCCACAGATCAAGACGTAATCTTAACCAGCGCTGTAGTAATCTCCAGATGAACCTTTGATGGGTTTTGCTGTTGTTGTTGTCATTGTAACCTAGGCCTTTGAAGAATATGTTTATAACAAAATGAAATGAATAAACAGAACTTGGTCGCTGTGTCTGACTTTTGTATATTGCTACTTACTAATTATAGCCTGCTCGAACTTTAAGTGGATCAAGCTTTTTTCTGTTGTTTAAACTTCATCTTTAATCGCTAGTTATTTTATATTCACTTAATAAGTGCTCTTATTTATATTTATCACTCAAATGGGATTTCTGAAAGACCAGTCAAGTCCGAAGTCACGATATATCCCAGTTTTTACAGTGGAATTATCCCAGTTCCCCCCCCCCCCCAGAAATAGTCCCAGATTTTACACATATATAGTCCCGGTTTTTACACAAATTTAGTCCCTCCTAGTTTTTACACAGATAGTCCTAGATTTTATACAGATATAGTCCAGGTTTTTACACAGATATAGTCCCTCTCAGTTTTTACACAATGTCTCAGATTTTACACATATATAGTCCAGGTTTTTACACAGATATAGTCCCTCTCAGTTTTTACACAATGTCCCAGATTTTACACATATATAGTTCCGGATTTTACACAGATTTAATCCCTCCCAGTTTTTACATAGATATATTTCCAGATTTTACACATATATAGTCCCGATTTTTAAATTAATATAGTCCCAGATTTTACACATTATAGTCTCTCCCAGTTTTTACAAAATATAATCCCAGTTTTTACACAGATATAGTCCCTCCCAGCTTGTATTTTTAGTTCCAGGTTTTGCATAAATATACTCCAAGTTTTTATAAAGATGTAGTCCCTCCCAGCTGGTACACATAGATACAGTCCAGTTTTTACACAGATGTAGTCCAGGTTTTTACATTAGTTCCAGTTTTCACACAGATATAGTTCCAGTTTATATTCCAGTTTTTACACTCTATGTTTCTGGCAGAACTAGACCTATATATTAGCTAAGCTTATACTGAATTGGGCTTCTATTTAAATAGATCTATAAATAGCTAATATATTGATGAATTTATATTTATATATATATATATATATATATATATATATATATATACCTGCATTTATATAGACCTATATTTAGATAGGCTGTATTTGTCTTGGACTAATACTCAGAAGGACATATATAGTTAGACTGACTTAAACATAAAGACACCTTTCTTTAGAATGACGTACACTGAGTTCTGACAGAAACAGGTAATGATGAATGCTAACCTGTTCTTTGCGTTTTCTCTCAGCATCCATATTTTTAAGTTCTTTCCGGGTAGCACTTATCTCGCTCTGCAACTTCTCAAGGACTTGGGTCTTTTCATCCACCCACCCAAGTTTAAGCCGATTGTGGTCCAACTGCCGTAAAACAAGCGGGAGACGACTCTTTAAGGACTTGAGGTCTGCCGTTAGAATCTCGAAGGTTTCTGCCGTTGGCTCGATATAATCTGAAGCAGACCGCTTCTTCATCCTCTCGCGTCGCATCTCTTTGAACTCGATTTCTAGCTCCAACTCGTTCAGCTGACGTCAGTGAAGTTCAGGACAGATTTAATGAGACAAAGAGAAGTTCAGGACAGATTTAATGAGACTTCTCTCTTTCAGGACAGATTTAATGAGACAGAGAGAAGTTCAGGACAGATTTAATGAGAGAGAGAGAAGTTCAGGACAGATTTAATGAGACAGAGAGAAGTTCAGGACAGATTTAATGAGACAGAGAGAAGTTCAGGACAGATTTAATGAGACAAAGAGAAAAGAACGGCTTGATGAGACAAGAAAAGTATGAGACAAGTAAAACGACGCTGGAAAAAGAGATAAGAGAAAAGTTTGTTGATACAAGAATATTGATAAAAGAATATTAGAAAAGCGAATTGTCTGTATATAAAAGATAAGACGAAAGTTTGATGAGACAAAAGAAAATGACTGTTGAAAAATAACAGAAAAGTGTGATGAGTCAATTGAGAAAATAGTTATAATTGAAGACATTTATAATGGGCATTTATGTGCGCAATTTTATTGCTCCTAAAATAATAATTAGTTAACTTCTAACTCCTTCAATTAATGTACAGATGGGACATAACTCAGTAAGTGATTAGGAGTTTAACATCACAAGAAGTGATATCGAGTGACTGAACCTGGTTATCCAAAGTGACGAAAAAAGTATCAGACCTCCACAGCGACCTCTGCATGACAGAATGGGATAGGCTACTACTTAACCTCTGCATGACAGAATGGGATAGGCTACTACTTAATCTCTGCATGACAAAAACTAGATAAGCTACTACTTATCTCTGCATTACAACTAGTAGATCAATAGTATTTCGAACTTGTGTGATGTTCAATAGCAATCTCTACATTACAACTAGATAAGTTATTGCGCGACAGAATTAAGTTACAGCTTGTTTCAAACTTGTCTATGTACATCAGCGAACTCTGATAAACATCATATTCTATAATTTCTGATAAACACAGAGAAACAAAAAAGTAAACTGTCTTGAAATTATAGAGAATTACGGGTTCAAAAAGTGACCTTAATTTTTTGAACATGACTTTTACATAAATCAAAGCTATAAATGTAATACGGGTATAAGGGAAACTACTCACTTGCAAGATTGATTTACAAATGAAAGCTCTATATGACAAGTAATGCTAAAAGTAAGAGAAGCTACGTTTTATACTTGACTTGTTTACATGTAAAAACTCCAAATTACACAGAATCACAAATAGGAATTCGTGAGCAAATTCTAAGCAAATAGTTATTCTAAGTGGGACTATATTTTTGTACTTGTCTTTTGTACAAGTGAAAGCACTGTACTTGTAAATAATAAATAAAAATAACAAAATCTTACCTGATTTACAAGTGCATACTGTAAAGAACGCAGAATTAAGATTTCAAGGGAGATTACAAATTGCCTGATTTACAATATCACAAAATAAATTATAGGAGAAAAAGGTGTTCGAAAGCGATTATTTTTATCTGACTAAAACAAGGCAAATCTAAATGACACAGAATTTGAGGTCCAAGGGAGATTACTTATGTCGTTGACTGACCTGATTTACGAGCGAAACCTCTTCGATGCGGAGTGCTTCCCCCTTTTCTTGTAGCCCAGCTACTTCCTGCGACATTTTGCTGTGATCCATCTCCAACTGGTTCAATTTGTAGGTAAGGGTGTGGCACTTTTGACGCAGGTCTCGGAGAAGCTAAAAATAGGAACACACAAATACACTTTTCGATGTAGTGGACTTTATTTAAAACAGAAATTAATTAATTCAGTGCTTGATACAATTTATTTTTTTTAAAAGATTAATTTGTATTATTTATGGGCTCCAGGTGTACTTAACGACAAAAAAACTAGAAGTCCTTCACCCTGCACACACAAACACACACCACGCACGCACATATTTTGTAATTTTTATAGACATATTTCCCAATTATTTTATTTTACTTTTTATAAGATTTTGGCGAATAACTATTGCCTTTATGCTGAGATGTTTATGCATATTATACGTGTCAGGTGACAGCCTGCACAAGGGACCTAAGTGAGGTATTTCTCAAGTCCAGGAAAATTATTAATCTAACTGCACTGAGCGGCTTTCGCGACAGATTGGGGGTCTCTGAAAGTGAAAATGCATTTTGTCCAGTTTGCTGTCTCTTCTACGAAACAATTACTAAACTTATTTATATATTTTGAGCTTGTTCTAACATATCAACGTTTTGATGGTCATAGAGAAAACAAAGTTTGTAATATTTGAACGTCTTACGTCAAATTTGCTGTTTGTTGCGCAAGTCTGTGGCTTGTAATCGGAGCTATATATATATCAATATTTCTGATTTTAGAAACTCCCGCGAAGGATACTCTGCTGTTTACCAGAAGGGGTGTGGGTAGGGGATGGGCGTAGCAAGATTCTAGAATTACAGGTATGGAGATTAAGTGGCGTGTGCAAACATATATCCGAGTGAGCGGTCGCGTGACTAATTTCAATACATAAAGAGAATGTACAGCACACTGATATATATATATATATTAAACCTTAAGGATTGCATATTCTTAAGATCCTGTGAGCCTAAGAAACAGACTTATCAAAGCAAATGTATACTTTAAATAAAACTTTATACTTTAATAGTAGAAAACTAATTTTACAATGTAAGAAAAAATCTTACCTTTGTTTTGTCTTCCCTGAGTTTTTCCAGTTCTGTCAAATCATTCTTCACGAATGTTGCGTAGTTCTCGTCTGCTTGTAGCCATAACGTCATGACTGCCAATGCGTTCCGGATGTGCGTGCACGCGTCAGCAAACATGACGACAAACAGAATTTTGCTGACGTCACAACGGGAGCAGAACGCCGCCACAGGCGAGCTTCAGACAAAGCGTAAAAGAATACAACAGTCAGAAACAGATTTATGAATTGATTAAGTTCTTTGGTAATGATTATATTCACCACGTTTATTTGCATTTGTTGATTCTCCGGCTTGTAAAAGAATTATCTCTCTCCCACTACATTAAGGCATAGTTATTTATGCACGTTTGAAATATCGTTATTTACATTTATTGTTAAAATGTTATTGGACTTTAATAAAAATAAAATTAATAAAACGTAACTCAAATAGCTATTCAATCACTACTAATATTTATTTCACGGACAGCCGAAAAATCACATTCCTGTATACGTAATTCTCATAAGTAGCAGTGCTATTCTGATGATGTATCGACTTAGCTATTCTGATGATGTATTGACTTAGGGAAAGTGCATGGCATCGAGAGGCTAGAAGTCAAGTGCCCATCTTCATCATTCCGGACTTCTGTTAAAGGCTGAAAGTTAAGTGTCCATCATAATCATTTCCCACTTCTATTTTTAGTCTTTAATTATAGGCTAAAAGTGTATGTTTCTCCTAATCAGTCCACACTTCTGCTAGAGGCTAGAAGTTAACTATGCCATAATTACGCCATGGATAGGGATTGCATATAAGTCAAGCGTCTATTACACGCTTCTATTATAGGCTGCAACTACAAGACAAGTTACATCGTAATCATTTCACACTTCTCTTAACTGCCACATGTGCGTCAAGCTTCAGTTTCATCATTCCACACTTCTGGTTGAGGTTACAGCTATAAGCCAAATGTCCCACCTAATCATTCCACACTTCTGGTTGAGGTTACAGCTATAAGTCAAAAGTCCCTACTAATCATTCCACACTTCTGGTTGAGGTTACAGCTATAAGTCAAAAGTCCCACCTAATCATTCCACACTTCTGGTTGAGGCTGCAACTGTAAATCAGATGCCCCTCCTAATCATTCCACGCTTCTGTTTGAGGCGACACTTACAGATCGAGTCATTTACATTTCTTGTAGATGTTATAATTACAGATCTTGTCCATCTTAAATCATTACATTTGAGTGTATTACATGTCAAGCGTCCGTCTGAATCATTCAACACTCGTCTGTTACAGGCTACTTACGATACCCAATTGAAGGAATGCGTGTGTCTATGTATATTTATTTGTTGTGTCTTGTCTATATATGAAAATAATAATTATTGCCGGAACTTGTGAGTATTTCCCCACCAATCTCCTCCGCATCTCCATACTGAATGAGGAGAAGATATTTTAATGAGGACTCCACTCCCCACCCCTGCGAATTACAAGGCAACACCATTCCATCTGCTACATAACATAATGGAAATATCGATTCAGAAAGCCTCCCTCCACACCCTCCCCCGACATTCTTTATTGGTACAGGAACTGATAACACAGTCTGCTTCCAGAGTGATAGAGTTTAATTGAATCTGTCTCATGACTATCTCAAATAAAAATAATAATTATGAACATAGTCTTTGACTACAATCGCTCATCCTAATAAAGCTGTAGTGATATTTACTTTTAGCATGCATATCAGTCAGAAAAGACAACAGTAGTCGTTGCTTGCCCAAATAGCGAATAAATATTTATGCTATTATAAAGATATTTAATCACCAACAGAAGAGAACTAATTACACACACACACACACACGCACACACACACACACACACACACACACACACACACACACACACACACATTCATACTCATTCACACACGATTTTACGAAAACTGGCTGATGGAATTGTACTTTGCCCGCACACGATTACTGAAGCGAAAGCTGATTTTTCGTGACACACACACACACACACACACACGCGCGCGCGCGCGCGCGCACACAACACAATTAAAAAATCTTACTGTGATAGAATTGTATTGTGCATGCACTCGATTACTGAAGCGAAAGCCGATTGTAAACGCATAGTGTGGCCTACACGCCATTCAAGCTGTCATTGTGGTCAATGCTACAGATTCTGTGCACCATGCAAGATATAATAACATTGGAGAACATTTTGAGCTTTAATTAACTTCCTTTAAGAACAATTATAGTCTTTTTAATGTATTTTCCCCCATTACTCTGCGCCCTTTTATTATTTGAATATTAGTCATTAAAATATGCATTTTCTTTCTTCCCGCTGTTTGCTGAATTCAGATCTGTCATTTACATTTTAGTTCTATATCGTCTGTTACATAACGCTAATATTTTCAGATAAAAGAAGTCTCTGTCCGATTAAACCACCATTATTATTTCCACAATCAATCTGTCAGCTTCAGGAAGAGAACTATTAATTTTAAGGTGACAAATTAGAATGCTAATGGGTTTCTGTAAAGTTATCCGTAGATTAAAAAGTTAAAAAATATGACGAATGGCGAAGAGAAGCAATGACGCAAAAGCTATGTGAAACACGTGACACAATTGCGATAAACTTAAAAACCATGATGTATTTAGATATTTGGACAGCCAAGACCTGTTGCAATTACTATACACATACTACCATCATTTTAATGTGAAGAAAAAGTGAATGAGGTTATAAACATTGTGGGTAATTTTCGATAAAATGGGTAGAAATCTATTTTCAACTCATATTGTACGGCCCCAAGTTGGAGGTCAAATGAACCAATGACCAGCGAGAAAAATGTGAGAATATTACAGTCGTATCGTAAATTGGGTCAGAGAGAGAGAGAGAGAGAGAGAATACTCGCGTTCGGAAGCGTGACAGTTACCTGAGCATGTTCTGATTGATGCCTGTGGTGCGGAATTTTTTGTACAGGTTGCGCGCGCTTTGGATGCTGTGAGTTGCCTTTTCGCGCCAAATCGCAATCTGTTCCGTGTAGTGTGCCGCGGTCTCCAGGTAACAATCCTTGTGTGGATTATAGAAGCTGACACAGTACCTGCGCACAATCATTGTACCGTTGCATGAAGGTGGTAGATGACAGTAATGTAAAAGAACTCAACAAAACCAAGCCAAAAATGTTGACCCCCCAAAAAAGAAAAAAGAAAAAAAAAGTTAAAATAGTAATTTCAAACCTAAGAAGAATTACCTTTGCAATTGGAAATATGCGGCGGAGTAAATTTACCTTCCCCTATTTCTAACTTAATAAATATAATTATATATTTGTTGCCAATGTTAACATGACCCGACCTTGGGCACTGCTTATGATGATATTTTTGAATTAGAGTAAACAACTGAGGTGGAGAATATGCTAGAAAAAGCTGATGCAAACCAAACCAGTTTGAAGATGAGTAGTTTTTCTGACTAATTAGTCTCACACTCGCTAATAACAACTTCATCCAATGGGGATGGTCCTAAAGTTACTTTGTTGAAGAAGTTCAATATTTTAATCAGTTTGATTTTGACTTAACTAGAGTCATAAAGGCGATCATTAGCATATGGTAAGTTAACTGACTGATAACTGAAGAATGGACTTAGAAATAGTTTGCTATTGATCTATGATTTGAATTGGAGAATGCTTTATGTAATTGAACCATTATTTCTATGTTCAATAATTTGATTATATTGTACATTGCACTTGTGTATTTTAATTGATGCTATGTTTCTTATGCTGATTGTGTATTGAGCTAATGAATATTGTTGCAAATTTGTAAGTTGAGAATGTGTGTGAGAGAGAAAGGAGTTTAGAGATAAAATATGCATGAAATTTAGCGCTGCCTTAATTTGATTTTTGCAGAAAGGAGCGCACATTTTTCTTTGTTTCCAACCTTGTATCCATTTCAGACTGTGGTGACTACTGTACTCCACTGGACCAAATTGGTGTGTGTATCCAACCGTCTCAACAAACTTATCAATAAACATGTAGCTGTGAGTTGATTCCTGTTAATTCTGTTTGAGAGGCAATGCAGTGAAAATTAAAGCTTGAGTTTGGTCTCGAGAATTCATGAAATTTCTTGAACATTCCTTGTGATTTGCTGAGTAGTGCACATGAAGATTCTAGAACACTCTGCTTGATGTGCTTGATAGTGCATGCAAAGTTCTGGGTGATTCTCCACCATGTGCTAATGAGCACATCAAAGATTTTGGAACAGTTGTGGAACGGGGTATGTTGGACCTTCATCTAATAAGAAAAGAAGTGACGTGTTGCAAACCACGTGTTTGTGAATACGTACTAGTGACAGCCGCCATCTTTGAAAAGGTTATGGACATTGACTATAATTATCTCTCTAAAACTCCACTCTCATTTCTGTGATGAATTATATCAATGAATTTGATTACACACACACACACACTGTTACGTTTCCAGTATTTATTTAAAGACCCTGCTTAGAATAATTAAAGACTTTAAATATAATTAATTCTTTCTCTCATATTCTATGCAGACTGGATGCTCAATTTATTATTTGACTAATTAAAAGTGTGTCTCGTAGTTCAGACGACAAATTTACAAACTAATAAACTGCGAACTTTTAGCTAGATTTGAAACAGTTAAATCCCTCTAATTTAATACGCATTCGTTGTCAACT
This sequence comes from Sinotaia quadrata, assembly GCA_028829895.1. Taxonomy (NCBI): domain Eukaryota; kingdom Metazoa; phylum Mollusca; class Gastropoda; order Architaenioglossa; family Viviparidae; genus Sinotaia; species Sinotaia quadrata. The sequence goes on from CM054182.1 coordinate 13,163,283, forward strand.
TTCTGCTCATTCGCCCCCATTCAAATCTAAGAATCTATTGGTCTATCATGCATATTAATTAACTACTAAGAGGTATTAACAAGAAAAATAAGATTTAATAAAGTTTAACAAATTAACAATAATCAAAGACGACGCGAATAGTCTACTGCTCTATCTCTACGCGCATGTGTTCGATTCTTGTCACAAAATTGCCAACAATTGTTCGTTTAACATTTGTACACTATGATTGTACTCAGCTGGATTGCTTGTATCAGCCTGGTCTCTTTATTAGGTCAGTCAGTCTATTTTCACAGTCCCGCTCTAGCGACGCACGTGGTGCATTAAGGAAAGACGCTCCTTTTCATGTAGTTAGGGAACTTGAACTTTAAAGACATGGACCCTCAGTGTAGAGTTCACCAGCAGAACCAAAGCAAGACGAGGTAAGGCATGGACGATAGGAACCGATCTGGAGAACAATGGCTCTAATATACTTTCGATTGAACACTTCCTACTAAAGCATGTCCCAGATAAAATGCACTGAGTAAGAGCTTCGACCTCGTGTCGTTTTACAATTAGATTTAGGAAAAATGTAATCGTCTCACGCATGTTTTCATTTAACAGCGTGACGTATGAAACAATAAAATAGATACAACGTTAAATTAATGTTCATACAAAAGGGGTAATCCAAACTAACAAAGCGCTTCACAATTTACAATTAAAATTACACGCAATAATTGAATTACATGAAGAATTCATATCGAGTACAGGCATTCTGACTCTTAATGAATTGAAACAATATAAATTAAAGTACAAAATGGAAAAGGAGTTACAATCAATTTATATTTCGTAACTTATAGGTTTTCTCTCAGCCATTTCTCTGGACCATGCTCAAGTGTTATGGAAATAACATAATACATAGCATAAATACATACTTAAACAATATAGGCAAAATACTATTAAATAAAATGATACCTCTTTGTGAGAAGTCGGAATGATATCTTGATTCTCAACGGCTTGTCGGCTTGCCCCTCGTGACCGGAGTTAGCTGAAATGGACCTAGCTAATGTGTTCTCCCAGTGACGGAGCGGAGGCGTGTAGGTACATATATAGAAGAGCATGTTGCGTATCACGTGACTGTTTCGCGAAGCATGTGGTTGGTTCGAGAACCGGACAAAGGTCCTAAAGTTACATAACATCTTGACCTGTTCTAGAAGCGCTTCGAAAGGGGAAGCTTTGAACAAAGGAGTCAAGGGTTTCAAATATTCGAATTTGAAGTAAACAAGGCAAGTGGGTCATCAGGTCGGACATTTTTATCAGACTGTGACACACACACACACACACACACACACACACACACACACACGTTGAGTTGACTGCTGATGTCTATTCTAGGATAAACTGAATGAGTGTCTAGCGTTAATCAAACATTGTTGTGAAGTGATGTAAATGTCAGTGCTATTTTGATTATATTCATATATTGCATATTTCGTTGTTGATTTAACAAATTTATTGTTACATTTATTAACCTTCTTGCACATATATTAAAGCATTATGCTGGAGTAATGGTGAGTGGATGGGGGCTCGTTAAATATAAATTAAAGACGGACTTTTATTATTCTTCTAGTAAGAAGTTTCCACCTGCAGAAACGTTATGTGACAGTCAAACGTCTGTCTTATTATTGTGTGAAGAGTAGAGTTTTAGGACATTCTTGTAGTCCGCCGAGTGAGAGACATGTTGGACTTGTGGGAGAATTATTTTAATAACTATAAATTAAGATTGTCGATCACTTGTAATTAGTGTTATTAATTAATAAATAATAATCATAATGAATGAAGGGTGCCCAGAGGTGTCACTGAATACTAAATGAATTTTTCTCTTTCATGTTTAGTGACTTCGTCTATGACGTCACGTCATGACAGTTATGATGTCATTATACTTCATATTTGCTGTTATGCCATTATTTAACAGATCACCGACTGAGGGTGGTTTAGGGTGTGCACCAAACTGGTGCGACCTTCACCCTTTCCGCCTGCTCTCCCGCCCTCCCTCCTCCAACACAAGTGTGAAGCAGTGGCTCCAACGCAAGCTTCAGTGGTGACGTAAAACTGCTATCAAACACACACACACACACACACATTATTTAATAATTAATATACAAAGAATTATGACGTCTCATGTTAGGTAATCTCAGAAGTCATCTTCCAAGGAAAAGTACACTCAATGACTAATTATAGAGTGAGAAGCTGAAAAATGTACGATTGACTGTTCATCTCGTCGTAACGTCATCTTACAGCTCGATCTGATTAAAGGACGGGAGTAGCAATATTGAAGAAGAAAGTCACCCATTTTTCTGACTGTTAAAATATAAATGGCTGACATTGTACGCTGTGGGTATAGTAAATATAAATATTTTCGTGTTATACTGTTTGCTTGTTGCCGTTTGTTATGCGATAAACATAATCACATACACGAATTAAAAGTCTTAATGAAATATCCATCCCATCAATTTGATAAATAACAATGATAATGACAAACCTGTTGAGGCTGTTGAGGAGTCCCTGGCACGTCTCTACGACGCCTGAGATCTTGTCTGGAAGAAAAGCCTGAACCTTTGCGTACACCTCTCGGAGGGCTTCCAAATGTGTGAGATCTTCTTTGTAGCGTTCAGGGTTCGAGCCCTGCTTCAGCATTTCCTCAACTTCAGATGCCTAAAGAATCACAATTTCATTATATAATATAATTACACAACAAAACATTTTATTGTCGACAAAATGTTCTATCAACAAAGGTTTTCTTCCCGTGAGTATTATTTTATGAAATAATGATTAGTAAAAATTAAACATTTTTAATTTCCCACAATCTGAGGGCCCATCAATATGTTACAATGTCTGACTGGGATGACAAACCTATAATGGATGTTAGAAAGGTAGGTATGGTCACCTTATTGAGACTTAAAATCCACAAAGCTTTCATCATTGCTTTGATGTGAGGGATGTATTTCTCAACTTCGATATGCACAGTCCGATTGTCACTGTAATACTCCCGTTCTAGTTTGGCCACCTTCCGCGTCAGGGATTTGATCTCCTTGGAAACTGACACTCTGACGTCTCGCATATTCCGTGGGGGTGTGTCCTGCTCAAGTTGACTCATCCCTTTAGGGAAAGTCCCGTGCACCAGGGCTGAGCGGTCATCACCAGGGTGGGTGAAGGCTGCTTTAGTGGCCAGAGTGGGCATTCTATGCTCTAATACTGGTCGCAACTGCACATATTATGAACATTAGTTCACACTTTTATAATATTTATAATATATGCGTTTCAAAGGAAGAAAGTATAACAATTTCTTTTTTTTGAAGTGTAAAACCACTTTCTTTCTGTCTTTCTTTCTGTCTGTCTGTCTTTCTTTCTTTCTTTCTTTCTTTCTTTCTTTCTTTCTTTCTTTCTTTCTTTCTTTCTTTCTTTCTTTCTTTCTTTCTTTCTTTCTTTCTTTCTTTCTTTCTTTCTTTCTTTCTTTCTTTCTTTCTTTCTTTCTTTCTTTCTTTCTTTCTTTCTTTCTTTCTTTCTTCCTTCCTTCCTTCCTTCCTTCCTTTCTTTCTTTCTTGCTTGCTTGCTTGATTGAATCTGAAGTCCTCGTTTTGCAGAGTATAAGGCGACAGAGCAACTTTTAAAAATGTAACTTTACTTTTAATAAATTTATAAAAATGTACACTTTGATATGTAAGCATATGTATTATATGTATCGCCTCTATACTCTTAGTCAGTGCATGAACTGCAGGTGTGGAAACGTAACCGGGGTCTTAACAATTTTGGCCTGAAACTTGGTTGTAGCCTTATCTGGTGTGTATGTGTGTGTGTGTGTGCGTGCGTGCGTGCGTGTGTGTGCGTGTGTGTGTGTGTGTAGGTGCATATGGGTGTTTGTGTGTCAGCTGCTCGTAAATGTTCCCTTTACGAATTATAACACTTGCATAACAAATTAAAAAAATTGTGATTTAGCCCTCAAGAGAAATGCCATTCCCTTCCTAGTATACAGGTTCGCATAAGAATCAAATTTGAGGTTGATACCTAAACCTTGTGCATTTTGGAGATCGGCAGGAAGCCTGATTATTGTGATCACTTTGAATGATATAATAAAATTTACTACGCTATTTTCATAAATAGTACAGTGCTATGAATTACTGTAAATATTTAATAGATTGTAAATGATCTTATATCTACGATATAAACAACGCGTGGTTAATGGAGTCAGCTATTGGCACACACACGCGCACGCACGCACGCACGCACGCACAAAATGACACGTGTGCTTTTACTCACTCGGCCATGCATCATAAGATGGAGTCCGAATGTTAATGGTTTTCACAAACGTTTTGTTAAAGCCGGTTATTTCTGGTGTTGAGAGACAACAGTTAGAGCAGAAATCTGGAAGCCGTAAGTAGGCAATGATGCAGCATATCATTGGCCGGATTATTAAAACCAAGGGCCGATTGCTGACCATTTATGCTCCAATGCAGTAACAAACGTAGGTGTGGAGCAGCCTTTAGTCCCGAAAATTACGCTTGGAGCAGCCTTAGTCCTGCATATTACGTGTGGAGCAGCCTTAGTCCCGCATATTACGGTGGAGCAGCCTTAGTCCCGCATATTACGTGTGGAGCATCCGTATTCCCGCATATTACGTGTGGAGCATTATTCCCGCATATTACGTGTGGAGCAGCCTTATTCCCGCATATTACATGTGGAGCATCCGTATTCCCGCATATTACGTGTGGAACAGACGTTAATTTCATATGTATATTGTATAGTCGGATTATAGTATAGCATTACAACTGGAAGCTATAACGCTTTCATTTTGTGTATAGAGAGTACAATAATAATAAATATATAATATAAATAAATTATTTTTTAAAATAAATATATAAAGACATTCATCGGAAAATCTTTTCCAATGTCATTTCACGAACTAATGTAATAATAAAATATTTAACAACGTGAATATTAGTTCTAATTTTACACTTTGACTTTAAGGTTAAAGAAATTGTTAATTTAAATGCTCTTCTTCCTTCCTCTTTCTTGTATATCTCTGGTATAAGTGGTGAATTAGACATTTTAATAACGGCGTGACATTAACAGGAAGATAAAACCTAAGAAAACGCATTGATAAGAAATAGGAATTTTATAGTAAGTTACGATTGATAAGAAATAGGAATTTTGTAGTAAGGTTACGATTGATAAGAAATAGGAATTTTGTAGTAAGTTACGATTGATAAGAAATAGGAATTTTATAGTAAGGTTACGATTGATAAGAAATAGGAATTTTGTAGTAAGTTACGATTGATAGGAAATAGGAATTTTATAGTAAGGTTACGATTGATAAGAAATAGGAATTTTGTAGTAAGGTTACGATTGATAGGAAATAGGAATTTTGTAGTAAGTTACGATTGATAAGAAATAGGAATTTTGTAGTAAGGTTACGATTATGAGTAAATGTACCCTGGTTTGAATATAGTAGCGTGTATCGATGCTTGTGTTATCTGCGCGTGAGAGGAAGGACAATTATTTTTATTCGTCTCCTATCTTCCATAAGCACAGGCATGAATTTATTGTAAGATAAGCGGTATTTACAATGTGCAATATTACTGATAAAAAGTAAATGCCTCCATGACTAGTGTGTTTGTCTTCTACATATTTCTGTCTTGCAATAACATACACAAACTACTTAATTCATCAGTACACAAAACTGAATACACTGCATTAGAGCTAGAATGAAAAAAAAACTACTATTCTTACTGAACAATTTTGACCTTAGTAAATAAACTTTAATGACGTTATTGGAAAATAATTATTAGAACAGGTGATAAATAACTTACTTAATACTGAATGTCCGCCGGAATACATATGGAGCATGTTACTAAAAAAATATTACTATACTTGATTTTAATTACGAAATACGGTAGACAGTGAGCTGTATGCATCTTAATAGGAGTGTTTCCCATCATGTCACAGAGCACCAACAGTTTTAACAGGAGTGTTTCCCATCATGTCACAGAGCACCAACAGTTTTAACAGGAGTGTTTCACATCACGTCAGAGAATACTAACAGTGTTTATAGGAGTGTTTCCCACCAAGTCACAGAACACTAACAGTTTTAACGGGAGTGTTTTCCACCAAGTCATAGAAAACAGTTTTGATAGGAGCGTTTCCCGTCGCGTCACAGAGCAATGAAAGTCTTGATAGGAGTGTTTAAGGTCACGTCACAGAACACTAACAGTCCTGATAGGAGAGTTTAAGATCACGTCACAGAACACTAACAGTCCTGATAGGACAGTTTAAGATCACGTCACAGAACACTAACAGTCCTGATAGGAGAGTTTAAGATCACGTCACAGAACACTAACAGTCCTGACAGGATTGTTTCCGGTCACGTCACAGAACACTAAATGTTTTAATGGGAGTGTTTTCTACCACGTCACAGAAAAATAACAATTTTGATAGGAGTGTTCCCCCTCATGTTATAGAACACTAAAAGTCTTGATAGGAGTGTTTCCGTTCACGTCACAGAACACTAACAGTTTTAACGGGAGTGTTTCCCAGCACGTCACAGAAAAATAACATAATTTTGATAGGAGTGTTCCCCTCACGTCACAGAAAACTAACAATCTTGATAGGAGTGTTTTCCCTCACGTCACAGAACACTAACAATCTTGATAGGAATGATTCCCCTCACGTCACAGAACACTAACTGTCTTGATAGGAGTGTGACAGACAGTTAATGAAAATTATTATTATTATTAATTAATCTTCATAACCAATTACAAGTGATGAGAATCATAATTTATTTTATTAATGATCCTGCAACAGACACCACTCGTCTTTCACTTGGCGGATATGCGGGCACTGTAAACGTTTTCTCTCTTCCACAACATAAACAACATTTACGGTCACACAATCTTTCCGCAGGAGGAAAACGTCTTACTAAAGCAGAAAACCAATTCTATTTTAAATCTATATTTAGCAAGCCCCATCCACCCACTTTCTTCTCCAACATAATATTATCAATATGTGTAAGAAGGTCAATAAATTTAACAATACATTTACTAAAAGAACAATGAAATATATATATATGACAATTACAATGAAATAGATTACTTGACATCAATATTCTATGAACACATGTTCAGATAATATCTACGTTTCACATTCTTATATATAAAAATATAATTACAATTCAACAATAGAGTCAATACAAATCAAAGGTTAGTCTTATAGAAATGGAGTTATTAGACGTAGGTTCCTGTAAACATTTGCATGACCTGGATTAAGCACTGCTATGACAGTCCTTCACTGGCCTGTGCAACAATGTCACAATGTCCATTAACACATGTCTCACACCTGCAAGTGGAAAACACTGACACACTGATATATTCTTGGAAAAACCTGGGCGTTCTCACCATGTCAGCCTTCAAGCAGAACACAATGATTACTGCAATTCTGGTAACTTCAATGCACTAGAATCCTCCCAAAAATTCCAGCAAATATATCAAAGTGTATACTGTACTCCTTATGCTTACACACTGCAATAGACATTCCCTTGCCTTCCCAGTTGTTCAAGTTTCTAACTGGCGAACATGTGAAGGGTAGCTGGAAACTTGAAAGTTGAAACTAAAGACTTGAAACTCAAACTCAAAACTCAAAAGTGCAAGTGAAAAGGCTACTTGTTCACTGCAAAATATAATTAAGAAGCAAACCTAAGTTTCCCATTTATTACAATATAACTCCATTCTATCTTATATTCCATTCTCAACTTTCAATTTCCTACATCAGTATTTATTAGCCTGATACAAATATTGTAAAATAAATGCAGCATATCAAACAATGTGAAGTGTAAGCATACTAAATGCATGCAGCTTAGTTTAAACATTTGTAGAAATAAAAGTCAACTCACACATAATACATCTCTACATAAACACAGGTATAGCATATCAATACTAAAAATGCATGAAATATTTCAAAGTCCATTCTCTCTTAATCAGTCAGTTTTATATTGACACTAGTGTGCTGAATTGTGTGTTAGGATATAAGACTGTATAGGTATTGAAATTGTTTTGAACATGGTTTTGTAGAAATATTGATTTCAAGTAATCTTTTCATTGTATTTGTTACATGTATATTTGATTATTGGTCTAATAAATGTATTGTTACATTTATTGACCTTCTTACACATATTGATAAACATATGTTGGAAAGATAGTAGGTGGATGGGGGCTCACTAAATACAGATTAAAAGATGGATTTATTTTCTCCATTGGTAAGAGGTTTTCCAACCTACGGAAATATTGTGTGACGGTAAATGTTTGTGTTTAATGTTGTGGAAGAGAGAAAACGTTTACAGCGCCCACATATCCGCCAAGTGAGAGAGATGAGTGGGGTCTTATGGAGAATTATTAAGATTCTCATCACCTGTAATTAGTTATGGATGATTTATAATAATAATAATAATAATAATTAATCATAACCATTAACTAGGGGTGGCGTAGGTGTTACAAGTACACAATAATTTCGTCTCCAATTATTACAAGTACCAGTGCAGAAATTTTTAAGATTATTTTAATGAATCGAATGATATGTAAATTCACTTGCTGGACATGTAAATCACTCATTGAGATGGAAACACAAGATTTTCTGCTCATTATCTAAAATCATGCGATCTGAAAAATGTCAGTATATTTGGGGCGCATGCTTGCAGCAGCAGTTTATGAAACGTCGATGCCTGACTGTTACCATGGTAATATGCAAACAATGCCATAACATTCGAACGTAATCTCAAGATGGCCAGCTTTTGTGTTGTTCAGAAACCAGAAAGGAATTATTCCACGATGGAATAAAACAATTCTGAAACAATATCAGAGTTTTAAATTCAAAACGGCACAGTATATCTCAAATACATTTCGAATTTAAAACACCTAGGCAAATATGTAAAAATTTAAAAATTAAAAATAAAAGCCGTAAAAATTAACTTCTACGAAAACAAAGCTTGACTGAGAAAAACAACATAAATATTTAAAAATAGAACTGTTCGTATCGAAGCCCCAAAGTAAATCAGAATCGCGAACTGTAGAGGAGAAACCTATGCTTAATGTAGTGATTACTAATCATTTGCTAACTCCTGATTCTAGTATAGTGTTGTATGAGATTGCTAACTAGACACATGTCAACGCGTGGTCTACCATATTGTTATGTGTGAGATTATTTATCAGTTAATGTGTCATGTTTACTCAGAACTCAGTTACTCATTTATGTGTACGCTCATTACCCTACTCACTGACTTATTTAAATTTATTTATTTATTCGTTAAATAGTCCACTCTCTGACATAATCATCATTCATTCGTCCATTCAGTTAGTCCAATCATTCATTCCATCATTTAACTAATTCATTCGCTCTGTCCTCCAATGACATTATTCAATCACTCATTCTTTTATTCATCCGTTTAGATTGTCATTCATTGATTCACTTATAAAGAAATAAAGTATAATCTAACGATGGTTTACTTCAAGACAGGTAGAAATTGCCACTTTAATTCCATTTTACCATCATTCCTGTTTATGCTATACTATTCTGGCTGTGCTCTTGTCAAAACCAGAACGACTTTTTAGGAGATCACTGCTTTATTTTATTTTGTCAGAGATCACGCCCAACTGTGTTTACCTAAAGATCAAGAAACCTTGCAATTATCAGTTGTTAGCCACGCCTATGTCAACATTGCTGTTACTTACCAGGCAAGATACAAAGCTTACAGATATATACATTCTGGCTAATTCAAACGTTAAAAGGCGCATTTTGTTAGTATACATTTTTTTTAAAGTATTGACCCATATTTTTCTATATTGAGGGAATACACACATCCTTAAATAACAGGTCAGTTTGACTAACTTAATAAACAATTTTGAATGATGCTGCTGAGCATTTTGCTTTCGTTAGTTTCGATTTTTAGAAGAAAAAATGTCTAACCTTTGCTTTTGAAGTATTTATCAGTCATCTCTTGACGTGTGTTTTAAACTGCGACCGGAACTAGATCATATTAATCCAAACAATATTTTCATTTTTAGATTTTTTTGTTTTGTCTTTTTATGAAACATTACTAAGCTATCATGAATCAGTAAGCATGCAGATCGATTAAAAAATAAATCCCTTACTTAACAAAAAAACGTGATGATTTCATTGACAATTAACATTACTACCATTATCTTCATCGCCATCTTTTTCTTCTCCATCATCACTGTTCCAATGATATTAGTGTTATTACCATCAGTGTCTCGTCGTCATCATCATCTTCATCATGATCATCAATCATTATTGTTAATTACTGTCATTAATTATTTATCAGTTCTTCCAACGACTTCTGTTATATGCACGATATATATATGTGAACGTCAGCCACAGCGTGTGATGATGATGATGATTATAATGGTGATCATAATGATATATAATGGAAATATCGAAACATTGGAAACATTTTTTCTTACTTTTTCTTTCAATTCTTCAGCAATATTATTAACTTTCCTCTTCAGGGTCAAGCTCGAACTCGTTGCCAAAGATTCGCCACTTTTATTTCTTACTGTGCCGGACTGCTTTGAGTAACGTTTCCGTGGAGACATTTCCACAGCAATTGGAAACTCTAGGCGGGGAATGCTTCCGGCAGCAAATGTTACCTCCTGGTGTCGCATCATACGTGAACGGTCTCTGTTGGTACGCTTGATTTCCACTGGCAGCAGTTAGCAGCATTCGCCTTCTCTTTACGGCAAACGTTACCTCTTCCAGCACGCACGTTCTGTCGTTTAGGCCTGCTCACGTTTACTGCTCAAGCCTATTTGCTTCCGTCCCCCCACCCACCCACACCTGAACGCACCGCGGGCTTGATCCTCTTGAATGTCCTGAACAAACATCACGCTCTCCACATCTGTTTTGCTGATTTCTAGTTACGTCACCCTTCCAAGACTGCCCACTTCCCGTTTTCGTTAAGAGGCACAAACACCATTAAAACTGATACTCTGAGCTGTTTGTGTTTTTCAATTTTGTAGCTAATTCGTTTTTATTTGTTTTAAAGGAAGTCAGCAGGCTCGCCGAGACTGTAGACTGTACAAGGAATCTTTACAAGGCCTTTTCAGAATTTACCATGTGAAATTCTGTACTTCCGACTACATGAATGGTAGTAACCAGATTTCAGCAGATCGATACCTTAGTCTAGTTCCCGATAACGCCTGCTTTCCATATGCAGGACATTTGTCTCCAGAGTCTGGATTATCTGCAACTGCAGGACAAAATCCATTATTAAAAAATTAACCTATTTCATTATTTTTGTCCCGTAACCGGTTGCTGACCTTTCTGTGCGCGATTCTTGCATTTCACGACGTGCATGTGTCATGTCCCTCGTTCGATATCAGATAAAGCAAATTTACAAATGCATTCACATTCTATCTTAACACTATTCCTTTTCAAATACGATCGTATTACTTGTTGATGCTGAAAAAAAATAGGATCGATAAAAGAACGGATTTTAAACATGTGCGGCTGTTTGCTTATAATAATTTTTTTTATCTTGCACAAATGGCTTAATGTTGCGTTCTACTCACCCTGAGCAAACACAGGAAGCTATTAAGAATCAACTCGGGGAGACAACTCTGAAACCAGACATGTCTTATGTTTTCTCGTCCAGCTTTAAAAAAACAACAACAACAAACTATTACATCCGAAATGAATCGCGTATATATAAGGATTAAATTAATAAAGTTCTATACAACACGATTTATTCATATAGAAATACAGTTTGACATTACTGTAATTGAATTTGAAATTTGACACTAAGCTGTCAACATCCCAAACTGAAGACTGGTGGCCGTCACCGCTACCACACGAATTGGTTTGATTAAAGTCGTAGTTTATCTTACACCTGAGAAAACTGTATGAGCTCTCTGAAGATTTAAGGGTAGGATAAAGATATCAATGCAGTTCAATATTCCAGCATGCACCCACTTTCTTTCAATCACGAGACTTACTATTTTACAAATGCATTAATGGGGAAATTTTTGTTTAAATAAAATTATTTTTTTAAAAATGATAGATCTATGTTGATAGATAAATAGAGTAAACACTGAGAGGGATAAATGATAGATAGATCTATTTAGATAGATAGACAGACACATAGTTAGGAAGATAAACAGATAGAGTGAGAGCGTTGATTTGAATTGTTGATGGCGATGAATGAAAGAACTCACTAAGTACATGACGTGAGGTCGATTAATGTATTATTATTTCCAAGAGTATTGCACCTTTAATACTAAATATTGTACATGATACACAAATATTACTTAAGGAATGCACATCTAAAACTAAAGTGACTTCGACTAAAATAAAACGTTCTAGATTTAAATTGTAAGAACAATCTGAAAAAAAATATTTCCTTGTGCTTTATATATTTCCAGTGGATAGCCAACTTAGAGGTACTGTCTTGTTATACCGTAAAGGCTGAACTTACTGCTCCTTTCATTTTATTCCTTTCAAGTGCAGAGCGGACTGAATGCTAGCAATTGCTTTGGGAGAGAACTAGCATAAGAGTCAGGAATATGAATGAACATCGAATCTTTCGCTACCCAACTGAAAACTGGGCTTAGAGGAAAGGTAATATCATTTTTCAGATCTTTATAAACAGCATTTACTATTAAATTTTTTTTTTAAGTGAACTCCATTACGGATGTTTCATTTTAGGTAAATTTTATTCTCGCAAAATAAGTGTCTATTTCTCTTGACTTCGAAACGCGAGTCCGTTGTGTGTGCTTATGGAATGACCTATGACCTATGTCACCTGCTTTGCATAGATACAACGGCTGCCCCATATAGTCATAAACCATCAAAGCATACTGATCGCATGTTTCCCAAACAATTCAGCATTCTCGTCATTATTTGCACTGGTTCTATTTCTGAAATAAATGCCAGATGGCCTTATTAATAAGCAATATATCTATTTTGGACCGAATGATAGAGAGTAAAAAGAAAAAATATTATATACAATATATTATATCTATCGTGCACCGTATAATTCATCGATATGCAGTATGAATAACTTGGACCGAGTCCAAGCTGGCTTTCAAATTCGTTTAAATGCAATATATCATTCTTGGATCGAATCAAAGCTGGTCTTAAAACTCACTAACATGCGATATATATATAATCTTGCACCGAATCTACACTGGTCTTAAATTGCATGGACCGAATAAATGCTCGCTTTAAAATTAATTTATTTGCAATATTTTTCTTGGTTCGAATCCAAGCTGGCTTTAAAATTAATTTGTACGTAATGTCTATCTTAGACCGAATCAAAACTGGCCTTAAAATTAATTTGATTGCAATATTTATCTTGGAATGAATCAATAGCTGCATTTAATATGGACTGATCCATCTCTGACACACTTACTCATTACCATAAATCATCTATATACTTTCACATTTGTTGGGGACGAATTATATATATATCAACATTCAACACTTTTTCTTTCGATGTAAACAGAGCATGATACGGTAATTAGTTTTGCGTATTACTATTAGTGAAATAATTTAACCAAACTGAACACAGCTCTACCAGGAATGTTAAGAACTCTTCAGTACTTACGCTGCTTTTTACTTTAATTTGTTATGGTGCTTCCGTTCCACGACGATTTGATATTTTGCATCTGTTCCACAACGACTCGCTAAAGTACTTCCGTTCCTCATCGACTTGTTATGGTACTTCCGTTCTACAGCGGATTGTTATAGTATATCCGTTCTACAGTGGTTTGTTATAGTACTTCCGTTTTACAGTGGTTTGTTATAGTACTTCCGTTCTACAGTGGTTTGTTATAGTACTTCCGTTCTACAGTGGTTTGTTATAGTACTTCCGTTCTACATAGATTTGTTATAAATAGAACTTCCGTTCAACAACGTACTCGCTTTATAGGCATTTTTAAAGGCACTTCCTTCACGTTCTACAGTTTTACAGGAGATATTTGTGACTTATTTAAACATTACTCCCTTCACACAATTAAGTACTTTCAGGTTTGCAGGCAGAACTGGCCTTTATTTCGATTTCACAACTTTGATGTGGCGTTTACACTTGAAACACTCGTTGGACTTGTCGTGGTAAGTTTTGAAGAGTACCCTTCCCAATAGACTGTACCAGTCGCTGGCCTGTGTAACCCTTTGCATTACAATTATCTCTCACTACTCAAGATTTATAAAAAAAATCACCTGAAGTATTCTATTATAATTTTAAGTATTTTTTCCCCAAGCGCAGTAAGCTCTTGTTACACCAAGATTTTGCAGTCTTTCAAATAATAGGGCCTATAATGACACGCAATGTTCTGTCGGTGTTGACCTCGACAGAAAGACGTACCTGCGTTAGACCAACAACGATGAAATTTCACTATCACATAAGTGGGTTAGTGACCAAAGCGCTTTTAACAGCACTACCATTAGCATTGACGTCAGCCTACATTCTTACGCAGCAGGGCTGCAAGTAAAAACAGATTCCTTTCCCCTCTCAGACGACATTCCCCTCATGCATTCAGGACAGCTCACCTGTGACAGATCGATTATCAGAGTTGACAAAAGGGCCGCGCCAAGCTGTGGCAATCGCCGTGATCACATTCAAAGATTTCAATCCCGGTCATCTTGACTGCACGCGCTTCGCAAGGGCCTAACACCGGGCGGGGTGACAACAGGACGCGAGTTTGATTGTTCGTTCAGATAATGTGAAATCAGTGGAGCGTGAAGCGACCGACTCGAAGGAGCATGTCTGGGATAAATGGGTTTACTTTGTCGATCGCTGATCGATTTCGATTTATATAGCAAATATATTTCTTTGACAGGCCGAGTTATCGAGCGATGAGTGTGTGGGAGAGATTATTACACACTCGTCATTTTTTTAATCTCTTATTAGAAACACATTTAAAAAAAAAAGTGTATAATGACACTCAATTTCTTTTCTATTCCGGCTTTTTACTTTCCTTTTAGCCGTTATTCAGTGTTCCCTTTTCACAAAGGAGACAAGAAGTATTCAATAGTTATAAAGAATACATATATTAAACAGCAATACCAAAACAACTACCACCACCACTCACACACTCACCCACCACAACCACACCAATAATGATAATACATGCGAGAAACTGATAAAGCATCAACCAGACAATTTGCATAAAACTGGTTGAGAGTATGTAAAATCTGAAACATCAGCACTTATCGCCCTTACGATACCTCAAACACTAAAAAATCTCATATTGAAAATCTCCAGGGATTCCCAAAGTCGAATTTCCGAGAGCTTGTTTGTAACAAATGGGAGTGTACTAACGGGACGTCAATCACGAGTTGGAACAGAGTGCATGAGGAAGGCAATATGGCAAACAGCGCGGTATGAATCAAAAATTCAACGAAAGAGAGGAAGTGACGTCAGTTAAACATGCAACCACTGGGCAACATCTGCAAACTCTACCAAGAAATCACCCTTACAGTGATTGCATTTTTCAGACTCATTGTTTATACAAATAATTTCATGTCTTCACACACACACACACACACACACACACACACACACACACACACACACACACACACACACACACACACACACACACACACACACACACACACACTTATAATTCCTAGTATATATTTTACCATGCATGAATAAATTGCTTTCTATGTGTGCGCGCTTGTGTGTACTTGATTGCAAGAAAGGAAGGTTAAAATCAAATTGTAGGACAATGGGATTATACCTGACCTTGACCGTAAAACTGTGGAATATAATGGATATATATGTATATACTTGTGCCTAGATGCGCAGGTCGTAGTGAGAAATGATTATTCTCTTCGAAGAACAAGTTAGATAATGTCCGACCAAAATTAAAATGAATTTGTATGAAAAAAAACTAGGGGTTCACTCAACTGATTTTTTGGGACACGGAGAATGAGTATTAAGAATGAATTAATGTGATGAAATAGCAAGGAAACCCCAAACCTGTAATTATGGTAATTATTGTCTGGTTTCCTGACAGTATTTGTTTGAATTATAGTTTTATTTGAAATGCTTTATTTGATGAAAAAAGTACTTGTAGGCAAACTGTTTAAATGTTAATTAGCATTATATTGTAGATAATGCATTTATGTGGAAAAGATTAATTTCGTAAACTTGCACGACAGTCAATTTGATTTTGCTCTGATCCTCACTACTTTTTAGTGATATATGCGAACTTTGTTCAAATGAATGAGCAATTACTTTGTATCTGTTTAGGTTGCCGTTTTTACTTGATAGTATTTTATATGCGAACTTTGTTCAAATGAATGAGCAATTACTTTGTATCTGCTTAGGTTGCCGTTTTTACTTGATAGTATTTTATATGCGAACTTTGTTAAAATGAATGAGCAATTACTTTGTATCTGTTTAGGTTGCCGTTTTTACTTGATTCCATGTTGTTTATTTCTCCTCCAACCCCCACCCCCAACAATGAATGACATGTCGCATGAAAACTGTCTTGCATTCCAACAACCACTCGCACTGCTGTCAGTGAGCATTTGTCAATGATTGCTCAGTTGTATATGTCCATGCTGTACTAGTTATTGTTGAATGTTTTAGTAGTGAGTGTTTCTTTTATACCGATATTTTTTTAACCCATCCGTTTAATATGAGTGAACATTTAAATTATTTGAATTTTTGAAACTAAAACCAGTTAATGACGATGGACTGAATGTTGTTAAATTAGGAAGTTTAGTTGTAAAGGGGGTAAAATTATAGGATAGCTGCGAAACGTAAATTCAGAATACATTAAGTATGGTTTCACAGACATTGAAGAACAGATGTTCATCTATCTCAGTTTGTAATATGTGCTGAAATTTTAAGCAATCATGCAATGAAACCGGCAGAATTGCTCCGCCATTTTGGATCCAAACACAGAGATTTTGTTGGTAGGCCTATTGAGTTTTTTAAACTGAAAGAATCTGAGCTGAAATCAAGAAGGAAATGGAAGGAAACATTTTCCAACCATAATAAAGCTAATAAAAACGTCTTACCTCATATCTTTATGAATTGCTGAAACAAAAACAACCTTTTACTATAGGCGAAGATTTAATTTTGCTCTGTGTCCTTCACGCAACTCGTTAAATACTGGGAGAAAAGTATCTCGCCCTCCCACCCACCCACCCCAAAAAAAATAAAAAATAAAAATTGATTCCATACCCCTTTCTAACAACACACTTACATGAAGGATTGAGACTATGTCTTCAGTCGTAGAAAATCAATTGACATTGAAAGTGAAACAATTGAATGGTTTTTTATGAGTCCAATGACGCAAGAAACAAAGCTATGTTGCTAGTTTACGTTAAATATATTGACATTGAAAAAACTTTTGCTTGTGAAAAATTAATGACTTGCCTGGAAACACGAGGCCATACAACTGTCAGTGACATTTTTATGGCCTTTGACGGTTACGTACAAAAGTATGACTTGTCTTGGGATAATTACGTTGGTTTGTGCACTGATGGTGCTACTGCCATGACAGGTCGAAAAGCTGGGCTTACAAATTTAGTAAAAAGAGAAGCATGTGTGAACATTTACAAATAACCCATTGAATTATTCATGGAGAAATGCTTGCCGCAAAACCGTAGGAGCTCTGAACTTCATAATGTACTAGCAAGTCTGTAAAAGCTGTGAACTTTATTAATAAAAGCCACGCGCTGTATTCAAAACTACTTACAGTTTTATGTTAGGTAATGAGATCTGCTCACACAAACCTGCATCTGCACACAGGGGTTAGATGGCTTTCTCAAGGACGAATTTTATGAGCTCAGAGATATGCTTACGTTTTTTTATTAATAGTAAGTCTGATTCGGCTGATAATTTAAAAGATCAGCAATGGTTGGTAAAACTGGCCTTTCTATCTAGCATATTTCAGCAACAACAACAAAAACACGTCACTAGTAACCTGACTTATAGACAGCAGAGCTTATGATTTAGAATGTTAAAACAAAATATTTGATTTCAAGAGCAGTGTAATGCCGTATACGGCTTAGAGTACGTCATTAATACAAACACCAGTACTGATAAGAACATGCACGGGACTGTAAACATTGTCGCGATAATATGTATGCTTATCGGTTACTCAGTAACTGCTTGTAGATGTAATTATTGGTAATTATTGATTTAGTGCATATGATGAAATCCTGTGAATCGTAGGAATCTACATGCTGGAGACAAGCCTTAAACTAACTCTTTCTCTCCCCTCTCTCACTCCGCGCTTTTCATTTCATTCGAAAAAAAAAAATCAATTCTCTTAGGCGTAGAAGCCCCGGAACACGTAACCAACCAGATGTGTAAAGAGAAATATGAGCAAAAAATCAACCATTCAGTCCCGCGAGCCAAAGATGGCTCACGTAAAATTGTTTTGTGGCCCACGCTCATACAAACAATATTTCTGTAATTATAGGGTTTAATTTTTTTATATCATGAATGGCCTGCGAACTTTAAATTTTGGTTTATGTGGCCCTCGGAGTTGAATAAACTGGACCACCCTGGTTAATGTATTAGTTCGCTGTCAACTATAAATTATCATATATCTGTGAAAGACCTTTCCTGCAATACTAATATTAATTTATCTGATACATTATATATTTGATACTAAAGTTGAAATAGTTTCAAAGAGTTATCTTCTCTTGAATGTCTGTGCATTTGGTGTTAGTTTGAATAGAAACATATTGCCTCAGTCCGCTTTTAACATTAAATGAACATCTATGTAATGTCTTGGAGTATTACTAATGTTTATTTAACGATGGTTCGTTTTGATATATGTAGCATCTTAGCCTCATAATAGTTTCCATTACTAAATTCAGGTCTTGTTCTCACTACCTTTCATATTTAACTTACATATTGCTTTTGTTCGCTACATGTATTAATATACATTTTAAACGTTTTTGTAACATCACTGTTACGGTTGTTTGACTGATCAATTCATACAGTAATGTGAAGTTAACTTAGTTGTGAATGAGATATCTGGTACTATTAATATCTTTTGCTTTTAACTAGTGTAATTATGTCTGTAGAAAAATCTGGGACGTTTTTTTCATATCACTAAGAGTAAATTGCTTTAACATTTTGAAAAATTAATTTCTGTTCTTTGCTTGCATTCACAAAGCATTATTATTACAGTGCCAGAAAAGAACGAACGGAAAAGAATGAAAGAGAAATGGAAAGAATACAGAAGAAAGGAGAAAAAGAAAGAAAATAGAGAGTAAAATGGAAGGATAGAAGAAAAGAAAGAACAAAATAGAGGATTAAGTGAAAGAGAGAAACACCTGAACAAACCAAAACTATAATTTTGTGCTTACTCAGTCAGTTATATAAATAATATAAATATTTCTAGTGAACGAAATATTGAGAAGGATCCGTTATCTGTTCAGTTACCAATTAGTGCGTGACCATAGCCGCTCACATTAAGGGAATAAACGAGCTGGCTCTTGTAATAGGATACAATTCAGAACAAGACGTCAAATACAGAAATCCCATTGAAATATTCTTATTTGGATTGTCCCGCTAGGCTAATTGCATTAATGTTAGTGTGAACCGATACAGCATACACATGTTTTTCACCACCACCACCACCACCCATGTTGAAATACTTCTTTCACCAAAGTTCAGAACGTAATGGCTTTTTCCTTTATCCTGTCGAAAGTTATGTTTAATATTTCCCCGCAATGGCTTACAAATTACTACCAAGTATACCATCCACCCGTTCACCCTTATAACTGGACTTTGGTCCAGGTGTAAGTAGTATGGTCGTCATGGCCATCGGCATCATTACTCGCTTCACAGGCTGGTATAAGTAATGGCTTACAGTGTTTTGTACCTAAAGAATTAAAGGAACTGATTTGTTCCCAAACTCGCTTCACAGGCTGGTATAAGTACTACTGTGTAATGGCTAATCTATTTTTATACAGTGTTATGTACCTAAAGAATTAATGGAACTGATTTGTTCCCAAACTCGCTTCATTTAGTTTAGGACACTTTTCAGTGCCATGAGTCGAAAAAAACAACATAGGGGGAGTAAAATAATAGTTTTTATATTTGTAATTGTTTCGTGGTATAAACGTTTTAACACATAAATACAGTTTTACATCATGAAATAAATGCAGTCACAAATCTTACCATTTTCAATAGACGATATCTGCAAATCAGCCGAATTTTAAGAAAAGTTAACTCTGACTAGATTCATTTTTAACATATGCATCTTTTGTACGTAAATTCAAGTACAACAAAAGGCCCTAAGTTGTTGACAGTTGACATTTACCGTCCATCACTGAATAATTGCCGTTTGTTAAAGTATCTCTCTCACAGGATTAACGTTTGATAATAAACATTTGGGTATGACTTAGCTATGTGCTATACCATCCAGTCAGCAATTATTTTAGATATCGTCACGTGACTTCCACTTAAATTTATTTCCCTGGTTTCTCGCATGCTCTTTTTTTTTCATTTTCTGACTATCACCTACTAACTCATTCTGAATTCATTTTTTTGTTACAACAATTCTTTTTAGTGCCATTGTACTTTTATATTCTTCCTCGAGCGTTTGGTAAAGTTCCTCAGTGAACATCACCAAACTTTAAATGGAACAATATGTATGATGAACTTTTACATAACAAACACGCATGCGCACCTACACAGTCACAGCAAAGTGGCTCGCTTCCCGTAACGCAGTAAATAATTATCATAGACGTTGCATTAAATCCCGTTTAAGCCCGCTGTTCAATTAATTGCAATTCATACGCACGTAACTCTAAACAATTTCATCTTGTATCGATCAGGATTAGAATATGTTGAAGGTACAGCTGCACTCAACCTGAACTAGTTTAGTAATATGTTGAAGGTACAGCTAATCCCAGCCTGAACTTGCTTAACAATATGTTGATGATACAACTGCATCCAAAACATGACCAGTTTAACAATATGCTGCATCAGCCTGACCAGTGTAACAATATGTTGAAGATACAGCTGCACTCATCATGAACTAGTTTAATATGTTAAAGGTACAGCTGCACTCAGCCTGACCAGTTTAATAATATGTTGAAGGTACAGCTGCAATCAGCCTGACCAGTTTAATAATATGTTGAAGGTACAGCTGCACTCAGCCTGACCAGTTTAACAATTTGTTGAAGGTACAGCTGCACTCATCCTGAACTAGTTTAATAATATGCTGAAAGTACAAGTGAAAGCAGTCTTAAATGGTTTAACAATGTACTGGAGCACAACTGCTCTCAATATTTACCAGTACACGAAGGTTCGCTTTATCAGTACAAGTTCATGCTGAAAGTACAGCTGCACCTGCTGTCTTCTAATGCAAAAATATGCTCAAAGCACGTCTACACACTGTCTTGAACTATTACTGAAATGTTAAGAAAATATTACTTCTATCAACCTTCCCTGAAAAAAAATCAGAAGACATTTATCTTCTGCCGATCCATGCTGTTTTACGGTAATGACCGCATTTCAGATACATACAAGTATTTCAATAATCGTTTGTTTCTGTTGTGTTCCTTTACATTTTTATCCATGTCAGCAAAATCGAAATCGGTAATCAATCCTGTCGGCTGCCCATGAAACTGATGTCAGTCTTTCTCTTCTGTTGCTGGGTAGGACCAAAGTCCACCAAACAGTATTAAGTCTCAAGCAGCTCATTTTATTACATGAATCATTACGTAATTAACCATTTCATTATTCCCCTTTTTGGTGTAATTGATTACTATTGCAAGTGAAACCGAGCTCATACTAGTGTTTCTTTCCCTTCTTGCCTGTTGGGATCGAGTAATCTCCCCTGTTTATTGGTCCCCAAAGCACATAGATTATTAAAATGTATGTCTCACGTCAAACTGAAGACTGCTTATCAGTTCAGGGGGAGACAAATGGCTTTCGTCAACGCGCACGTTCTGACTAAGGCAATCAAATGCTAATCTCCGTGATTTAAACAGAAGTCTCAGAATGCCCTTTGAACAAACGGGGATGGAGTGTGGGTAGGGTGAATAGTGGGTGACGTGTTTGAATATCGATAATCTGTGCGATACTGGAATTATGTCCCATTCGGTCCGTAAATGCAAAACTAAAAAAAAAAAACAAACTGAAAAATAAATAGAAGTGGAGTTGAAGCCCACAAACGAATACAAATGTCGAACTGTGATCAAAAGTTATTCAGTCACAACGAAGTTTGTTTACCTTCTCGTATGCAGCTTACTGGCTTGCACTTATCGTAGTAGGGCCAACATCTATTTCTGTATATTTTATTACTTACAGTATAGTTCACTCTTTCTACACACACACTATAGTACAATATACACCCATATTATATTATAATGTACACACACGCTATAGTACATTGTACATCCATATTATGCTAAAATGTACACACACATATTAAAATACATTCTACATCCATATTATACTACAATGTGCACACACATTATAGTACACTGTAACTCGTATTATACTACATAATGGACAGATATTATTGGATAGTATACGCACAGTACACTCAACACCATATTATAGCCCATTATAAACACATATTATAGTAAATTGTACTCTCATATTATACTACATTATACACATATATTATAGTACATTATTACTCACAGTATACTCTATAGTCTATACCATATTATAGTATATTCTAACCACATATTATAATACATTGTACACCCATATTATAGTACTTTCTACACACAACACACTCTATACACATAATATAGCACATTCTAAACATATTATAGTACATTGTACCCCTTTTTGTACTACAATGTACACCCATATTATAGTTTATTCTACAACAGCACACTCTACACACATATTGTAGCACATTCTAAACACATAGTACTTTGTACACCCACATTATACTACATTTTACACACATATAGTACATTCTACGCACACAATACACTCTACACTTATAATACAAAGTACACACAGCACATTCTACACACATTTTATAGTATATTGTACACACATATTACAGTATATTCGACACACATATTACATTACATGCGCATGTTATAGTGCACGTCTGCACACATATTATGGCACATTCTACACACATTTCAGTACATTCTACACATAAATTACAGGACATTCTACACATAAATTACAGGAAATTCTGCACACATACTGCAGTACATTCTATACATAAATTACAGCACATTCTATATACATACTGCAGTACATTCTACACACAAATCACAGGACATTCTACACACATACTGCAGTACATTCTACACACATACTGCAGTACATTCTACACACAAATTACAGTACATTCTACACACATACTGTAGTACATTCTACACACATTATATTATACACATAGTACATTGTGCATACATATAGTACATTCTACACATATTATAGTACATTCTGCACACATAGAAAATTATACAGACATATTATATACACACGTATTATAGTATACTATTTCGTAACTCATATTTTAGTAAGCCATTTCTTTATATATTTTAGTATACTTCTGTTCGCATATGTTAGTGCCTTATTTCTTGAAACAAATTTTCGTATACTTATTTCGTTTACAAGTATTATAGTATACTGTCTCTTCACTCATATTTTAGTACATTATTTTGTTCAGACATATTTTAGCTCACCATTTCTGCACGTTGATTTGAGTACACCATTTCTTCATATATCAGTTCACTGTTCACTCAAATGTTAGTACTCATATATTTTATACACACATCTGAACACACATTATAGCACATTATTTGTTCATAAATATTTTATTACACTATTTCGTCACACTGATATCAATACATCATTTTTTACACATACCTTAGTACACTATTTCGTCACTCATATATTAGTACACTATTTCGTCACACTGATATCAATACATCATTTTTTACACATACCTTAGTACACTATTTCGTCACTCATACATTAGTACACTATTTCGTCACACTGATATCAATACATCACTTTTTACGCATACCTTAGTACACTATTTCGTCACTCATATATTAATTAGTACACTATTTCATCACACTGATTTTAGTATATAATTTTTTCACGTACATTTTAGTGAAGGATTTTTGTCACACTTGAATCAATACATCATTTCGTCACATATTTTAGTACACTATTTCGTCACACTGATATCAATACATCATTTCTTCACTCAGAATTTATTTTTGTCACACTGATATCAATACATCATTTCTTCACTCAGAATTATTTTCGTCACATGCCATCAATATGTTTCGTCACACATATTTGAGTACACTATTTCGTCACATCTTTACACACATTTTATCACACTATTTCTTCATACTAGTAGGTGAATGCATCATTTTCTTCACACATACTTTGCTTACAACTTAATCTTTACAGGTAATTATGAATGTGTACCCTTTTTTTCTCACATGTATTTTATTTCATGTACACTATTTCTTGTCATATAAGTGTTTTGTGCATCTATTTCTTCACTCACATTTTAGTACGCTATTCCCCTCCCCCCCCCACACACACACACACCCGCACACACTTCCCCCACATTGTACTATTTTTTTCTTCACACATTGTCAAGAAAACCTTACATTAAAATGACAGTTAATTTTACTTCACATTTTTCCTAGGATAGTAAGATTTACTAAAAATCGCCGGAGCTTTATTCAAGAAAAGTGAGAACGATAAAAGTCGAGAGCAAGGCATAAAAGGATCACCTGGATTTTGTGCTCTCAGGTGAACAAAAGACACACTTAGCCAAATTCTGTTGCGTCGAGAAGACTTGCGGATTTGCTAGCCGCCCGGATTGTTATGTCTGTTAGAAACGGACCCAAAGACAAATTATATTGATAACATTTATTTATTTATTTAGAATGAAGAAAATTGTCGCCAGTTTGATTACAATTCTACACTCGTCTTAACGTGTGCTAAGATAGGCCACATACAGTCCTGTAATATCACGATTGTCCTGGGATGACAATGTTTGATGATAAGGCCACACACAGTCCTGTAATATAACGACTGTCCTGGGATGACAATGTTTGATGGTAAGGCCACACACAGTTCTGTAATATAAGGACTGTCCTGGGATGACATCTTGAGAAGTTACCTGATTTTTATGTTGAAACAATGTGACCATTTTTAACCTCTACATCCGGGTCCAGTGCATGAAGTTATCCCACTTGCCTTTTATACCATTCTATTTAAAATTCATCGCTATGCCAAACACAGAACTTCTCTGATATCTAGCATTCGTATGCAGGACGAGTTGTATTACTTCATAATCCCTGTTGCTACAATGAAACTCCTGTATTGTTTCGTTAATGAAAACACTTCTAATTAATATTATTGTTACCCACGTGGACAGAGCTGTGGGACATTAAACTGAAATATACATGTGCGTTGCTGTTGATATCATCTACATATAATATAATTTTCGATGTGAATGAGATTGTTTGGGTAATTCTGGAATACAGGCATTGATAGTTAAGTGAACAGTAGTATGATTTTTTTGAAGAAGGAACAATTTGTGAATTATATTTATGTGTATACATGTTTGTTCTTATTAAATGCGAATATTGTTGGTAAACATTTGTTGAATTTATGTGTGAGAACAATTCTAGCAGGTCCAACTCCACTTTCACCTTCTAGGTTAGAGTCTGGCAGACCGGTGGGAAGGTATTTCTGGTACATCTATTACATAGTGAACCATTTCTTCACAGTTATTTTAATTCACTTTCATATACTTTAGTTCATCCGTTTCTTTACGTATATTTTACTGCACCATTTATTTACATACATAATTTAGTGCCTGTAACTCATTTCCCTGTGATTTATATTGACACTAATCTGCTCAGTTGTGTGTCAGGATATAAGACTGTATAGGTATTGAAATTATTCGAACGTGGTTCGTGGAAACATTAAAGTCAAGTAATCTTTTCATTGTATTTGACATATGCATATTTGATTGTAGAATTAATAAATTTATTGTTACATTTATTGACGTTCTTACACATTGATAACCATATGTTTGAAAAGATAGTGGGTGGATTGGGGTTCATTAAATATAGATTAAAATGTGAATTTTATCTTCTCATTTGGTGAGAAGTTTTCGACCTACGGAAATATTGTGTGACAGTAAATGTTTGTCTTAATGTTATGGAAGAGAGAAAACGTTTACAGCACCCGCATAACCGCCAAGTGAGAGAGATGAGTGGTGTCTTCTGGAGAATTATTAATTACATAAATTAAGATTCTCATCACTTGCGAATATTTATGAATGATTAAATAATTATAATAATCATAATCATTAACTAGGGTGGCGTTAGCATCACAATATGTACTGTTTCTGTACAGATATTTCATGGCATTATTTTCATATAAACATTTCAGTACATTTATCTTTTCAAACTATTTCAGTAGCATGCATTTTTCTACACACATTTTACTGCACCTATTATAGCGTACACATTTTACTGCACCTATTATAGCGTACACATTTTACTGCACCTATTATAGCGTACACATTTTACTGCACCTATTATAGCGTACACATTTTACTGCACCTATTATAGCGTACACATTTTACTGCACCTATTATAGCGTACACATTTTACTGCACCTATTATAGCGTACACATTTTACTGCACTTATTATAACGTATACATTTTACTGCACCTATTATAACGTACACATTTTACTGCACCTATTATAGCGTACGCATTTTACTGCACCTATTATAACGTACACACATAATGTACTACGTCTATTTCTGCGTACATATTTCTTTACATC
Source organism: Sinotaia quadrata (assembly GCA_028829895.1). Lineage (NCBI taxonomy): Eukaryota > Metazoa > Mollusca > Gastropoda > Architaenioglossa > Viviparidae > Sinotaia > Sinotaia quadrata. The sequence continues at coordinate 13,190,122 of CM054182.1, forward strand.
CAATTCATTGCACCATTTACATTCAAATGTTTTTCACTCTTATTCCATAAATCTATTTTTGTATATTATTTCATTCTCTCTAACCACTTTTTTCAGTATACGTAATGTTCCCCACCTCATTCAATGTACAGTAAGCCAAAACAGGCATTTATTTATATACATTGTTTCTTTCCAACTCAGTGTACTTTATGACAGGAAACCAAAAACTGGCACCACAGTGTGTACATTGCTTCTTTCCAACTCATTCAGTGTACTTATAGCAGTAAACCCAAAACAGGCATATATATAATATACATTGCTACTTTCCAACTCATTCAGTGTACTTATAGCAGTAAACCCAAAACAGGCATATATATAATATACATTGCTACTTTCCAACTCATTCAGTGTACTTATAGCAGTAAACCCAAAACAGGCATATATATAATATACATTGCTACTTTCCAACTCATTCAGTGTACTTATAGCAGTAAACCCAAAACAGGCATATATATAATATACATTGCTACTTTCCAACTCATTCAGTGTACTTATAGCAGTAAACCCAAAACAGGCATATATATAATATATATTGCTTCTTTCCAACTCATTCAGTGTACTTATAACAGTAAACCCAAAACAGGCATATATATAATATATATTGCTTCTTTCCAACTCATTCAGTGTACTTAAACCCAAAACAGGCATATATATAATATACATTGCTACTTTCCAACTCATTCAGTGTACTTATAGCAGTAAACACAAAACATAAATGTAATATATATTGCTTCTTTCCACCTTATTCAGTGTACTTATAGCAGTAAACACAAAACATAAATGTAATATATATTGCTTCTTTCCACCTCATTCAGTGTACTTATAGCAGTAAACACAAAACAGGCATAAATGTAATATATATTGCTTCTTTCCACCTCATTCAGTGTACTTATAGCAGTAAACACAAAACATAAATGTAATATATATTGCTTCTTTCACCTTATTCAGTGTACTTATAGCAGTAAACACAAAACATAAATGTAATATATATTGTTTTTTTCCACCTTATTCAGTGCTTTGTTTCACTCCAAGCCGGAACGCTTAATAAAGCATGTCACTCCATTTGAGCAAACACGCACTTTGAACATTTCTAAACAGCCCCCCCCCCCCTCCCTCATTGAAGTGCAGTCGTCTTTTCATCAAACTGAAATCGAAAAATAATACCTTGCACTGATAGAAAGAATAAGAATTGCATACCATAATCCGCATTAATATTTCAGATGGAAAATAGGTGTCGCTGTCTGAGAAACGGCCCACTGGACATATCGGCTTCGAGGGCAAACAAGTGTGAAACTATCGATAGGGAAAATATAGCATATGAATTATAATATAAAAAAAACTTTAAGAACAAAGTCAGTGTGAACATTATTATGACTGTATACACTTAAAAAAAATAAACGACTGGTACAGTCACACGTTTGCTTCATGGCAACAACGCATTTAAGAAAATAGCCATTTATTTCAGGACTCCTTTCTTTATAGATAATTCAGAACACGCATTTCAGGACTCCTTTTTGTTTATAGATAATTCAGAACATGCATTTCAGGACTCCTTTTTCTTTATAGATAATTCAGAACACACATTTCAAGACTCCTTTTATTTATTGATATTTTAGAACACACATTTCAGGACTCCTATTTTTTAAAATAGATATTTGTTTACACCTCAATCAGTACTCTTTTTCTTCATAGATTTGAGTTCACATATTTTAGGATTCCCATTTCTCTATAGGTATTTGAGGACACATATTTCAGACCTTCCATTATTTATAGATATATGAGGACACATATTCAGACCTCTCATTACTTTATTTGAGGACATATTTCAGACCTCCCATTTCTTTATAGATATTTGAGGACACATATTTCAGTATTCCTATTACTTTATTGACATTTAAGGACACATATTGTATAGGATTCCAATTTCTTTCTAGATATTTGAGGACACATATTTCAGACTTCCCATTTCTTTATAGATATTTGAGGACACAGTTTAGGATTCGCATTTCTTTATAGACAATTGAGGACACACATTCCAGTACTCCAATTTATTTATAGATATTTGAGTACATATATATATATAATTTATACACTATTTTCGCTGTATACATTATGTAATATATATTTCAACATTTAAGTAAATCCCATTTCATTACAAAATAATAAACATTAACATAGTCACACATACCCACACGCACACACAGTTCAAAAAGTGTGACAAAATAATGTAAGTTTCGAAAATCTACAATGTTTCATTGAAATGTCACCAGAACTCCACCACCACCACCACCACCACCACCACAACAACAACAACAACTCCTGACGTCTCTTATTTGGCGGATAATCAAATATTAATTTATAAGCTAACTATAACTAGTAACCGGATTCAAGTTGTATGTCCCGAAGGCTATGTGCGGCTTTCGTTGTCAAGACATTAAGACATTCCAGCCCAGCGCAATAATGGTAATGTGAACATACTGTGTTTTTCTTTTTCAAATAATAAAAGGGAATATTATTGTTCATTAACAACGATCTCAAACTCATTTTAGCTTGTCGCAGAACGTTAAACATTACATACATGTGTATTATCTTGCAATATAAATCGATAACCAATACTGGATGACGGATGTTTTTGTAATTTGCAAAGCAATATTTAAACGATCACAAAGGAGTCTTTCCTGAAACCATTATGACAATGGAACCATTTAATACTGTTCGGACGTAAACAAGCACGTGTGCATGCGTGAATATGTGTGTGTGTGTGTGTGAGAGAGTGTGTTTTGTAGTGTTTGCCTATGTCATATCAGCTTGCATGTATTCGCTGGTAACAAAGTCTGTCAACCAAGCAAGCAGCTAATCAATTTGCCTTCAAGCCTTCTCTTGTATACGTGTGCTCTAATGGAGCGTAAATGGCCAAGATCTGGGGCGTGTCAAATTTCCTCTAGACCGACGTGTATTTGATGTGTCCCTTCTCCCCTCTCCCACCCTCCGTCCCCAAAGAAAGTAAAAGGAAAAATCTTTGGCAGGTTTGGAAAGGGCTAGTCTAGAAACAGTCTGTAGCCAACATTATATTTTGTAAATATATGTTTGGAAAATGGTTTTGCAAGAAACATAGTCTTCATCCAACATTAGAGTTTGTAAATAAATCTTTGGAAAAGGAGTTTGCAAGACATATTCTATATCCTACATTAGATTGACGACCATACTTGAGAAATGACCAATGATATAACTGAAGAACAGCAATGCTTGTTAGAAGACAATAAAGGTTTCATGGACAAAACATAAGTCACATGTAGGCAAAGAACCCCAAGAAGGCTGAAAAAAACAACAAAGCTCTAAGGACAGCAGTTCAGAATGCAAATGAAGTACTAAAACATTTCTCCACAAAAGTAGTCTCAGAACCAAAGTAGGTAAAGAGTTTGTACACATATGCCACTAACAGCCGTGAGGCCATTTATGAGTGCTCCACAAGCAGACGCCATCAATCGGGTTGAGCATTGACGAGTCTCAGTGATCTACGGTGTAAGGCACGATCTTTTAAATCCTCTGGGAATTCCTCACTTCAATAGCCTGATGACCACGAAAGGAACTCATAGAAATATTTTATGCCGCGAAATGAAAAGCGCAGAATGAATGAAGCTATAGAGTATAGACTGTTAACCTCTGTGTCTTAAAAACAAACTTTAAACTTTGAGAATGCGGTGACCCAACTATAACGACAGCTCGCTATATATGACCCATTTTATTTCGTTTTCTTTGAATTTAGTCTGGTTGCTTGACAAGTCCCTTTCAATTATCAGGTTATCGCGTTTACTATCCGACCAAAGCGCTTTGTCCCCATCTTGTTGATCACTTTTTTAACTGCCGATCTGACACGTTCAAAGACATTGTAAAGAGACTTATTAATGCCAATCTGAGGCCTTCTATAATATTGTCAAGAAACTTATTAAATTCATGCCTTCAATAACATTGTCAAGAAACTTATTAAATTGAGGCCTTCAATAATATTGTCAAGAAACTTATTAATGACGATTTCTATCTGAGTTTTCATTAGAATGACGTCAAACACGTCGAAAAGCGAGTGGGTTGTGTAGTGACTTCTTGCTGTTGTCGTTCCTTTTTTGGTGAGGATTCTCTCCCTCCTGCTGCTTTTTCTTTGACACTCGTGACGGTGTACAGTTATTCGGTATGTTTTGCTTCCCTTCCTTTAACGGGAATAATGAACGTTCAAAGACATGAATATTTGCAAGAAGTGTATAAATAAAATGTTGATCCCAAGATATGAACAACTATAAGGTACCTGGTGTTTCAATAGCCACAAGTAAATATGTTTTTGTCGATTGCAAGATTGAAGTAAACAAGTAACAAATACAAAGCAAATATTGGAACAAATAAAAATACGACCAGGAATCAACAAACATAATCAACATCTACATAACAAGCAAAAATATACAAACAAACGCAGCTGACAAACAAATATAGAAAATCATAAACAAAGAAACACAAACATGGAATAATACAGTTAATTGAACCCACAAACACGAACGGACAAACACAATCAAGCAAAAGGGAAAAACAATATAACGATCTCCCCCCTCCCATACAAATAAACAAAGACAAATACTCAGTATCATAGGAATGAGAAAACTGGTAACGGAACAAAAGGTGTTTCGACCATTAACTTGATAAGCAAAGTATTTTTTTCTTAAAGTTCTACATAAAGCAACTTTCAGACTTTAGTAGTTAATCCATACGGACAAGTGGGTATAATTGTTTTTTTCCATGTGGTCAGATTCTCAGCTACATGTAGCGACATATAAAATAGACATTTATTGAAAATTCAATTTATATTGCTAAAATATTTCTAAATAAGAAAACTAAAGAGTGAACATGCTCGCTGATTGACGTCCTTATATAAATAGGTCACTGTTTACGAGATCTATTTTTAATGAAAAGAACCGAACCCTGATGGACGATGACAATCATACAAACCTCTAAATTCCAGCGACCTTTTGTAGTAGCTTCCAACCACATCTCCACCCAAACAGATCCCTTCCTCGGGATGTTTGTACTTATTATTCCATTTAATTGCTGGACACGCTAATTCAGAAATTTAATTTATATTTTACTCACACGTGTTTCTCATTGTCCACTGCATGACTTGATAGAGTTATGAAGAGTGGGTCTCTGCAAGACTTGATAGAGTTATGAACAGTGGGTGTCTGACAGAATGATATGACCAAATTTATTGAATTCGTGTATTTCAATATGGATGTGTGTGTGTAAATGTTTATTGTGTGCGTGCTTGACTGCTTGCGTGTATGTGCGTATGTGAGTGTGTGCGTGTATTTAAATGTGACCATGCACATTATTACATGCCTCGGATACTGCATGTAAATTCAATTCCAATTTCTGTCTTTGCGTCAGTCTTTCATCTATGCCATGGAAACGTTTTTGTTTTATTCATATTATTATTACTAATGAAATTAGCATCGCTAATTAAGCGTATCATTATTTATCATTAACACGTTTTCTTATTATCACCACCATGATTATTATTTTGATAGTATTTATCATCACCAAATTATTGTTAATAGTTTTATTATAGTTTATTTTATTAATTTCCACTTGTCACATCAGTTATCTTTACAGTCGTTCTTATAAAGCGACAATATCGACTGCCGAGTGTGGCATGAACGGGCTTGAATGGGTCTAGCGAGATTGAACTGGCTTTAATTTGTCTAGCGAGACTGAAAGTGCTTGAATGGGTCTAGCGAGACTGAAAGTGCTTGAATGGGTCTAGCGAGATTGAAAGTGTTTGAATGGGTCTAGCGAGACTGAAAGTGCTTGAATGGGTCTAGCGAGACTGAAAGTGCTTGAATGGGTCTAGCGAGACTGAAAGTGCTTGAATGGGTCTAGCGAGATTGAAAGTGCTTGAATGGGTCTAGCGAGATTGAAAGTGTTTGAATGGGTCTAGCGAGATTGAAAGTGTTTGAATGGGTTTAGCGAGATTGAAAGTGCTTGAATGGGTCTAGCGAGACTGATGGTGTTTGAACTGTAACAAACCAGAACTATAAATCTGACATCAAAGAGAAAGGTTTTCAGTAATACTATACTTGAAATGAGTTCGTGTATCTTTTTTTCACGCCTTAGCTAGTCTGACTTCGTGCCACCGACCCCACAAATAACACGATAATGCCTGCCTCCACCATGAACGCAGTTTATTGCCAACTTTGTCAAAGACAGAACGACCTGGGTGAGAGGCGACTTCCAAGAGTGCCAGGTGACGACACTCCAGACAAGAACCGAGGCATATTGACGCTCTTGACGAAAAGCTTCTTTAGAAATCTAATCAGATAACAAGTCATATAGTCTCTCTCTTTCACTTAGTAACAAGCTTGGTTATACAGTATCAGTTTCCCAGTCACTCGGTGACAAGCTCGGTTTAAAAACTTTACTCCTTTACAAGCTTGATACCTATTTCCTCAGTATAAAGCTTGATTCAAAAACCTATATTACCCATTTACTCAGTAATTTTCTCACTTGTACAGTTTCAGCTCTCATTTACTCGGTGACAAGGTCACTTGTAAAGATGAATGCCTGACTCAGTAATTAGCCAAATTACATGCTCGGTTATTTATGGACTCAGTGGCGACTTTACTCACTCACGAACTAATAACTAGCATTACTAGCTCCATTATTCACTCTCAGATCCAATTTTTGTGCTTCTTCTCTACATTAGCGCTGTCAACAGTTATTTTAGATCTAATGATCGCCCACTTCTCCACATGAGTTTAGGTCTACAGTTATTTTAGATCTAATGATCGCCCCACTTCCTATTAGCAAGGTCTACAGTTATTTTAGCTCTAATTCGCCCCACTACTGCACATGAGCGTAGGTCCACAGCTATTTTAGATCTAACGATCGCCCCACTTCCTATTAGCAAGGTCTACAGTTATTTTAGCTCTAACATTCGCCCCACTTCTCCACATGAGCGTAGGTCCACAGCTATTTTAGATCTAATGATCTATCTGCTTCCTATTAACGAGGTCTACAGTTATTTTAGATCTAAAGATCTCTCCGCTTCATATTAGCAGGGTCTACAGTTATTATAGATCTAATGATAGCCCCACTTCTCCAAATGAGCGTAGGTCCACAGCTATTTTAGATCTAACGGTCTTTCCGCTTTGTAATAGCGAGGTCTCTAGTTATATTAGCTCAAATGATCGCTCCATTCACATTAGCGAGGTCAACATTACTGTAGATCTAATAATCGCCCCGATTTTCCACATTAGCGTTGGTACATAGTTATTTTTAAATTTAAATCTTTTTCGAACAATAATCATGAATACATTTATTAAGTCAATTCAATTTTTCTCGAAATGAAGAAATTTTCATTTACTCATTCACAGGATTTTTGCTTCATATACTCATTCACAGGATTGTTGCTTCATTTACTCATTCACAGGATTGTTGCTTCATATACTCATTCACAGGATTGTTGTTTCATATACTCATTCACAGGATTTTTGCTTCATATACTCATTCACAGAATTGTTGCTTCATTTACTCATTCACAGGATTGTTGCTTCATATACTCATTCACAGAATTGTTGCTTCATTTACTCATTCACAGGATTGTTGCTTCATATACTCATTCACAGAGTTGTTGCTTCATATACTCATTCACAGGATTGTTGCTTCATATACTAATTCACAGGATTGTTGCTGCGCAATAATTCTTTTACCCATTCATTCGACCACAAGCTCACCGATATTCATTGACAAGCTCGTTGATAATACTTCTCTACCCCGACTCTTGATGTAGCTTCTGAATTAAAAACTCACGGCACTGTCTCACGGACCTTTACTAAATCGCAAACTGTCTTTCAAAGAGCACTTAAATCTTCGCTTAACCACAAGGCCACGGCTACGTATTGATTTAGTCTATCAGGAACTCACTGTTGTGCACTGCTCACTCCTTTACACTGTCACAAACTCACTACCAAACAGATCTCCCTTCATAGTGTTTAAAGCAAGTATGGCAAACATGTCCTTATCAAGTACTCTCTTATTATTTTATCACAAACTCGCTGTTATCACGTCCTTGCTGGATCAGACTCACTAACACAGTCCTCATTTCTTTACCCATTTACAAGCTTTCTACCACTGAGGAAAACTTCTCTCCCCTCCCTCAGATACTCACTCATTCAATTAGTAGTTGGAAGTGAAACTGATGCCAAGTCTTACCAGGTTATTTATACGACTCTCTCCCCCCCCCAAAAAAAAAAAAAAAAAAAAAAAGAAGAAGAAAATAAACGTAAATAAACTATCTACAAGTAAAGACTTTAATTCACTGTGAGCACTCTGAATTATTTTGTTTGTTTAGATTTTTTTTAAACAGAAAAACATGGATGTAATGGAATCCGAACCATGGAAGTGAAACTGATGCCAAGTCTTACCAGGTTATTAATACGACTATCTCCCCCCCCCCAAAAAAAAAAGAAGAAGAAGAAGAAAATAAACGTAAATAAACTATCTACAAGTAAAGACTTTAATTCACTGTTTGTTTGTTTAGTTTTTTTTTAAACAGAAAAACATGGATGTAATGGAATCCGAACCATAGCACCATATTTACAACAAAGACTTTTCGCACTTTTTCCTGCGTTCACATTACAATCACTAAAATAGATGTTTACTCCTCATTCTCAAATTGCAAAACAAACAACGGCTAGTTCCTTTAAAGAAATATTTTTTTTTAAAAGAATGGACAGAAAAGGCTATTGATAGCAGCGGCAATTTGAAGCACTTCTCATCGATCGGAGGTGCTTAAATTTTATGTCAAATAGAAAAATTACGTACGCCAAATTAAACTTGAATAGGTTGTGAAATATGAACACATATTGATGTTCATGCGTGTCACAAGAAAAGTACAGATTAAACAGAGATATGTAAAATAGCATGTGCAGTATTCTGGTATAAACTCATTCACTGATGGACTCTTTTGTTAACTGACTGATCGCTTCATTCACTAGCTAGTTGAATGACTTTCTAAATTGATTGACTAACTGCTGACACTGATTTATTTCATTCACTCACTGAAACAAAATACGATTGATTGCTTGAGAAATAAAACACAAAAATGTAAAAGACTTGCCCTCATGACTTTCGTTGTAGTTTCGTCCACCATCTCAAAATTAGCTCCTTAGCTGCCGATTGTCAACGTTGTTATGCTGTTGTTGATGTACTTGCTGTTGTCATTGATCTGTGTCCTTATTGTCTGCGACCTACGACGTAAAAAAAAATAATAAATTCAACTCAGGCTTAAAACACCTCCACAGATGCTTGCTCCTTTGTATTCTTTTCTTCCCTTCACAAGCGGGTACTCCGAATCCGACAAGTTTTCAGTCAATTTGCATCGAGCTGGTGCCCTAAACCTGTTTGCCCAGCACCTGTGGTGATCGATACATTAAACTGTCGATCGATAGTGCACGCATGACTTGATTCTAACGCCAGCGGAACCACAGTGGACCTGAAGTTTTAAGTCTCCGCTCTTCATGGTGCGGCTACCCACTGTTGAGTCACGTGTGTGCCCGACGTGAGCGTTAGACCCAAACAACCATTTTATAACTTTGCCAAATGTTTGCGCCGTTAATGTAAAGTGATTTTTAAACTTAAAAAAAAAAATAAAAAGAGTGTGACGGGCTGGGTAGCAGGTTGGACTTTTCCTGGGCTGTCTAAATTTAACAGTCGTGTTAGAAACCTTATCCGGCTTCAAAGCCTAGGGCTCCCTCTCTTTTAATTTTTTTTTTTTTTTTTTGTGAGACATCAAGCATGCCCATGCCAGCAGTTTAAATCTTCAGACAAGGCACACGTTTTGCGGAATGATTGTCAAAAGTCTATTTTTGTCAGTTTGGGTTCGTTATTATGTATTTGGTCTATCACCGTTAAATTGGCTCCCATACTATTTGTGTCCTATGTCAATGGTTGTGTGTACAAGGCATAAGAGGAAGAATAATAATTAGATATGTGTCAATAGTACAAAACCATTAAAAAAATATCACCTTCCTACATCCTTTTATGATGTAGAAAAATAAAATTGTTCAATTTAATAACAATTCTTAATAAAATAGAAAATATAATCCACCTGGAATTATAACTTTTCTCTCCTAGAATTTGTGTGTATTTAATAATTTCGAGGTGTTTAGCAAGTGTAAAAATTTACACTAAATGAGGCATTTAATGAGACGGTTTTATGATCCAAGAGTACAATTGCACTAATCTAAAGAAGACATTGTCCGTTGTTATCAATATCTACACGTCCTAATGAAGGATTGTTATCAATAACTGTTCTGTACTAATGAAGGAATTCTTATCAATAACTACACTGTCCTAACGAAGGGATTGTTATCAATAACTGTTCTGTACTAATGAAGGAATTCGTATCAATAACTACACTGAAATCATTGTTCATTGTTGTCAAGAAGTGTACTGTCCTAATAAAATCATTGCTCATTGTTGTTAAGAACTGGACTGTCCTGATCAGGTTTTTGCTATCAATAACTGTATTTCTTGCTGAAGATTACTTGGCCGAAATGTATATTGTATTCGTTCTGTATTTTGTGTGTATATGTGCGTATTCGTGTAGCTTTTCGAACTTTCTTAACCCTTAGCAGTCGTGAGGTTGATATTGTTGTATATAAACTATCAGATTAGTGTTTGCCTATGTAGGAATCTGTTGTTTGAAAATATGCTATTGTGTATACTGTGAGTCCATATTTGTGTGTTTATGCGCATGCGTAAGCCACTTGTTCATCTCCAGCAATCTTGCCAAGACACTCTCCAGTTTGGATTCTTTTTTACTGGGGGTGGGGGGGGGTATGTCCCAAACTCAAGTGGCTCATTATAATTATCCTTTTCCAACGTCTTCGTGAGGGCGGTGTTTGTCAAGGTCTATGATGTTTCGGTTATACCTTATGGCGGATGTATTAGTAGATATTTGTTAAAATTTAGCTTATTTTTTTCTAGCTATTGTAGGCAACCCTCGAAATTATGTTCATAAATAGTTTGTGCTCGCTTTTTAAATTTGTTTTCAAATTGTTATAATTAATAAAAATTGAAAACCACTTTCTATTTAACTATTTTATGCATAGAAGATCACTGATCCAAATAGAAATTCAGTCTTTGTTTGTTTTTAATATTGTTTCTAGTGCAAATAATTGTCACTGAGAAAGCTAAGTCCTCATTTTGTGTGAAATGTTGTGGTCTGTAACGGGGCGTAAAAGAGAATTCCAAATCCTGACTCAATGATACAAGCAACAATAAAGTCGCGTCAGACAATAGTACAGCCATATAAATGAGATAAAACCAGAATAGAGAAGAGTTGTTAATATTCACTATCTATCTATCTATCTATCTATCTATCTATCTATCTATCTATCTAAGTGCTTGCCTAACAGATTTATACAATTTTAATAATTATTGAGATTTTTCAGGGTACACTATGCACAATTTTCTCGAACTTTATTAGGACGCGGCCCTTAAGTCTATCTTCCACCGTTACCCTATTGACACTCCTCTCCTGAAAAAAAAATGACAAGATTCTTTAGTTGCCAAACAATAACTTCGATTGCTACTAGCTAATTTTATCGATTAGTTTGTGACGTCAGAAAGGTTAACACCTCGCTTCTAGAAGAGTAAGGGAACGGTGCAACAACAAACGTAGACTCCTTCGAGCAGGTGGGACCATTTTATTGAAATGACACCGAACGACGTCTATTACTTCCGGTACGCAGGAGAGCCGCACGGACAAGAGAGTAATTGATAATTTCTTTTTGCGAACGTAATCGGGAAAGGGAGTGCTTGCCCTTGCTTCGAAAGAGTGCGCAGCTTGAGTGAAAATATCTGTTCATGTAGAAGTTGAAAGTTCACACCAGCCACCTTTTGTCCTGTGTTTACTTAACACCAAGCTTAAAGGAGAAAAGAGGAAAGCAAAGAAATCGCTGTCAGCACAATGAATATATGAAGTAAAATATCACACTCAGCAAGGCAATGAATATATGAAGTCAAAATATCACACAGCAAAGCAATGAAGACAGTTTTGTGTTTATATAGCTCTCTGTACAGTAGTTGTATCTGTAACAGACTGTAGTCAAGGAAATCATTCAGCCAACTTATTAGCTTAGATATAATTATGGTGTCTATTACAGACTTGTAATGTAAACCTTCAAACAATTTATTAGACATTATGTGGTGCCTGTGACAGATTATGGAAAATGTAGACTCAGTAGAATTGTTGTGTTTACCGCATACTGTTGTAAAAGTAGACTCTTCAACAAAATCAAGAGATAACATAATGTCTGTAAAATCAAGAGATGACATAGTGTCTGTAAAATCAAGAGATAACAAAGTGGCTGTAAAATCAAGAGATGACATAGTGTCTGTAAAATCGAGAGATAACATAGTGTCTGTAAAATCGAGAGATAACATAGTGTCTGTAAAATCGAGAGATAACATAGTGTCTGTAAAATCGAGAGATAACATAGTGTCTGTAAAATTAAGAGATAACATAGTGTCTGTAAAATCAAGAGATAACATAATGTCTGTAAAATCAAGAGGTAACATAGTGTCTGTAAAATCAAGAGGTAACATAGTGTCTGTAAAGTCGACTATAGCAAACGTGGCTCCCGTAACAAACTCATATAATGTATGCGAATAATAAACTGATTAACCAATGCGGATCCCGTATACTAATTTTGTGTTGAACAAAATTGAGTGGACAATGTAGAAGTGACGTACACTCAGTGGACAATGTAGAAGTGAGGTACACTCAGTGGACAATGTAGAAGTGACGTACACTCAGTGGACAATGTAGAGGTGATGTACACTCAATGGACAATGTAGAGGTGATGTACACTCAGTGGACAATGTAGTGCTGAACTAAGCTAAGTGGACAGTATAGGGCTGAACTAAGTTAAGTGGACAATATAGGGTTGAACTAATTTAAATGGGCAATATAGTGTTGAACTAAGTTAAATGGGCAATGTTGAATTATTGTAAGTAGGCAACGTATGTTGAACTAAATTGACTGGGTGTGTAACATTTTATGTGGGCACTTATATTACACTTAGTTGTCAATATATTGCTTGTACAAAAAAAACTGAATGGACAATGTATTGGTTGTCCTCACTTGAAAGGTTAATAAAATCTTTGTAACAAACTGATTAGTAGTTGTAAGGTTAATATAGTCTTTGTAAGAAACTGATTGGTATTGTAAGGTTAATAGAGTCCTTGTAACAACTGATTTGTAGTTGTAACCAAATTAATACTCTGGAAACTCAGACTCAAACAGGGTTCTAAACAAACTCACTGGACAATAACAAGACTCCTGCGTGGTCCAAGAGACAATGCTAGACCTTCATGAAAGACAATGGACAAAACAAGACCAGTGATTGATAAAACTGGTACATCAGAGTATCCGTAATCATTATATTGTAGGTATTTTGTACGCTATACTAATTGCAACGAACTCAGTGAACACCCCTGTGCACCCTTAAGACTCGTTGGACAAAACAAGACCAGTGATTGATAGAATAGAGTACCCGTAATCATTTTATTGTAGGTATTTTGTACACTATACTATTTGCAACGAACTCAGTGAACACTTGAGTGCACCCTTAAGACTCGTTGGAAAATCTAAAGCCCCCATAGGTTACTGACCGTTGTGTGTGTGTGTTTGTGTGTGTGTGTGTGTGTGTGTGTGTGTGTGTGTGTGTGTGTGTGTGTATACAGAGGAGTATTAGAAATATTCACTTCGCTCATGGGCTAGCATCAAAGAATCCTTTCCTTGCAATTCTTGGTACAAATCCCTTGGATTTAATCTATTTACGAACCTTCTAATGTGCAAGTTATGTTAAATTCTATACAAAGCCTACTTCCAGTGTATATAAAAGTCTCTTGACTGAGTTTCCGGCCTTGACCGTGGCCTGCAAATGACACGGGTTAGCACACCTTGGATGACGTACGTCGTACATTCTAAAAAAAAAAAAAAAAAGAACAGGGGAAACAAATCCTTCCTGCTTAAGAGAAATCTTAACTCACGTTTACCTCTCCTGACAACAGCGCCTCGAGATGGCAATAACTTCTCATAACTAACTTGCTATAAATAAATGTCACGGTTGTTCTTTAAACCCCTAACCCTGAATTACTGTAAGTACAGTTCGCCCAAATATTTTATAAGCTTCATAGGAGAGAGAGAGAGAGAGAGAGAGAGAGAGAGAGAGAGAGAGAGAGAGAGAGAGAGAGAGAGAGAGAGAGAGAGAGAGGTGTTGGTGGTGGTGGCGGAGAGACGTAGTAAAAGTAAATAAAGAAACTGACGCATTTTACTTCCTGGCCAGTGTAAGCCTTTTTTATTTGGCTCCAAAATTTTAAGTTTCGGAAAATGTATTGTAAAAACAGTGCCATTACAAAAATACCTATTAAATATTTACACGTGTTCGCTAGAAATATTTTACATTTAAAGAAAACAGCTGCCATAGTAAAATGTTTAAGACAATGATCATACATTCGTGTATGATTTCAGCTCCTCTAAGTCCTCTAAAAATTTTTTTTTTTTTTATAAATGACACATATGGTAAACAAAGGGAGATAATGCCTTTGGATCTCCTGTTTAGATGAATGGATGGCAGATGGATGCAATAAAATAAGAAAACATTTAGATGTAACTGGGTGTCAGATTTATATTTTGCGCGATGGGGAAGATGAGTACAAGAAGAAAGGATTTCTTAAGGATTATGGTGTATAGGTGTTAACTCTCTTAATGACAATGGTGGTGGGTAAATTTTATTCAACAGCTTAAATGTTGGGGCAGTTGGATGTAAACATGACAGCTACATATGGAATGGGTTGAGTGCAAGGGTAATATTTTAACACAGGATACTTGTGCATAAGAATGCATTTTGTGTTTTGTAGCTCTCGAAATTAAAAGGTACAATGCACGCTAAACTGTCAGTAAACAAGCACTTTAAATATTAATACATAAATATAAGTGAATGTTATATAGAATGAAGCAATAAAAAATATACAATATATGTAAAATATAAAATGTAAGCAGCTTTGGACAATTAATAGCCATGGGAAATGTAAGAAATGTGTAAAATTCTACATACTTTGCACACAAATTTCCCCCACAATAAAAGTAGCACTCACAATCATATATAAATAAGATTTGGACTTAATATAGATTCATCTGTAATAACGTTACTAATTTGCTTATATTTGATATTAAAATTATTACATAAAATGGTATTAATAAATTAAGTCACGACTTGTATAAGTTTATAAACCATTGAATGAATATTAATTTTGTGGGAATTAAATATCATTGTTTCATCAGCAGTCACGGCATATTCTGAGGAAACTTTGCTCGTTTTAATCTCTCTTCGTCCCCTGGAGAAGGAGAAGAAAGAGAATATAGTTCATGTGTACTCAAATGAGCTTGTCCATGCTCTTTCCAGCCCAACCTAACACTTGAAGCCACTGATACTGTATGATGTATAATTGTATGATGTATAACTGTATGATGTATAGTTGTATTAGTCCAATCTGACTTTGAAACGCTTGACCGCTGGTCTGCACAAATACCGCCGCTCTATCGATCCGGACGCATTACAGCTGAATTTTCGAACCTCAAACCATTCAGCATCAAGTCACGCTAAGAGACTCAAGAAATAAAAAAAGAAGTCTAAACGCCTGTCTCACTGCGCCTTACTAATGCAAACATTGGTTTAACTTGTTATTCAAGTACCTCCCTCGGCGACAGAGGTTTGGTAGACGTTTATTTGGATAAACAATAAAACTGTAGGACACGCGGTAAAAACTGATACGGTTTTAATAAACTGTAGAGCAGTCAAGGGAAGGTGCGGTTTGGTGTAAGATTGGATGGGTAGGTGTGGTGTAGCAACAAGATGTCTGTTAAACACGTCTGCTACGACAGAGTATTCGCTTAGTAGAACATCAGAACAAACAAAAAATGAAACAGTAATTTAACTTTGTCATATGGAATATCGCTATATAGTTGTAAGCCCTTACAAACTAAATGAAGTGTGTAAGATGTATTATTAGTACACCTGGGAAGAATGATTCAGTGATTCAAGACTATAAACACCACAACTCCAAATAAAGGAGCTTAAAATAAATTATTGGTTAGGTACGGGACATATAATTGTCTCGCCCACGTTAAGTGACAAGAAACTGAACTGTACGTTGCCTGGAGATTGTGATTCTTAACACTGACAGTACAATAAATCGGAGTGAAGGAAAAAAAAGGTTGAGGGAAAGAGGAATTTTATGTGTGTGTGCGTGCATGCGTGCACGTGTCAGAACTTGCGTGTGTGTATAGTTTACGACTGTGTACAACAGCAACTATAAAATCGTGGTTACCCATTTACAATTAATAACACCATGAATATCTATTCTCTTCAAGGGGTTGGGCTCCAGCATAGTAAAAATAAGAGATTTACACGTGGCAGGAATGACGTCAGATACAGCCGGAGGAAAGGTGACGCGACCAGACAGCTGGCGCTGTAACGTTTTCTTGACGTTGGAATCGTGGAAAGGCATGCATCCCGTAACCATGACAAACAAAATACACCCAAGGCCCCAAATATCGTTCATGCATGGATGGTACGACTTTCCCCGGAGCAGCTCTGGGGAGGCGTAAGCGGCACTGCCACAAAACGTCCTGCTGAGTTCTATTGGAGAGACGAGGGATCTTGCGAAGCCAAAGTCAGTCAGCATGATGGACCGGTCACGCCGAATGAGCACGTTCTCACACTTGAGGTCACGGTGGCAGACCAGCTGTTCATGGAGGTACCGAACTGCTTCGCTGATCTGTAAAGGAGACGCGATGAAAGTGGCAGTTTGTAAATCAGGATATATAATTCTGGCGTTTTGTTTGCCAGCATTTAAATAGCTATTCAACGTCACAGAAATATTCTGTCGACCAGCATTTAAATAAACATAGTGTTCTGTCGGCGAGTATTCAAAACGTTATTGATCATAATGATAATGTTCTGTCGGCCAGCATTTAAATAAACATAATGTTAGTGTTCTGTCGGCCAGCATTTAAACAAATTATTGAGCATAATGATAATGTTATGTCAGCCAGCATTTAAATAAACATAGTGTTCAGTCGGCCAGCATTTAAATAAACATAATGTTAGTGTTCTGTCACCAGCATTTAAATAAACATAGTGTTCAGTAGGCCAGCATTCAAAAAGGTATGAGCATAATGATAATGTTCTGTTGGCCAACATTTAAATAAACGTAATGTTAGTGTTCTGTCAGCCAGCATTTAAATAAACATAATGTTAGTGTTCTGTCAGCCAGCATTGAAATAAACATAGTGTTAGTGTTTTGCCGGCCAGCATTTAAATAAACATAATGTTAGTGTTCTGTCAGCCAACATTTAAATAAACATAATGTTTGTGTCCGTCCGCTATAAACATAATAGTTAATGTTTTGTCTACCAGCACTTAAATAGTAATTAAATACATATAAGTAGTGTTTTGTTGCTAGATAATGAATTACATCGTGGAAGAACAAGAGAAAGAAGAAGCCAGAACCCAAACACAGGTCTTGAAATAATAATTAAAGATAAAGTTAATGTGTTTTCACTAGTTAATGAATAATGAAGAAGTAGGGAAAGCCAGAAGAGGAGACAAATGTTGTATTTAATATTTTATACATGACAGCAATAGTGCTGAAGAAATTGCATTTAATGATGAAGAGGAGGAGCTGAGGACGCTTAGGAAAAAAGAGGAGAAAAAGGATGCGAAAAAGTATGTATCAGAAATTCCATCGGGTGCAGAGGTCCTCTATTACAATAGTAGCACCATGTTATCCGTGCTTTCTTTCAATGCCTATATCAGATTAGCAAGAAAATGTTTTCTTTAGATTCGATTTGATTTCGGAAGTTGCACCCACTCATTTCTCAACAACTTATTTTTGTTTCGGTGCAGAGGTAACAACAACAATACCCATATACCAACTTCAATATTATATGCTTTCGTTTTATGGTTGTACAGATGAGCTTATCTAGTTTTACTTTTGTATACATTGTCGGCTGCTATCTTACCTGAAGTATCAATATGGTTTACAAGTTTGATCATTTGTTGATATGTTCTTTTACAGATTTTGCTATTTTTTAATTATTTCATATGAAAACAGATAATGTATAATTATATTTTTTATTACATTTGACAACAGATAACATTATAAATATATGTTTTCTTACATATGATATAAACTATAAATAAATTTACACATGATCAACAGTGAATATCTATCAACTTTGAAGTACATACATGATGTTTTGTTATTGTTGTTCTCTATTCACGCATAGAAAAGTTTGTTGTTTAGTTACATCTTACGAACGTCATAGATTAAAATAGGATACTAAAACCCTTTATAATAATAGACTACTTTAACATTCTTTAAACATTACTCTTGAAAAGCATTCATGAGCAAGTGAACATTGATTACACAATTAGATTATTTAGTTACAATAACTGGGTTAAAAAATAGCGATGAATTGCCCTCGTTGGTGTCTGAGACAGCCGTTGCAACTTCAAAGACAGAGCGCTAGAATCTAGGGTAGGGGTGACCAGTGCACGGTCCTTCAAGTCCTCTTCTGCAGCCCTCGGAACCACTTTACACAATATTGAAATTGTCCTTTAAGAACTCCATGCACTCATACTCTGTGTTTTGATCATGAAAGAAATGAAAAGAATAAAACAGGCAATGGGCGGTGGTGGAGAGTGTGTCTGTATCCACAGCACGGAGGCAGATGTTGTTTAGTTTAAAGAGACTGAAGCTACTGTGAGATGATGAGGAATTAAGTAGAATGCTGCATCAATGACTGATATGGGTTGACATGGGACACAAAGCCCCAACAAAACAGCCAGCCAGATCAATTAAAACAGCCATTTTTGCCTTATACATCTCCAGGGAGATGAGGAGGGGAAGGAAGAGGATGAGAGAGTAGGAGGGGGGCATGGGCACTGGACTGTTCAGAATGTTTCATCAATACAGTCCGTTTTGGACACAGGCTACCCCATATCAGCAGAGAGTGGTGATAAACAAGGTTAGGAACTCAGTCCAATGTGAAATCGACCTATCTACCAGCCTGAAGCCATTTTTCTTTGTCTCTGCTATTAAAATTTCATTCATCTTTCATTCAGTGGCAGTAGTTTGAATAGTTTTCCTGTTTGGGACTGTTCACAGCGAGTTGATTTATTTTAGTTCACCATTAATTTGTAACCATGGCTTTAGATTTAGAATAAAGTAAGAACTTTTGTCGACGAATGTAGAATATTTCAAGCAAGGTGGACATACTTATATGTTTTTTTAAAATATTAAAATGAAGAAAAAACCAATTTGATAAGCAAAGAGGTAGTTTTAGTCCTTAAGAAGTGTAACATGAAGAGCTATTAAGACACTAAGCATGTATCCACAGTTGACAAATTTAACAGCCAATTTTATAAAGACAAGGTGTCTGAACTAAAACATTAACTCTTGTGACAGCAGCCATTGTCAAGAATATGTCTTCCCAGTCGGAATCAATGATCACAGCGAGCTGTGTAGTGGCTAAAATAACCACCAAAAATCAAAACCTTACTCGAGCAGTGAATTTGTTAAAGAATGAATTTGAACGTGTTGCTGATATGTCATGAGAAGAAAACACAATTTATTAAAGAATGAATTTGAACGTGTTGCTGATATGTCATGAGAAGAAAACACAATTCGTTAAAGAATGATTTGAAAGTGTTGTTGATATGTCATGAGAAGAAAACACAATTCGCTAACATATCACAATAGATTATGGCTCACTGCATTGATGAGTTTGCTATAAGTACAGAATAAATTGAAATAAAAAGCTTCAAGTATATACTATTCTTCCCTGTCACCTGATGAAAGTGACAATGCCCAGTTACCTATAATTATACCTGTGGTCGATACAAAAAATTGTTATTGAAATAGCTGCTTTAATCCCACTTATAGGTACCACAAAAGCTGTTGACGTATTGGAGAATTTATTGGAGAGCATAATCTGAACCTTGAATCTACTCGATTTGAACTTGACAAATCTGTCAGATGTAATTACTGATGGAGCCCCTGTAGTGGTAGGGAATTGAGAAGGGATAGTCAAGTTAATCCAAGAAGAGGCAACTAAATTTGGAAATAGATCTTTCATGCAGTACTATTGTTTAACCCACCAAGAGAATCTTTTTGCTAAATCCTTGAAAGCCGAGAACATAAAAGTGGTTATTACTAAAGTAGTCAACTTCATCCATTCCAAAAGAGTGTGCTAAGGGGATTTAAAGATTGATTGAACAAACTTGAGACAGAATTCGAAGATGGTGTTTACTTTTCTGAAGTCCGATGGCTCAGAATGTTGGCCTCAGTGTTTAATCTTAAAAAGGAAATACAAACATTCGTGAAAAGAAAAGGAAAACCAGTCACCGATTTCAAGAAGATGAATGGATTAACGTATTCATCTCTCCAGTGAATATAACTATCCACTTGAACGAATTAAACTCACGTCTTCGAGAAAAGATCAATTAATTAACTTTATGTTTATTTGGTCAGGGGCTTTTGAAATTAAATTACTGCATTTTAGAACAAGGTAAAGGGCAAGAACTTTGCAATAGTGCATAGAGAGGATAATTTCCTGCTGCATTGTTAACTGGTTATAAGGTTAGTAGTATGATTATATTTTGTTTATTCGAAATACATGTTGCTTCAATGATCAGCTGCATTTGACTGATGATTTACTGGTGAGTTTATCTGGTACATTAGTTTGCATGGTTGAGCTGCATTTTGATTAATTAGTTTAGTGAGTTGCCTGGAACATTCAGGCATATTTCCAGCCCAAGGATAAGGGTCAACCTTTCTAGAAGGTAGGTTTAAATGTAGTCTATTTTTAGAGGAGGCGTGGGTGTGGGCTACATAAGCCATTATGTGACAGTGTGCGTCTGACATGAAGGAAAATTTCAACAATTTACCCCCTTTTATAAAATTTTTACAAAAAGTATGCTTCCCATGAAAAGTCACTATTTGGCAGCATATATTTATGTGAGCAAGTGTTTCGGGATGAAGCATATGAGGTGCATGTCTAGATCACAATATATGGAAAATCATCTGGAGAGTTTGCTTCGTGTTGCTACTTCATCCTTCATGCCAGATATTTGGAGTTTTGTTCATGAGAAGCAGTGCCAAGTCTCGCATTAACATTTTGCAATTACAGGTAAAATAAAATGGATGTATGGACATACATGGCTGGCAATGAAGTTAACATTATTTTCTCATTAAAACAGTTAAAATTGCGGATGTATAATAAAACTGTATATATATATATATATATATAATATTACAATTCAGGCAATTAGAGTAAGAATTGTTAGGTGTACCACTTGCGGGTTTTACACATATGGCCTGCGAACTAGTCTACATTAATGGTTGTGTCCCTTTGTCCAGAAAGATTGGACACCTTTGATCTAGGGTATGACGCAACACGTTTCTCGAAGTTAAGAGAAACAGACTTTTGTTGTGCGTGTTGCAAAATCCAAATTTACAAAATGTTTTTTCAAGCTGTATCAACCTTTATAAGTTTCAGGACATAAAATGACCGTTGGGCCCACTTTTCTCATTTGAGGATATAATAATATTTGTGACGACGTGAGAGATGATATTGCATAATCTAATTGCCTAAAGAAGACAATTGCAAAAAGAAGAATGAAATGGAGGAAGAGAAAGGAAAGAAGGATTGAACATCGAACTCGATACTCTAATCACAAACCTGTCGAAACATCCGCTTCGAATCGAAGTCTGGGATGGCCCCGTTACGCTTGATGTGTTCTAGCAAATCACCACGCTCGGCAAGCTCCATGACAACGCAAACAAGTGTTTGTGTCTGTATGATCTCGTACACTGTCATGACATTGCGATGGTTGAGCTGCATGAGGATGGACATTTCGCGTGGAAGAAACTTGACCAAGTAATCACTGGCAGCTTTGGCACGGTCTATAATTTTCACAGCCAGCAGCTTGCTGTCAAGAACTCGCTCTGTCACTCGCACTTTGGCGTAACTTCCCTGCATAAATAGATCGAGAAATTGGGAGTGTCACAGCAATAAAGTTGTCAAATTACACATTTAGAGAAAAAAAAAACGAAAATTCAAACAACCTAGTGTTTCCCACAGAATAAAGATAAAAGCCAAAGGGACAATTCCATCTGATGAAGCCACGACACTAATTCCTAGTGATTTTCCGATTAACTGTAGCAAAGGCTGCAAGCAGCTAGTAGTAGTAGTAATAACGAAAACATGAAATAATGCACATACTATCTGGATGTCAGGTTCTGGTTGGAACAGAATACACCAAACGACACAATGAAGTGGCAAAATACATACATAGAAATCCGGGTCCTGAAACTCTGAAAACAATCCTAGCTGAGGGGTTTAATGTTACTTAACATGACACATCAAAAGACTAAAAAAGACGAAAGTTGCAGTAGTGATGTAGTGTGTACCAGTCGACATACAAAGGTGTTTTGATCCATAAACAGTGAGAAATTGAGAAAAGTACTGATCCATGTTAGATCTATAGGAAGAGAAAGATGTGATACTCTACAAGTATTAAAGATGTGTTAGAGAGAGAGAGAGATGGTGTTCTACAAGTACTAAGGGTACGTTAGAGAGAGAGAGAGAGAGAGAGAGAGAGAGATGGTGCTCTACAAATACTAAAGGTGTGTGGACAGACATATCCTGCTCTAGAAATACTAAAAATTATTGGGTAGAGAGACAGCTGAAAGATGACACCCAGTCTTCTAAGCCTTTGGCTATACGATTTATTGGGAGTGTTATCATTATTCATTGACTGTGCCAGACGTAGGGATTGAGAAACCCTTTTTAGAATCAACAAGTACGACATAATTTTTGTCATCACTTAACTTTGAGACGTAAAGTTATTTCGATAACAGTTTATTTTAAAATTTAAATGTCAGACTTTTGAAAGATGACAGACTATTCATTTGTATGAATTACTGATAGTGTCTTTGACAGTTTTAGTATTATTGCTAAAATAATGAACTGATAGTGTCTTTGACAGTTTTAGTATTATTGCTAAAATAATGAACTCTGTGATGTTCGTAAGAAGAAAGTAACAACTTAAAATAATTACCCCGCGTTCAAAGAGAAAACAAATGAGAGACTTCAAGTTTCATATGCTTCTATATAAACTCACGACATTAATATCTGTATCTCACAGCACAATTGTGCAGTTTCTTTAAAACAACATTTCAGCAAGTAGCCTAGTGAATGCTTTTGTACAGAGGAGATATATTCACTTCAAAAAATAATTTTAATTTGTATACTGAGTTTTATGGCCATATTTCCTTGACATAGGAAGTGCGCAATACAATAAAAACAGTTTGTAGTAAGCATTAACTGTGTATACTGATGTACAATGAAAAATAATAAATGATATTGAATTATATAAACTTTTTATGATTGCAACTTCCTGTCTTTTAAGTTAGTTTATAGTAAATGAGACCTTTATCTGTAACTTATTCAGTTTTCCTTTGGAAATTACAACAATTGAAGCTTTGGACTATTTTAACATTTTCTTTCAAAATTACAGACAATTTGAACGTTCCTTTATTTGTGATTATCTGTTCTCTTCTTTTAAAATGTTGGAAAATATGGTTAATATATTATTCGTGACTATTTGACTTCCAATGTTAATAAGATTGTGTCATTATGACTTTATGACTTTCCGTCTTTTCAAAATAATATAGTAAATAATATTATTTTTTTATTGGAGACTCTGACCTCCTTCGTTTTAAAATTACAGTCAATAGTATTACCAATTTATGTGTTTTATATGACTTTCGACCTTGAAAAAATATAGTAAATAATATAATTGTTTTATTTGTGACTATATGACCTCTAAACATTCAAAATGAAGGTAATATGATTATTGATTTATTTGTGACTCGGACTTTTAGATGGTAAAATAAAATGTTATAATATGATTGCTATTTCAGCAGAGTGTTTCCTACTTTAACCTGGCCTAAAGTCTAGTCAGTAAAGTATTTATTATGTGACTATGTTATCTGAAAGTAGTTCTAGCCTCTTGCCAATTATTGTTTATTTTGTGCCTAAGTGAGCTTCGCTCTTCTATAAATCCCAGCAAATATTTAGTTTGGATAATCTGAGAACCAACTGCTTTTAGTCTGTGCTCAATTTAGAATAACAGTTTTCCTTGTGACCTGCTCAAATTGTTAGTTTTGCTTTTGCTTTGTTCACGAGCCTACCTGTCTCTTATCAAACTCCCTTCACACTGTTCTACTTTTTGCTTATGATGTGTCAGTGTCACGTGACAGCGTTGCCTTGAACCTATTCTACTATTTGCTTAGAATGAAACATGTATATAGCATCATGGTTGTGAAAGGGGAGGGGGGGCAGATTTAGCGCATTGCACAGAGCTATGATGAATCCACATGAATTACACACGTAACCGCTCTAAATTAGTCTGACCACTGTGCTAGTAAATACGTGGACGACAGAAATCACAATACGTGATTCTGCATCACAAAAAGGCGTTAATTACCAATTGCTTCCCTGATCAGCATGTCCTGCCTTCGGGTGGACATGCCTACTAACTTCAAAAGCTTAGTGCCACGCCCACAGCCACACCTGCGAAGAAATGGATTAGTTCCTTTACGATTATTATCACAACCAACCTTTCCGAGTTTGGGTCCCATGCGGTATCCGCGCTCACTCAAAAGTGTGGCGGCATCTACAAATTCTCTGGCAGCGGCAGTTTTCGCTTTCTGGACTGACGAAGTGTCGGCTGCATTCACGGTGTCGCCGGCTTCTACTTTGGTAGCCATGGTTACGGTTCAAGCTGAGGTGACTGGGTGAGATATCGCAGATTTAGGTGTTGGTTCAAATCTGCTCCATCAGGGTAAATTAAATAACATATGGCACTGCTGCGGAAAACATGTACAGAAGGCAGGTGTGTTTCATGATGGACCGTTTAGAAAAACTTCTCAGATTTGCCTGCTGGTGAGTGCAGTGGATTTAGACAAAAGACTCATGTTCATGTCGCAACGCTTCTGCGAAATAGTTGCTAATGTGCTGCCTGCAAATATCCACGAAATCTTTACCTCACGATACTGGGTTAACCACGGTCTTAAAATAGCACATTCCTTACTGAGTTGTAGCATCATGGTTAAATTAACAATGTTGATCGTGATGCTTCTGAGAGTGGGATTATTCCTGAAGTGTGACGAGTTTAGTACTGTGGAAACCCCGTCCACAAGCTGATGAATATAATTTGACAGTGGCTGATGATCCACGAAGACTTTAAGTTGAAGTCTCTAGTTGTCTCCTTCCCGCAAATATTCCCGCGCATAATAGGCACGAGTTACATGTTCCATCACGTTTACCTAGATTTTATTTTGTAATTTGTTTGCGAGGACTTAGAAACATCTAACGAGAATTCTAAATAAGAAACTGAAGACAAGAAAGTACTGCAGCGCAACACGGCCGAGGAAAATAAATATGTCATTGATGATATTGCTGACGTCTGGCAGTGACACTCTTGGGCAGAAGAGGTAACGTGTTCCACGCAGGAGGTACAATAACCAGAGAATGGTCTCTTTCATTCCCGAAGAATGACTCAAAAAACTGTTGTTGCATTCTTGGTGAGTGAGAAGTAAAAATAATATGAAAAACTGCTGACTCCTACCACGATCTGATTTTTTTTTTTTTTTACGAATGCCGCAATGACCTCACAGACGAGCTGGAAGAAATCGAGAGGTTTTTTTCCAGCAAAACAAAGACCGCCCGTAGTCGACTGCCGGCCTTAATGGCCTTTGCATTTTCCTTGGACTTCTCTATTTTAAGCAATTTCTGTTTTTGTACTATCTTCAGTTGTATTAAATTGTAGTGTGCTGAATTTTCTGTGTCTGTGGTGTAAGATACTTTTAACGTCATACCCACACAGACTATGACGTCGTTTTGAGTCACCTTTCCATGACGTCATCTTATAATCTCATCACGCTCTTAAAGTAATCGTTTCAAAGTAGACTACACGTAAAAAATATTTACTGATAAAATGCCTTTCGCGATTAGTACTATTACTATCAATTAAAAAAAATGATTAATAATATGTGTAAATAAGATGTTTATGGTCAGTGTTGTCTAGGTAAAGGGTACACAAACTTGACTGTACTGGCTATCCTCACAAGAAAATCAATAAGATGTTAAAGCACGTTGTAAATCACTTTATTTCCATTTTTACTGCATACAAGGGAATGGCTCTTTCCACTCAAGCTTTTTATAATAGATATTATTAATTCCATTATACCTGGCTTATTCCCTTCACTGATTCTCAAGATTTTGTATTTGTACAGAAATGAGAAATGTAGAGAAACCACTTTAGATTTCTGAAATGATTGTTGGCTTGTTAGAATAAAGATTGCTCCCGAATTCACAGTACAGCAATGCCAACAAAAATCTAAGTAAATACAAAGAAAGCCACAACATTAACCTCCACCACTGACATATTAAAAATATATCGGTCATCAATAAGTAAATACAATTTACATCTTAGTACTCTTGTGCAATGGAAACATAAAACTCTAACATAATTATTTCATCAATTAAAACATCAATAAACCTTTCCTCCCCTCAGGAAACAAATTTAAGAAAAAGTTTAATTGAACTACAATTACACATTTCCCCATGGTTTTGAAACATAAATGCGAATTCATTCTTTCAGTTTCCGTCAACAACTGTAAAGCGATTTCCTCAAATCCCTTATAACTGGACATTTATGATATCTTAATATTAAAGATGTAAGGAGCCTCATTTTTAACCAGCAAAATGGGAAGTTTATATGCACGAGTTTAAAACTGCTGATTGCTTTCATTTTTTATTATTTCCATCAGAAACATACCAAGGTCCCGATTAGAAACAAAATGATAAACTACAAGAATGATGGAAAACAATGTGAGTGTAAGCACAAAATAATATTGTTGTTATTACTTGGAAAAAAAAGATAAAACTTATGAAAAGAAAACCGACATCGAAGGTTTGTTGAAGTTCTTTATCTAGTCACAGGGAGTTGTGCTTTCGCTGTGTGAAATTATCACTTTTAAATATTTTTTTTTTAAAACTGAACAATTCAACCACATTGTATACGTGCGCGCAATGTCAGTTGAAATTATACATCAATTTGTGACTTTTGCTTGAACTTTAGAAAGATCGATCTTTTGAGAGTAGTGAGATAGTGTGGAAGGAAGCTGGGTCATAAAAAGAAGGGAGGGGGTCTATGGGACAAGAGAAAGAGAGAGAGAGAGAGAGAGAGAGAGAGTTATGAGGACGAATGAAGAAAGGTCTGAGAGAGATTATATGGGAGAAAAATGTTAAATGTTCATAGGCAAAGTGTTGAACGATATATTTGTGAAAACACTACATGTGTTTTTGTGACGCATAATAATAATAATAATCTTTTGCGAGATAGTGCGATCGTTCGAGTCGCAATTCAAGAAACAAAACTGTTCATCTTCGCTTTTCTTTCTATCCAACACACCACCAGTACACATATTGCAATTGTTAGAAAAAGTGTTAAAGCATTATAATCTCAAATCTTACAAGGCGCAGTTTTGGTTTACACGCTCTTGTTGGTCACAAATCTTTGATCTTCATTGTCTATATGTAAGGTGTGTGAGTTATTAGCATCACTCGGAGACTTCAGTTTGATCTCATCCTTTAAAAGAACAATAACAGCAGACCGAAATAAAATAAAGACCAATATCAGCCACTAGTGAAACATGCTAATTTTATAGAATTAGACAAATTCTCACCTACGGATAGAAATGGACATCCTCGACATACTGATAGAAGTGAATAAATTCGACCCTACTGATAGAAGTGAATAAATTCGACCCTACTGATAGAAGTGAATAAATTCGACCCTACTGATAGAAGTGAGTAAATTTGTTCCTACTGTTAGGAGTGAGTAAATTCGCCCCTGCTGATAGAAGTTAAATTACTAAATTCGCACTCACACTCCCCGAAAGAGGAAGACGAAGACTTAAGGGTGTACAATCTGATTTTTTTAAAACTAAAATTATGTTAAATACTATTCGACTAAAACCTAAAAATCAGTCAGTAATGTTATTTTAGTTATATATTACGCATGAACGGGCAGACAGAGAGAGAGAGGGTGGTGTTGGTGATGGATGGGAACAGAGAAAAAAAAACGAAAATATCTTCCCCTGTGACAGCAGAAAATTAAAATGTTTAGACACGCATGAATTCAAGTTCTTTTTTTTTTATCTCACAACCCCAAGGGGGCTTAAATCATATATGCACACACACACACACACACACACACACACACACACACACACACATACACAGGCATACAATAAAACCCAAATAATACTTGACCTACTTAAACAAACTGATGTGCCCTTTTTTTCTATATCACCAGTCAATAGTGACATCGGTGTCGTTTTAATTATAGATTACGAATGAATAGGCAGAGAGATGGAGAAGGAGAGAGAAAAAGAGAGGAAAAATAAAGAAAGACTAAATAAAAAAAAAACAAACTTCGATATCCGGCCTGTGACAGCGAGAATAGGAGAGCAGGTAAAACGCGCCTCAAGGAACGACTTTTTTATTTTCTTATTACCGCCTGCAGGACATCAAGGAGCGTTTGGAACTAGAAGGGAAAAAAAAGAGATAAATCACTCAGTCTTTCTTTATATCACAATCACACATAAGGGCCTAAGTTATAAAAACAAGTGACTATCTTTTATTATAGCAAAAAGAAAGCAGTGGTTCAGCTGTAAGCTCTTTTTGTTTTCGTTGAAGACATAGAACTCAGTACCTCGACAATCGGTGAGTTTTGGGTAACGACTTAGAACTCAGTACCTCGGCAATCGGTGAGTATCCGGTGAAAGTCGGTGAGTACATTCGATTTTATGTTCTAGTCGAATTCCTAGCAATCGTGAAGAGAGAAGAAGTAGGAGAGAAAATTCTTTTGGGGCTGTCTAGAGCCAGCAAGGGAACTTAATTCTTTACACGTTCGTAAGCATTGTACACAACATGAAAAGAATATGTTAAATGGAATACTAGAACTTACTGAACCGACAAATTTATGAAAATTTTACCAATCCGCTTCATTGATAAATTCTAAATAAATAAATATATTTCTGATTTGTTTATGATAATGATTTATTCTCACTCCATTCAGGCCACATTTTGCTGCATTTCTCCAGTACAATGGTATTGTTAAGATTTCTTTTCTTTACTAAAAATTGTTATTTTGTTCCTTTCTTTATTGTTTAAACATTTGTGTTCACAAAAACACATTGAAATGAATACTATGGACTACAGATAATCACTCCATTAAGTAAGTATACATCTGTGCACATGTGTGTGTGTGTGTGTGTGTGTGTGTGTGTGTGTGTGTGTGTGTGTGTGTGTGTGTGTGTGTGTGTGTGTGTGTGTGTGTGTGTGTGTTGTGTGTGCGTGCATGCGCGCATCAGTTTTCAGACAATGACAAGCAGGTATGCCACGACTATGATTAAAATGCTGTTAGACATAGTTGGGCGGCGTGGTTAGAGTCAGTTATAATACGCGGGATTCCATTCATTCCTCAGTGTGACGCCTCGCGTGTATCCCTCTCCTCTTTCAGCCGCGCTATGCATGTATTTGTAGCAGTGTCACCATACACCTTATGAACACTGGAATGACTAGGGAGAAGACATCACAGTGAAAGAAAGAAAGAGAAGGGGAGAGCAGCAAAAGTTAATAAAGAGCACAATTATTGCTCTAGTCTCGTTCCTGTCTTGCTTATGTTTCGTGATACATCAAAACACTGAAATTCTATAGAGGTATATGACAAACTGTATTATTATACTCGAACATGATTTGTTTTCTTTTACTTCCTTTATTTTCTTGGGTGTGTGGGGTGGGTGGCAGTCTCTAAAAATTTAAAATAGATAAGCATCGAAAGGCCATTATTAATGAGATAGATAGATAGATAGATAGATAGATGGATGGATGGATGGATGGATGGACGGATGGAAAGATAGATAGATAGATAGATCAGACATACAGATAGAATCTAATATTAATGCGGACTGATACAAATGTTACATTTGTACTGACTTTTGAATACTTGAGCTAATGGCAAATACTCTATCGCAAATATCGCCTTCTCTAAATTTTTCAGATGGCAGCACTGGTGTCTTTGATTCGACTTTCTGGTTTGCTCTTTGTTCTTTGTGTTCCGGGTTGTGAGTATGGTTGTCCATCATTTTGGAAATAAAATGTCTGGTATTAATTTGTGTCCATTCATTCCTGTCCAAAGAGTCAGGTTACCATAGAAATAATCATTTTCTACAGTTCAAGCCTTTTCTCTCTTACTTTATGTTGTCCTGTCTCATTTGTATTATCTGTTTAACTGTAGGCGCTCTCTGGTGTTCTTGTTCATAGTGTCTCATTTGTCTTCATTCTTACTTTAAAACACTTTTGTTGTTTATTCATTTTCTGCCTCTTTTGTATTAATTCTAAAATGCGTTCATTCACTTCTTGCCGTAGAAATCAACATATTAACTATTTGAAATTGAACTTTACATAGTTTACGTATATTTAAGTTATATATGCGTGTATAAGTGTGTTCGGTGTGTAGGCCTGTTTCTTTTACGCGCGTACATGCGTACGTGTTCTGAACGCTAATTTCTAACTGTATTCTAGTCACACAATTTAACCTTTAAAGAGAACGATGTTATATTTAAGATTTGTCTCGTCCAAATCGGACGAGATAACAGAAAAAAATCACAGTTCCCTTTAAGACGCAAGGACCTCACTTTTAATTTATTCTTATTTGGTTTATTATATATTCCCAAAATACGTGTGTGCTATTCCCACAATACGTGTGTGCTATTCCTACAATACGTGTGTGCTATTCCTACAATACGTGTGTGCTATTCCCACAATACGTGTGTGCTATTCCCACAATACGTGAGTGCTATTCCCACAATACGTTAGTGCTATTCCCACAATACGTGAGTGCTATTCCCACAATACGTGTGTGCTATTCCCACAATATGTGAGTGCTATTCCCACAATACGTGAGTGCTGTTCTCCATATACACTTCTTGTATGATGAATTCGTAGTCTTAATTAATTATCCGAACTAGATAATCACTTTTGATCCCAGTGAAAATCAGTAACATCATTTTCCGCCCGATGACGCATTTTTAGAAAGAATTAAGGTCCGAAACTGTTAATCAGTATTTTTTTTTTGAACACTAGTTGGATGAGATATACAGAAGGTCTGTAAACGGGCAATCAGTAATCGCCATTAATTACTAGTGTGACGTCTAGTTGATGAAAAGCATGTATGAAGAAGGTAAAGGTGAAATCGTTCAGATACTCAGAACCTCCACACTAATTATATATTTGACATCGTCAAACCAAGAGTACTAGTAACATCTTTACAAGTAAAGTAACAACTAGTAATGTTTCTATCTGTACCTCGTCACTAATAACATCTTTAATGTAATGTTTCTATCTGTACCTCGTCACTAATAACATCTTTAATGTAATGTTTGTATCCATACCTCATCACTAATAACATCGTTAATGTAATGTTTGTATCCATACCTCATCACTAATAACATCTTTAATGTAATGTTTGTATCCATACCTCGTCACTAATAACATCTTTAATGTAATGTTTGTATCCATACCTCATCACTAATAACATCTCTAATGTAATGTTTGTATCCATTCTTCTGTCGTTGGATGTTGTCCCAGGCTCTTCTGCGTCACTACACGCGCGTGTCTGCTACTTCTCTAACTGGTCGCAGAACCGGGTAGAGCCGGCGCGCTTTACAGTCGACGACGTCGACCCTTACCTGTGCACGCATTTGATCTACGCATTCGCTGACGTCGACTCCCTCGGGTATCTGACGCCTCAGCTTGGAGAGTCAGAACTGGAAACGTATGAGAATTTTACTGTATGGGAATTTTAATGTAACAGTTATAGAGAAGTGTGCAGGAGAGAAAACAGCCACATGTAATTCTTACAATATTTTTATAGAATGCAATATCGGTTTTTATTAGGTCGATGTCGTCGTAGTAATAGTTTAACACTTATTGTTATATGTATACGTATTCATTATACAGCATGGTACTAGTTGTAAGTTAATGTTTCATTAATTGGGAATTAACTGATTCGAAACTTTTGTAAGGTGTAAATTAGCTTTCAAAAATCCATCAAATTTTAGTATTAAATAAATTAAATACCCGTTGATTTTCAATTCATCATTAAGAACAAAGTATTAAGCAGTATTTAGTTATTCGAAAATTTACCTGTTGTCTAATTAAAATTTCACCTCAGCAGCTCATTAGAAAAATTCCGCGCATCAGTTTCCAAATTCCGCGCACAAATTTTGGTAGCAAGCTCAAACAACCGCCAGTTCCGCGCACACAGGTAAAATATTAGAGGGAACGTTGCCCACCAGTAGCTTACTTTTTCAATACAATCTTTAGGGCGCTGACGTGTAATTACATTTATTTCGTGATTTTTATATATGTATATACTGTGTGTATTCAGATATAAAAAATTCAACAATCTCCGTCAGCAAAATCCAGACCTGAAAACACTGTTAGCTGTTGGAGGATGGAAATTCAGCCCGTCAATATTTTCAGCAATAGTAGCAGACGTGAACATTCGCACAACTTTGGTGCAAAGCGTGGTAGCTTTTCTGCGTCGCTATGGTTTTGATGGTTTGGACCTTAACTGGCAGTTCCCTGGGCTTCGAGGGGGTCATGTGAACGATAAGCAAAATTTCGTTCTCCTGTGTAAGGTGCGCTCAACTTCGTTCGTTCGTTTGTCCTTTCCTTTCCTTTCCCTTCCTTTCCTTTCCTTTCCTTTCCTTTCCTCCTTCCTTCCTTCCTTCTTTCCTTCTTTCCATCCTTCCTTCCCTCCCTCCTTCCTTCCCTCCTTCCTTCCAAAATTCCTTCCTTCCTTCCAAACTTCTTCCCTTCCTTCCTTCCAAACTTCTTTTCTTCCTTCCTTCCAAAATTCCTTCCTTACTTCCAAACTTCTTCCCTTCCTTCCAAACTTCTTCCCTTCCTTCCTTCCAAACTTCTTTTCTTCCTTCCTTCCAAAATTCCTTCCTTACTTCCAAACTTCTTCCCTTCCTTCCTTCCAAACTTCTTTTCTTCCTTCCTTCCAAACTTCCTTCCTTACTTCCAAACTTCTTCCCTTCCTTCCAAACTTCTTTTCTTCCTCCCAAACTTCCCTCCTTCGTTCGTTCGTTCGTTCGTTCGTTCCTTCCTTCCTTCCTTCCTTCCTTCCTTCCTTCCTTCCTTTCTTCCAAACTTCATACCTTCTTTCCAAACTTCATACCTTCTTTCCAAACTTCATTCCTTCCTTACAAACTTCTTTCCTTCCTTCCAAGCTTTCTTTATTTGTCCGCCCATCAATCAGTCGCCTACACTCAAACACTTCATTATTAGGAAAGAGGATAGTAATTATTTGACAGGAGCTATCGGAATACTCTGTAAGAGTAAAAGTGCATTCCGAATTATTTCTACAAACATTTGAAGAATTGATCGAATCGTATTTTTGTTTGTCAAGATACGACTAGTTGTGGCGATAGAATACGACTAGTTGTGGCGATAGAATACGACTAGTTATGGCAACAGGATACGACTAGTTGTGGCGACAGGATACGACTAGTTGTGGCGTTCCGTTTCACACGAACTAACAACATCATCGACAAATCAAAAGTTGTGGTGTTTCGTATGTCAGGTTCTAACAACAACATTCAAAGAATCGGTGATTGTAGTGTTATATTTGACAGGAACTAAGAAACATTTTCGGAGAATCAATGACTCTTGTGGTGCTACAAACAACATTCGAAGAATTATTGATTGAGGCGTCCATTTTGACGCGAGCTAAGAACAGCTTTCGAAGAGCAAAACACATGACAATAACAATGATTGTGTTTCTA
Organism: Sinotaia quadrata; assembly: GCA_028829895.1. Taxonomy (NCBI): domain Eukaryota; kingdom Metazoa; phylum Mollusca; class Gastropoda; order Architaenioglossa; family Viviparidae; genus Sinotaia; species Sinotaia quadrata. Next base: position 13,224,274 of record CM054182.1, read on the forward strand.
TTGTCAGGAACTAAGAGCGGCATTCGAAGCAGAAGCAACGGCTTCCAATCGTTTGCTATTGTCGACCGCAGCCCCGACGTTTAAAAATAACATCGATATTGGCTATGACGTCCAAGCCTTAGACAGGTAAAAATAGAAAATAAATAATACTAGGCACACTAAATTTTGCAGGAAGTTCACTTTTATTTTTCAGAAACAATTGTAGCACAATCGTGTACGTAGTATTGTGTGAAAAAGAATCAGTGAATACGTCTTAGGTGTGCGTGCATGTGTGTTTGTGATGGTGATGTATTTTATGTGATCTGTACGTGTGTTTGTATGTGTGCTTGGAGAGGTTATGGAAAGGAAATGTCAAGAGCACAAATCTTTGTGCTGTGCATTATATATGTATTCCAAGAATGCGATAAATGTAACGATGCTGTTCGTATGTTGCATATGTGCGGTATATATTTTGAGTGCTATGTTGCAATTGTGCTATATGTATTTTGAGTGCTATGTTGCAATTGTGCTATATGTATTTTGAGTGCTATGTTGCAATTGTGCTATATGTATTTTGAGTGCTATGTTGCAATTGTGCTATATGTATTTTGAGTGCTATGTTGCAATTGTGCTATATATATTTTGAGTGCTATGTTGCAATTGTGCTATATGTATTTTGAGTGCTATGTTGCAATGGTGCTATATGTATTTTGAGTGCTATGTTGCAATTGTGCTATATGTATTTTGAGTGCTATGCTGCAATTGTGGTATATGTATTTGGAGTGCTATGTTGCAATTGTGCTATATGTATTTTGAGTGCTATGTTGCAATTGTGCAAAATGTATTTCGAGTGCTATGTTGCAATTGTGCTAAATGCATTTTGAGTGCTATGTTGCAATTATGCAAAATGTATTTGGAGTGCTATGTTAAAATTGTGATATATCTATTTGGAGTGCTATGTTGAGTGCAATAAGTATTTTTGTGCTGTGTTTGTGTCACAGTTTTCCTGAAATAGTTTATATTTTTGCTATGTCCGTATATTATAATAGTGAACTATCTACATTGCATTTGATATTTATGCAATGTCCGTATATTATAATAGTGAACTATCTACATTGCATTTGATATTTATGCTATGTCCGTATATTATAATAGTGAACTATCTACATTGCATTTGATATTTTAAAATGTATATTTATTAATTTATATCTTAAACACGTTATGTTGTACTTTCCTATTTGTACTCATTTTTATTTTTATGTTCTAATACAAATTTATGTTTGAGAATATTACAAAACAGCAACATTTTCTTTATTCGAAAATTTTTGTAACACTTCACACCTTATTAAAAGGCAGACATCTGACGGAAAGATATTGGAAATGTTTTGGATGTAGAATTGGTATTTCAACGATTAACAAAAATAGTAAGAAATTTGAGATAGGGGTTGTTGGTTTTTCGGTTGACTTCAAATCTCCATAATCGCAATTTTTGTTATGGTAACATTTTCTTGCATAATTGTGCAGTTAAAATTAATGTGCGTTGCATATCAGTGAACTAAATATAGCCTAATGGGAGAGAAATCTTAGTTATAACTATTTAAAATCCATAATGTATTGCTTTTATGCTTTTAACTCAACTAATTTAGTTATCGAAATATATAATTATGTTACAGATGGAAGCTATTATTTGCAAGAAACGCATTAAGACAATCTATCCATCCACTGTCTTAGGAAACAGTAACTCTTACAGACATTTATCCATCTACTGTCATAAGGCAAATAATTCTTATAGACATTCTATCCATCCACTGCCATAGGAAAACGTAACTCTTAACGACATTCTAGCCAACCACTGGTCATAGGAAAACGTAACTCTTAACGACATTCTAGCCAACCACTGGTCATAGGAAAACGTAACTCTTAACGACATTCTAGCCAACCAATGTCATAGGAAAACGTAACTCTTAACGACATTCTAGCCAACCAATGTCATAGGAAAACGTAACTCTTAACGACATTCTAGTCAACCAATGTCATAGGAAAACGTAACTCTTAACGACATTCTAGCCAACCAATGTCATAGAACCAATAACAGGTGACGTAGATGGGGTGTTAGTGTAAACGATTTTGTTGCTTCTTCAAGAAGCACCTGAGAAAAAATTCATGGGCGAGAGTCAGTTTAAACTGATGCCGAGTTAGTTACACTCAAATATTGGATGCTATTTACAATCAGGATTTGTTAGGACATAACTGTCTTCGGGTACATATTTTATTAACAGATATCTGGACTTCTGGAATTTGATGACGTACGACTTCCACGGCCCTTGGGAAGGCCAAGCAGATCACAATAGCCCACTTTTTCCTAGCAAGAAGGAATCCGGATTTGACCTGCGGGGTAACGTGGTATTTATTTTTTTGTCATTTGTATTCTCCGATATTATAAAAAGCAAGATATGTGTACCTTCAGGCCAATATAATCTTCTTACCTGAAAAGAAACAAAAATTATCTCGACACAAGAAACATATTTTAAAAGCGATCAATGTTTGGTTATTTATTTCGAGATCATTCATTTGAAAACAACTATCTCTGAAAAATCTCTTTCAATGGTGACAGTTGTCAACCGCTTTGCAATAGTTTTTCTTTTTCAGTCTTTTTCATTCCTCCATTGTTTTTCGAGAGTGGAAACGCAACATTGTATTCTTGTAAACAAATTACGAATATCCCCAGACTCGGCCTGCAGTTATAAAGGTCTGTGTACTCAGAATCTCATTTCCTCCGCCCGTACAATGAGCGTAGCGTACCTTGTACACAGACGTAACGATGTATGCCTTGTACACAGACGTAACGATGTGTGCCTTGTACACAGACTTAACGATGTGTGTCTTGTACACAGACTTAACAATGTGTGCCTTGTACACAAACTTAACGATGTGTACCTTGTACACAGACGTAACGCAGCGTGCCTTGTACACAGATTTAACGTAGCGTACCTTGTACACAGACGTAACGTAGCATGCCTTGTACACAGATTTAACGTAGCATACCTTGTACAGAGACGTAACTTAGCGTGCCTTGTACACAGACTTAACGTAGCGTACCTTGTACACAGACGTAACGTAGCGTACCTTGTACACAGACATAACGTAGCCTGCCTTGTACACAGACTTAACGTAGCGTGCCTTGTACACAAATATAATGTAGCGTGCCTTGTACACAGACGTAACGTAGCGTGCCTTGTACACAGATATAATGTAGCGTGCCTTGTACTGTTACGTTTCCAGTATTTATTTATAGACCCTGCCTAGGATAATTAAGGATTTTAAAAGATAATAGATAAATTAATTCCTTCTCTCATATCCTATGCAGACTGGTTGCTCAACTTATCATTTGACTAATTTAAAAGTGTGTCTTGTAGTGCAGACGACAAATTTACAAACTGATAAATTGCATACGTTAGCTAGATTGGAGTCGTTAAATTCCTCTAAATTAATATGCATTCGTTATGTCATTCAGCTCATTCGCCCCCATCCAATCTAAGAGATCTATAGGTCTATTATGCATAAAAATTAACTACGAAGAGGTTTAACAATTAAAAATAAGATTTAATAAAGTTTAACAATTTAACAATAATCAAATACGAGCACGAAAAGTCTATTTCTTAATTCATGCACGTATGTGCTTATTATCTCTCGAGAGGGAAAATGCCCAATTGTTTCCTTGTGAATTTTTGAATTCAACTGAGGAATACTCAGCTGTAAGTCTGTATTCGCCTGGTTTCCGTATTCCAGTCCGTACCGGTCTGTCTCACGATAGTCACTCTAGCGTAGATGCACGTGGCATACAGGGAGGATTGTCCTTTTATGTCGCTAGTGAACTTGAGTTTAGACCAGCATACGTCTACTCTTGACGCTGCTTACAATGGTGTGGACTCTCAGAATAACAACTTGTCCAGGTTCACAGGACAAAGACAAAGGCAAGGCAAAGCAAAGCCAAGCAGAGCAAAGCCAAAGTCAAAGCCAAGCAAAACCAAAACCAAGCCAAGTCCAAAGCCAAGCCAAGCCAAGGCCAACCTGGGGAAAGCAAAATGTGTCCCAATATAGCCCTTGCTAACATATTCCTCACTTAAGCAAGTTCCAGTTTAAATGCTCTGAATTAGAAATTCGACCTCGCATCGTTTACAATTTAGATTTAGAAAACATAATCTTCTCACGCATGTTTCATTTAACAGCATGATGTATGAATCATAAAAATAGTTACAACGTTAAATTAATGTTCATACAAAGGGGTAATTCAAACAGCAAAGTGCTTCACAATTTACAATTAAAATTACACGCAATAATTGAATTACATGAGAAATTCATGTCGAGCGCAAGCATTCTGGCTCTAGTGAATTTAAAAGCAATATAAATTAAAGTTACAATGGAAAAGAGTTACAATAAATTTATATTTCATAACTTATAGGTTTTCAGTCATTTCCACGAACCATGCTCAAGTATATAGCGAAATAACATAATACATAGCACAAATACATACATAGTAAAATATACAGAATACAATCAAATAAAGATGGTACCTTATGAGAAGTCGAAGTGTCTATCTCATCTACTCGTCGGCCTGCCGTATGACTGGAGTAGCTAGTTGGTGTAGCTAATTGTTTCTCGCAGTGAAGGGGCGGAAGCGTTTACCGATATTTATAGGAAAGCATAAAGCATATCACGTGACGGATCGCGTGGCATGTAGTTGGTTCTAGAACCTAGACAATGGGCCTAAAGTTACATAACGTCTTGACCTCTTCTGGAAGCTTCTCATAGGAGAGAGCTTGAACAAAAGGTTTTCAAATCTCAATATTTGAAGTAAACAACAAGTGGGTCAGCAAGTCATGACATTTTTATCAGACTGTGACATGTACACAGACGTAACGTAGCGTGCCTTGTACACAGATATAACGTAGCGTGACTTGTACACAGACTTAACGTAGCGTGCCTTGTACACAGACTTAACAGGGTCAAGTGATGACGCACGACTGCGAGGCGACAAATATATAACCTCTTCATCCTGGAATTCTAGATTTAACTCCTCGACCGCAGACCGGCTCTAATCAAAGTCGATTGTAATCATTGCTGAACAACCTTCTTCGAACTGAATGCTACTCCTGTTATTTTACAGATAAAGGAAAGACTACATAAATACTTTATGATGATCGTAACCATAGTGTTTGGAATATAAGAATTAATTTCTTTTAAACAGTTATTTACTAATTAAAGTGGAAATAACTTAAGGTGACCAAAAAGGGAATGAAACGACAACGTAAGTTCATTTGGTGATTTTTAACTGTTTGACATACAAATGGATGGCAGGGTAAGGTCAGTGTTATGGCAGCAGAACATTTTGCATATTATAAAGGATGAGTAATTATTACTAATTTATTATATTTTTATAATCTTATTTAAGTTGTAATTAATGGGAGTAAAGTGATATACCTTAGTGCAAAATTTTGTATTCATTTAAATTTTTAAGTTTCTCGCATTACCTAGGGATTCAAAATGAAAACTGGTCAAACATTATTTCAGCAATAATTGCCGATTCATTTAAACGAATTTCCTTTTAGTGGGATATATAGGTAAGGTAATTACAACATAACACATGCACTAGAATTTACTTCGATCTGATCCCCTCCTACTCACCCACCCACCCTCTCTTTCTCTCTGATAAATGGCTTTATTTCACTTTGCATTTTCTCACCTTTCCTCAGGAATGGACTGCCGAGGAATATGTACGTCTTGGTGCCTCGAGAAACAAAATCTTGATAGGTCTTCCAACCTACGCCCGTACGTATTTCCTCCAGAGTTCACACTTTTCAGAGCCAGGGTCAAGGGCTGGTCCAGGTCCTGGAGGTGCGCTGACAAAAATACCCGGATTTTGGGCATCATATGAGGTCAGTGAAATCAGTTTTTGAGCGCCATTTGGTTGTCTCCCCGCATAACGTCTCTATGATTGAAATTTGTACAGTTGCTGTCACTGAAGAATGGAGTGATCGGCCCTGTGTATTAAAGTAACTGTAAAATGAAATTGTAAAATATGCAACTGTAAAATTGGACTGATAATGAAAAAGTGGAACAGTACTTATTTTGAAAGCTTACAAACTAGAATTGAAAAATAATTCATTGCTAACGTGTTGTCTGCCCGACACTCACGCGCAATCAAAGATTTTTGTAAAATAGTAAAATAAATAGTTTTAGTAGTGGATGTAGAAAAGGTATTAATACAAAGAAGCAATAGTAGTAGGAATACAGAAATAGAAAAGTTACTACCAGAACCAGTAGTAATAACAGTAGTAGGATCGGTAGTGGTAGAGGTAAATGAGGCACTAGCAGTGGAAATAGTCCTCGTAACAATAGTGATTGTTGTACAAGTAGAAGTACTATCAGTAGTAGCAGCAGTAATAGTGATAATTGTAGTAAACTATAGCAGTACCTTTTATTGCTTATTTGTGTGCATTATCAAAACATTATCTTAGTACAGTCGCACAAAAATCCATCTTCAATTATCTTAGTACAGTCACACAAAAATCCATCTTCAATTATCTTAGTACAATCACACAAAAATCCTTCTTCAAGGCCTAACTAAAATCGATGTACTGTGACGAACAAGGATACATACCTAATGTTTCCCTTTTCAGGTGTGCAGTAAAATTGGAGCAAGCATATCCGGCGTTGTCCATAGAGATGAAGAACAGCAAGTTCCCTATTTTGTGGAGAGGAACCTCTGGATTTCCTACGATGACACAAGGAGCATTGAAGCAAAGGTATGTCATCACAAGGAATGTTTATCTACTGCACCATGCATCGTTACAAGTGCAGTGAAATAAAGAGCAAATGCCACTGCTATTAAACTGTGCATTGCGTAATGACACAAAGAGCAAATGCCAATGCATCCATATGGAACTGGTTTGGTTTTCATCAGCAATTTCTAGCCTATCCTCCACCTGAGTTGTTTACTTCCAACTTTGACACTTTCAAAAAATGCCATCATAAGGAGTGAAAATTTAACAATTTATATAACGATTATGTCTAGAAATAGGGAAAAGCAACTTTACTCCGCCACATATCTGTCTATTTACTTATGTGTGCTTGTCTATGTGTAGTTTGTTTTGTACAATTATTTCAGCAATTTGTGTTTACACCCATTCTCTTACTCAGAACCCTAGACACAAATCTGATTGACATACACCATGAAATAATTGTGCTCTCGTTTATAACCAAACAAAACATCTCACACTACCTATTTGGCTTTTTTCATTTCTTTATGGATATGACAGATTATTTTCTCGATTGTCTATAGACACGATGGTTGAAAATGAACGGTTTTGGAGGCTTTATGGCTTGGACTCTGGACATGGATAATTTTCGACCTGGATTATGTCCGACACAAACAGTCTATCCACTCATCTCAACAGCAAAGACAGTGCTCTTAAGTCCTGACTTTCCTGGTATTCCTGTTCTCAGTTCTAGCCCGCATGTGGCGACATCTAGTGACCAACAGAGCGGACTTATCTCTGCACGCTTATCTCCTTTGAACTCTAACCTAGTGTCCACGCCGCAACAGACACGGGATTTTGTCCCAACCGGACCTACTCTGGTTTTCAACTCTGACGTATTAGGAACAACGCAAAAGCCACAAACAATTCCCACAACTGCTTCGCCTCCTCTGGCCAGATCTGAAATAGAACGTTTAGCGCAGAGAATCCTAGAAGGTTCCATCAACACACCTCCTTCAGACAACCCTTCCTTACCAGCATCTGCACAACTACAACCAACTTCGACTAGTGATTTTTCTCCTCCCCACATCCTTACTATACAAGGTACGCTCCAAGGGTCACAGAGTGTCTCCACAGCATCTTTTGTCGACTCTTCTCTACGAGTACCAACTCAAAGAACACAGGGACCTTCAGCAACTGCGTCTTCTTCGCTTTCGATCTCTCGTCTGCAGGTTGTTTCCACGTCAGTCCCATTCTCTGTCGAAGACTCTGCTCAACGAGCATCAAGCCAATGGTTACAGACTAGTCCCAAACTCGCGCCTGTTCCGCTCTCTAACTTTGGTCTACAAGGCACATCCCAAGGACCACAACCCCCTCCCTCTCTTGCAACGTCCGCCAGACAAGGATTGTCTGAAGTGCAGCAGGCACCTTCTAATAATGTAGCACAGTTTTTAGGAGATGGCACTCGCAGGACCACTCAATCGAAACAAAATGCCACCAACAACATCATTGATACGACAGGTACTGATTTACAAGTTCTCTATGACATGTAATTTTCTTTTTATGGAATTACGCACTCAAATTCTGTACTAGAAAATGACGTCATATACTTCTATACTAGAGAATGACGTTATATGCTTATGTACTAAAGAATGACTCATATACTTCTGTACTAAAGAATGACGTCATATACTTCTGTACTAAAGAATTACGTCATATACTTCTGAACTAGAAAGTTATGTCGTATACTTTTGTACTAGAGAATTACTTCCTATAATTCTGTAGAGGAGAATTATGTTCTATAATGTATGTATAGTATTGTGACTTATCACTTTCTAGCATTTAATTCAAGTTAAACAGTAGACTGGTGATAAGGTAGTCGTCGAACAGTTCTAAAAATGAGCGTTGCATTTAAAAAAAAATGTAACTTAAAATCTATAAGTTCTTCTGATTCGAAATTTCATTATTTTGTTTTAATATACTTCTATTTCCTTTTTATGCATAATTATTCTTGAAAAAGGAATTAGATGAAGAAATAACGCATATCTTTTTGTAAAGAGTAAATGATAGAGAGTAAAGAAAGAAACTAATCAATAATTATTAATGCAGTAATTTAAAAATAAATAAACTATCTATCTATCTATCTATCTATCTATCTATCTATCTATCTATCTATCTATCTATCTATCTACCTATTTATCTATCTATCTACCTATCTATCTATCTATCTATCTATCTATCTACCTATCTATCTATCTATCTATCTGTCTGTCTGTCTGTCTGTCTTTTGTTTATCGCCTATATAATTTTATCCTGCTGTAAAATGACCTTTTCATATTTTGTTGCCGTTGTGCTGTTTGCTGTTCTAGTATTCAAGTGCACGGGACGCCCTTACCGCAACTACGCAGACCCTACTAGTCCGTGTCGCTTCATCGTATGCTGGGCCGACGTCGGCTATGTCATGTCGTGCTCCATTGGGACAACTTTCGACGAAGCCATCGGAGTCTGTACATGGCCTCTATCACAGCGTACACAAGTCGCTTGCTAGAATACAAACTGACTACAGCCAAAATATGAGAAATGTCAGTGTTGTGTTGCGTGTTTCCTATATTTTCTTTACTTGTTCTCATGGTGATGACTCTGTTATCCAATAATGTATTTATTTCGATGGCGTTCACTAAAAGTCTACGAATTTAAATAAAGGATATATCATCAGGCATCAATAGGAACACTAACACGCCTGTAATATACTTGTGTTTGGTGCTGTTGCTTTTGTTCTTGGTGTTATTGTTGTCCTTGTTGGGTTGTTATTAGTGACGGTGTAAATGATATTATTATTAATCTTGCTTTCGTTTTCCTACTTAATTGTCTGAGTTGATGTTATTGTTATAGCTGCTGGTTTTTTTTTGCTGTTTTGTTATTGGATTTTGCCTGCGAGAACAAAAGAGATTGAATGAGATTATAGCCTGTAATTGTTTATGAAAACAAACCCGTAATCTGAGACTGTAAATGTTATGTGTATGAAAACAAACCCGTAATCTGAGACCTTAACAGACTGTAAATGTATAAGTGTATGAAAACAAACCCGTAATCTGAGACCTTAACAGACTGTAAATGTTATAAGTGTATGAAAAACAAACCCGTAATCTGAGACCTTAACAGACTGTAAATGTTATAAGTGTATGAAAAACAAACCCGTAATCTGAGACCTTAACAGACTGTAAATGTTATAAGTGTATGAAAACCAAACCCGTAATCTGAGACCTTAACAGACTGTAAATGTTAAATGTGTATGAAAACAAAGATAAAGTAATCACGAAATACTTAACGATTTTGCTAACGTGGAAACAGTAAATGCATTAGAAGACCTTTGTGACGCCTACGCCACACTATTTATTGGTTACGATCATTATTGTTAATTAATCATCCATAACTAATGACATGTTAAGAGAATCTTAATTTATGTTATTAATAATTCTCCAGAAGACACCACTCGTCTCTCTCACTTGGCGGATATGCAGGCGCTGTAAACATTTCTCTCTCCCACCACATTAAAGACAAACACTTACCGTAGGTGGAAAACGTTAAAAATGACTACTACTTTATTACTGTCACTCAAAGCGGCAATACTCAACATTGGTTCACAGTGACGTCACTCGGCGATGCACAACGCTGGGAAGTCGTCAACCACTCCTTGTGGGGAGATAACTGCGACGGGAGTGGTGAGTGACAGCTACCTTCCTTGCAGACAGTTTCTCATCGCAACTAAAATAGCATTAGGGACTTGACAACAGAACCTAATAATTTAATTTTACAATTTAAACAGAACATAAGAGCCATCCATCTTTTTTGAAGATTACAAAATCATCCCGAAAAGCATATTGTTAGGTCTGTATTTCATTGTCTAAACACTTAGCACAACAACCTATGACGTAGTAAATACATAGCGTGGCAACCTGCATAAACTTCATTTCTGATTATAATGAAAGTTTTAAACTTGTATTTACTGTCTGCAGACACCTGCATTGGTCGTATACACCAACTAAAGCACACGTCAGATCACATTACACATCCACGCACAAACACACACAAGCACACAGTGTGTACCAAAACAAAATAATAACTTTCATTAGTAAAGTGAAAAGGAAATGCAAGATGTATTTTGTTCAATTGATTTCTTGCTTAGAAAAATAATTTCCAGTTCATTTGTTGAAACTCGAAATTGTATGTAGAATTCATATTTTTCCTCCCATTTTGAACTGACACTATCCATTTCATTCACCGCAAGTTGTTTCATGTATAGTTATGAAGCCACTGAATAAATATACATATATGATTTAAAAAATGTATGGTGTTCATTTCATTGATACTATCCAAACGTATGTGCTAAAAAGAAAACTAAGGCAACATTCTTTTGTAAAGAATTGTTTTGTGTGTGCAAACAAGATCTTCACAAACTGACATTACGACTTGCCTTCGACTAAATAACAACGTTGTATGAAATTAGTGAATCTATCTATGAATCGCAACCCTAACCTGAAAATGATAAAGAATAGTAACAAGGCATTTCCTTCAAAACTGTATACAAATTGTGATTGCATTGCACGCAAGTAATTCAAGTACAACACTGAGTAGTCATCAGACGCTCTTTGTATGGGAGATAACTGCGACAGCGCAGTGAGTGAGAGTTTCCTTCCTCGAGGAGAGTCTTTTATCGCAGCCAAAACACAGTTAGGGACTTCTCAACAAAACGTAATAAATTTAATTTAATAAATTGAAATAGATCATGAGAGCATTCGAACTTTTGCGAAGATCACAGAATCATCCCGGAAAAAAAAAAATTGTTAGACCTGTATTGCCACGTAGCAGAGCAACGTATGACGTAACAAATACGTACTATAGTAACCTATGATGTAACTTTGCCTGACGTGTGTTTCATTTAGCGTCTGGACCGAGGCCAGGTCCGGACTTGAGAAAGTAAATTCGCGTTTTAAGAGTATAATTTAATCAGAAATGAAGTTAGTCTATATAATTATCCGATGTTTATGTTTCTTGATGCTGTTTAGTAAGTACACCTGTTTTGCCGGAGTCTTTCTGCGCACACGCACACACAAGAACAGATAGATAGATAGATAGATAGATGCATCTTATTTGTCAGTTGATAATATGTTAGTCGAGTTTTAAGACTAAAGTGAATGAAACATTTTTCAATTCGTTTTCAAACACATATGGAGGCGGAATCTTTATGTCTTTATAATTTATAGTTGTTGACAGAATGTCGAGTAGTTGTTTTATTACAATATATTAGTATTTCGCGGCGTGTGAGTGTGGTAGACATTAGTGTATGTCGTAAGTAGTACCTTGTGTATTCCAAGTGTGAGTCAGTCAGTCTATGCTGGGTCAAACTTACATCAACGTCTGTAATTGAGAGAGACAGAGTCTCAAAATCCGCTTTTAAAATTTAAAACAAATACATAATCCCGCTTCAGACTCCAATTGTAATTAAATCTCCGTGTATTTCTCTTATATTTATTTAAACAAGCCAGATCACTAAACACATTTACATGCTACGTCATTGTTAGAATTTTTCTTCAGGACTGGCACCAGGTGTCAAAACCCTTCTAAATGAGCGGCATAATTTATTTATAACAAAGAATTAGCAACTCAGACTGTTTACAAGTAGTACCCACAGATCTATTACTTACAAGTGTCCTTTCACTCTTAGTGAACGAGCTAAAATTAACCCAAATGACGAACTCTTCGGTCACCCCATACACATTCCGAAGGTCAATTTATTTTCCAGACTATGTGCGTGTTCTTCTCCGTATCACACGTACTGGTGGTTTGTATTTTGTGTTCTGCTTTGTTGGTTTGATGAGAGTGTGTTGAGTTGTCTTTAAGTGGTATTTTCCACTGGACGTTAGTTTGAGCTTCACTGTCTTTTGATGGCCACGGTATTTTAACTGATGTGAAGTGTTTGTTTAAAATCTGCCAAAGGTAGATGGCGCAGTTCAAAGCTGTGTGGTGTTTTTCAATATGTGGATTCTCTCCCTTTCCTGACACATCGTGGAAGAGAATCTACATTAATTTGGAAAAGTTTCGCTGGGGTAGCATTTTTCTGCTTTGATCTGGAAATCATAAGGAATTCATGTTAGATCCTATTTTTGTCCTTGTATCCGTACAGATTGCTATGTCGTTTTCGATTTTTAAAACTTCCTCTTCCATCTCTCTATCCCTAATAAGGGTTTGCGCTTTTAGAAAAAAATTTAAATCATTCCCAGAATTTACAAAATGTGTGCATCAAATTTTTTTGGGAAAAGGATTTAATTTTATCATTGACTTGTTTTCTTGTATGCCCACTGCCACAGACATAGTTTTGATAACCATCATAAAGTGACAATCTTCCTGTTTTCGTAAATATCATTAAAAAGATATTGTTTTAAAAAAAAACTGTGACAAATATATCTCTTTATAAAACCAAATGTGCATGCGCTCACACATATACCTATAAAAGGAATTATTCATATTATGTATAAAAAAGGGTCTTGTCAATAAAACTTTGGATTCCCATTCCTTTGAGAGTGGTACCACCCAAAAGTAACAATGTAATACCAATATATTTCCAGGCGTTAAAACCGTAACACCAGTTACTCCAGGCGGCAACAGCATACGACAACCACCTCCAGGCTGCAAGTTCACAAGACCAGGCGGTAGGTCCTTTTACCGGCACTATAACTTTATACAAATAAAACATCTTTTGCAGAAATTTCTTGCCCCACATTTTGCCCCTGAACATGAGTGCGTACGTACGTATGTACGTGTGTGTTTGTGTGTATGTTTTTGCCTCAACAAAACAATTGTGATCTGCATATTTTTATATATTGCAATTAAATAAAGAAAAGGGCAAAGATGAATATAAAGAGGACTAAAACTCTCTCTCTCTCATTTCACCTTCTACTTGTTATGATTTAAAATAAAGAAAAACATAGCTCTGACGGGCACGCCACTTAATTATAATAATTATTATTATTAATTAATCTTTCATAACTAATTACAAGTGATAAGAATCTTAATTTATTTTATTAATGACCCTCCAACGGACACCACACGTCTGTCACTTGGCGGATATTTAGCGCTGTAAACGTTTTCTCTATTCCACAACATAAAACAACATTTACAATCACAGAATGTTTCCGTGAGTAGAAAACACTTTCTAAAGGAGAAGACAAATCCTACTTTTAATCTGTATTTAGCGAGTCCCTATCCACCCACTATCTTCTCCAACATAAGATTATCAATATGCATAAGAAGGTCAATAAATTGAACAATATATTTATTAAACGAATAATCAAATATACATATGCCAATTACATGAAATAGATTACTTGACATCAGTATTCCATGACCTCACATTTGGATAATTGTATGTCTACACAGTCTCTCTCTATATATTAAAAAATGTATAATTACTATTCAACAATAGAGTCAATAGAACCTCAGGTTAGTCCTATCAGAGAATAGAAATAGAGTTATTAGAGGTAGGTTATTATAATCTTTTACTTGACTTGGATTAAACATTGCTTTGAGAGTCTTACCTTGTCTTTTGCAACAATGTCACAATGTCAGTGACTACAAAAGCCTCCTGCCACACGTGTAAAAAACACTGATGCACTTTTGTATTCTCAAACGAACCTCGGTACTCTCTTCATGTCAATTCCTTCAAGTAGAACATGATGATTGCATTGAATACAATGATTCCAACAACTTCATTGTACTGATGTACTTAGCATCCTTTGCTTTGATACATCAACAGAGCATAGCATTTCTCCTTATGCTTATACACACTGCAGCAAACGTTTCCTGCATATTCCTGGTCATTCACGTTTATAACTGGTGAACACATGGAGGGTAACTGTAAGTTTGAAACTCAACACTCAAGACTCAAAAGGTGAAACTGAAAAGTCAAAAATCAACAGGCCACTTGTTCACTGCAAATTATAAGTAAGGAGCAAAAATAAGCTTCTCATTTATCACAATGTAACTCCATTCTATCTTAAATACAACCTCAACTTACAATCTCCTGCAACAGTTTTTATTAGCCCAATAAACACAAATGGAAAAATAAATACAGCATATCAAACAATGTCATTCAGACATTTGTAGAAATGAATGTCAACTCACATAGTACATCTCTACATAAACACAAGTATAACTTAGCATATAGTCTCTTAATCAGTCAGTTTCAACTCACCATCAATCTAATGACTGCCTTTCAAAGCTATTCACTTCAAATTCAAAAGTGATTACAGAGTAGAATTTTCTACAGCAAGTGAACTCCTTAATCTCAGCACATTGGCTGGTCTCGTTCTCACAAATCATAATCATTGGATAATATAAAACTACTCACTCAGTTTGCATTACATCAGCAATCTAGAATATTCATGCCTAAAGCTTACTTCAACTCAGACACTATCAAAAATATTGGCATTAGGAGTGCCCACGTTCGGGTTATTCTGACAATTTAGCAATTTATATAACGATTGAATTTTAAAATAGTGAGAGGCAAATTTACTCTTCACAATAACAATTTAAACTTCCTTGTACTAACTTGCAATCAGTTATATTACTTCCTTGTACTAACTTGCAATCAGTTATGTTACTTTCTTTTGTTTACTTCCTTGTACTAACTTGCAATCAGTTATGTTACTTTCTTTTGTTTACTTCCTTGTACTAACTTGCAATCAGCTATATTACTTCCTTGTACTAACTTGCAATCAGTTATGTTACTTTCTTTTGTTTACTTCCTTGTACTAACTTGCAATCAGTTATGTTACTTTCTTTTGTTTACTTCCTTGTACTAACTTGCAATCAGTTATGTTACTTTCTTTTGTTTACTTCCTTGTACTAACTTGCAATCAGTTATGTTACTTACTTTTGTTTACTTCCTTGTACTAACTTGCAATCAGTTATGTTACTTTCTTTTGTTTACTTCCTTGTACTAACTTGCAATCAGTTATGTTACTTTCTTTTGTTTACTTCCTTGTACTAACTTGCAATCAGTTATGTTACTTTCTTTTGTTTACTTCCTTGTACTAACTTGCAATCAGTTATGTTACTTTCTTTTGTTTACTTCCTTGTAGTAACTTGCAATCAGTTATGTTACTTACTTTTGTTTACTTCCTTGTACTAACTTGCAATCAGTTATGTTACTTACTTTTGTTTACTTCCTTGTACTAACTTGCAATCAGTTAAAAAATACTTTCTTTCGCTTTAGTCCTATTATACTCATTTGAATTTAATTTTGTTATTTTTCTCGTTTTATAATCAGCTTGTATTAAGTAGTAATTAGTTATCTCACTGCCTTCTGTTTTAGTCTACTTCTATGAACTTGTAATCAGTTATATTATATTTTTCCGTTCTAACTTATTGAATTATGTTGCTTTATTGAGTTGTAGTCCACTGTTCTAACTTGAATTATATTACTTTATTGTGTTGTAGTCCACTTGTTCTCACTTGTATTATATTAATTTATTGTGTTGTAGTCCACTTGTTCTATCTTGTAATATTTTACCTTTTGTGATGTAGTCCATTTGTTCTGACTTATATTACTTTATTGTGTCATAGTCCACTTGTTTTAATTTGTATTGAATTATTTTACTTTATTGTGTTGTAGTCCGCCTGTTCTAACTCATGTTACTTTTTTGTGTTGTGTTTCATGTGTTCTAACTTGAGTTATAATACTTTATTGTGTTAAAGTCCACTTGTTCTAACTGGTATTATGTTAATTTATTGTGTTGGGATCCACTTGTTCTATCTTGTATGATATAAGTTTTGTATTGTAGTCCACTTGTTCTAACTTATGTTACTTTATTGTGTTGTAATCCACTTGTTCTAGCGTGTATTGAATTATATTAATTTATTGTGTTGTAGTCCACTTGTTCTAACTTATGTTACTTTATTGTGTTGTAGTCCATTTGTTCTAACTTATGTTACTTTATTGAGTTATATCCACTTGTTCTAACTTCTATTGAATTACTTTATTGTATTGTAGTCCACTTGTTCTAACTTGTATTGAATTATGTTACTTTATTGTGGTGTAGTCCACTTGATCTAATTTATTTTATTGTGTTGTAAGTCCACTTACTCTAATTTGTATTGAATTATAATACTTTATTGTGTTGTAAGTCCACTTACTCTAATTTGTATTGAATTATAATACTTTATCGTGTTGTAAGTCCACTTACTCTAATTTGTATTGAATTATAATACTTTCAATCAAACTTCACAGTACAAATTCTCTCTAGTAGTCGTAGATGATAAAATAATTACCAAAGCATCATGTGTAGGTTATTATGCTTATCTGAAAATTAATCGCTTATGTTATGATTGTCATTGCCAGGATGTCAGAACATTGTCTGTTACTACACGAACTGGATGCAGTACCGGCCGGAAAAAGTTCGCTATCTACCGGAAAACATCGACCCTTTCCTCTGCACTCACATCTTCTTTGCCTTCTTCCAAGTCAAAGATCTCAAACTGCAGATATTCGAATGGAATGACATTGAAATGTCAGTAATTTAAGTAAATAACAGTTCGTGTTGATCTACCATTTTTCAAAGACTATTTATTTCTTGTTTACGTGTTTGTTTGTTTACTGTTTTAAAATAAATAATTCAATCTCTTGTATTTATCACATATTTGATTATTTATTTTGTATTTGTTTCATATTTTTATTTATTCATAAAAGTTTTTTATTTATTTTTAAAAGTTATTGTTCTATTGTAAATATATTTTTGTACATTGTGTTGTTATGATTGCTTTTATGCTATTAATAGACATTTTTCATAGTTTTGATTTTAAACTACTGTTTTTGTAATATTTCAGTATAACCCTCATTCATATATATATTTTTATTTTAAACTCCTGTTTTTGTGATATTTCTATTTAACCCCTTATTGATATTTATATTTTGTATTTTAAACTCCTGTTTTTGTAATATTTCAGTTTAAACTGATTGATATTATATTGATATTACAAGCATATTTTCACTTTTTGTATATTACACTCTTGTTTTTGTAACATTTAAATATAAACACTTATTGATATTATAGGCATTTTCTCACATTTTGTATTTTATCTTAATGTTTTTGTAATATTTCAGTATAACCCCTTATTGATATTTACTTTCTGTATTTTAAACTCCTTTTTCTAATATTTCAGCATAATGCCTTATTGATATTTACATTTTGATATTTTCATTTTGTATTTAAACTCCTGTTATTATAGTATTTAATTATTTACCCTTATTGAATTTACATTCAATGAATGGATGTATTTCCCCAGAATCGACCTTGAATGTCATCAAATATATAAAATCTTGAAAGAGTGATCGTTTTTTCTTCGGAATGATATTCTTTTCTTAATGCAAACATTGTAATGATTAAAGTAAAAATAAGTAATAGAAAATAATTTATATTACCTTATGATATTAGGTCATTTAGTACCAGTTTGTACTGGAAAAAGTATAAACATTATACACACACATCTAATGACGTCAGATCATACTTATTGCACAGCAAGCTGTTTAATGAAGCATAAACTGTAAATATGTCATCAGTCAGGAGAATGAAATACAGGCACATCTTGTATGCTATCATTTCTATCAGATACATCCTGTATTCTGCCATTATACCCCCCCACAACGATAGATAGATAGACCGACAGATAGACAGAGAGAGAGAGAGATAGACAGACAGACAGATAGATAGATAGATAGATAGATAGATAGATAGATAGATAGATAGATAGATAGATAGATAGATAGATAGATAGATAGATAGATAGATAGATAGATAGATAGATAGATAGATAGATGCAAATGCAGACTCATGTTGAATCCTGCCATTACACCCACCCTGCTCCATCCATTACATAATATCTGCACCATGCCCTTACAGGCGCACCCTTAATCCTGCTATTACCGATCCACCACTAATCCTGCCATTACAACACATCCTGCACGATGCCATTACAGACACAACCTGAATCATGCCATCACAAACACAAAGTGCACTAAGCCCATTTAGACACACTTTGCACTAAGCCCATTTAGACACACTTTGCACTAAGCCCATTTAGACACACTTTGCACTATGCCATTTAGACACACTTTGCACTATGCCCGTTTAGACACACTTTGCACTAAGCCCATTTAGACACACTTTGCACTAAGCCCATTTAGACACACTTTGCACTATGCCCATTTAGACACACTTTGCACTAAGCCCATTTAGACAAAATTTTGCACTAAGCCCATTTAGTCAATTTGATTCTTGCTGGTGGCCTATACAAGTATAATTGGGGGGCAGTGAACAAGTGGAAGTGTTTATAAGACTTCTCCAAAAGACGGAATAAAATAACCAGGCCTGATCAAAGAATACATAAGTAATGCTTTTTTATTTAAAAAGAAGAGCTAGCTACATATATTCATTTCGTATTTATCAAATGCTCGAAGATATTGGGGGTTTTCCTGTGAAGTACACGTCACTCTGAAATTCAAACGATTTTTACCCTATCTAAGGACAAAAGTTAAAATTGAGGAATTGTACAATGTTTGCTTGAAGAAAATTTATATCCACATACTGTAAGGTTAAATTTTCATTAACAAATTACCTTCCTTCTCTGAGGTCGGAGTATTTCGTACAAATAATGAATGATTCCATATATTATATGAAAGACCTTATAGTTCAATAGGAAAGTGGTTTATCTTGGGTAGGAGAATTTCATGCAAAATTATAAATTATTTTACATATTCTTTACTATGACTGCTAATTGTTACTACACGCAATACTGCTTTTGTTACTACACGCTATACTGTTTTGTTACTATACTTTTTTGTTACTACACGCAATACTGTTTTTGTTACTACACGCTATACTGTTTTGTTACTAAACGCTATACTGTTTTGGTACTAGATTTTTTTGTTACTACACGCTACACTTTTTTGTTACTACACTTTTTTGTTACTACACGCTATACTGTTTTGTTACTACATGCTATACTGCTTTTGTTACATGTGTAGTCATTTACTTACAAAGATTTATTTGCATCCTGAGTTTTTTTGTCTGTGACTTTGATCAAGTTATATTACCAAAATACACGTTAGGTGGTTTAAATTTTGAAAAATTATAATGACGTACATTTAGGGACTTTAGGCTTAATAAAGTAAAGAGCTTAGTCTGATTATAAAAGGGTTAAATTTATCATTATTCCAAATCAGTTTGATTTTGTCTCAATCTTAAGTGTAAACATTAACGGCAATATGTATGATTAATAAATCCCCCCGTTGGGACAAATGCCAACTCGTGACAGCTACTTCGTTGTTGATCTTTCAAACTTCTAAGAATACCTATAATTCTTTTCGTTTTATGGGAGATGAGTCTCATTTATCTGACGAGTGCGAGAGAAATTACTACTCGGATTACAAGTTTTGCTTATTTTACATGTACTTATTCAGAAAAAGAAAGAGAACTCTGCATAATTGGGCGTTCTTTAGAAACGTGGATATTACATGATAACACAGGCTTTGCCCGTTGTCCAAAATTTAAAAGAAAAAAAACCAAGGATTAAGTTACTAGAATAGAGAACATGACATCTTCGACAACATACCACGTGATTACTGAATATCATGCCAGATGCCTGCTATAGATCTGCATTTACAGTTTGAGAAACTACCTTTACAACAATTATTCATATAATCATTATCATTATTGTATATCATTATTATTGGATTATATAATGGAACATTGCTTTGGTAAATTAAGTACTCACTTATTGACATTCAACTGTTTCTTATTTTATATTTTATTTTTCCTGTTGACTACTTTATTCAGGGGGGCGAGAATGATGAAACTCAAAGAGAAGAACCCTGCTCTAAAAGTGTTGGTGTCGGTTGGTGGTTGGAACGCAGCTTCTGCTGAATTTGTCAAGCTGGTCGACACTGGAGATTCTGGGATGAGGCAGTTTGCAACCGCTACTACGGCTTTCCTTCGTCAACATAAATTTGACGGGTTTGACATAGACTGGGAATATCCAGGTGCCGTCGATCGTGGAAGTCGTCTGGAAGACAAGATTAAGTACACACGACTTGTTCAAGTACGGTCTTGTTCACATCTCGTTCACAATGATAATGTTTTTTGTTTTCATTTCACGAGGGGTTTAAATTTTTTTATTTTATTGTATTGACGAAAATGAGGAGGATACTGTTGAAGTGATCAGTTTAACGGTTTGAAGATTGTCAAATGCTGTCTTATAAGACCTTTGACCTTCTGATATTTCATCTTTGTCTACTTGTATGTGTTTTCTGTTCTTAACTAATTATACTTGGTGATGCAGTAGTGTTACTGGTAAAATGAGTTAGACTAAAGTAGACGTGTTTCAATTGCTATGACAAAGGTGGCCCAGGGTACACTGGATTTTTTTATTTTTTCGATTCTCCATGCATATTTCCCATTTCAAATTTAGATCATTTACGAGGCGTTCGAAAAGGAAGGCAGAGAAACTAGTCGTCCTCGTCTGCTCTTGACTGCTGCAGTTGGCGTGGGCAAAACTACTGTAGATAATGGCTACGAGATGGACAAAATACACCCGTAAGACATTTTCAAGGTCACAGGAGACACAGAAACACACACATATACACACATACAAACATGCATAACACGTACGCCTACATATACATAGCATACATACAGTTACACACACACATATTTATGCAAATATGTAATTTGTATTATCAATTAAACGCATCCTCATATTAACCTCATCTTCACATGGTAATCAGAATCGGATTTAGTCACAAATTTTACTTTTCTTTCTGCTTGCCTTTTGATTTCCAAGGAAGGGTGTTATAAATGTCAATTTACTAAGTAGCAGAGATCAATAAGCACTTTTAGTCAATGAATTGTCTTCTAATACAGTGGTCCCCAACCCCCGGTCCGCGGACCGGTACCGGTCCGTGGACCATATGGTACCGGTCCGCGGACCAAATGGTACAGGGCCCCTCAATTTTATTTTTACTCTGGTGTATTTCTTTCGGGTTTGTGCGACTTTCCATGGACGAGATTGAGCCTGAGCATTCATTCTCCCAGTTGGTGCACGATCATCTGTCTTTGCTTTTAAAGAATTCGAGCTCTACTTCCCAACCACACCAACACACTTCGCTTCGGACCACCGACGAATGCACTCCATTCATTGGACCGCCGGGAGGAGAGTCATGTCAAAGCGCCACACCAGACAAACCAGCACTAAGACTCAGCCCTTTTCAGGGCTGGCAATAATGCCACTACTGCCCACTCCACCTAGTGACATTTTACGCGATTCTGAGTCAGTCACAGAAGATGCGGACGGCCCTTTCTGTTTCACAAACGAGCGCATAGCCCAGCTGAGACAGATACGGCAAAAGAGGCTTGAAGAGATGCAAACATTAAGAAGTACAAAGGAGAAGACTGGACAAAATACTGCTGTGAAATCAGCAAACCAACCGAAAATGGGGGTATACGAAAAGTTACCCCCTTCACCTTCACACTAGAAACTAAAAACGTTGAACTAAAAAATGCGTTCACTAATTTGCTGTTGACCCTCTTCCACACAAAAACAGAAGATGAACTTACACTAGACAACAAGCCATCTTAACCGCAATTGGTCTCCATAAGATTTTAAACAAGCACCTGACAAGGCAACACGAAAAAAAAACTACATCAACAGACTGTGAAACACAGACAGACATCTTCTGGAAAATAACGCCGATAACAAAAACACGCTCTTCACAAACGGAAAAGGAGGAAACAACGCGAAAACCCACACAGGAAGACGGCACAACTCAAACAGTCAAAGGAAAAAGCCACGTTTCCACCCAAACTCTACAAGCCACTACAAGAGAAAGTGGAATAAACACCAACATCATCTGGAAAATTCCACCTACGGCCAAAGTGAATTCAACTCAAACAGCAAAACAAGAAATCAGCCAGGCATTCTCGCAAACTCCAAAAACCCACAACAGATAATAAGGAAACTCAGACTACAAGCTCTATCAGCAAAGAAAAAGAAATTAAAACAACTACTACCGAAAATAAGAAGAAACGCCAAAACATCTCCAGCACACAAACGGTACATATCAAGACGCAAGAAAGAAAAATACAAACAGAAAAAGAAGTGAAGACAACTGACGCAAAGACCGAAACAGAAGTCGACAACGCTCCAACTACACCATAAGAAACAACAACAACGACTAAACCAACTGCCCCCAATCCACAGCCAGAGTCACCACCAGGGACTGCAACATGGACAACCACAACAGACACACGAGGAAACACTACAGAACGGAGCCCCAAATCAAAAAGAAGGCGCCCGCCACAACACATCAGACGACAACAACAGTATCATCTACTACAGCCACAACAACAGAATCCACAATAACAACGGCAGCGCTGCGACAACAACCACCGCCGACAACAAGAACAACAACGGTGGAAGCATAGGGAGCAACATCACATGCAGTGGGGATATTATAACAACCCCATTGCGGATCTAATTCAACTAATGCTTGCCGCCAACACCCACCTACATACAGTCCAACGGCTACCGGGGACATCAACAACAACAGTGCCAACGACAACAACAACAACACTGGTGAACATTACAGGGTGGGGAGTGAACATCCTGGGCGCACATACACACTAAGTACAGACGATGTGGTATTATCCTGGGCTCTGGAAACCCCTTCACCTGCCAATACAACAACGGCAACCACAGCACTTAAATCCGTATTGCCATTTCCGAAACCTATTTGTGTGAAGCGGGGTTTTCTGCAGTGACAGCAACCAAAACAAAACAACGGATGGACATAAGCAACTCACTTCGGGTGTAATTGTCTCCTATTACCCCCAGATGGAACCGTCTCGTTGCAAAGAAACAAGCTCAGGGTTCTCGCTGATTTAGCGTTCTAGTGAGATAAATGTTAAATCACTTTATATTCATTTTTGGTGTAACTGTATTTTAATTTGAAGGCATGTTTAAATACAATTAAATTAAAATTATTAAATCAAAACAATCTAAAATATAAACAATCAACGTCCCCCCACATCATCGGGCCGCGGTAAAATTATCAAGCGTTGACCGGTCCGCGGCAAAATTATCAAGCGTTGACCGGTCCGCGGCGATGAAAAGGTTGGGGACCACTGTTCTAATAGATATTTTTGTTCTTCATTTTATTGTTTAATTTACTAATGACATGGATTGGTCATGCATAAACAAAAATGAAAATATCAATTTATGTGATAGGAAGTAGACAAATAACCGTGTGTAATGATAAGGCAATAGCATTCACGGCCGTCTGCAAATAACGAGCATATTAATATAGCCAGGGAACTGCAAATATGTTTTTTTATTATCAATTACTTTTCCATTTTATTAGCCTCACACTAGTCTCTTGTTTGTGCAACATTTGTTTTCCGTTAGACCGATGTACTCAAATGGCCTGGTTTAGACAGTGACACATAGATCCTTCCCCAATTAATATTAACTGTTGATTTTCTAACATAAATAGATGTACACTAGCTACACACACTGTCACATGTCCGGTCTACGTTTAACCACTCTGTCCTATTTTAAATTCCAGTTATCAATATTGGATTATTGAATCATTTCTAACAATTTCGACAGCCGGACAGTCTGTCTTATCCCCTACGAAATGTCAAAATATTCAGGCACTTTTTAACTTATTGCTAGATAAATCAGTTGACTTGCCTTAACTAACAATGTTATCTCCCCCTTAGTTATATATATATCAATAGTATAAAATTTATACTTCTTTATCCCTTTATTATGGATCGCCCCTAATTAGCTCTCCAGTCGGTTACAAACAATTATGTGACAACAGGTAATATAACAATATATTTAATAATAATTTAATTAAATAATAAAGAAAAATGAACAATTACGAATCACGACTAACAGTATATTATCACGCTGCCAGAATAGTGTATGCACACAATTCTTAGTTCTGTCCCTCGAAGTGGTATAGTGACTTATCTTTTCATGTTCGTATAATAGTTGAATACGTTGTTTTCGATTGTTCCATGCCGTTCTGACATCACACAGTGAATATCTTCTAGCGGCCTTTCACTGTCCGTTTCCTAACTTCTGGCATAGACTGCGGACAATGCCCCAGTATAGAAGATGTCGAGTTCAGGTCAGTTTTCTCTAGGTTCCCATCTTTGTAGGACTATAGTTTTCCCGAACCAACACCCGACCTCTGACTAAGACCACTGTAACGAACAATATTTTGATGCTCCATCATGTTGCAATAACCACTATATGGGCTTTATGGTGACAGTGATAGATTACTCTTTAGTAATTTAGTTTTGATTTAAGGAAAGTCTACAAATGAATAAATGATTTCTTTATAATATATATTTTCTCCATTATAATATAATCAAAATTATAATAAAATTTAGCTCGTGGTTTAACAAAATGACATAATCCTAGGTATGTAACTGGTCAGTCACCCGACGATTAATGAATAATTAGGATAACACAACAAATTGAGGTACACGAACCCCCAAAGAGACGGATCCCTTATACATAATGGTACACAGACGGCACAAACTCTACAAGTATAAATTTTGCACTAATTGAAGGTGATAAAGAATGACACAAAGATGAATTAAAAATTAATAAAGCATCTATAAAAATCAAATATAATCAAAAATAGCAACAATCAAGTTACAAATCCCAACTTCAATTTCCAACTATCTTATCATTATATAAAAAGAGATTTAGCCTCCTTTTAAGGTTGTCCTTCTATCACCTAGTTATTGTGAAAGAAAGTTATTATCAAGTCTGTAGTTACTTTCTCCATTAAAACTGCTCTCTTTTAGCCCAGTGGAGACTTCTAGGCTTTCCCAGTAATTAACATCAAAAGCAAATGGAATTCTATTGAACATCATAGGAAGAACGATCAATGAGAGAAGAACCAAAACAAAGAAAAATAACAGGAACCCTTTATGTTTTTGCAAAAATCAAAGGGCAAAAGAAACACTGTATTTGACAATCACAATATACATTCACTCTTTCTTGAAGTCTTTTCTTTGGACTCAATCATACAGATCAACTTTTCATGATCTATTGTTTAGACCAGAATCGTCTTCACCCACCACCACCAGACACACACGCAAACCTTGTTCATTCATCAATTTAATTATTTTTCCCATGTCCAGACATATCCTCTTTCTTATTTAAGCAGCATTCAACGTGAATAAAATTCGAGCAAATAGGCAAACAAAATTATGCACACAAATAAGAGTGTTCTTAAAATTAGAGTTCTGGCTTTGATCTCATCATATCGATAGATCTTACTAATTCCATTGCAATCCCTTTATTTCTATTCCTGTAGTTACCTGGATTTTATCGGCCTGATGACTTACGACCTGCATGGATTTTGGGATAAAGTTACCGGACATCAAACTGCCATGTACTCTCGGAACTCCAGCGACACTCTGTCAGTGGTAAAAAAAAAATTACATCTTTAGCTAATGAGAATGGAGTGCGTTTTATTACATGCACAGAAGATATGTGTCCTACAGATATATCGGAGAAACTCATATTTTATAGTAAGAGAAATAGCATGAGTGGACTTAAGTTCATTTGGAGAAATTAAGAGTGATGATGAATTGTAACAAAAATATATGTACCACAAAAAATTAAAATAGAACATTTTTTCAATTGCACAGTAAGATCTTCACTTCTTTTTTCCCATCAGACAATATTTTGGATGTTCGACTAAAATTGCACGTTATATTGTACACTTTTTATCCCATCTCAATTTGAAGTTGCTTGCATAGAAAATTGACCACTGGGCAATGCAACCAACGCTGTTTCTACTGTACTTAAAATTTCCTTCAACTAAACAATCCACAGCTTTTCCTAATACAATCTAAATTGTTATTTTATATTACTCTATAACGTTTCCTAATACAATCTAAATTGTTATTTTATTTTTCTCTCTTACTTTTCGCTAATTCTCTTTGTAGGACTGGGCAGCTCGTTACTGGGCTGCGTCAGTTCCAAAGGACAAGCTGTTGATAGGCGTGGCCTTCTATGGCCGATCATTCACACTGGACAATCCTTCTGAAAGCTTTGTCGGTGCTCCTGCTGCAAACCAAGGCAAACAGGGAAAGTACACTGAAACCGATGGCTTTCTCAGCTACTATGAGGTAGGTGTCAGTATTTTCCCTTAAAAATACTCGCTGCCTCAATATCTGAGGTGTCAATAAGTGAGTTTTCATTTGGCGTTTGTGTCTGTGACTTGGTATTTTTTAGAAATAATTATGAAACGAAGACTTCATTAATGAAAGATCGCCACGTTATAGATTTTTAACAGAAAACCTGAATACCTCATAGGTTTTTTTTGTTTCACTTTGTATTCATGTTTTTGTAAATTTTACTGCGTCATATTTTACTTTCACAGTAAATGTGGTATTTGGTTCGTAAAAGTTTAGTTTAGCTTTGCTTCTGTGTCTGTAATTACAGCCTTGACCTTATTTAAGATTTCTCGGTTTGAGTCTGTAATAACATCCCTTCACCTTAGTTAAGTGTTCTCGGTTTGTGTCTGTAATTACAGCCTTGACCTTATTTAAGAGTTCTCGGTTTTGGTCCGTAATTACAGCCCTTCAGATTAGTTAAGAGTTTTCGGTTTGTGTCTGTAATTACAGCCCTTCACCTTAGTTAAGAGTTCTCGGTTTGTGTCTGTAATTACAGCCTTGACCTTAGTTAAGAGTTCTCGGTTTGTGTCTGTAATTACAGCCCTTCACCTTAGTTAAGAGTTCTCGGTTTTTGTCTGTAATTACAGCCTTGACCTTAGTTAAGATTTCTCGGTTTGGAGGACTGCGTATCACAAAATAGTGTAGGGATTTCTTTGTCTTAATAAGTCGAATTGTTTAAATATACAACTTTTGCAGCCCTAAGGCATTGCCTTATTTGATTAAGATTTGTGAGGGTGTTTTAATTATTTCTAATGTGTTCCGGTCTGTTAGATTGTGTATTTTAGTATTTTTGGTGTAGCTTTTCGAGCTGTTTAGGAGGGTAGAGGAGAGATCTGGCGTAATCTGTATGAGAGATTTGATTCTGAGCTTTAAGATTTGTTTTGCTGAATGTCTCCTCTTTCCAGTCACAAAGAAATGCTTATATTTAGAGATATTCTTCTTACTCTTGTCATTAACAAATTTGTCCTGCCTTAGTGCTGTTCACAAAAAAATGGTAAATCGTAAGAAATCTGTGAGTTGAAGGTGGCGAATAATAATAATTGTATAAGAATAAATCACCGAGTTATGTTCTGGTACTTTGTAATCGTCACTGGTTGTATGGTGCTTGTCTTGTGAACAGTATTATATAATAACATTTTAGGTCAAAATTTCAGAAAACGGTCTCAATTTGTACCCCAACAAATGTTTACAAACAGCTCTTTGAAACTGTCATTGGAAGCAAATACTAGTAACCAGTACGCTTGAGTGATTATATCGTCAAGCTTGAGTGATTATATTCCTTATCAGAAAATGCTCAAAATAATATGTTTGGGTTTTTTTTGTTCATTTATTGAGTACAGATATGCACCCTGGATGTTACAGAAAAAGGAAGTGACTTGTATCATTTCTTTATTGATTTTCACTGGATGTTATTTATCACAATACGTAACTTGTGTCGTTTCTTTATTGAATACAGATATGTTCACTGAATGTTACTTAATATAGGATAAATTAACTGTTGTTGTGTCGTTTCCTTATTACTAAATACAGATATGTTCACTGAATGTTACTTAATATAGGATAAATTAACTGTTGTTGTGTCGTTTCCTTATTACTAAATATAGATATGTTCACTGAATGTTACTTAATATAGGATAAATTAACTGTTGTTGTGTCGTTTCCTTATTACTAAATATAGATATGTACACTGAATGTTACTTAATATAGGATAAATTAACTGTTGTTGTGTCGATTCCTTATTACTAAATATAGACATGTTCACTGAATGTTCCTGAACAATGGGACGATACACAGAAGGTACCTTACAAAGTGTACGACAACAACCAGTGGGTCGGCTACGACAACAAGGAGAGTATAGCCATCAAAGTATGTATGTTGTCATAGAGGTTAGGCATTCGATTCGACATTGAAAATTGCAAATCATTTTAGGTACTGATAATGCCAGTGTGTATATGTGTGTGCGTGCGTGTGTGTGTGTGTGTGTGTGTGTGTGTGTGTGTGTGTGTGTGTGTGTGTGTGTGTGTGTGTTTGTGTGTATTTGTAGTTCTAATATTTATCATTACTTTGAAAGTATTAGAAAAAATAAAGTAATTGCTGATATGTTCAGGATATATTATGTGAGTTATATTTTTCAACTGTTAAGATTGCTATATAGCTAGCATATTACCTGTTTAAAATTAAGTAATAATCTATTTATATTGCCGTTGCGTGACATGATTGAAAACAAATTATAGATATTATTGTTTATATTACTGATATGCTGCAGAAAGAAAATTACCGTTTATGTTCCAGACAAATTACGCTGTGGAAAACAATTATGGCGGGGTCATGGTGTGGGCCCTCCCTTTAGATGACTTCAAGGGAGAGTTCTGCAACCAAGGAACATACCCCCTCATGAATGTGATTCGTAACCATTGCGGTGATTAAAGTTATAAAATTTAATCGTCAAGATATGTTTTCAAATATTAATAATCTGTGCATACTATCCAGGATTTTTTCTTGACAGTATATAATATTGTAAACTACTTAAAGAAAATCTTTACAATTTTGAAAAATATTCCTGTTTTAATTTCGCAAAGAATATTCATGACAATATATAATATTGTAAACTAAAGAAATCTTTTCATTTTTGAAACATATTCCTGTTTTAATTTCACAAAGAATATTCATGACCATATATAATATATTAAACTAAAGAAATCTTTTCATTTTTGAAACATATTCCAGTTTTAATTACACAAAGAATATTCATGTCAATATATATTATTGTACACTAAAGAAATCTTTTCATTGAATCATATTCCTGTTTTAATTTCGCAAAATATCTTTCAAACTTACTATTTTTCCTTTTTAGAAAATAAATGTGTACTGACACTCAAAATACATTCTCAAAGTCATATTCCTAAACAATACTTACCAGCTCACTCAGTTTAAATAGTATTCTTCAAAAAGGAAATTAAATACATTCTATTTTTTAAGAGTGTTCTTTATTGCTTATACAGATATATAACTTTTCCTGTTTTTCCATACATCCCTATTTGTTTCCTTTTAATAAATTTGAATATACTGTCTGTTTTATATGGAGTTTAAAAGGTTGGCTCCTAAATAACTGTATATATCGTTAGTTATATTTAATAATTTTATTGTCGGAGATATTATCAAAATAGAATTTCTGTAGCAAGACTGGTTTCTAAGATAATTTTTGTTTTTTCTAACGTACAAGAATATCTACCATCAAATTCCTTATTAATTGGGTCTGCATTATACAAGCTTGTATTTAAATTGTATTTAATTCTTTCAAATGTTTAACAAAACTCAAGACTCAACTTTTGCCCTATTGGCTCTCAAACTGAATTCACAAGCAACATATTTAATGATAAATTCAATGACAATGCACAACAACGTGATCTGGTAAAGTAAAGTAGTCACTGCAGTCTGAAGTGGACAAAAAAAAAAAAAGATGTGCTTGAATTTGAAAAAGTCATATTAAGGCAATGCTAAATTTCAGGCATATTTCAAACCCCTTTTATCTTACACTCATTCTCAGCTTACAAATCCTGCAACAATATTCGTTAGCCCAATACACAGCATACGAAATATAGATATAATCAAACTTGACAAGTACAATGTACAATGCAATCAAATGGGTGAACATAGAAATAATGGTTCAATTGCATAAAGCATTCTCTAATTCAAATCATAGATCAATAGCAAACATGAACAAAATATTTCTAAGTCCATTCTGTTTTTTAACTTACGATAAGCTAATGATTGACTTTATGACTGGACTCGAGTTATGTCCAAATCAAAGTAATTACAATATAGGACTTCTTCAACAAAGTAACTTTCGGTCCATCCCCATTGGTTGAAGTTGTTAAGAACAGGTGTGAAACTATTAGTCAGGAAAACTACTCATCCATTTGGAACTGGTTTGAATTGTATCAGCAAGTTCTAACATATTCTCCACCTGAGTTTTACTCCAACTCTGACATACCATCATATCGGGTCACGTTAACACTGACAACAAATATATAATTAAGTTTAGAAATAAGGATAGTCAAATTTACCTGCCACAGTGTGCTTTGTTGGGTCACGTTAACATTGACAACAAATATATAATTATTAAAGTTTAGAAAAAAAAATAGGCAAATTCACTCTGCCACAGTGCCCAATGTCGGGTCAGGTTAACATTGGCAACAAATATATAATTATTAAGTTTAGAAATAAGGATAGGCAAATTTACTCTGCCACAGTGCGCTTTGTCGGGTCACGTTAACATTGACAACACATATATAATTATTAAGTTTAGAAATAAGGATAGGCAAATTTACTCTGCAACAGTGCGCTTTCGAAGAAAGAATTCAAACCATTCCTTGTAGATTTCAGTGAAAAAGTTTCTGCATCAAATTGTTGTTTGTGTTTAATTTTATCAATGTTTGGTTTTCTTGTATGTCAACTGTCACAGAAACATTTGTGTTAACCATCATAAAATGACAATCCTCTCGCTTTTGTATAAAAAAAATTAAAAAATAATATTTTAAAAGAAGTGTGCCAAATCATTCTGTTTACAAACAAATAATGATTATAAAGAATGGAATAATATTACTTATAAACAATGGGTCCAGTCGAAAACAAATCGGATGTTCCAATTTATTTTTTGACAGCATCTCCAGGCGGCAGCAACATGGTACCAGTACCTCCCGGGGGCAACAATGTAATACCAGGTTCTCCAAAAGGTAATAGGTCATTTTGCCTGCAGTATAACTTTACACAAATAAGGCATCTTTTGCCCCTTTGCATGAGTGCGTAGTACTTACGTGTGTGTGTGTGTGTGTGTGTGTGTGTGTGTGTGTGTGTGTGTGTGTGTGTGTGTGTGCGTGTGTGCGTGTGTGCGTGCGCGTGTATCTGTATGAATTATACATGTCTAAAGTTAAAGAATATCTTTAGTTTCTTTCGAAGCAAAAAAAGAAAAACATTTCTAGAGAGTATAGATATATGTGTCAGCAAATAATGCGATCCATGGCCTTTTAATATCAAGTGGAACAGTGAATAGTAAATCAAAAATTGTCCTGTCTTTTTCTTTTTAGCCCGTTAATTACCCCGACATATCTTATTTGTTGTTTTTTGTTTAGTTTTGTTTGTTCGTTGTCTTTTGTATTTTAGTTGCCTATAAGATTTATACTTTATAACACTCGACTTCACCTTGTATAACTTTCTTTTGAATACAAATATATCATTCCAGCCGACAATACTCTCCACAGTATTGTAATCATAACATATATCCACCCCGCTTTATAAAATATTCATAATCATTCGATCCAACCATTAACAGCATTCTACTACGTCATCAAGACTGGCAAAATTTACTCATTTTGTCATAGTGAAGTCATAGTTTGTGTCAGTCTGTCCACTGACAGAGTACTCTGAAGTATAGTATGTATTCTACATTTCTGCTCGCACATTGTTTAATATCACATTACTGGAAAAATAAATCTATAGCGTTCTGTGTCCCGAAGTTATTTTACCTCAGCATTCTTTAGCATGTAAAGAAAAATGTTTAGAATTTCTTGTAGACCATTTTTGTCACATCTGCTTACACTGATATTTACTAGTTAGTACTGAAAAGTATAATGTGCAATACACTGTAAAGAATAAAGTTTAGAAATCATTATAGCTTTATCATGGCAGCATACATATATATTTACTAATTAGTACTTAAGTGTGACTGATTAGAATTCATTATAGTGTCGCCTCACCAAATAATACAAGTTAATATTAAAATGTATGATTTGTACAATTTTTGATAGTTTAGTTTTAACTAGTTCTGAAATTGAATGTTTAAAATTCTTTATAGTTTAGAGTGTAACCTCACAATAATCTAATATTGAAAAGCACACTACATATCTTTCTAGATCTATGATTTGTCGCTTCATTTCACAGTAATACATTATCTTAAATGTTCAATGCAGGTCATGCAATATCCTTCAGTTGCGTCACGTGACATACACTAGTTATACAATGTACACTGAAATATGTCATGCATACATTCGTGACTTCTCAGTTTGTCACCCTAGTTTATACCTGTAGTATTGAAAAGTGCAATATATGGTATTTTGTATTTCACAGTTTGGTATCATCATTATATATAATAGTATTATTAAAAAGTACAATATATAGGATTTTATATTTCACAGTTTGGCCACCCCAGAATACACTTGTATTAGTTATACACATTTACAGCTGGAAATGCCAATTGATAATTTCTTTATCTCCAAGCCATCACAATGTGCCAAATGAAATATAATTTTCCGGACGATGTTTGATTTACTTTAGATAATTATTTTCAATCAGTTTAGCTCTTTAATTTGAACCATTTTAGTTCTTTTACTTGAAATCGTACACTTCAACACTTTGCGATGATGAATTAATATAATAATTCAATTAAAAATTAATAAAAGATAATAGTTACGGTGTCAACATCACTCGTTTCAATACTGTAAGTATGTATGAATCAAGTGTGCTCTTCAACAAAACATTTCTTTCCTTTTCAAAATGTGTTTGACAATATTTTCTCCATTTATCATTTCTTCTTTTTCGGTCCAATATAATAACTTCATTTCTGTTACTTTGTTTATTTCATTTGTTCACACACGTGTTGATTAAATTATCAATTCTCTTGTTTCGGTCCAATGTAATAACTTTTATTCATTTCTGTTAATTTGTTAGTTTATTTCATTTGTTCAAACTCGTATTGAATTATCATTTATTTTCCATATTTCAATTGTACTAATTTGTAATCACTTGTGTTACTTTCCTTTGTTTTATTCCTTTTACACTAATTTGTGTTTAATTGTGTTATTTTTCTTGTGTTATAAACCATTTGTGTTAACTTGTAATCAATTATCTGAATGTCTTCTGTTTAGTCTTCTTTTTTTAAATTTGTGATCACTTTATTGATGTTACTTTATTGTGTTGTAGTGCACGTATTATAACTTGCATTGAGTTGTTACTATATTCTGTAGTCCACTTGTTCTAAATGCCATTGAGTTATTTTACTTTATTCTGTTGTAGTCAACTTGTTCTCATATGTAATGAATAATGTTACTTTAATCTATTATTGTCAACTTGTTCTAACTTATGTTACTTTATTTTGTTCTAGTCGACTTGTTCTAACTTATATTACTTTATTTTGTTCTAGTCGACTTGTTTTAACTTATGTTACTTTATTTTGTTCTAGTCGACTTGTTCTAACTTATGTTACTTTATTTTGTTCTAGTCGACTTGTTTTAACTTGTATTGAATTATGTTTTTTTCGGACAAACATGCTCTGTGCAAATTCTCCCTTCTACTCTCAGATGATAATATTGTTATTAAAACATCATGTATACTCATTTATGCCCAACAGAAAATTACAGAGACAGCTTTTTTACATTTCAAACCTTCACTTACTTTGAAGTTTATATAATCACGTATATTATGATTGTCATTGCCAGGATGTCAGAGCATTGTCTGTTACTACACGAACTGGATGCAGTACCGGCCGGAAAAAGTTCGCTATCTACCGGAAAACATCGACCCTTTCCTCTGCACTCACATCTTGTTTGCGTTCTTCCAAGTCAAAGATCTCAAAGTGCAGATATTCGAATGGAATGACATTGAAATGTCAGTAATTTAAGTAAATAACAGTTCGTGTTGATCTACCATTTTTCAAAGACTATTTATTTCTTGTTTACGTGTTTGTTTGTTTACTGTTTTAAAATAAATATTTCAATATATTGTATTTATCATTTATTTTATTATTTATTTTGTATTTTGTACTTGTTTTTTATTTTATTATTTATTTTATACTTGTTTCACATTTTTATTTATTTTGTACTTGTTTCACATTTTTATTTATTTTTAAAGTTAATGTTCTATTGTAAATGTTCTTATATACGTTGTGGTCTTGTTGTTATTGCATTTATCTTATTTATGTGCATTTATATTACATTTTTGTATTTTAAACTCCTGTTTTATAATATCTAAGTACAGCTTCTGTGGACATTTGCATTCAAGTAATGGGAAAACTTAAAAGATTTCACCTTCACTTCTGTTTGGAAATGATAATCTTTTCTTAATGCAAACAAATACATTTTTTTAAAAATAAAAATAAAAATAAAAATAATTATTTGTGACACAAAAATGCAAAGAAAAATATAAAAATTATTTTGAGTTATTATTTTTTTTTTTACTTTTATTAAATATTTTCTACTTTTACTGAGCGATTTTTTTTCTCGCGAGTGTAAAAAGTAAAGCGTGGATCAAAAGACTAGAGCAGGTAGACCGTTTAGTTTGACGGCAACTGAAAATTATATAACCACGCTGGTTAGAAGGCCGCGTACAACTGAAAATTGCCTAACCACGCTGGTTAGAAGGCCGCGTACAACTGAAAATTACATAACCACGCTGGTTAGAAGGCCGCATACAACTGAAAATTGCCTAACCACGCTGGTTTGACCTACACACAGCAGTTTTAAGCTTCAGTTAAAGACTTTGAAACAAGTACATTGCATCACAGACTAAAGATTGCAGGCTGGACTGACCTACAGTCAGCAGTGTTAAACTTCAGTCAAAGACTTTGAAGCAAGTGCATTGTGGAGGTAAACTTCAACCATGACCACTGTTTTTCTATGATCTCGTGTCACTCAGGAAACGGTTTTGCATCGCACACTGCGACAGGCCAAGGGCTGATAACTCCGCCAAGCACTATTATTAAATCAGGTTTATTCGTTCTAAAATTATTTCACCCTTGTTGTACTTTCTCTATGATTTTTCTTACTCTGTTTTCCACAAACATAAACTGTAGTGTTCAACTTACTACACTCTATACTGCATTTTGTTACTACACTCTATACTGTATTTTGTTGATGAAGTCGTCCTCATGCGCAGTCATCTACTTACAAAGATTTATTTGCATCCTGATATTTTTTTGTCTGTGACTTTGATCAAGTTTTATTACCAAAATGCACGTTCTTTGGTTTAAGTTTTGAAAAATTATAATGACGTGCATTTAGGAACTGAAGATTAATAAAGTAAAGAAATTGGGCTATGAATAGATGTGCTAAGAAATAATAGCAAATCTTCCAAGTCCGTTTGATTTTGTCTCAAGCTTAAGTTCCAAAATTAACGGCAATTCCTATAGTTAGTAAATCCAGCCATAGGAGCGAATACCAAATCGTGACATCTGTTTCGTTGTGTGCAAGTTTGGTGACATGATTGTGACAGAGCTGCCCAGCTTCTCACGCTTTTATTAAGTTCTTCAAAGACAAAAATACCTTTAATTTATAATAACATTTTAAATTTCATAATTATAATTTCAATAGTAATAATAGTTTTGACTTTATTACAATAAATCTTTCTAAAATAGTTGTTTTCAACTTCAGACATTTTAACTCTGACATTTTAATTAGACTTGGGTTCGTGATTCCCCGCTCGCCAGCTATGTAATCTCGGGTCGAGCCTGATGCCCACTCCAGGCGCTGTAAAGTGTACCTAACATCTCAGTGTCTGTACGAGTGGACCCGTGTCCCTCGGGCAGCAGATGCTCTGAAGGGTTATTTTACATGTACTTCATCAAACTAAAGAGAGAAAGATAACTCTGCATGGTAATTGGGCGATCCTTAGAAACGTGTCCGTTACATGGTAGCACATAGACGTTACATTTTGCCCTTATAATAAAAATAAGTATGACTTAAGATATTAAAATAAAGAACCGTGAAATCGTCAACAACATACCACGTGATTACTGGCTGACATGCCAGATACCGGCTAAATACTTGCATTTTACAGCATAAGAGAAACTTTTGCAACTGTTATTCATGTAATCATTAACATCGTTAAAGTTCATTAATACTGAATTAGATATCAGGCCATTGCTTTGATTAATTGTTTATGTACGCATGCATTGACATTCAGCAGTTATTATTTTATTTTTTCCTGTTGACTACTTCTTTGTGTTAGGTCAGCGAGAATGATGAAACTCAAAGAGAAGAACCCTGCTCTGAAGGTGTTGGTGTCGGTTGGTGGTTGGAACGCAGCCTCTGCTGAATATGTCAAGCTGGTCGACACTGGAGATTCTGGGATGAAGGAGTTTGCAGCCACCACTACGGCTTTCCTTCGTCAACATAAATTTGACGGGTTTGACATAGACTGGGAATATCCAGGTGCCGTCGACCGTGGAAGTCGTCTGGAAGACAAGATTAAGTACACACGACTTGTTCAAGTACGCTCTAGTTCACATCTCGTTCACATGAATAATGTATGGTGTTTTTATTTCACGAGGGGTTTAAACTTTTTTGTTAATACTTTTGTGTTTGATTAAAAGGAGAAGAAATGAGAATGATGATATCTTCAGTTTAACGGTTTAAAGATTTTCAAATTCGTGCCTATTGACCTTTGACCTTTTATTTCATCTTTGTCTACGTGAGTGTGTTCTGTCCTTAACCAATTATATTACATCTTTGTCTACGTGTGTTCTGTCCTTAACTAATTATATTACATCTTTGTCTACGTGTGTTATGTCCTTAACTAATTATATTACATCTTTGTCTACGTGTGTTCTGTCCTTAACTAATTATATTACATCTTTGTCTACGTGTGTTCTCTGTCCTTAACCAATTATATTATATCTTTATCTACGTGTGTTCTGTCCTTAACTAATTATATTACATCTTTGTCTACGTGTGTTCCAATTATACTAGGTGATGCAGTAATGTTATTGTTAAACTGGTTCAGACTAAAATAATATTTCAAGTGGTTTTGACTACATTAACCATGTTTCAACTGCCATGATTAAAGTGGCTCTAGCTAAAGTGGGTTTGTGTACTTTTTCCATTCTCATACTTTTCAAATTTAGATCATTCGCGAGGCATTTGACGACGAAGCCAAAAGATCCAATCGTCCACGTCTGCTCTTGACTGCTGCAGTGGGCGTAGGCAAAGATACTGTAGATAAAGGCTACGAGTTGAACAAAATACACCTGTAAGGCATTTGTTTTATCAATTACACTTTTCATCACGCTCACCTCATCTTCACTTCGTATTCAGAATTGGATTTAATCCCAAATCTTACTCTTTGTTTTCCTTGCCTGTTGATTTTAATCCCAAATATTACTCTTTGTTTTCCTTGCCTGTTGATTTTAATCCCAAATCTTACTCTTTGTTTTCCTTGCCTGTTGATTTTAATCCCAAATCTTACTCTTTGTTTTCCTTGCCTGTTGATTTTAATCCCAAATCTTACTCTTTGTTTTCCATGCCTGTTGATTTTAATCCCAAATATTACTCTTTGTTTTCCATGCCTGTTGATTTTAATCCCAAATATTACTATTTTTTTTTCCATGCCTGTTGATTTTAATCCCAAATATTACTCTTTGTTTTCCATGCCTGTTGATTTTAATCCCAAATATTACTCTTTGTTTTCCATGCCTGTTGATTTTAATCCCAAATATTACTCTTATGTTTTCCATGCCTGCTGATTTCCAAGTAGCCATATGTGAATTTACTATACAACAGAGATCAGTAAACTGTTTTCTACTCAATGTATTGTCTTCTGATAGATGATATATAATTTTTTAAAATTTTATTATCTAATTTACTAATGACCTAGATTGGTCAATCATAAACAGAAATGAAAATTTCAGTATATGTGATGTGAAGTAGAAATGATATCTGTATATATACTGATAGGATAAGTGATGTGAAGTGGAAATAATATCTGTATATATACTGATAGGATATGTGATGTGAAGTGGGAATAATATCTGTATATATACTGATAGGATAATAGTATACGAGTCATTTAAGGAACCCATTAACATAGCCATTTCACTGCAAAACGATTTGTATAGTATAATTAATGACCAATCATTTTATTAGCCTCGCGCCCCTCTAGTGTTTGTCCAAAACTGCAACCTTTATTTTCCGGTACAGCGGGTACACCGATGTACTCACGTGCCCTGGTTGAGACATTGACACAAAGATACTTCTCATATAAACATTAAATGTTGATGTTCTAACATAAATAGGCATAGACTAGCTACACACACAAATAGCTACACACACAAATATGTGTACTTGATATTTGATTTATAAAAGATATAATATCTAAATGTTCTTTACTTCACTGAATAAATCCGCGATTTTTTTTCAAGCAATCCAGGACATATGGGTGTCTTATGCGCCACAATGAGGGCGAGGTGATATAATATTTTATATCTGTACTGCATTTGATATATTTAGAACTGTAGCTAATCTTCCCATTGGCCGAGAGTAAAATAGAATTAATAATACTTTATTATTGAAGTTTTCCCAAACTGACATAATCTAAGATAAGTAACTCTCGTTTATATCATCAATGTATCCAAATAACAGAAAATAAAACAGCCATTGAAAACATATGTATGATATGAATCAGTTACAATTAATCAAATTTAAACAATAGCGAAGTAAATATTCTGATTTAAATGTGAACAAAATATTCAGAAGACAACAATCTCATTATTTGACTGAGTTTTGCCATGAATTGCTCATTAGTTTTCCGGTGTCCAGACATACTCTTTATTATTTAAGTAACATTCAACGCGAATAAAAGTCGAATAAATCAGCAAACAAATACTGTGCACACACACTTTTTTGTCTTAAAATTAGAGTTCTGGCTTTGATCTCATCATATCGATAGATCTTACTAATTCCATTGCAATCCTTTTATCGCTATTCCTGTAGTTACCTGGATTTTATCGGCCTGATGATTTACGACCTGCATGGATTTTGGGATAAAGTTACCGGACATCACACTGCCATGTACTCTCGGGACTCTAAAGACACTCTGTCATTGGTAAAAAAATAATACATTCGAGGCTAATGAGATAGGAGTGTGTAAATGTTATACAGGAGATATTGTCAGAGATCTGACAAAAATAGCCACATACAGGGTATAGTAGTCGATAAACGGCTAATAGGTGAGTGACATGCATGCGATATACGTCAGCAAGGGACATTAGTCTATAACATATTTTGAAAACGGTGCTCTGTGATGTAATCAATGTTGACATTATACGTACAGAAATCTCGTGGGAGGGGGGGGGGGCGGGGAATATAAAATAAAAATTAGAACAAATGGAGAAGTTTATTAGGAGAAAATTAGAGTGGTAGGGATTGTTTTTAAATAAAGTAATATTTTTTTAAATTAAAATTATTAAACAGTTATTTCATTGCTAATGCAAATGAGAAGGAAACAAGAATTTTTTAAAATTCTAATCCGTATGGTATTTAATACACATAACATGAAGGACAGCAATTAATTTAATACCAATATTGTTTAATGTAAATAAGAGGTAAACAGAAATGTACTTATTACCAATGTTGTTTAATGTAAATAAGAGGTAAACAGAAATGTACTTATTACCAATGTTGTTTAATGTAAATAAGAGGTAAACAGAAATGTACTTATTACCAATGTTGTTTAATGTAAATAAGAGGTAAACAGAAGTGTACTTTATTACCAATGTTATTTAATGTAAATAATAGGTAAACAGAAGTGTACTTTAATAAGAAAGTTGTTTAATGTAAAAAAGATGTAAACTGAAATGTACTTTAATAAGAATGTTGTTTAATGTAAAAAAGAAAAAAGACCTAAATGCATTTTATAATACGAATGTTCTTTAATGTAAATAAGAAGTAAACAAAAATGTATTTAAAACGAATATTGTTTAATATAAATAAGATTTAAACACAGAAATATACTTTATTGTAATAAGGAGGTCGTTTAATCTAAATAAGATTTAAACACAGAAATATACTTTATTGTAATAAGGAGGTCGTTTAATGTAAATAAGATGGAACAAGAAATTTCACTTCCATCTAGTTAGAATGTTGTTTACTATAAATAGACATTTCATACAGATGGACACAGGGAACGTGCTAATATTTCCGAGATATCTTTTCTGTAATTGAACACGTTTCAAAAATATCGAATAAAATTTAAAATAGAAAGTGAATTACTTTTTCCAAAAGACAATATTTTAGATATTCGATTAAAAATGCACGTCAAAATGTATACATTTTATTCTGTCTCATTTGGAAATAGCTTGCTTAGAAACTTATCGCCTATGGCAATTCAACCAACGCTGTTTCCATTGCACTTAATATTTTCTTTCAACTAAACAATCCACAGCTTTTCCTAATATCATTTAAATAATTTTATATTTTCTATCTTACTTTTCCTAATGTAATTTAAATTATTTTATTTTTCTCTCTAACATTTCCTAATATAATTTACGTTGTTATTTTATTTGTCTCCCTTACTTTTCGCTAATTCTCTCTTCAACTAAACAATCTACAGATTTTCCTAATATAATGTAAATTGTTATTTTATTTTCTATCTTACATTTCTTAATATAATTTAAATTGTTATTTTATTTTTCACTCTTACTTTTCCTAATATAATCTAAATTGTTTTATTTTTCTCTCTTACTTTTCGCTAATTCTCTCTGTAGGACTGGGCAGCTCGTTACTGGGCTGCGTCAGTTCCAAAGGACAAGCTGTTGATAGGCTTGGGCTTCTATGGCCGATCGTTCACACTGGACAACCCTTCTCAAAACTCTGTCGGTGCTCCTGCTGCAAATCAAGGCAAAAAGGGAAAGTACACTGAAACCGATGGCTTTCTCAGCTACTATGAGGTAGGTGTCAGCATTTTTATTTTTTATTATAAATACATGATT
Organism: Sinotaia quadrata; assembly: GCA_028829895.1. Lineage (NCBI taxonomy): Eukaryota > Metazoa > Mollusca > Gastropoda > Architaenioglossa > Viviparidae > Sinotaia > Sinotaia quadrata. Next base: position 13,266,084 of record CM054182.1, read on the forward strand.
GTTATCATTTCTTCTCCATCCTCAATGACTGAGGTTTAATATGGTGTGTGCATCTGGGATGTGGTCTTTTTAGAAATAAGTATGAATCAGTATTTTAGTCCTTTTAAAAGTAAAATAATATTTATGTATAAATATATTATTTTTTTTGCCCTAACACACTGCCTTATATGACTGAGATGTGTGTGTGTTTTAATTTTTCTAATGTGTTTGAGTCTGCTAGCTTGTGTATTTCAGTGTGAGTGGATTTCGCGTAGAGTTTGGAGCTGTTCATGAGGGTTGAGAAGAGATCTGTGGTGACTAGCAATCTGTATGCGAGAATTTGTTTCTGCGCATTATGCTTTGTGTTTCTGAATCTCTCCTCTTTCCAGTCAAAAATCAAATGCTTATATTTGTGGATATGTTTCTTACTCTTCTCGTTTTGGGAACTAACAAACGTACTTTTTACTGGGGTTAACAACACTTTTAGGTAAAAACTTAAAATACTCTGAGTTGACGGTGGGAAATAATAACACTGGTACAAGAATAAAACTTTGTATAGTCAAAAAAACAGAGTTATGTGTTGAAACTGATTTTCAGTACCCGAACACCATTTTCTACTTAAAGAAAAGAATATGGTATATTAATATTTTTTGAAAAAACATTGTTGGGTTTGTTATAATAATTAGGTAGGTGATTGAAGACTCCAACACTACTTTTTTGTTAAGAAAAGGGATATTTCTTTATTAATATTTTAGATACATTGGTTGGTTTGTTATAAGAATTAGGTAGGTGACTGAAGAAATGTTTACTATGCAGACTTAGTTAAAGACCATCTCAAAAAATGTTTACAAACAGCGCTTTTACAACTGTCATTGGAAGCCGATACTAGTAACCTGTAGGCCTACGCTTGATTGATAATATCATCGAGAAAAACTAAAACATAGCCTTTGCGATAGGCTTTAATTCCCTACCAGAAGTGATGGAAATAATTATATTTTTTGTGTTCTTCACTTATTGAGTACGGGTATGCACCCTGAGTGTTACTGAAGCAAGATAAGACACTTGTATCGTTTTTTTTTTTATTATTGAATACAGATATGTTCACTGGATGCTGCTTACACAAAATAAAGTAACTCTTGCTATGTCGTTTCTTTACTAAATATAGATATGTTCACTGGATGCTGCTTACACAAAATAAAGTAACTCTTGCTGTGTCGTTTCTTTACTAAATATAGATATGTTCACTGGATGTTACTTAACACAAGATAAAGTAACTCTTGCTGTGTCCTTTCTTTAATAAATATAAATATGTTCACTGGATGTTACTTAAAACAAGATAAATTAACTCTTGCTGTGTCATTTCTTTACTAAAAATAGATATGTTCACTGGATGCTACATAGCCCAAGATAAAGTAACTGTTGTTATATAATTTCTTTACTATATATAGATATGTTCATTGGATGTTTCTTAGCCCAAGATAAACTGTTGCTATGTAATTTCTAGTACTATAGATATGTTCATTGGATGTCTCTTAGCCCAAGATAAAGTAACTCCTGCTATGTCGTTTCTTTACTAAATATAGATATGTTCATTGTCTGTTCCTGAACAATGGGATGACTTACAGAAGGTGCCTTACAAAGTGTTTGACAACAACCAGTTTGTCGGCTACGACAACAGGAGGAGTATGGCCTTGAAAGTGTGTATTGTGTTGTCATAGATATTGGCCATTCAATTCGTCCTGAAAAATTACAAAGCATGTTGGGTCCTGACAATACGATTGTGTGTGTGTACGTGCGTGCGTGCGTGCGTGTGTGTATGTGTGTGTGTGTGTGTGTGTGTGTGTGTGTGTGTGTGTGTGTGTGTGTGTGTGTGTGTGTATGCTGGCATTAGTGGAATGGAAAAATCTTTGAAAGAAGATGAATGAGAGTTTTTCTGTCAATGTGCTGGGTTTTGTGTGTCTGGGAAGGGAGGGAAGGTTTGAGAGAGTAAACCACAGACAGACAAAGAGAATGATTATGTAGGAAGAAAGTAAGAGATTGTAGAATATTATTACATAGATAGGCAACATATTAAATTATAGAGTTCCTGCATTTAGGTATTGATATTTAATTTTAAAACCAGTTCAATTTGGTGCCCATAATATTTCCTTAACCCAAATAGGTTAGTCACTAAATATTCAGATAGACTTTCATGCAGTATTAAGGTATATGCATTTTAGTATTCATCTTCTTTGTCACTTCCAATTCAAGTGATCAGATAATAGATTTCTCTATAGCAGATACACTTTTAGATCTCAGCCTATTGGCTGGTCTCGTTCTCGTAAATCATAACCATTGGATAACAAAAACTTCTCACCCAGATGGAACTGGTTTGCATTATGTCAACAAGTTCTAGCATATTCTCAACTCGGGTGTTTACGTCAACTGAGACACTTACAAAAATACCATCTTAAGGAGACTCCAAGTTCGGGTTACCCTGACATTTTAACAATTTATATAACAACTAAATTCTTTTAAAGTGGTTTCAAATTTATCTTCCACAATGTGTATTTAGAGACAAAAAATACTATTTAGCCTTATATTAAAATTTGATGTTATCTAAGACTATATATGCGTATCTGTGGATGTTTTGTTATTTATCATAACTTTGAAAGGGTCAGAAAAACTAAAGAGATTGCTTTATATGTTCAGGATATATTCTTTGAGTTATTTTATTTTTTCTATACTGTAAGATTGCTATATTGCGAGCATGTTACATGTTTAAAAACAACTACAATCTATTTATACTTCTGGTACGTGACACGATTGGAAACAATTTATAGAGATTACTATTTATATTACTAGCGTATTTAAAACCTTTTTTTAATTTATATTCCAGGTTGATTACGCTGTACAAAACAGGTACGGAGGTGTTCTGGTGTGGGCCCTCCCCTTAGACGACTTCAAAGGAGAGTTCTGCAATGAAGGAGTGTACCCCCTAATGAATACCATTAGAGAACACTGCAATGCCTAAATCTACTATATTTAGATATCACTGTAGACTTTTTTAAAAAAAAAAAAAGAAAACATCCTTCTTACTGATCTGTGCAAACCAAAGAAAGTTTTTTTTTAATGCAGTCTATAACATTGCAAACAGGTTAAAAGAAATATTTTCATTATAGAAATATATTCCTGTTTAAATTTCGCAAAGAATGATTGAAATTTACTATCATTCCTTACTAATGTACATATATATATATATATACGTGCTGATACTCTAAACGTATTTTCGAAGTCCTATTCCTAAACCACACTTACTAGCTCACTCAATTTATATAGTATTCTTCCAAAAAGAAATTAATACTTTTTAGAAGAGAGTTGTGTTGTCTATTGCACTTACAGACATAGAACTTCTTTCTCTCTTTTCCATACATCCCCAATTCTTTTCTATTAATAAATGTGAATATACATTGTTGTATGGAGTTAGCTCCTAAATAATTGAATATATCGTAGTTATATTTCCTAAATTCATTGTTAGATGATCAAAATAAAATTTCTGCTATATATAATATATCAAGGGACAGACTGCTATGATCACTTTTGTATTTCTAACTTACATGAATATCAATAGCTTATTTCTTATGACTTGAGTCTGCGTTAAGAAAGCTTTTATTTATTTAAATTGTATTTTTTTCTTTCAATGGTAAACTAAATTTTGGTTCAAAACCAGTTTTAACCGAAGAATAATTTCTAAACTTGACCTGAAATGTTAGTACTAATGCATTTAAAGAATTGGAGAATTAAACAAGAATTGCAAAAATATTGTTTGTTGTTAATTTCCTACAAAAATTTGTCCCGCCTCTCCCACTTCGATTGGAGTTATTTTTAATAATGATGAAAGATGTCTTATGAATGTACAAATATCCGGAAGGGGGTCGTGTGTGAAGGAGTGCTCGTGTGTAAGAGGAGTACTTTAATAATGTTAATGTGTTTATTGAGTTAATTTGTTTTTGGGTATGATAATAATGTTAATGTGTTTATTGAGTTAATTTGTTTTTGGGTGTGAGTGTATAAGCTAAATTGATATACTATGCCAAATACTATCCCCTGCTCTTCGTATCCATTCATGATAGTTTTGGAAAACGTGGCTGACAAACGGTAAGAGTTACGAAAGCAATAGAAGTCTTCAGATTCGGTAAGGTCTGTTATCCAAATGGGTTATATAATGTATTACGTATCTAGCAGAGAAGACTTCAGATCCGGTAAGGTCTGTTATCCAAATGGGTTATATAATGTATTACGTATTTAGCAGAGAAGCTGTCTGGAAATAACCGTCGGGCAAGTACTAACCTTCCCCACCCCCATGTCATTAACGATCATGTGAACTCAAAGCTTAAAATAGACCAAATAACCTTCACCTAGGGGAAAGAGTTAATTAACTTTGTTTCCAATATCCCCAATTTTGTATTTCATATTAATTAATAAATGTATTTCTTGATCTTTCAGCAAATTGGTAATCATATTTTGCATTTCTTCTGAGGTGTTAGTTATGGTTTCTCTGTACAAGCAGTGACAGCTTTTTGTCACTTCCAGAAATCTCTGTCTGACCTGTGAGATTCATTACTAACCCAAATCTCACTGGACGGGGAATTGTCAGGGCTATTTGATTAGTTGTAGCCGACAAAGGTAAATTGTCAGGGTTAAGTGATTAATTACAGCCGACAAAGGTAAATTGTCAGGGCTAAGTGATTAATTACAGCCGACAAAGGTAAATTGTCAGGGCTGAGTGATTAGCTGTAGCCGACAAAAGTAAATTGTCAGGGCTAAGTGATTAATTACAGCCGACAAAGGTAAATTGTCAGGGCTAAGTGATTAATTACAGCCGACAAAGGTAAAGTGTCAGGGCTGAGTGATTAGCTGTAGCCGACAAAGGTAAATTGTCAGGGCTGTGTGATTAGCTGTAGCCGACAAAGTAAATTGTCAAGGTAAGTGGTTAGCTGTAGCCGACAAAGGTAAAGTCAATGTACGCTCCTCGGAAGTAGTTGTAATAGAGCGCCAGATCACGTGAAATGTCTTCTGTTTAAATAGCGTGTGTTACTCCTATCGCATTCCAACCAATTTCACCCAGCATCATGATGCGAGATCAGCGGACCCTAGCTATGACATAAGACTTTAATTTCACTTATTGATTGTCCTCTGTACTGAAAACATGACGACTGATCCTCTTTGCAACCAATCTTAGATCGGTAGCACACCAACTTAGCTTGGCTGAGAATATCACCTACTTGCCAGAACCGCCTCAGAAATCAGCTTGTATGTCCTATGAAGCCGGTGCATGTTAGGAATTTATGATGATATCTACATATTGAAATAATGGCAGTGTTCAACGCACAACGCTGCGAAGTCGTCAACCGCTCCATGCATGGGAGATAACTGCGACAGAGTCGTGAGTGACAGTTACCTTCCTTGCAGACATTTCTCATCGCAAACTAGAAAAGGATTTAGCAACAAAACCTAATGTGTTTAATTTTATCAATTTAAATATAACATAACAGCCACCGAACTTTTTTGAAGATCACAAAATCATCCCGAAAAGCACATTGTTAGAGGTGTATTGCATTGTCTAAACACTTAGCATAACAATCTATGAGTAACTGGCAACCTGCAACCTGTGACGTAATTTTATCTGACGTGTGTTTTAGTTGGCGTCTACCAAAGTCTGATGCATGGAAGTTTAAAATTTTCATTATAATCAGAAATGAAGTTAGTCTATATAATAATCCTATGTTTGTGTATTTCCACGTTGTTTGGTAAGTACACAACTTTTGCCAGTCTTTACAGATGCACGCACACACATATTTTAGTGTGTAAAGAAACAAATGATAGTTTCATTAATAGTATCACAAACGTAATGACGTGACCCAAGCAAATCAAAAATGCCTGCTCCTCTGTACATATGAATTTTTATCATTGCTGTGTTTCTTATGCAGTGTGTGTATCCGGATAATAAAAATGATGCAGGATTTGTAAGTTGAGAATGTAGTCAAATTTTAATGAACATAGAAATAGTGGTTCAATAATATAAGCATTCTTAATTCAAATGATGGACCAATACCAAATATTGTATGAAATATTCAAGTCCATTCTTTCTTTATCAGTCAGTTAATTTACCACTAGCTAACAATTGCCTGTAAGACGAGTCTCGAGTTATGTTCAATGTGATTAGAACAGAGTACTTCTTCAACAAAGAAACTTTTGGTCCCTCCACAATGGATGATTTTGTTATTAGCATGTGTGAGACTATTAGTGAGAAAAACTACTCATCCAGTTGGAACTAGTTTAGATTGCATCAGCATTTTCTAGCATATTCTCTCCCTTCCCTCCCCCCCCCCTCGAGTTATTTACTTCCAACTTTGACACTTACAAAAAACACTATCATTAGGAGTGTCCTAGGTAGTGTCACTTTGACAATTTAACAATTTATATAAAAATTAAGTCCTGAAATAGGGATAGGCAAATTTATTCTGTCACTCTTTCACCTGTGCTTACGATGTAAGAATTGTGCCAATCGTATCTTCGCACTCGACAACAGGGTGATCAAATAAAAAATACTAAGAACTTTTAAAATCTTTAGTTAAATAACAGCATAAAGTATCTTTGAGCAATCTGGCCCCATTACAGTGCTTCTATGTTAACATCAGAAGCAATTTAGAAATAGACACAGGTAGAGTTTAATGTGAGAAACTCGCTATCTTAGCGCAGTCGACTATTGTGTAAAAGAAAACGCAAATGCTATCTCTAAATTACGTAAACGACTACTGCTATCTCTAAATTACGTCAACAACTACTGCTATCTCTAAATTACGTAGACGACTACTGCTATCTCTAAATTACGTAGACGAATACTGCTATCTCTAAATTACGTAAACCTCTACTGCTATTTCTAATTAAAGCAAACGGGGCGGAGCTTAAAATAGCAAGAATGTCGTATTCTAAGACATTCAGCCTACCACACCACCGGTGATCGAAAGCTCGCGGTCTGAAAAATTTAATCTAACAGAGGAAATCGTTAGATTTAAAACCCCGAGAAACCAACACTAATTATATTCATTCATGATTCTCTCACAAATTTATCACAACTTTGCTTATATGGCAGTATATATATGCACTGTCTCAAGAGAAGATGTATAGTTTGTTATAACACACACACACACACACACACACACACACACACACACACACACGCACGCACGCACACACGCACATAACACACACACACACACACACACACACACACACACACACATAGCTAGTGTATTTGTTAGAATAGATCTTAACACTATTATGCATGTTTGTAGATATCCTCCGTTATTTTACACTATTGTGCTAGAGGTAATGAGATAAGAAAGTCTATCTGAATAATGTTGTTTTCTTTATTGTTCCAAAAAGCTATTCCACAGAATCAGTTCCAGTTTAAGGCTAAATTCAATACCTGTGATATTCTCTTCTTAACAAAAATAAACCATGATAAAGAAACTCTGAATAGATGTAAAAATGAATATATGAAATCCAATGTTCCAAAATTCAATCACTGTCCACTTTTTAATAGATAATTCCAACAGGCTTAATGCCAGCCAAAATTTGCCGGGGAATGACGTTGTGTATGACGCTTGCCAGTGAATGACGTTGTGTATGACGCTTGCCAGTGAATGACGTTGTGTATGACGCTTGCCAGTGAATGACGTTGTGTATGACGCTTGCCAGTGAATGACGTTGTGTATGACGCTTGCCAGTGAATGACGTTGTGCATGACGCTTGCCAGTGAATGACGTTGTGCATGACGTTTGCCAGTGAATGACGTTGTACATGATGTGAACGAATTGATAGGGTGTGAATCTAATCACAATGACATCAAGAGGGAAAAGAGAAATTAAGGCGTCCACTGTACCTCTATATAGCAGACTGTACATCTAATCACAATTCACTAAAACAACCAAGGAAAAAAATTAATTAATGAAAAAACATACGTGAACTACATCAGTTTCACTTGAAATGGTCGGTAGGTTATACCACGTTTGCACAAAAAGAATACTACAAATGTATTCCTCAATTCGTATCACTTAAACTTAACTATGACCAATGGCCTATAATTTGCAGTATTGGACAGCCACATGGCCTTAGTTCACTACAGCAAATGGCCCATTTCGTAATACATATATTATATGTATTGTCTGTTTAATTTTGACAGCAACTGGCCCATTTCGTAATACATATATTATATGTACTGTCTACTTAATTTTGACAGCAAATGGCCAAGATTTGTGTGCTGGCAAGATTGAAGCCAAGATGTACGCTAAACCCGGGGACTGCAGTACATACTTTGTTTGTTTGGCTGGACACCCTAAGCCAATATTTACCACTTGTGCTGCAAAACTTCACTTCAGTGAAGAAAGCCAAATTTGTGTCTGGCCGCATGACAGTAAATGCAAGAACAATGGTAGGTTCTGGACATTTTAAGCAATTTTACATGCTAGCAGGTGGAAGCACGCGCGAGCGCACACACAATCAAATTTGGATGTTACATTTACAATGTGTATGCATTACATCTGGGACACACACACAAACACATACATACATATATATATATGTGTAAATAAAATAATGCAAGTGGTTATAGAACGATGAATAAATTCTCACTCACAATAATTTCTTTCATAAATAACCTAATGTCACCTTAACATTGACAACAAATATATAATTATTAAGTTTAGAAATAAGGATAGGCAAATTTACTCAGCCAGAGTGCGCTTTAAAAGAAAGAATTGAAACCATTCCTTGTAGATTTCAGTTAAAAAGTTTCTGCATCAAATTGTTGTTTATGTTTAATTTTGTCAATGTTTGGTTTTCTTGTATGTCAACTGTCACAGAAAAGTTTTTGTTAACCATCATAAAATGACAATCATCACGCTTTTGTATAAAAAATTAAAAATAATGTTTTAAAAGAAGTGTGCCAAATCATTCTGTTTACAAACAAATAAATGATTATAAAGAATGGAATAATATTACTTATAAGCAATTGCTCCAGTCGAAAACATTTCGGATTCTCCAATTTTTTTTTTTGACAGTGATACCAGCACCAAGTAACAATGTAGCACCAGTACCTCCTGGCGGTAACAATGTAGCACCAGTACCTCCTGGCGGTAACAATGTAGCACCAGTACCTCCCGGTGGTAACAATGTAGCACCAGTACCTCCTGGCGGTAACAACATACCAGCATCACCAGGCGGCAACAATGTAATGCCAGATTCTCCAAAAGGTAATAGGTCATTTTGCCTGCAGTATAACTTTACACAAATAAGGCATCTTTTGCCCCTTTGCATGAGTGCGTACGTAGTTACGTATATGTGTGTATGTGTGTGTGTGTGTGTGTGTGTGTGTGTGTGTGTGTGTGTATGTGTGTGTATGTATGCATATGTATGTATGAATAATACATGTCTAAAGTTAAATATATCCTCATAATATCCTCAGTTTGTTTCTAAGCAAAAGAAGGAAATCATTTCTAGAGTGTATAGATATAATTGTCAGCAAATGTTACGATCCATGATCTTTTAATATCAAGTGTAACAAATGAATAGTAAAGCAAAAAAATTGTCCTGTCTTTTTCTTTTGAGCCCGTAATTACCCCGACATATCTTATTTGGGTTTCTTTTTTTAGTTTAGTTTGTTCGTTGTCTTAGTTGCCTATAAGATTTATTATTTAAAGCATGTCTTACTCATATAACTCTCTGACGTATTTACTCATTGACCTACTGATTCTTTCTTTAATAATTACTGCTCTTTTCAATGACAGTCAAAACGAAACGGAAGTAAACAGAAACAATATAAAGCAAAAGGCAACTACACAACAATACACAAATACAACGAGATAAAACACGGGACAACTACACAATAATACACAAATACAACAAGATAAAACATAGGGCAACTACACAATAATACACAAATACAACAAGATAAACGGAAACATCAAATAAGAGAAAAATAACAAAAAGAATTATTGTAGAAATGGTTTCTTCCCTAAATTCAATCCCCTCCATTACAACTGTTATACAGTTAAAACGGATTGAATTTAGATCTAGATTTGATAGATCGATGAGTTTATTTTTAAAATTGTATTGTTGAGATTGTTTTTGCTTAATTAGTAACATTAAGATAATGTGTGTAGTTCTTTACAGTGACTCAGGTTGTTTGGCTTTATATTTTGTTGATAAGCATGCTATTAATTAATTAGTGACACTAAGATATGAGTGTGGTTCATTATAATGGGATTTTTGTTTTGTTTTATTTTTATGTATTATTCTTATGACTGTTATTGATTAATTTAGTACTATAAGATATTTTGTATAATAAATAAATTGGTTTGGTTTGGTTCGGTTCGGTTTTGCTTGGTTTAGTTAGGTTTGGTTTTATTATTATGAATGTTGATTGATAATTAATGAGGTTGTGAAGATAATATGCATGTTTTTTCAATAATAGATCGAGTTGCAAGAGGGACATTATTTTAGGGCATTTCACTCTCATACCCAACGAATAACTTTCTACTTCCCACTTTATAGCTCTACTTCGGATTTTTTAACATTCAATTTCACACTTTATAACTCTCCACTTCACACTTTATAACTCTCTACTTCACACTTTATAACACTCTACTTCACTCTTTATAACTCTCTACTTCACTCTTTATAACACTCTACATCACTCTTTATAACACTCGACTTCACACTTTATAACACTCGACTTCACACTTTATAACTTTCTACTCCTACAAATATATCATTCTAGCAGACAGTACTCTCCACAGTATTGTAATCATAACATATATCCACCCCGCTTTATAAAATATTCTTATTCATTCGATCCAACCATTAACAGCATTCTACTACGTCATCAAGACTGGCAAAATTTACTCATTTTGTCATAGTGAAGTCATAGTTTGTGTCAGTCTGTCCACTGACACAGTACTCTGAAGTATAGTATGTATTCTGCATTTCTGCTCGCACATTGTTTCATATAACATTACTGGAAAAATCAATTTATAGCGTTCTGTGTCCCGAAGTTATTTTACTTCAGCATTCTTTAGCATGTAAAGAAAAATGTTTAGAATTCCTTGTAGACCTTTTTTGTCACATCTGCTTACACTGATATTTACTAGTTAGTACTGAAAAGTGTAATGTGCAATGCACTGTAAAAAAAAAAATAATGTTTAGAATAATGTTATACCTTTGTTACGGCATTATACACTGATATTTACTAATTAGTACTGAAGTGTGACTGTAGAATTCTTTATAGTTTAGTGTGTCAAGTCAACAAATACTAGAAGTTAATATTAAAATATTTGTACAATTTTGATAGTTTAGTTTTAACAAGTACTAAAATGTGAATGTGTAGAATTCTTTATAGTTTATTCTTTCACAGCGGTTTTCTCTAGTACTGAAATGTGAATGTGTAGAATTAATATTAAAATGTATGATTTGTACAGTTTGTGATAGCATTATCTCTCAGCTCGGTTTTCTCTAGTACTGAAATGTGAATATATAGAATTCTTTATAGTTTAGTGTGTCACCTCACCATAAAGTACGATACATATCTTTCTAGATCTATGATTTATCGCTTCATTTCACAGTAATACATTATATTAAATCTTCAGGTCAGTCATGCAATATTCTATGTTTCGTCACGTGACACACACTCGTTGTACAATGTACACTGAAATATGTAATGCATACATTCGTGACTTCTCAGTTTGTCACCCTAGTTTATTATACCTGTATATATATTGAAAAGTGCAATATATAATATTTTATATTTCAGTTTTGTTTCATCATTATATATAATAGTATTATTGAAAAGTACAATATATAGGATTTTACATTTCACAGTTTGGCCATCCCAGAATACACTTGTATTAGTGATACACATTTACAGCTGGAAATGCCAATTGATAATCTCTTTATCTCCAAGAAGCCATCACAATGTGCCAAATGAAATATAGTTTTCCGGACGATGTTTGATTTACTTTAGATAATTATTTACAATCAGTTTAGCTCTTTAATTTGAACCATTTTAGTTCTTTAATATGATTTACTTTAGATAATTGTTTTCAATCAGTTTAGCTCTTTAATTTGAACCATTTTAGTTCTTTAATATGATTTACTTGAAATCGTACACTTCAACACTTTACGTTTTGTCCTCTTTCATAACAAAAGAAACCCCAAAACAAAAATGATGAATTAATATAAGAATGAAATTAAAAATTATTAAAAGAATATAGTTACGGTGTCAACTTCACTCGTTTCACTACGGTAAGTATGAATCAAGTGTGCTCTTCAAAAAAACATTTCTTTCCTTTTCAAAATGTGTTTGGCAATATTTTCTCCATTTATCTTTGGTGATTTTTTTTTCGGTCTAATGTAACAGCGTTTATTCATTTCTGTTACTTTGTTTGTTTAATCCATTTGTTCAAACTTCTATTAAACTATCATTTCTTTTCCATATATCAATTGTACTAACTTGTGTTACTTTCTTTTGTTTTAGTCCTTTTACACTAATTTATATTTAATTGTGTTATTTATCTTTGTGTTATAATCCATTTGTGTTAACCTGTAATCCGTTATCTGATTGTCTTCTATTTAGTCTTTTTGTATTAATTTGTGATCAGTTATTTTACTTTATTGTGTTGTAGTCCACTTGTTCTAACTTATGTTACTTTACTCTGTTGTAGTCCACTTGTTCTAACTTCTGTTACTTTATTCTGTTGTAGTACACGTGTTCTAACTTATGTTACTTTATTCTGTTGTAGTACACGTGTTCTAACTTATGTTACTTTATTCTGTTGTAGTACACGTGTTCTAAATTGTATTATGTTACTTTATTCTATTGATGTCCACTTGTTCTAACATGTAATGAATTATGTTACTTTATTCTATTATTGTCCACTTGTCCTGACTTATGTTACTTTATTTTGTACTAGTCCACTTGTCCTAACTTATGTTAATTTATTTTGTTCTAGTCGACTTGTTCTAACTTGTATTGAATTATGTTTCTTTCGGACAAACATGCTCTGTGCAAATTCTCCATTCTACTCTCAGATGATAATATTATAAAACATCATGCATACGCTTTTATGCCCAACAGAAAATTACAGAGAGTTGTTTTACAGTTCAAACCTTTATTTTCTTTGAGGTTTTGAATGATTCATGAACCATTCGTGTATATTATGATTGTCAGTGTCAGGATGTCAGAGCATTGTCTGTTACTACACGAACTGGATGCAGTACCGGCCGGAGAAAGTTAAGTTTCTACCGGAAAACATCGACCCTTTCCTCTGCACTCACATCTTGTTTGCCTTCTTCCAAGTCAAAGATCGCAAAGTGCAGATATTCGAATACAATGACCTTGAAATGTCAGTAATTTAAGTAAATAACAGTTCGTGTTGATCTACCATTTTTCAAAGACTATTTATTTCTTGTTTGCGTGTTTGTTTGTTTACTGTTTTAAAATAAATAATTCAATCTCTTGTATTTATCATATATTTGATTATTTATTTTGTATTTGTTTCACAATTTTATTTATTTAAAAAAATTTTTTAAATTTATTTTTAAAAGTTATTGTTCTATTGTAAATATACTTTTCTACATTGTGTTGTTATTATTGCTTTTATCCTATTAATAGGCATTTTTCATATTTTTGTATTTGTATTGTTTTTGTAATATTTCAGTATAACCATCATTGTTATTTATACTTTGTATTTTAAACTACTGTTTTTGTAATATTTCAGTATAACCCTCATTCGTATATATACTTTTTTATTTTAAACTCCTGTTTTGTGATATTTCTAAATAATCCCTTATTGATATTTATATTTTGTATTTTAATCTCCTGTTTTTGTATTATTTAAGTTTAAACTCTTATTGATATTACAGGCATATTTTCACTTTTTGTATATTACACTCCTGTTTTTGTAACATTTAAATATAAACACTTATTGACATTATAGGCATTTTCTCACATTTGTATTTTATCTTAATGTTTTTGTAATATTTCAGTTTAAACTCTTATTGATATTACAGGCATATTTTCACTTTTTGTATATTACACTCCTGTTTTTGTAACATTTAAATATAAACATTTATTGATATTATAGGCATTTTCTCATATTTTGTATTTTATCTTCATGTTTTTGTAATATTTCAGTATAACCCCTTATTGATATTTACATTCTGTATTTTAAACTCCTTTTTCTAATATTTCAGCATAACGCCTTATTGATATTTACATTTTGTATTTAAACTCCTGTTATTATAGTATTTAATTATTTACCCTTATTGGATTTTCATTCAATGAATGGATGAATGTCCCCAGAATTGACCTTGAATGGCATCAAATGTGAAAAATCTTGAGTGATCGCTTTTTCTTCGGAATGATATTCTTTTCTTAATGCAAACAGTGTAGTGATTAAAATAAAAATAAGTAATTAAAAATAATTTATATTACATTACTTTATGATATTAGGTCATTTAGTACCAGTTTGTACTGGAAAAAGTGTAAACATTATAGACAAAATCTAATGACGTCAGATCATGCTTAATGCTTAATGCACAGCAAGCTGTTTAATGAAGCATAAACTGTAAATATGTTCTCAGTCAGGAGATTGAAATACAGGAACACTTGTATGCTATCATTTCTATCAGATACACCCTGTATTCTGCCATTATAGAAACACTATGTGCCATGCTACCCCCTACCACGATAGATAGATAGGCAGACAGACAGACAGACAGACAGACGGATGGATGGATGGAGGGATAGATAGATAGATAGATAGATAGATAGATAGATAGATAGATAGATAGATAGATAGATAGATAGATAGATAGATAGATAGATAGATAGATAGATAGATAGATAGATAGATAGATAGATAGATAGATAGATTCCTGCAAATGCAGATTCATGTTGAATCCTGCCATTACACCCACCTTGCTCCATGCATTACATCATACCTGCACCATGCCCATATAGGCGACCCCTTAATCCTGCTATTACCGATCTACCATTAATCCTGCCATTACAACACATCCTGCACGATGCCATTACAGACACAACCTGAATCATGCCATCACAAACACAAAGTGCACTAATATTTCATAATATTTAAGCCCATTTAGACACAATTTTATTCTTGTTGGTGGCCTATACAAGTATAATTGGGGGGCAGTGAAGAAGTGGAAGTGTTTATAAGACTTCTCCAACAGACGGAATAAAATAACCAGGCCTGATCAAAAAAGTAATGCTTTTTTATTTAAAAAGAAGAGCTAGCTACATATATTCATTTCGTATTTATCAAATGCTCGAAGATATTGGGGGTTTTCCTGTGAAGAACACGTCACTCTGAAATTCAAACGATTTTTACCCTATCTAAGGACAAAAGTTAAAATTGAGGAATTGTACAATGTTTGCTTGAAGAAAATTTATATCCACATACTGTAAGGTTAAATTTTCATTAACAAATTACCTTCCTTCTCTGAGGTCGGAGTATTTCGTACAAATAATGAATGATTCCATATATTATATGAAAGACCTTATAGTTCAATAGGAAAGTGGTTTACCTTGGGTAGGAGAATTTCAAGCAAAATTATAAATTATTTTACACATTCTTTACTAGGACTGCTAATTGTTACTACACGCATTACTGTAATACTTCATTCAGGGCGGAGAGAATGATGAAACTCAAAGAGAAGAACCCTGCTCTAAAGGTGCTGGTGTCGGTTGGTGGTTGGAACGCAGCCTCTGCTGAATTTGTCAAGCTGGTCGACTCTGGAGATTCTTGGATGAGGCAGTTTGCAGCCACCACTACGGCTTTCCTTCGTCGACATAACTTTGATGGGTTTGACATAGACTGGGAATACCCAGGTGCCGTCGACCGTGGAAGTCGTCCGGAAGACAAGATTAAGTTCACACGACTTGTTCAAGTACGGTCTTGTTCACATCTCGTTCACAATGATAATGTTTTTTGTTTTTTGTTTTCATTTCACGAGGGGTTTCAATTTTTTATTTTTATTGTATTGACGAAAATGAAGCGGATACTTTGAAGTGATCAGTTTAACGGTTTGAAGATTGTCAAATGCTGTCTTATAAAGACTTTAACCTTTTACATTTCATCTTTATCTACTTGTATGTGTTTTCTGTTCTTAACTAATTATACTTGGTGATGCAGCAATGTTACTGGTAAAGAGAGTTAGACTAAAGTAGACGTGTTTCTATTGCTATGACAAAGGTGGCCCAGGTTACACTGGATTTGTGTATTTTTTCGATTCTCAATGTATATTTCCCATTTCAAATTTAGATCATTTACGAGGCGTTTGAAAAGGAAGGCAGATATACCAATCGCCCTCGTCTGCTCTTGACTGCTGCAGTTGGCGTGGGCAAAACTACTGTAGATAATGGCTACGAGATGGACAAAATACACCCGTAAGACATTTTCAAGGTCACAGGAGACACAGAAACACACATATACACACATACAAATATGCATACACACGTACGCCTACATATACATAGCATACATACAGTTACACACACACACACACACATATTTATGCATTGTATTATCAATTAAACTATCCTCATATTAACCTCATCTTCACGTGGTAATCAGAATCGGATTTAGTCACAAATTTTACCTTTCTTGCTGCTTGCCTTTTGATTTCCAAGGAAGGGTGTTATAAATGTCAATTTAATACAGCAGAGATCAATAAACGATTTTAGTCAATGAATTGTCTTCTATTAGATATTTTTGTTCTTCACTTATAGTTTAATTTACTAATGACATGGACTGGTCATGCATAAACAAAAATGAAAATATCAATTTATGTGATATGAAGTAGACAAATAACCGTGTGTAATGATAAGGCAATAGCATTCACGGCCGTCTGCACATAACGAGCATATTAATATAGCCAGTGAACTGTAAAGAGGTTTCTATAGGTTAATTACAGATCAATTACTTTTCTATTTTATTAGCCTCATGCCAGTCTCTTGTTTGTGCAACCTTTGTTTTCCGTTAGACCGATGTACTCAAATGGCCTGGTTGAGACAGTGACAGATAGATCCTTCCCCAATTAATATTAACTGTTGATTTTCTAACATAAATAGATGTACACTAGCTACACACACTGTCACATGTCCGGTCTACATTTAACGACTCTCTCCTATTTTAAATTCCAGTTATCAATATTGGATTATTGAATCATTTCTAACAATAGCGAGAGCCGGACAGCCGGACTTATCCCCTACGAAATGCCAAAATATTCAGGCACTTTTTAACTTATTGCTAGATAAATCAGTTGACTTGCCTTAACTAACAATTTTATCTCCCCTTTGTTATATATTAAGATTTATACTTCTTTATCTCTTTATTACGGATCGCCGTTAATTAGCTCTCCAGTCGGTTACAAACAGTTATGTGACAACAGGTAAGATTACAATAAATTTAATAATAATTCAATTAAATAATAAAGAAAAATGAACAATTACGAATCACGACTAACAGTATATTATCACGCTGCCAGAATAGTTTATGCACACAATTCTTAGTTCTGTCCCTCGAAGTGGTATAGTGACTTATCTTTTCATGTTCGTATAATAGTTGAATACGTTGTCTTCGAATGTTCCATGCCGTTCTGACATCACACAGTGAATATCTTCTAGCGGCCTTTCACTGTCCGTTTCCGACCTCTGGCATAGACTGCAGACAATGCCCCAGTATAGAAGATGTCGAGTTCAGGTCAGTTTTCTCTAGGTTCCCATTTTTGTAGGACTGTAGTTTTCCCGAGCCAACACCCGACCTCAGACTAAGACCAGCTGTAACGAACAATATTTTGATGCTCCATCATGTTGCAATAACCACTATATGTGCTTTATGGCGACAGGGATAGATTAATCTTTACAATTCCAATAATTAGCTTTAGCTAATTCTTAGTTTTGAATTGATGAAAGTCTTCAAATGAATAAATGATTTCTTTACAATATATATTTTCTCCATTATAATACAATCAAAATTATAATACATTTTAGCTTGTGGTTCACACAACCCGTGTTAACTATCATTAGCGTTTTCCGTGATAACAATTAACCAACGGAACATGGCTACATACATGTGGTTACATTACTTCATCATTTTACAAGTGCAACAATATTAAAACCACTATCGTCTGTAAGGAAAATATGACAATTATTTGGCAAACATTAGCAAATCACATAAATATTCTATACAATATTTATAGTATAAAAATACAACAGTTTCACGAGAAATATACGGTCTAGAGAAGTCAATTATATTTAACATTATTTGAAGTTAATGCATGGTCATAAAATGATGGACGCGATCTGTTTTTACCCCTGCACGTGGGCACTGTACATGAATGTCGGTTCGTCAGTGAATTCAATTCATTCAAGCGTATATATGTATGAATCGAGGTCATCTAGCAGATCAACGCTACGTCACGGTATGGAACGCAGGTGACCAAATATGGGTGTATAGTATCCGGCTAACAACCTTTCATTCACATTTTTTAGACCAGTGGAGACTTCTAGGCTTTCCTAGTAGTTAAAATCCAAAACCAAATGGAATTCTATTGAACATCATAGGAAGAAGATCAATGGGAGAAGAACCAAAACAATGAAGAATAACAAGAACCCTTTACGTTTTTGCGAAAATCAAAGGGCAAAAGAAAAACTGTTTATAACAATCACTGAATATACACAATATTCATTCATTCTTTCTTGAAGTCTTTTCTTTGGACTCAATCATACAGATCAACTTTTCATGATCTATTGTTTAGACCAGAATCGTCTTCACCCACCACCACCAGACACACACACACACCTTGTTCATTCATCAATTTAATTATTTTTCCCATGTCCAGACATATCCTTCTCTTTCTTATTTAAGCAGCATTCAACGTGAATAAAATTCGAGCAAATAGGCAAACAAAATTATGCACACAAATATTAGTGTTGTTAAAATTAGAGTTCTGGCTTTGATTTCATCATATCGATAGATCTTACTAATTCTATTGCAATCCCTTTATTTCCATTCCTGTAGTTACCTGGATTTTATCGGCCTGATGACTTACGACCTGCATGGATTTTGGGATAAAGTTACCGGACATCACACTGCCATGTACTCTCGGAACTCCAGCGACACTCTGTCAGTGGTAAAAAAAAATTACATCCTTAGCTAATGAGAATGGAGTGCGTAAATGTTTTATTACATGCACAGAAGATATGTGTCCTACAGATATATCGGAGAAACTCAAATTTTATAGTAAGAGAAATAGTATGAGTGGACTTAAGTTCATTTGGAGAAATTAAGAGCGATGATGAATTGTAACAAGAATATATGTACCACAAAAAATTAAAATAGAATAATTTTTCCATTGCTAAACAAATGTGACGGAATCAAAGTACTGCACTTTAATACGAATGTTGTTTAAATAAATAAGATAGAAACATAGAAATGCATTTTAATACGAAAAGTATTTTAATTCAATAAAGATGGAATCAAAAATGGACTCTGGGTAAGAACTAATATTTCAGAGATATATTTTCTGTAATTCTCATTTTTTTTCACAAATAATTATCTAATAAAAGTAAAACAGTAAGATCTTCACTTCTTTTCCCCATCAGACAATATTTTAGATATTCGACTAAAATTGCACGTTAAATTTTACACTTTTTATCCCATCTCAATTTGAAGTTGCTTGCATAGAAAATTGACCACTGGGCAATGCATGTTACGTTTCCAGTATTTATTTATAGACCCTGCTTAGAATAATTAAGGACTTTAAATTTAATTAATTCCTTCTCTCATATCCTATGCAGACTGGTTGCTCAATTTACCATTTGACTAATTTAAAAGTGTGTCTTGTAGTGCAGACGACAAATTTTACAAACTGATAAATTGCGAACGTTAGCTAGATTGAAGTCGTTAAATTCCTCTAAATTAATATGCATTCGTTATTATCATTCAGCTCATCCGCCCCCATTCAATCTAAGAAAATCTATAGGTCTATTATGCATAAAAATTAACTACTAAGAGGTTTAACAATGAAAATAAGATTTAATAAGGTTTTAACAAGTTAACAATAATCAAATACGAGCGCGAATAGTCTATTTCTCAATTCTTTGCACGTACGTGCTTTATCGTTCTAAGCGAAGAGATAGCCAATTATTGTTCATGTGATTATTGGGTTGACTGAGTAATACTCAGCTGAATTGTCTGTATTCGCTGGTCTCCTTTATCCAGTCCGTCCGTCTGTCTCACGAAGTCACTCTTAGCGGATAAGCACATGGCTCACAGGAAAAGGTGTCCCTTTTATGTCGCTAGTGAACTTGAGTTTCGGTGGCGTGGACTCTTGGATTAATAGAACTCACACATAGAGCTCAACCAGTTCGTACCAGTCTTCGGTGAAGACAAAGACAACTTGTCCAATCCAAAGATGCGGACAATGAGCGAGGCAAGGTAAAGCAAACCAAGCCCCAAAGAACAGAACCGACCTGAAGAAAGTAAACGTGTCCTATGTAGTTTCAGACAACACGTTCCTACTCAAGCACGTCCCAGTTTAATGCTCTGAATTAGAAAATTCGACCTCGCGTCGTTTACAATTAGATTTAGAAAAAAGGCAATCTTCTCACCATGTTTCATTTAACAGCATGACGTATGAATCATAAAAATAGTTACAACGTTAAATTAATGTTCATACAAAGGGGGTAATTCAAACAGCAAAGCGCTTCACAATTTACAATTAAAATTACACGCAATAATTGAATTACATGAGAAATTCATATCGAGCACAGGCATTCTGGCTCTTAGTGAATTAAAACAATATAAATTAAAGTTACAATGGAAAAGAGTTACAATAAATTTATATTCCATAACTTATAGGTTTTCAGTCATTTTCTCTGAACCGTGCTCAAGCATATATGGAAATAATATAATACATAGCACAAATACATACTTAGTCAAGATATACAGTATACAATTTAGATAAAATGGTACCTTTATGAGAAGTCGAAGTGTATGATTCTCATCTGACTCGTCGGCTGTCGCAATGACCGGAGTAGCTTACGTGGTGACGGCAGCTAATTGTATCTCGCAGTAAAGGAGCGAAAGCATGCACCCACATTTATAGAAAAGCATAAAGCGTATCACGTGACTGATCGCGAGGTATGTAGTGGATTCTAGAACCTAGACAATGGGCCTAAAGTTACATAACGTCTTGACCTGTTCTGGAAGCATCTCAATAGGAGAGGGCTTTGAACAAAGGGTTTCAAATCTCAATATTTGAAGTAAACAGACAAGTAGGTCACCAAGTCGGACATTTTTATCAGACTGTGACAATGCAACCAATGCTAATTCTCTCTTCAATTATACAATCCACAGCTTAAAAATACAATCTAAATTTCTTTTACTTTTCCTAATGTAATTTAAATTGTTATTTTATATTTGTCTTTTACTTTTCCTAATGTAATATAAATTATTATTTTATTTTTCTCTCTTACTTTTCCTAATGTAATATAAATTGTTATTTTATTTTTCTCTATAACTTTTCCTAATACAATCTAAATTGTTATTTTATTTTTCTCTCTTACCTTTCCTAATATAATTTTAATGTTATTTTATTTTTCTCTCTTACTTTTCCTAATGTAATATAAATTGTTATTTTATTTTTCTCTATAAATTTTCCTAATACAATCTAAATTGTTATTTTATTTTTCTCTATAAATTTTCCTAATATAATTTAAAATGTTATTTTATTTTTCTCTCTTACTTTTCGCTAATTCTCTCTGTAGGACTGGGCAGCTCGTTACTGGGCTGCGTCAGTTCCAAAGGACAAGCTGTTGATAGGATTGGCCTTCTATGGCCGATCATTCACACTGGACAATCCTTCTGAAAGCTCTGTCGGTGCTCCTGCTGCAAATCAAGGTCGTATGGGAGAGTATACCGAAACCGATGGCTTTCTCAGCTATTATGAGGTAGGTGTCAGTATTTTCCCTTAAAAATACTTGATCGCTGCCTCAATAATTGAGGTTTCATTTGGCGTTTGTGTCTGTGACTTGGTATTTTTAGAAATAATTATGAAACGAAAACTTCATTAATGAAAGATCGCCACTTTAGAGGTTTTAAACCTGAATACTTCATAAGGATTCTTTTTTGTTTCACTTTGTATTCTTGATGTTTGTAAATTTTACTGCGTCATATTTTACTTCCACAGTAAATGTGGTACTTGGTTCGTAAAAGTTTAGTTTAGCTTTGCTTCTATGTCTGTAATTACAGCCAAAACCTTATTTAAGATTTCTCGGTTTGTGTCTGTAATTACAGCCATTTAACTTATTTAAGATTTCTCGGTTTGTGTCCGTAATTACAGCCCTTCATCTTCGTTAAGAGTTCTCCGTTTGTATCCGTAACTACAGACCTTCATCTTAGTTAAGAGTTCTCGGTTTGTGTCTGTAATTACAGCCTTTCACCTTAGTTAAGAGTTCTCGGTGTGTATCTCTATTACAACCATTCGTCTTATTTAAGAGTTCTCGGTTTGTGTCCGTAATTACTGCCTTGACCTTATTTAAGAGATTTTGGTTAGTGTCCGTAATTACAGCTTTGACCTTATTTAAGATTTCTCGGTTTGGAGGACTGCGTATCACAAAATAGAGGAGGGATTTCTTTGTCTTAATAAGTCGAATTGTTTAACTATACAACTTTTGCAGCCCTAATGCCTTATTAAGATTTGTGAGGGTGTTTTAATTATTTCTAATGTGTTCCGGTCTGTTAGATTGTGTATTTTAGTATTTTGGGTGTAGCTTTTCGAGCTGTTTAGCAGGGTAGAGGAGAGATCTGGCGTAATCTGTATGAGAGATTTGATTCTGAGCTTTAAAGATTTGTTTTGCTGAATGTCTCCTCTTTCCAGTCACAAAGAAATGCTTATATTTAGAGATATTCTTCTTACTCTTGTCATTAACAAGTTTGTCCTGCCTTAGTGCTGTTCACAAAAAAAAGGTAAATCGTAAGAAATCTTTGAGTTGAAGGTGGCGAATAATAATAATTGTATAAGAATAAATCACCGAGTTATGTTCTGGTTCTTTGTAATGGTCACTGGTTGTATGGTGCTTGTCTTGTGAACAGTATTATATAATAACATTTTAGGTCAAAATTTCAGAAAACGGTCTCAATTTGTACCCCAACAAATGTTTACAAACAGCTCTTTGCAACTCATTGGAAGCAAATACTAGTAAACAGTACGCTTGAGTGATTATATCGTCAAGCTTGAGTGATTATATCATCAAGGAAAACTAAAATATAGCATTTGAGATAGGCTTTAATTCCTTATCAGAAAATGCTCGAAACAATCTGTTTTTTGTTTTGTTCATTTATTGAGTACAGGTATGCACCCTGGATGTTACAGAAAAAGGAAGTAACTTGTATCATTTCTTTATTGCTTTTTCACTGGATGTTGCTTATCACATGATACGTAACTTGTTTCGTTTCTTTATTGAATGCAGATATGTACACTGAATGTTCCTCAACAATGGGACGATATACAGAAGGTGCCTTACAAAGTGTACAACAACAACCAGTGGGTCGGCTACGACAACAGCGACAGTATAGCCCTCAAAGTATGTATGTTGTCATAGAGGTTAGGCATTCGATTCGACATTGAAAATTGCAAATCATTTTAGGTACTGATAATGCCAGTGTGTATGTGTGTGTGTGTGTGTGTGTGTGTGTGTGTGTGTGTGTGTATTTGTAGAAGTTCTAATATTTATCATTATTTTGAAAGGATTAGAAAAATAAAGAGATTGGTGGTATGTTCAGGATATATTATGTGAGTTATATTTTTCAACTGTTAAGATTGCTATATTGCAAGCATATTACCTGTTTAAAATTAAGTAATAATCTATTTATATTGCTGTTGTGTGACATGATTGAAAACAAATTATAGATATTATTGTTTATATTACTGATATGCTGCAGAAAGGAAATTGCCGTTTATGTTCCAGACAAATTACGCTGTGCAAAACAAATATGGCGGGGTCATGGTGTGGGCCCTCCCTTTAGATGACTTCAAGGGAGAGTTCTGCAACCAAGGAACGTACCCCCTCATGAATATGATTCGTTACCATTGCGGTGATTAAAGTTATAAAATTTAATCGTCAAGATATGTTTTCAAATATTAATAATCTGTGCATACTATCCAGGATTTTTTCCTTGACAGTATATAATATTGTAAACTACTTAAAGAAAATCATTACAATTTTGAAAACTATTCCTGTTTTAATTTCGCAAAGAATATTCATGACAATATATAATATTGTAAACTAAAGAAATCTTTTCATTTCTGAAACATATTCCAGTTTTAATTACACAAAGAATATTCATGACAATATATATTATTGTACACTAAAAAAATCTTTTCATTGAATCATATTCCTGTTTTAATTTCGCAAAATATCTTTCAAACTTACTATTTTTCCATTTTAGAAAATAAATGTGTACTTTTCCTTTTTAGAAAATAAATGTGTACTGAAACTCAAAATACATTCTCAAAGTCATATTCCTAAACAATACTTACCAGCTCACTCAGTTTAAAAAGTATTCTTCAAAAGGAAATTAAATACATTCTATTTTTTTAAGAGTTCTTTATTGCTTATACAGATATATAACTTTTCCTGTTTTTCCATACATCCCTATTTGTTTCCTTTTAATAAATTTGAATATACTGTCTGTTTTATATGGAGTTTAAAAGATTGCCTCCTAAATAACTGTATATATCGTTAGTTATATTTAATAATTTTATTGTCAGATGTATTTTCAAAATAGAATTTCTGTAGCAAGACTGGTTTCTAAGATAATTTTTGTTTTTTCTAACGTACAAGAATATCGACCATCAAATTCCTAACTAATGGGTTCTGCATTATACAAGCTTGTATTTAAATTGTATTTGATTCTTTCAAATGTTTAACAAAACTCAAGACTCAACTTTTGCCCTATTGGCTCTCAAACTGAATTCACAAGCAACATATTTAATGATAAATTCAATGACAATGCACACCAACATGATCTGGTAAAGTAAAGTAGTCACTGCAGTGGACAAAAAAAAAAAAAGATGTGCTCCATTATGAAAAAGTCAAATTAAGGCAATGCTAAATTTAGGCATATTTCATCTCTAAACCCCTTTTATCTTACACTCATTCTCAGCTTACAAATCCTTCAACAATATTCGTTAGCCCAATACACAGCATACGAAATATAGACTTAATCAAACTTGACAAGTACAATGTACAATGCAATCAAATGGGTGAACATAGAAATAATGGTTCAATTGCATAAAGCATTCTCTAATTCAAATCATAGATCAATAGCAAACATGAACAAAATATTTCTAAGTCCATTCTATTTTTTAACTTACTATAAGCTAATGATTGACTTTATGACTGGACTCGAGTTATGTCCAAATCAAAGTGATTACAATATAGGACTTCTTCATCAAAGTAACGTTCGGTCCATCCCCATTGGATGAAGTTGTTAAGAACAAGTGTGAAACTATTAGTCAGGAAAACTACTCATCCATTTGGAACTGGTTTGAATTGTATCAGCAAGTTCTAACATATTCTCCACGTGAGTTTTACTCCAACTCTGACATACCATCATATCGGGTCACGTTAACACTGACAACAAATATATAATTAAGTTTAGAAATAAGGATAGGCAAATTTACCTGCCACAGTGTGCTTTGTCGGGTCACGTTAACATATCAACAAATATATAATTATTAAGTTTAGAAATAAGGATAGGCAAATTTATTCTGCCACACTGCGCTTTGTCGGGTCACGTTAACATTGGCAACAAATATATAATTATTAAGTTTAGAAATAAGGATAGGCAAATGTATTCTGCCACACCGCGCTTTGTCGGGTCACGTTAACATTGGCAACAAATATATAATTATTAAGTTTAGAAATAAGGATAGGCAAATTTACTCTGCCACACTGCCCTTAGTCGGGTCACGTTAACATTGGCAACAAATATATAATTAAGTTTAAAAATAAGGATAGGCAAATTTACTCTGCCACACTGCGCTTTGTCGGGTCACGTTAACATTGGCAACAAATATATAATTCAAGGGGGAGTTCTGCAAAGAAGGAGTGTACCCCCTAATGAATACCATTAGAGAACACTGCAAAGCCTAAATCTACTATATTTAGATATCACTGTACACTTTTTAAAAAAAAAAAAAGAAAACATCCTTCTTACTGATCTGTGCAAACCAAAGAAAGTTTTTTTTTAATGCAGTCTATAACATAGCAAACAGATTAAAAGAAATTTCATTATAGAAATATATTCCTATTTAAATTTCGCAAAGAATGATTGAAATTTACTATCATTCCTTACTAATGTACATATATATATATATATACGTGCTGATACTCTAAACGTATTTTCGAAGTCCTATTCCTAAACCACACTTACTAGCTCACTCAATTTATATAGTATTCTTCCAAAAAGAAATTAATACTTTTTAGAAGAGAGTTGTGTTGTCTATTGCACTTACAGACATAGAACTTCTTTCTCTCTTTTCCATACATCCCCAATTCTTTTC
Organism: Sinotaia quadrata; assembly: GCA_028829895.1. NCBI lineage: Eukaryota > Metazoa > Mollusca > Gastropoda > Architaenioglossa > Viviparidae > Sinotaia > Sinotaia quadrata. Next base: position 13,292,760 of record CM054182.1, read on the forward strand.
TATTAATAAATGTGAATATACATTGTTGTATGGAGTTAGCTCCTAAATAATTGAATATATCGTAGTTATATTTCCTAAATTCATTGTCAATGTGTAATCAAAATAAAATTTCTGCTCTATATAATATAGCAATGGACTGACTGCTATGATCACTTTTGTATTTCTAACTTACATAAATATCAATATCTTTTTCTTATGAATTGAGTCTGCGTTAAGAAAGCTTTTATTTATTTAAATTGTATTTTTTTCTTTCAATGGTAAACTAAATTTTGGTTCAAAACCAGTTTTAACCGAAGAATAATTTCTAAACTTGACCTGAAATGTTAGTACTAATGCATTTAAAGAATTGGAGAATTAAACAAGAATTGCAAAAATATTGTTTGTTGTTAATTTCCTACAAAAATCTGTCCCGTCTCCCACTTCGCTTGGAGTTATTTTTAATAATGATGAAAGATGTCTTATGAATGTACAAATGTCCGGAAGGGGGTCGTGTGTGAAGGAGTGCTCTTGTGTAAGAGGAGTACTTTAATAATGTTAATGTGTTTATTGAGTTAATTTGTTTATGGGTGTGATAATAATGTTAATGTGTTTATTGAGTTAATTTGTTTATGGGTGTGAGTGTATAAGAGGATTACTTTAATAATGTTAATGTGTTTATTTAGTTAATTTGTTTATGGGTGTGAGTGTATAAGCTAAATTGATATACTATGCCAAATACTATCCCCTGCTCTTCGTATCCAATCATGATAGTTTTGGAAAACGTGGCTGACAAACGGTAAGAGTTACGAAAGCAATAGAACTCTTCAGATTCGGTAAGGTCTGTTATCCAAATGGGTTATATAATGTATTACGTATCTAGCAGAGAAGACTTCAGATCCGGTAAGGTCCGTTATCCAAATGGGTTATATAATGTATTACGTATCTGTCACGGAAAAACAGGGGGAGGTAATCAGAAAATTAATTTTTATCCCCCGATTATCTCTACTTGGCCATCGCGCGACGCAACAGACGTCAGTTTTTAGCAAGTGTCGTCTGCTAGCAAAATGACGTCTTTAATTACGTGCACAGTCAGCAGCGTCTGCTTATTTTGTTTGCCTGCACTGTCATCAAGTTTGTTAATTTCATGTTTCCAATAATTTTATAAAAATACAAATGATTAATTATTTGAGTTAGATGTTCAAAAATTGTGTTTACAATATCTTGAAAATGTGTTTGATTTTTATTATCAATTATTATTACAAATTTGATTAGGGTCTATATTACTAGACGTATTGCACCTCAGCGTAATGCACCTTTTTAGCGTGGGTAAAGCAAGGATACACGCGGGAGTTTGATCTTAGAGAGAGTGAGAAATGATTTTGGATAAGAGGACTGACGGACCTATTTTAATTTAGTGTGCGTCTGTCTGGGCTACAGAGGTGTAAGGCCATCGTACCTACACTGAGTCCGGACAATCTTTCCATCACCGTTATGACCGGGGAGGAAATGAACTGAATATTCTCCTCCTAGAATATAGAATTAGACGTGTGTTTTGGTCACACTCAATTCGTCATGGCAGCCTATAAAGCTAGTCCTTATTATTCTACGTTTGGATCCGAACCTTGGGCAATAGCTGGCCATCAGGGGAATGAGCTGAAGGGACCAGGATTGCGCCGAGAGAAGAATATTCGACGCCACTCACATATCGGAGCTGCTGCTGCTGCTGCTGTAGACAGCCCTCCGTTGATTGATTTTAGATCCTGGACCGTCGCAGAAGACAGGTGTCCGTTGATTGATTTTGGATCTTGGACCGTCGCAGAAGACAGGTGTCCATTGATTGATTTTGGATCTTGGACCATCGCAGAAGACAGGTGTCTGTTGATTGATTTTGGATCTTAGACCGTCGCAGAAGACAGGTGTCCGTTGATAGATTTTGGATCTTGGAACCGTCGCAGAAGACAGGTGTCCGTGAGCTGCGTTTTGTTACTGTCGTGGAAGACAGCCGTCCGTGTTCTTCGTCATAGAACCGGGTACCCCAGCGTTAGGCAACGTGGGACAATATTCGCAAGTCGCATTTTTGTACGTACGTACTGCACTCTCCGTGTACCGAGTTTTCATCGACAAGCATGCTATTTTTTCAGAGGACAGAAACTGTAACGTTTTGTGTTTGCCGGCAGTTGTGACTATTTCGTTTTCTTTTTGCTGCGTGTTCCTGCGTCGACGATTCAGCGTGTAATACTAGTAAGTAGGAAAAATTTTATTAGGAGGTGCATTACTAGGTAGGTTAGTTAGCATATAAACATTTTTATATTTTAAATGAACATTTAACTTTGACTTTTACTAAATCGATAATGTTTGCAGTTTTAAGTGAAAATTAACATTCGTTGACGTTGGGTTTTCCACCCACTAATTTTAAGCTAGTAAATTTTAAGGTTAGATATTTTCTGCGGTCATTACCGCTGGTTGTGCTGTAGTAGGGCCTCGCCCAAAGTATTTTTGTGCCACTCGATTTTGGCAGAAGTAGTGAAAACGGTCATCACCGTTTATTGTTTGATTATTGTAGTTTATTCATCATATTTTTTTTAATTATTTTTTTTCATTTTCCATCGCTCATGTTTCTCCGTCCCATGGATGCCGTGTGTGGATGTTATCGAATGAACGACTAACACCGTGTGAGAGTTAAGCCCGTTTTTCCATTTTAAAATCTTTTTAAAAAATTAAATTCTTTGTTAACTCTTCCTCAAGAGTTGGGCTTTTCTCCGGTTTTGAAAGTGTATGTTGGTGCGGTTGTTTGTTTGTTCGTTCCGTACGTCCCTCACACAACATTCACACGCCTGCTCACACACACTCACGACGGCTTTCACATTTTACTCCACATCTCAGAATAAAGCGAATCCTAACCCCCACAAGACTATTCGTGGTGTCTGAGTGTGAGAATGATCATCAACATCTGATCGTTCGATGTGATCCCGGCAAGTCGCGGCTACTGGGTCTGACCCCCCCTACCCATCGAGGAGGAGATAGGGGCCAGCAACAATCCAGCAAAACGCAACAACGCACGCCCCGCGACAGTATCTAGCAGAGAAGCTGTCTGGAAATAACCGTCGGGCAAGTACTAACCTTCCCCACCCCCATGTCATTAACGATCATGTGAACTCAAAGCTTAAAATAGACCAAATAACCTTCACCTAGGGGAAAGAGTTAATTAACTTTGTTTCCAATATCCCCAATTTTGTATTTCATATAAAATTAATAAATGTATTTCTTGATCTTTCAGCAAATTGGTAATCATATTTTGCATTTTTCTGAGGTGTTAGCTATGGTTTCTCAGTACAAGCAGTGACAGCTTTTTGTCACTTCCAGAAATCTCTGTCTGACCTATGAGATTCATTACTAACCCAAATCTCACTGGACGGGGAATTGTCAGGGCTAATTGATTAGTTGTAGCCGACAAAAGTAAATTGTCAGGGTTAAGTGATTAATTACAGCCGACAAAGGTAAATTGTCAGGGCTAAGTGATTAATTACAGCCGACAAAGGTAAATTGTCAGGGCTGAGTGATTAACTGTAGCCGACAAAGTAAATTGTCAGGGTTGAATGATTAGCTGTAGCCAACAAAAGTAAATTGTCAGGGCTGAGTGATTAGCTGTAGCCAACAAAAGTAAATTGTCAGGGTAAGTGGTTAGCTGTAGCCGACAAAGGTACAGTCAATGTACGCTCCTCGGAAGTAGTTGTAATAGAACGCCAGATCACGTGAAATGTCTTCTGTTTAAATAGCGTGTGTTACTCCTATCGCATTCCAGCCAATTTCACCCAGCATCATGATGCGAGATCAGCGGACCATAGCTATGACATAGGACTTTAATTTCCCTTATTGATTGTCCTCTGTACTGAAAACATGACGACTGATCCTCTTTGCAACCAATCTTAGATCGGCAGCACACCCAACTTAGCTTGGCTGAGAATATCACCTACTTGCCAGAACCGCCTCAGAAATCAGCTTGTACGTCCTATGAAGCCGGTGCATGTTAGGAATTTATGATGATATCTACATATTGAAATAATGGCAGTGTTCAACGCACAACGCTGCGAAGTCGTCAACCGCTCCTTGCATGGGAGATAACTGCGACAGAGCCGTGAGTGACAGTTACCTTCCTTGCAGACAGTTTCTCATCGCAAACTAGAAAAGGATTTAGCAACAAAACCTAATATGTTTAATTTTATCAATTTAAATATAACATAACAGCCACCGAACTTTTTTGAAGATCACAAAATCATCCTGAAAAGAATATTGTTAGAGCTGCATTGCATTGTCTAAACACTTAGCATCACAATCTATGAGTAACTGGCAACCTGCAACCTGTGACGTAATTTTATCTGACGTGTGTTTTAGTTGGCGTCTACCAAAGTCTGGTGCATGGACGTTTAAAATTTTCATTATAATCAAAAATGAAGTTAGTCTATATAATAATCCTATGTTTGTGCATTTCCAGGTTGTTTGGTAAGTACACAACCTTTGCCACTCTACAAATGCACGCAAAAACGCACGCACACACATATTTTAGTGTGTAAAGAAACAGATGATAGTTTCATTAATAGTATCACAAACGTAATGACGTCAAGCAAGCAAATCAAAAATGCCTGCTTCTCTGTACATGTGAATTTTTATCATTGCTGTGTTTCTTATGATGTGTGTGTATCGGGATAATAAAACTGATACAGGATTTGTAAGTTGAGAATGTAGTCAAATTTTAATGAACATAGAAATAGTGGTTCAATAATATAAGCATTCTTAATTCAAATGATGGACCAATACCAAATATGTGTATGAAATATTCAAGTCCATTCTTTCTTTATCAGTCAGTTAACTTACCACTAGCTAACAATTGCCTGTAAGACGAGACTCGAGTTATGTTCAAATTCAATGTGATTAGAACAGAGTACTTCTTCAACAAAGAAACTTTTGGTCCCTCCACATTGGATGATTTTGTTATTAGCATGTGTGAGACTATTAGTGAGAAAAACTACTCATCCATTTGGAACTGGTTTAGATCGCATCAGCATTTTCTAGCCTATTCTCCCTACCCCCTGTCCCCAAGTTGTTTACTTCCAACTTTGACACTTACAAAGAAACACTATCATTAGGAGTGCCCTAGGTCGGGTCACTTTGACAATTTAACAATTTATATAAAAATTAAGTCTAGAAATAGGGATAGGCAAATTTATTCTGTCACTCTGACTCTTCTTCACCTCTGCTTACGATGTGAGAATTTGCCAATCGTATCTTCGCACTCGACAACAGGGTGATCAAATAAAAGATACTAAGAACTTTTAAAATCTTTAGTTAAATAACAGCATAAAGTATCTTTGAGCAATCTGGCCCCATTACAGTGCTTCTATGTTAACATCAGAAGCAATTTAGAAATAGACACAGGTACAGTTTAATGTGAGAAACTCGCTATCTTAGCACAGTCGACTATTGTGTAAAAGAAAACGCAAATGCTATCTCTAAATTACGTAAACGACTACTGCCATCTCTAAATTACGTAGACGACTACTGCTATCTCTAAATTACGTAGACGACTACTGCTATCTCTAAATTACGTAACCCTCTACTGCTATTTCTAATTAAAGCAAATGGGGCGGAGCTTAAAATAGCAAGAATGTCGTATTCTAAGACATTCAGCCTACCACACCACCGGTGATCGAAAGCTCGCGGTCTGAAAAATGTAATCTAACAGAGGAAATCGTTAGATTTAAAACCCCGAGAAACCAACACTAATTACATTCATTCATGATTCTCTCACAAATTTCTCACAACTTTACTTATATGGCAGTATAGATATGCATTGTCTCAAGAGAAGATATATAGTTTGTTATAACAACACATACATACGCACACACACACACACACACACACACACACACACACACACACACACACACTATTGTGCTAGAGGTAATGAGATAAGAAAGTCTATCTGAAAAATGTTGTTTTCTTTATTGTTCCATAAAGCTATTCCTCAGAATCAGTTCCAGTTTAAGACTAAATTCAATACCTGTGATATTCTCTTCTTAACAAAACTAAACCATGATAAAGAAACTCTGAATAGATGTAAAAATGAATATATGAAATCCAATGTTCCAAAATTCAATCACTGTCCACTTTTTAATACATAATTCCAACAGGCTTAATGCCAGCCAAATATTTATGTAGAAGACATTTTGCCGGGGAATGACGTTGTGCATGACTTGCCAGTGAATGACGTTGTGTATGACGCTTGCCAGTGAATGACGTTGTGCATGATGTGAACGAATTTATAGGGTGTGAATCTAATCACAATGACATCAAGAGGGAAAAGTGAAATTAAGGCGTCCACTGTACCTCTATATAGCAGACTGTACATCTAATCACAATTCACTAAAACAACCAAGGGAAAAAAATAATTAATGAAAAAACATACGTGAACTACATTAGTTTCACTTGAAATGGTCGGTAGGTTATACCTCGTTTGCACAAAAAGAATATCACAAATGTATTCCTCAATTCTTATTACTTAAACTTAAGTATGACCTAATGGCCTATAATTTGCAGTATTGGACAGCCATATGGTCTTAGTTCACTACAGGAAATGGACCATTTCTTAAGACAGTGTGGCGAAAAGGGGGTTTTCTCTGTGTGTGCGTCTTGGTTATCAATTAATACTCTAATTAATCTCTTTCATGCCAATCGCTCACAACCTCCTGTCACAAAATGGGAGGCTCGTTACAAGCCGACCCGAGCTGAAGTTAGAGATGCAAGGGGTGAAGTCTATTTTTGGCCTGCTCCGGTGCACCTCCAAGAAAAGCCCGTATGACATATGCCAGTACTACGTCGTGTCAGGTTGTTACATAGACACACATGACACACACCATTGATGTTTGGGTGGGGCCCAGTTTTATTGTGTCATGCCAAGGAACGTTTTATTGGCGGTGTGTGTTGTGAGTGAGTATCATGAATGTGAATAAATGGACGAACAGACGAACGGTGCACAACACTAGTACAAATTCTTTCGTCCCTCTCAAAAAAACTATGAATAACAAGAGAGTTGAAAGATGGTTAAATCAGGTTATTTATTTCCCGATTTAAAAGGGGCACTACTCTTTCGCACAGTGATTAATCATTCATTCAACTTTCCAATGTCATACACTCTGTGGGAAATAAGGGGGGATGAAAATGATGAAATTCAAAATATAAAATAAAGTTTAATTACACAATTCTTATACAGCAAATGGGGCCGCTTTAACAATAGTTCACATATAAAATAAGCATTAATTTTAACATTAAAGTTCGTATTTCACAAATGATATAATAGTGTTCATTTTCTTAGAGTCCTAGAGTTAAGTATGTGCGCGTTAGCCGTGCTAATTATTACTCACTATTTATGTCAGAGTTCCAAGGAGATGACGTAGTCTCGCACGTCACTTATAAGGGGCATTTGGTGTGAAGACACGACGCAATTGCGGCGTCGCATTACAGGTGAAGATTCTGCAGAATCTAGGCACCACTATCAGATTATCACTGCGGAGAAATCTGATATTTAGCTGACTGTTGTCAGCCTCGATAACTGTCGTTGTTTCTTGGTTGTCATGGAAACGGACACCCCAACGACGTTTAGCATTATCGGATGGAGTCGTCCAGTGGGATGTGTCGTCGCATTACATTGAGTGTAGAAATCTGGATATTTGTAAGATTATCTCGGTGCTAGCCTCTCAATTGCGGAATAGACTTGTCAAACCAAACTCAGACAGGTGGGGGTGAACAAATTAGTCCCTCGTGTTGTTAACTGCATACAACCAGCGTCGCATACATCGGTTTTTCTTGACAGTGAACTTTCCACTTTGCCAAAAATTATACTGAAGTAATTTTGCCTCGTTACTCAATATATGGCATCATACGGATGGAAAACGGATGGAAAGAGATTTTTGCAGCTTTCCTTTATGAAATCTCTGTACATGAGATAATTCATACGTGAAGTTAGACTGGCTTCAGACGAATCGATGTTTTCAACATTGAGAGTAAAATCTTCCTTTTGCCTCTTATATAGCTTCACTGAAGGTTTCCAGAAACTTCCAGAAGCTATGCCTCATGACTCGATTTTCCCTTGGATATTTAGTGCTGTCTGTGCTGCACGTCTTTCTGTGGTCAGTTCTAATGCGCACTGGCCTTTTCTCTCGTAAACAACATGTGACCAGTAATGCGTAATTGTCCCAATTGTTCAATATACATATCTTTCGCAAACTAATATATATATTCAATATGATATAATAACACACACTGTGTCACGAACGTCTGTCTACTAAAGAGATCTTAGGTGACCGTTACTGGAAGTTACACGCTACATATGAAAAATAACAAAACTCGGATTACTTCAACTAGTTTTGTTAGCGGTTTTTTTAAAATGAAATAAAATATAATTTCTGTCCCTCATTTCCTGTGACACCTCCTTAAGGGTCTTGTGCGGTCTGAGAGTGACTAGGTCAAGCCTTGAGTAGTCCATCAGTCAGTGACCGTCTCCCAAGTGTTACCTGTCTCAGAATAGTGACTACACTGCGTTTATCTTACTAGTCGATCTATCACTATTCCGGCCCTACCACAAATCTCTCGTCGTCTTCGATGATGGGAACTATTTTAAAACATGTGTATAGACCGTCTTCTCAATTGTATTACGTCATTGGCAGCCCCCACCCATCATCTCACATGTACCTCCCCAAATAAAATGAAGGAGTAAATAGTTTTAAAGAAAAAATTTATTAAAAAGAAATAAAGATAACAATTTTAATAAATTTACATTGAATTTTCAAAATCATGCACTAGGCGATTTCTAAATCACAAATCTCGTAAGACTTCCAGAATTACAATTAATGAAAAAGATATACCAATGCAGTTCTCTTGAATTATTATTTGATAATTTCATGTGAATAACATCAAAACAATTTTAATTAGGCTTACATAAATCCTCCACATAAATAAGCCAACTAGATAGTAACAATTTAGTCAAAAATACAGCAATTTCATAGAAGAATCAGAAATAGAATAAGGAATGAAAAATCAGAAAACATGTACAGATTACACAGAAAATTCATGTATTTGAATCACCTGATTACGGCCTTGTTCAGCAGTAGCCTCGTTCTCGGCAGGTTTGGCTGGCAATTGAATGTCTTGTGGTTTAGCCCGCCTGGTGACGTTAAATGAATGTTCCGTAAATTGTACACAACACAATTTTGCCCATGAAAAGTTTAACACAGTATATGTAATCCTTTCACTGGCACTGAATAACGCACAGTCAGAGTTATCCACAGTTCAGTACACACTGGTTTGGAAAGTTATCCTTGTAGTTACAAGTGAGTCAGTCTCACGCTCTTGCTGCAGCTCACTTCGTAATACAGTCTCTCTTGATGGTCCTGATGCATACGCAATCCAACCAAGAATCTTACTCCACACCGGCCCTTAACACATTCAACAGGCCAAGTGGCAGTACTGTTGTCAAACCAAGACAACCAGAAGTTTGTGACATGGGTATAATCCAATACAGGTTACGAAAGATGGCTTTGAACTGAAACAGATTAGTGTAATGGCGCACATCAGGATCATGCTTTAAAATTCTGCAATCTGTACTTTCATTTTCATTTCTCATTACAATTCCTTTTAACAATTAATTTATCTGATTCTTTCTTTAAACGAGAATAAAAGCATCATAGTTTAAACTTGTTATAATTATTTACAAGAAACATGATTCAACATATTCAAAGGTAAATGTTAAAAATCAGTTACAATGCAATCTCTATATCGGATATACCTTTCTTCCAGTTCTAACCATGAGCCGTGCATGGTACCCCAAAGATGTGTAAAAGAGTGTAGAGAATTTTGAATCTGCTCTTTTATATGATTTCAGAGGTCATGGAAGTTTCTAGAATTTCTTAGCCTCTGGCTAGGACTTGTTTTTCTTCCTGTGCCTATTGACTCCATAGTTATGGTTGAATGCATGCATATAATAGACTGAGTGTGTGAGGTGCCAGAAGTATGCCCATGTTATGTAAGAATTAGTGACCTATAATCCTAACTCCCTTCACTTGTAGATATGGATCAACGTTGTTTACGTCAAACCAATTCTACTCAGATTTGACTTGTGAAATTAAAAAATTTGATTTAAAAATTTGAAAAATTAGCAAATTAATTAATATTAATTTAACTAATTACGTAATTAGCATTTCTCCGTTACAGACAGATTATATGTATTGTCTATTTAATTGTGACAGCAAATGGCCATGATTTGTGTGCTGGTAAGATTGAAGGCAAGAGGTATGCTAAACCAGGGCACTGCAGAACATACTTTGTTTGTTTGACTGGACACCCTAAGCCAATATTTACCACTTGTGCTGCAAAACTTCACTTCAGTGAAGAAAACCAAATTTGTGTCTGGCCGCATGACAGTAAATGCAAAAACAATGGTGAGATCTGGACATTTTAAGCACTTTTACATGCTAGCACATGGAAGCACGCGCTAGCGCACACACAATCAAATTTGGATGTTACATTTTACAATGTGTATGCATTACATCTGGACACACACACACACACACACACATATATATATATATATGTGTAAATAAAATAATGCAAGTAGTTATAGAACGAGAATAAATTCTCACACACAATAATTTCTTTCATACATAACCTAATATCACGTTAACATTGACAACAAATATATAATTATTAAGTTTAGAAATAAGGATAGTCAAATTTTCTCGACCACAGTGCGCTTTGTCTGGTCACGTTAACATTGACAACAAATATATGATTATTGAAATAAGGATAGTCAAATTTACTCGACCACAGTGCGCTTTGTCTGGTCACGTTAACATTGACAACAAATATATGATTATTGAAATAAGGATAGGCAAATTTACTTGACCACAGTGCGCTTGACCAAAGAATCGAAACCATTCCTTGTAGATTTCAGTTAAAACGTTTCTGCATCAAATTGTTGTTTATGTTTAATTTTATCAAAGTTTGATTTTCTTGTATGTCAACTGTCAAAGAAAAGTTTTTGTTAACCATCATAAAATGACAATCCTCTCGCTTTTGTATAAAATAATTAAAAAATAATATTTTAAAAGAAGTGTGCCAAATCATTCTGTTTACAAACAAATAAATGATTATAAAGAATGGAATAATATTACTTATAAGCAATTGCTCCAGTCGAAAACATTTCGGATGCTCCAATTTATTTTTTGACTGTGGTACCAGCACCAAGTACCAATGTAGCACCAGTACCTCCCGGTGGCAACAACATACCAGCATCTCCAGGCGGCAACAACAATGAACCAGTACCTCCCGGCGGCAACAACATACCAGCATCTCCAGGCGGCAACAACGTAAAACCAGTACCTCCAGGCGACAACAATGTAATTCCAGATTCTCCAATAGGTAATAGGTCATTTTGCCTGCAGTATAACTTTACACAAATAAGGCATCTTTTGCCCCTTTGCATGAGTGCGTACGTACTTACGTATATATGTGTGTGTGTGTGTGTGTGTGTGTGTGTGTGTGTGTGTGTGTGTGTGTGTGTGTGTGTGTGTGTGTGTGTGTGTGCATATGTATGTATGAATAATACATGTCTAAAGTTAAAGAATATCCTCAGTTTGTTTCTAAGCAAAAGAAGGAAATCATTTCTAGAGTGTATTGATATAATTGTCAGCAAATGTTACGATCCATGATCTTTTAATATCAAGTGGAACAGTGAATAGTAAAGCAAAAATTGTCCTGTCTTTCATTTTTAGCCCGTTAATTACCCCGACATATCTTATTTGTTTTTTATGTTTACTTTTAGTTTGTTCGTTGTCTTTTGTATTGTAGTAGCCTAAAAGATTTATTATTTAAAGCATGTCTTTCTCATGTAACTCTATGACGTATTTCCGCATTGACCTACTGATTCTTTCTTTAATAATTACTGTTCTTTTCAATAACGGTCAAAACGAAACCTAAGTAAACAGACACAATATAAAGCAAAGGACAACTACACAATAATACACAAATACAACGAGATAAAACATAGGACAACTACACAACAATACACAAATACAATGAGATAAAACATAGGACAACTACACAATAATACACAAATACAACGAGATAAAACATAGGGCAACTACTCAATAATACACAAATACAACGAGATAAAACATCGGACAACTACTCAATAATACACAAATACAACGAGATAAAACATAAGACAACTACACAATAATACACAAATACAACGAGATAAAACATGGGACAACTACACAATAATACACAAATACAACGAGATAAAACAAAGGGCAACTACTCAATAATACACAAGTACAACAAGATAATCGGAAATATCAAATAAGAGAAAATAACAAAAAGAAAAATTGTAGAAATGGTTCCTTCCCTAACTTCAATCCACCTCCATTACAACTGTTATACAGTTAAAACGGATTGAATTTACATCTAGATTTGATAGATCGATGACGGTTTATTTTTAAAATGTATTGTTGTGATTGTTTTTGCTTAATTAGTAACATTAAGATAAAGTGTGTAGTTCTTTACAGTGACTCAGGTTGTTTGGCTTTATATTTTGTTGATAAGCATGCTATTAATTAATTAGTGACACTAAGAAAATGAGTGTGGTTCTTTATAATGAGATTTTTTATTTTTATGTATTATTGTTATGACTGTTATTGATTAATTTAGTACTATAAGATATTGTGTATATATTGTATAATAAATAAATTGGTTTGGTTTGGTTTGGTTTGGTTTGGTTTGGTTTGGTTTGACTTGGTTTGGTTTGGCTTGGTTTGGTTTGGTTTGGTTTGGTTTGGTTTGGTTAGATTTGGTTTTGTTTGGTTGGGATTGGTTTGGTTTGGTTTTATTATTATAAATGTTGATTGATAATTAATGAGGTTGTGAAGATAATAAGCATGTTTTTTTCAATAATAGATCGAGTTGCAAGAGGGACATTTTGAAGGTCATTTCGCTCTCATTCCCAACGAATAACTTTCTACTTCCCACTCCATAGCTCTACTTCGGATTTTTTAATTTTCAACTTCACACTTTATAACTCTCTACTTCACACTTTATAACTCTCTACTTCACACTTTATAACACTCGACTTCACACTTTATAACTCTCGACTTCACACTCTATAACACTCGACTTCACACTTTATAACTCTCTACTTCACACTTTATAACTCTCTACTTCACACTTTATAACTCTCGACTTCACACTCTATAACTCTCGACTTCACACTTTATAATACTCGACTTCACACTTTATAACTTTCTACTCCTACAAATATATCATTCTAGCCGACAGTACTTTCCACAGTTTAGTAATCATAACATATATCCACCCCGATTTATAAAATATTCTTATTCATTCGATCCAACCATTAACAGCATTCTACTACGGCATCAAGACTGGCAAAATTTACTCATTTTGTCATAGTGAAGTCATAGTTTGTGTCAGTCTGTCCACTGACACAGTACTCTGAAGTATAGTATGTATTCTACATTTCTGCTCGCACATTGTTTCATATCACATTACTGGGAAAATCTATTTATAGCGTTCTGTGTCCCGAAGTTATTTTACCTCAGCATTCTTTAGCATGTAAAGAAAAATGTTTAGAATTCCTTGTAGATATTTTTTGTCACATCTGCTTACACTGATATTTACTAGTTAGTACTGAAAAGTGTAATGTGCAATGCACTGTAAAGAATAAAGTTTAGAATTCATTATAGCTTTGTCACGGCAGTATACATTGATATTTACTAATTAGTACTGAAGTGTGACTGTGCAGTATTCTTTATAGTTTAGTGTGTCAAGTCATCAAATACTAGAAGTTAATATTAAAATGTATGATTTGTACAATTCTTGATACATTAGTTTTAACTAGTACTGAAAGGTGAATGTGTAGAATATTCTTTATAGTTTAGTCTTTCACAGCGGTTTTCTCTAGTAATGAAATGTAATGTGTACAAGTTAATATTAAAATGTATGATTTGTACAGTTTTTGATAGCTTTATCTCTGTTGTTGTTGTTGTACCGCTATATTTTTCCACCGCAAGAATTTGCAGTAAAACTTTTCATCTTGTCGATGTTCTGTTTTTGGTGGATTCCTGTGGGGCCTTCCTCCTTTCACCTGTATTCAGGGAGGGTGGGGTGGTGGGTTTTTTTTTCGGTTTTCTCTAGTACTGAAATGTGACTATGTACAATTATTTATAGATTAGTGTGTCAACTCACCAAATACTACAAGTTAATATTAAAATGTATGATTTGTACAGATTTTGAGAGATTTATGTCTCAATTCGGTTTTCTCTAGTACTGAAATGTGAGTGTGTACAATTATTTATAGTTTAGTGTGTCACCTCACCATAACTAATACCGATAAGCACACTACATATCTTTCTAGATCTAGTTTTGTCGCTTCATTTCACATTAATAAATTATCTTAAATCTTCAGTTCAGGTCATAAAATAAACTATGTTGCGTCACGTGACATACACTCGTTGTAAAATGTACACTGAAATATGTCATGCATACATTCGTGACTTCTCAGTTTGTCACCCTAGTTTATACTTGTAGTATTGAAATGTGTAATATATGGTATTTTGTATTTCACAGTTTGGTATCATCATTATATATAATAGTATTATTGAAAAGTACAATATATTTTTAGGATTTTATATTTCACAGTTTGGCCATCCCAGAATACACTTGTATTAGTGATACACATTTACAGCTGGAAAATGCCAATTGATAATTTCTTTATCTCCAAGAAGCCATCACAATGTGCCAAATGAAATATAGTTTTCCGGACGATGTTTGATTTACTTTAATTAATTATTTTCAATCAGTTTATGTCTTTAATTTGAACCATTTTAGTTCTTTAATAGGAAATCGTACAATTTAAGTTTTGTCCTCTTTCTTAACAAAAGAAACCCCAAAATAAAAGTGATGAATTAATATAATAATGAAATTAAAAATTAATAAAAGAAAATAGTTACGGTGTCAACATCACTCGTTTCATTACGGTAATTATGAATCAAGTGTGCTCTTGAAGAAAACATTTCTTTCGCTTTCAAAATGTGTTTGACAAATATGTGCTCCATTTATCTTTTTGGTTTTATTGTTTCGGTCTAATGTAATAACGTTTATTCATTTCTGTTACTTTGTTTGTTTAATCCATTTGTTCAAACTAGTATTAGATTATCATTTCTTTTCCATATATCAATTGTACTAACTTGTGTTACTTTCTTTTGTTTTAGTCCTTTTACACTAATTTATATTTAATTGTGTTATTTATCTTTGTGTTATAATCCATTTGTAATCAGTTATCTGACTGTCTTCTGTTTAGTCTTCTTATATTAATTTGTGATCAGTTGTGTTACTTTATTCTATTGTAGTCCACTTGTTCTAACTTATGTTACTTTATTCTGTTGTAGTCCACTTGTTCTAACTTATGTTACTTTATTCTGTTGTAGTCCACTTGTTCTATATTGCATTGAGTTATGTTACTTTATTCTATTATAGTCAACTTGTCCTAACTTATGTTAATTTATTTTGTTCTAGTCGACTTGTTTTAACTTGTATCGAATTATGTTTCTTTCGGACAAACATACTCTGTGCAAATTCTCCCTTCTACTCTCAGATGATAATATTGTTATTAAAACATCATGTATACGCTTTTATGCCCAACAGAAAATTAAAAACAGTTTTTTTTCCCATTTCAAACCTTCCCTTACTTTGAAGTTTGGAATGACTCATGAACCATACACGTATATTATGATTGTCAGTGCCAGGATGTAGGAGCATTGTCTGTTACTACACGAACTGGATGCAGTACCGGCTTGAAAAAGTTCGCTTTCTACCGGAAAACATCGACCCTTACATCTGCACTCACATCTTGTTTGCCTTCTTCCAAGTCAAAGATCTCAGAGTGCGGATTTTCGAATACAATGACCTTGAAATGTCAGTAATTTAAGTAAATAACAGTTCCTGTTGATCTACCATTTCTCAAAGACTATTTATTTCTTATTTATGTATTTGTTTGTTTACTGTTTTAAAATAATTATATCAATATCTTGTATTTATCATACATTATATTATTTATTTTGTACTTGTTTCACATTTTTATTTATTTTTTAAAATTAATGTTCTATTGTAAATATACTTTTGTACATTGTGTTGTTATTATTGCTTTTATCCAATTAATAGGCATTTTTCATATTTTTTTTCTTTTAACTACTGTTTTTGTCATATTTCAGTATAACCTTCATTGACATTTGTATTTTGTATTTTAAACTACTGCTTTTGTAATATTTCAGTATAACCCTCATTGATATTTATATTTTGTATTTTAAACTCGTGTTTTTGTAATATTTCTATATAACCCCTTAGTGATATTTATATTTTGTATTTTAATCTCCTGTTTTTGCAATATTTCAGTATAAGTCCTTATATTTATATTTTGTATTTTAAACTCATATATTGTAATATTTCAGTTTAAACTCTTATTGATATTACAGGCATATTTTCACTTTTTGTATATTAAACTCCAGTTTATTAATATTAAAATATAAACATTTATTTATATTATAAGCATTTTCTCACATTTTATATTTTATCTTCATGTTTATTGTAATATTTCAGCTTAACCAGTTATTGATTGATATTTACATTTTGTATTTTAAACTTATCTTATTACAATATTCAATTATTTGCCCCTTATTGATTTTTCATTCAAGAAATGTATGAACTTCACCAGAACTTACGTTGATTGGCGTCAAATATATAAAATCTTGAAAGAGTGATCGCTTTTTCTTCGGAATGATATTATTTTCTTAATGCAAACAATGTAGTGATTAAAATAAAAATAAGTAATAGAAAATAATTTATATCAAAGATCAAAGATCAAACTTAATGCACAGCAAGCTGTTTAATGAAACATAAACTACAAATATGTTCTCAGTCAAGAGAATGAAATAAAGGCACACCTTATATGCTCTCATTTCTATCAAACCCACCCTGTATTCTGGCATCATAGAAACACCCTTTACCGTGCTACCCCCACCATGATAGACAGATAGATAGATAGATAGATAGATAGATAGATAGATAGATTGAGAGAGATAAATAGATAGATAGATAGATAGATTGAGAAAGAGAGATAAATAGATAGATAGATTGATAGATAGATAGACAGACAGACAAACAGACAGACAGAGAGACAGAGATAGATAGATAGATAGATAGATAGATAGATAGATAGATAGATAGATAGATAGATAGATAGATAGATAGATAGATAGATAGATAGATAGATAGATAGATAGATAGATAGATAGATAGATAGATAGATAGATAAATAGATAGATAGATGCAAATGCAGACATGTTGTATCCTGCCATTATACACCACCCATCTCCATGCCATTACATACCTGCATGATGCCCTGATAGGCGCACCCGTAATCCTAAAAATATTACAGATGCACCCTTAATCCTGCCATTAAAACATCCTGCACAATGCCATCACAAACTCATTTTATACTAAGCCCATTTAGATACATTGCGCTAAACCCATTTAGTCACAATTTGATTGTTGCTGGTGGCCCATACAAGTATACTTGGGGGCAGTGAAGAAGCTGAAGTGTTTATAAGACTTCTCCAACTGACGGAATAAAATAACCAGGCCTGATCAAAAAATACATAAGGGATGCTTTTTATTTAAAAAGACGAGCTAGCTAGATATATTCTTTTCGTATTTATGAAATGTTGGAAGATATTGGGGTTTTTCCTGTGAAGTACACATCACTCTGAAATTAAAACATTTTTTACCCTATCGAAGGACAAAAGATAAAATTGATATATTGTACAATGTTTACATGAAGAAAATTCATATCCACAAACTGTAAGGTTTAATTTTTCATTACTAACTATATTGCTTTTGTTAATAACCGTTTTGCTGCTTTTGTTATTACACGCTATACTTCTTTTGTTACTAACTATACTGTTTTTGTTAAAGCATGTGTGGCGTGATCCTTGTCAATTATTATATTATGATACTTTACTTTTAATTAATTCATAATTAATTATTCTTCCACAAACAAACAACCACAAGGGTCCGACAGGGTCTTTGTCTTTACGGTCACGAGAGCAACTAGGTCAATCCTTGGATAGTCTGTTGACTAATTAACTCTCTGTCCAAGTGTTATCTGTCTGGACTAAAATACCTTAATTGAACTGTCTCGTCAATCTTCTGTCTTTAATCCAGCCCCTCCCCCCAACATATATCTCTCTATCGATTACGGGAACTATCCTAAAACATGCACCTGACCGTCTTTCTAATTCTAATGTCATTACATCATTTGCAGCCCCCACCCATCATCTACGCCAAGTACCTCTCTTTCACAGTAATGAGAATGGATAGTTAATATATATATATATATATATTCAACAATTTAATAAAGAAAATAACAATTAACAAGTAATGACCATTTTACAATTGATGTTCCAAAAAAAAAATCACACCAAGGCAATTGTTCAAAGAGAACAAAGTTCTCTAAGCTTATTATAATAAAAAAAACTCAAGTTATCAGAAAAAATGTGTCACACTAATTCCACAGAACAATTACTAGGAATTATGTTAAACACATGATCAAACAGTCTCTAATCTAGCTTACAACAAATTCTCAAAAATGTCAAAAAACGAAATTAGATATCAGGCAAATCAATCCATACAAATAGGTTATAGAAGAGTCAGAAAATTAGGAATTTAAGAAATCAGAGAAACGTACAGTTACCCGAACAAGGCATAGTAACGATTCACCTAGTGCGCTTGGTGAGTGGTAGACTTGTCACAAATCATGGTTCTTTCACTGTCACGGAAAGTGTTTTAGTGTAAATAGCATTGTACATAAGTCTAGTTTGCAGTTCTACTGAGAATTCACACTTTTTCACAGACACAGACTTATGCACTCTGGTCTACTGCTACCCTCGTAACTCTTGCATTCTTGATAGGCCAAATTCCATAGCAAGCAAAACTACTGCCTAGGAGAAAACACCTTTCTTCACAACTCTTCATTGCGCCCTAGCATCACACACGGTGGTCTAGAAATATTCAGAATCCTACAAGAATTTCCTACTGCCCATTCACTCTTGTTATCACCAACAGAATAATGGCAGTTTTCCAGGTACCAACGTAGAAGTCAGCATCAGCTTTCACGTCACACTTGTACCTTGAATGAATTTCCACACAGGAATTCAAACTTGAAAACAAGAATGGAAAAAATGCTGAACATGTAAATGTACAAAATGCAGAATGTAGAAATGTACAACATACTTCACACGTTGAATTTCATACTTGGTCCTTGACATGGAACCACAAAACCATGAGATCGCTTTCAGAAGTTCTTTCTGAGCTCTAACCGTGAAAACCCGTCACACGGCCTCCATGCTTAACAATCAACCCAAGTATGTTCTGTCAACGGTAAACTTATCCAAGAAGCTTTATTGTTGAGAATCTCAGCTCAATTGTGACTCTTCAATTGATTGACGGCATCGACTATTGTCCTGACCTGATGATCTTTTCTACGTCTACCAAGTTTGTCCAAACTCATATCACAAGAGTTTTAGATAGAAAAAAATGAAAAAATATTTTTTTTCATTAATAAGAGAATTAATTAAAACATTAAAATAAAATATATTTAAATTAATTAAGCATATTGGCTTGCGTTTTTCCCTTTACAGCATGCTATACTGCTTTTGATACTATAACACTGTACTGCTTTTGTTACTACAAGTTATACTGCTTTTGTTACAGCATGATATTCTGCTTTTGCTACTACAACATTATAAAATTTTTGTTACAACACGCTATGCTGCTTTTGTTACTACACGCTATACACCTACTTACAAAGATTTATTTGCATCTTGATACATATTGTCAGTGACTCTGATCAAGTTATATTACCAAAATATACGTTCTTTGATTTCAGTTTTTTAAAATTATTATAATAACGAGCATTTAGGGACTAAAGGGTTAATAAAGTAAAGAGCTTAGTCTGAGGAGGAGAATGATGACGTGATAAGTTTAACCCTTTGAAATTTTCAATGCGTAAAATTTATCATTATTCCAAATCAGTTTGATTTTGTCTCAATAAATAAGTGTAAACAATAACGGCAATGTTTATGGTTAATATGTCCACCAGAAAGAGCAAATGCCAACTCGTGACAGTTACTTCGTTGTGTGACTGTTTAGTGACATGGCAAAACATTTCAAACCTCTAAAATACATTGGTTTTACCTATAATTCTTTCAGTTTTATGAGAGTTGAGTCTCATTTGCCTGTCTAGTATGGGAGAAAGTACTATTTGGACTACAAGTTTTGCTTATTTTACATGTATTAAATCAAAATAAGAAAGAGAACTCAGCATAATTGGGCGTTTTTTTAGAAACGTGGACGTTACACCGTAACACAAGCTTTGACCGTTGTCCCAAAAAATCAAAAAACGAACAATGGCTTAAGTTACTAGAATAGGGAACGTGACATCTTCGACAACATACCACGTGATTACTGACTGTCATGCCACATGCATAGATCTGCATTTACAGTATGAGAAACTACATTTAAAACAATTATTCATATAATCATTATCATTATTATATAGCATTATTATTGGATTATATAATGGAACATTGCTTTGGTAAATTAAGTACTCATTTATTGACATTCAGCAGTTATTATTTTATTTTTACTGTTGACTACTTCATTCAGGGCAGCGAGAATGGTGAAACTCAAAGAGAAGAACCCTGCTCTGAAGGTGTTACTGTCGGTTGGTGGTTGGAACGCAGCCACTGATGAATTTGTCAAGCTGGTCGACTCTGGAGATTCTGGGATGAGGCAGTTTGCAGCCGCCACTACGGCTTTCCTTCGTCAACATAAATTTGACGGGTTTGACATAGACTGGGAATATCCAGGTGCCGTCCTGCGTGGAAGTCGTCCGGAAGACAAGATTAAGTTCACACGACTTGTTCAAGTACGCTCTTGTTCACATCTCGTTCAGAACGATAATGTTTTTTGTTTTCATTTCACGAGGGATTTAAATTTTTAATTTTATTGCATTGATGAAAAGGAGGAGGATACTGTTGAAGTGATCAGTTTAACGGTTTGAAGATTGTCAAATGCTGTCTTATAAGACCTTTGACCTTTTTATATTTCATCTTTGTCTACTTGTATGTGTTTTCTGTTCTTAACTAATTAGACTTGGTGGTGCAGCAATGTTACTGGTAAACTGAGTTAGACTAAAGTAGAGGTGTTTCTATTGCTATGACAAAGGTGGCCCAGGTTACACTGGATTTGTGTATTTTTTTCTATTCTCAATGCATATTTCCCATTTCAAATTTAGATCATTTACGAGGCGTTCGAAAAGGAAGGCAGATATACCAATCGCCCTCGTCTGCTCTTGACTGCTGCAGTTGGCGTGGGCAAAACTACTGTAGATAATGGCTACGAGATGGACAAAATACACCCGTAAGACATTTTCAAGGTCACTGGAGACACACAGAAACGCACAAATACGCACAAATACAAACATGTTTACACACATACACTTAACATATACATATGCATACATATATTTATATACACACATATGTGCAAATATATAATTTGTATTATCAATTAAACTCTTCATCATATTCTCCTCATCTTCACATCATATTCAGAATTGGATTTAGTTCTTTCTGCTTGCCTCTTGATTTCCTAGGAAGGGTATTATAGATTTAAGTTTACTAAGCAGCAGAAGTCAATAAGCGCATTTAGTCAATGATTTGTCTTCTAAAAGATATTTTTGTTCTTCATTTTATTGTTCAATTTACTTATGACATGGACTGGTCATGCATAAACAAAAATGAAAATATCAATTAATGTGATATGAAATAGACAAATATCCGCATGTAATGATAAGGCAATAGCATTCACGACCGTCTGCACATAACGAGCATATTAATATAGATAGTGAACTGCAAAGAGGTTTCTATAGGTTAATTACAGATCAATTACTTTCTATTTTATTAGCCTCACGCCAGTCTTGTGTTTGTGCAACCTTTGTTTTCCGTTTACCGATGTACTCAAATGGCCTGGTTGAGACAGTGACTCATAGATCCTTCCCCAATAAACATTAACTGTTGGTGTTCTAACATAAATAGCCGAACACTAGCTACACACACAACCATAAATACATATTAGTTGATATATATAAAAATTATTGCAATCTAAATGCTATTTTATTCACTGAATAAATCAGTGGGAGGTTTATTTGTAGCAGTCCTTGAGTAAATTACGTTATCGTATAGATTGTCTTACGCGCCAATATACAGTCGAGGCGATATATTTTCTGTCTCCACTGCATTTGATATGTTTAGATATGTAACTAATCAACCCAATGTTTGAGAGTAAAATCAAATTAAAAATATTATCTCTCAGCATTCTGGAATATTATAACTGTCTGTCACCCGACGACTAATGAATAATTAGGATAACACAAAAAATTGAGGTACACGAGCCCCGAAAGAGACGGATACCTTACACAAAATGGCACACTGATGGCACAAACTCTTCAATTATGAATTTTGCACAAATTGAAGATGGCAAAAATTGACTCAAGATGAATTACAAATTAATAAAGACTTTATAAAAATCACCTATAATCAAAAATAGCATCAATCAAGTTACAATTCCCAACTTCAATTTCCTAGCTGGTCAGTTCTATTCAGAGAGATTTAGACTCCTTTGAAGGTTGTCCTTCTATCACCTAGTTATTGTTAAAGAAAGTTATTATCAAGTCTATAGTTTCTTTCTCCCTTCAGCTCTCTTTTCTTTTTTTTATCCTATCCAAAGTTTGTGTAAAAGATTGTGATAATTGAATGCTCACTCGTTGATGATATGATCCTGAAGAATACTTATCTAAATCACACTTGGTGAGCCATCTCTCTCTCTCTCTCTCTCTCTCTCTCTCTCTCTCTCTCTCTCTCTCTCTTTCCCCCCACTGCTGCAAGCTCGCATATGTCACGACTGACCACCATGAACCACGTCATATGTTTTCTCATCTAGCCCAGTGGAGACTTCTAGGGTATCCCAGTAGTTAACATCAAAACCAAATGGAATTCTATGGAACATCATAGGAAGAACGATCAATGGGAGAAGAACCAAAACAATTTAGAATAACAGGAACCCTTTACTTTTTGCGAAAATCAAAGGGCAAAAGAAACAATGTATTTGACAATCACTGAATATACACAATATTCATTCTCTCTTTCTTGAAGTCTTTTCTTTGGAATCAATAATACAGATCTACTTTTCATGACCAGACTCTTCTTCACGTTGAGTCATCCAATTTGGCTCTGAGAAGTAGTGAAAATTCCATTCACCTCCCGTTTTTATTGACAGTGCCACATGATGTTTACTACAGCCTGACCTACGGGTCAAGGTAACTACTCATATCCACCTCATTCAAAACCACCGGACGTCCGAGTTCTGTCTTCCATTCATACATTCAGCGATGCACAGTGTGGTCAGGGTATTACCCCACCACCACCAGACACACACACCTTGTTCATTCATCAATTTAATTATTTTTCCCATGTCCAGACATATCCTTCTCATTCTTATTTAAGCAGCATTTAACGTGAATAAAATTCGAGCAAATATGCAAACAAAATTATGCACACAAATATTAGTGTTCTTAAAATTAGAGTTCTGGCTTTGATCTCATCATATCGATAATTCCATTGCAATCTTTTTATTACTATTCCTGTAGTTACCTGGATTTTATCGGCCTGATGACTTACGACCTGCATGGATTTTGGGATAAAGTTACTGGACATCACACTGCCATGTACTCTCGGGACTCTAACGACACTCTGTCATTGGTAAAAAAAAAATATTACATCCATAGATAATGGAGTGTGTAAATGTTTATTACATGCACAGAGGATATGTGTCCTACAGATATATCGGAGAAACTCAAATTTTATAGTAAGAGAAATAGCATGAGTGGACTTAAGTTCATTTGGAGAAATTAAGAGCGATGATGAATTGTAACAAGAATATATGTACCACAAAAAATGAAAATGATTAGAACAATTTTTCCATTCTAAAGCAAATGTGACGGAATCAAAGTACTGCACTTTAATACGAATATTGTTTAATGAAAATAAGATAGAAACATAGAAATGCATTTTTTTAATGAAAATAAGATAGAAACATAGAAATGCATTTTAATACGAATGTTGTTTAATGAAAATAAGATAGAAACATAGAAATGCATTTTAATACGAATGTTGTTTAATACAAATAATATATAGAAACATAGAAATGCATTTTAATATTAATGATTTTTGATGGAATCATCAAAAATGGATAATGGGTAAGAACTAATATTTCAGAGATATATTTTCTGTAATTCTCATTTTTTTCACAAATAATTATCTAATAATAGTAAAACAGTAAGATCTTCACTTCTTTTCCCCATCAGACAATATTTTGGATGTTCGACTAAAATTGCACGTTAAATTGTACACTTTTTATCCCGTCTCAATTTAAAGTTGCTTGAATAGAAAATTGACCACTGGGCAATGCTGTTTCTACTGTACTTAAAATTTCCTTCAACTAAACAATCCACGCTTTTCTTAATATAATTTAAATTGTTATTTTATTTATCTCTCATTCTTTTCTTAATATAATTTAAATTGTTATTTTATTTTCCATCTTACATTCCTTAATATAATTTAAATTGTTATTTTATTTTTCTCTCTTTCTTTTGTTCTATAATTTAAATTATTATTTTATTTTCTCTCTTACATTTTCTTATTATAATATAAATTGTTATTTTATTTTCCATCTTACATTTCTTAATATAATTTAAATTGTTACTTTATTTTACTCTCTTACTTTTCCCAATGCAATATATATTGCTATTTTATTTTTCTCTCTTACTTTTCCTAATGTAATATAAAATGTTATTTTATTTTTCTCTCTTATCTTTCCCAATATAATTTAAATTAATTTATTTTTCTCTCTTACATTTTCTTATTATAATATAAATTGTTATTTTATTTTCTATCTTACATTTCTAAATATAATTTAAATTGTTATTTTATTTTTCACTCTTACCTTTACTAATATAATTTAAATTATTTTATTTTTCTCTCTTACTTTTCCTAATACAATCTAAATTGTTATTTTATTTGTCTCCCTTACTTTTCGCTAATTCTCTCTGTAGGACTGGGCAGCTCGTTACTGGGCTGCGTCAGTTCCAAAGAACAAGCTGTTGATAGGCTTGGCCTTCTATGGCCGATCATTCACACTGGACAATTCTTCTGAAAGCTCTGTCGGTGCTCCTGCTGCAAATCAAGGTCGTATGGGAGAGTACACCGAAACCGATGGCATTCTCAGCTATTATGAGGTAGGAGTCAGTATTAAAAATACTCGCTGCCTCAATAAGTGAGTTTTCATTTGGCGTTTGTGTCTGTGACTTGGTATTTTTTAGAAATAATTATGAAACGAAAACTTCATTAATGAAAGATCGCCACTTTATAGATTTTTAACAGAAAACCTGAATACCTCAAAGGTTTTTTTTGTTTCACTTTGTATTCATGTTTTTGTAAATTTTACTGCGTCATATTTTACTTCCACAGTAAATGTGGTATTTGGTTCGTAAAAGTTTAGTTTAGCTTTGCTTCTATGTCTGTTATTACAGCCTTGACCTTATTTAAGATTTCTCGGCTTGTGTCTGTAATTACAGCCTTGACCTTATTTAAGAGTTCTCGGTTTTTGTCTGTAATTACAGCCTTGACCTTATTTAAGATTTCTCGGTTTGGAGGACTGCGTATCACAAAATAGTGGAGGGATTTCTTTGTCTTAATAAGTCTAATTGTTTAAATATACAACTTTCGTAGCCCTAAGACACTGCCTTATTTGATTAAGATTTGTGAGGGTGTTTTAATTATTTCTAATGTGTTCCGGTCTGTTAGATTGTGTATTTTAGTATTTTGGGTGTAGTGTTTCGAGCTGTTTAGGAGGGTAGAGGAGAGATCTGTGGTGAGTAGTAATCTGTATGAGAAATTTGATTCAAACTTAAAGATTTTGTTGCTGAATGTCTCCTCTTTCCAGTCACAAAGAAATGGTTATTTTTAGAGATATTCTTCTTACTCTTGTCATTCTAGACAAATTTGTCCTACTTTAGTGCTGTTCACAAAAAAGGTAAATCCTAAGAAATCTGTGAGTTTAAAATGGCGAATAATAATAATTGTATAAGAATAAATCACAGAGTTATGTTCTGATACTTTGTAATGGTCACTCGTTGCATGATGCTTGTCTTGTGAACAGTATTATATAATAACCTTTTTAGTTCAAAATTTCAGAAAACGGTCTCAATTTGTACCCCAACAAATGTTTACAAACAGCGCTTTGCAACTGTCAATGGAAACAAATATTAGTAACCGGTACGCTTGAGTGATTATATCATCAAGGTAAACTAAAATATAGCTTTTGAGATATCCTTTAATTCCTTATCAGAAAATGCTCGAAACAATACGGTTTTTTGTGTTGTTCATTTATTGAGTACAGGTATGCACCCTGGATGTTACAGAAAAAGGAAGTAACTTGTATCATTTCTTTATTGCTTTTTCACTGGATGTTGCTTATCACATGATACGTAACTTGTTTCGTTTTTTAATTGAATACAGATATGTTCACTGAATGTTACTTAATATAGGATAAATTAACTGTTGTTGTATCGTTTCCTTATTACTAAATATAGACATGTTCACTGAATGTTCCTGAACAATGGGACGATATACAGAAGGTGCCTTACAAAGTGTACAACAACAACCAGTGGGTCGGCTACGACAACCTCTACAGTATAACCATCAAAGTATGTATGTTGTCATAGAGGTTAGGCATTCGATTCGTCATTGACAATTGCAAATCATTTTGGGTCCTGATAATGACAGTGTGTGTGTGTGTGTGTGTGTGTGGTGTGTGTGTGTGTGTGTGTGTGTGTGTGTGTGGTGTGTGTGTGTGTGTGTGTGTGTGTGTGTGTGTGTGTGTGTGTGTGTGAGTGTCTGTGTGTGTGTTTGTGTGCATGGGTGGGTGGTGAAGAGAATTTGAGAGATGATAAGCGAATGTTTTTATGTCAATATTCTTGTAAGTGTATGTGTGTGTATGAGTGTATATGTTTGTGTGTGTCAGGGAGGGGAGTTGGTGAAAGAGAAACAGAGATTTATTTAGGGATGAAAGTAAACGATTATAAAATATTATAACATAGGTAGACAAAATATTATATTAAAGAGTTCCTGCATTTAAATATTGGTATTTAAAACCATTTTCAGAGTGGATCCCATGTCATTTCCTTAACCTAAATGTTTGATAATTTTTTCATGTAGTACTATACTTTATAGTTTAGGTAGTTTACTATTTATCTGTAATTGTTATTAATAAATAGTTTGTCCGGGAGAAGACTAAACATCAACTCTATAGTTGTTTTATTGTATGCCTGTATAATGTGTTGCATTGTTCTTGTGTGCAGTTGAGGATTTTCTTTTTAACGCTTAGCAGTTTTGTTTATATTATTAAAAGACAGTGTGTACCATATTCTCAATACATGACTGCTAACAGATCAGTGAGTTTACAATTAACTAATTTCCAATCATTTCCTGTGTTTGGTGTTATGCGACAGACCCGACATTTAGAGCGAATGTTTTTATATTGGTGACATATATATTAAGTGCTGTTATTTAATGAGGTACTGCTGACATTAACAGAAAATGTTCTTTTGTGCGTTACATTTATATTAATGTCATCTCATTGTTTGAGTGTTGTTATTTATTGAGGTACTGCTGACATTAACAGAAAATGTTCTTTTGTGCGTTACATTTATATTAATGTCATCTCTTCATTCGAGTGTTGTTTCTTTAACAACAAGATACTGATAAATGTTCTTTTATGATTTACTTCATTTTTAAATCAGCACAACGTACGAATGTTGTTTCTTTAAAAAAAATCAGTGCTTACCGGAAGGCATTACAATAAGCCAAGATGATTCATTATATTCTCACTGCACAAATACTTGTACAATTGATGGTGTTTTAACTCTCTTGTACATTCTTGGTAGTCCTGGTATTTATCAAAAGACACTTTCGATGGTAAAATTTTTGTACAGTCTTTATTGACGTGTTATTTGTCATAGAACACTTACTGTTGTATCTGATGGTGAAGGATTTGAACAGTCATCATTGACCTGGTATTTGTCCTGGGACACATACTTGTGTATTTGATGTATACTGCACAGTATATTGTACAATTTCAATGGCTTGGTATACTTATCAAGTGTCAAATACTCGTGTAATTGACGTGGATTGTAGAGTTCTCGATGGTTTGGTATTCACCATGGGGCGCACACATATTAATTGATGTGTATTGTACAGTTTTCATTGACTTGGTATTAATCATGGGGCGCACACTTATTAATTGATGTGTATTGTACAGTTTTCATTGACTTGGTATTAATCATGGGGCGCACACTTATTAATTGATGTGTATTGTACAGTTTTCATTGACTTGGTATTAATCATGGGGCGCACACTTATTAATTGATGTATATTGTACAGTTTTCATTGACTTGGTATTTATCATGAGGCACATACCTCTTTAATTGATGAGTGTTGTACAGTTTTCATTGACTTGGTATTAATCATGAGGCACATACCATTGTAATTGATGCGTATTGTACAGTTTCATTGACTTGGTATTAATCATGAGGCACATACTTGTGTAATTGATGTGTATATTGTACAGTTTTCATTGACTTGGTATTAATTATGAGGCACATACCTGTGTAACTGATATGTATTGTACAGTTTTCATTGACTTGGTATTAATCATGAGGAACATACCTGTGTAATTAATGAGTATATTGTAGTTATATTGTAGAGTTTTCATTTTGGGATTTTTCACAGGACATATACTTGTGTAATTGATTGTATATTGTACATTTTTCATTGATTTGGGATTTATACATACTTGTTCATTAATGGATTTTCTTTGTAAAACTGTCACTAACCTGGTATTTATCATGGAACACCTGCTGTAGCATTGTTTCAGAATAGTTAAGCTTCTTTCCACTGCACATCTGATCTTACCAGGGGCCATAATGTGACACGTGATCGTCTCATTAAGGAAACAATAAACTTAGTACAGAAACTAAGAGTTACCAGTAATATTTACTCAGACTGCTCATAATTAATATTATATATACATATGTGTGCGTGCGTGCGTGTGTGCGTGCGTGTGTGTGTGTGTCTGTGTGTCTGTGTGTGTGTGTGTGTCTGTGTGTGTGTGTGTGTGTGTGTGTGTGTGTGTGTGTGTGTGTGTGTGTGTGTGTGTGTGTGTGTAGAGGTTCTAATATTTATCATTACTTTGAAAGGATTAAAAAAATAAAGAGATTGGTGATATGTTCAGGATATATTATGTGAGTTATTTTTTAACTGTTAAGATTGCTATATTGCTAGCATATTACCTCTTTAAAATTAAGTCATAATCTATTTATATTGCTGTTGCGTGACATGAATGAAAACAAATTATAGATATTATTGTTTATATTACTGATGTGCTGCAGAATGAAATTACCGTTTATGTTCCAGACAAATTACTCTATACAAAACAAGTATGGCGGGGTCATGGTGTGGGCCCTCCCCTTAGATGACTTCAAAGGAGATTTCTGCAACCAAGGAACGTACCCCCTCATGAATAAGATTCGTTACTATTGCGGTGATTAAATTTATTTAATGTATTAAATTTAATCGTCAAGATATGTTTTCAAAATTAATAATCTGTGCATGTCATCCAGGATTTTTTTTTGGACAGTATATAATATTGTAAACTAGTTAAAGAAAATCTGTTCGTTTTTTGAAACATATATTTTGTTTTAATTTCGCAAAGAATATTCATGACAATATATAATATTGTAAACTAAAGAAATCTTTTCATTTTTAAAACATTCCTGTTTTAATTTCGCAAAATATCTTTTAAACTTACTATTATTCCTTTTTAGAAAATAAATGTGTACTGACACTCAAAATACTTTCTCAAAGTCATATTCCTAAACAATACTTACCAGATCTCTGAGTTTAAATATTATTCTTCAAAAAAGAAATTAAATACATTCTTTTTTTAAAAAGAGTTTTCTTTATTGCTTATATATATAAACTTTTCCTGTTTTTCCATACATCCTATTTGTTTTCTTTTAATAAATTTGAATATACTGTCTATTTTATATTGAGTTTAAAAGGTTGGCTCTTAAATAAATGTACATATCGTTAGTTATATTTAATAATTTTATTGTCAGATATATTATCAAAATAGAATTTCTGTAGAAAGATTAGTTTCTGTTTTTTGTTTTCTAACTTACAAGAATATCTACCATCAAATTCCTTATTAATTGGGTCTGCATTATACAAGCTTGTATTTAAATTGTATTTAATTCTTTCAAATGTTTAACAAAACTCAAGACTCAACTTTTGCCCTATTGGCTTTCAAACTGAATTCACAAGCAACATATTTAATGATAAATTCAATGAAATGCTGAATACACACCAACATGATCTGGTAAGGTACATGTTATCACTGCAGTCTGAAGAGGACAAAAAACAAAAAACCCCAGATGTATTCCATTTTTTCATAATTAAAATAAGGCAGTGCTAAATTTCAGGCATATTTCATCTCTAAACCCCTTTTCTCTTACACTCATTCTCAGTTTACAAATCCTGCAACAATATTCGTTAGCCCAATACACAGTATACGAAATATAGACTTAATCAAAATTGACAGGTACAATGTAGAACGTAATTAAATTAGTGAACAATGAAATAATGGTTCAATTGCATAAAGCATTCTCTAATTCAAATCATAGATCAATAGCAAACATGAACAAAATATTTCTAGTCCATTCTATTTTTTAATTTACTATAAGCTAATGATTGACTTTATGACTGCATTCGAGTTATGTCAAAATCAAAGTGATTACAATAGAGGACTTCTTCAACAAAGTAACTTTCGGTCCATCCCCATTGGATAAAGTTGTTAAGAGCAAGTGTGAAACTATTAGTCAGGAAAACTACTCATCCATTTGGAACTGGTTTGAATTGTTTCTAACATATTCTCCACCTGAGTTTTACTCCAACTCACACATACCATCATAAGCAGTGCCCAATATCGGGTCACGTTAACATTGACAACAAATAAATAATTAAGTTTAGAAATAAGGATAGGCAAATTTACTCTGCCACAGTGCCCAATGTCGGGTCACATTAACATTGGCAACAAATATATAATTATTAAGTTTAGAAATAAGGATAGGCAAATTTACTCTGCAACAGTGCGCTTTCGAAGAAAGAATTGAAACCATTCCTTGTAGATTTCAGTTAAAAGGTGTCTGCATCAAATTTTTGTTTGTGTTTAATTTTATCAATGTTTGGTTTTCTTGAATGTCAACTGTCACAGAAAAGTTTTTGTTAACCATCATAAAATGACAATCATCACGCTTTTGTATAAAATAATTAAAAAATAATGTTTTAAAAGAAGTGTTCCAAATCATTCTGTTTACAAACAAATAAATGATTATAAAGAATGGAATAATATTACTTATAAACAATGGGTCCAGTCGAAAAAACTTGGGATGCTCAAATTTATTTTTCGACAGATAAACCAATACCTTCCGGCGGCTACGACATACCACCACCTACAAACGGCACCAACCTAAAACCACTATCTCCCGGGGACGACAATGTAATGCCAGATTCTCCAAAAGGTAATAGGTCATTTTGCCTGCAGTATAACTTTACACAAATAAGGCATCTTTTGCCTCTTTGCATGAGTGCGTAGTACTTACGTGTGTGTGTGTGTGTGTGTGTGTGTGTGTGTGTGTGTGTGTGTGTGTGTGTGTGTGTGTGTGTGTGTGTGTGTGTGTGTGTGTGTGTGTGAATTATACGTGTCTAATAAAGTTAAAGAACATCCTCATTTTCTTTCTAAGCAAAAAGAGGAAAACATTTCTAGGTTTTATAGAAATATTTGTCAGCAAATGATGCGATATATGGCCTTTTAATATCAAGTGGAACAGTGAATAGTAAAGCAAAAATTGTCCTGTCTTTTTCTTTTTAGCCCGATAATTACCCCGACATATCTTATTTGTTGTTTTTTTTTTGTTTTGTTTAGTTTATTCGTTGTCTTTTGTATTTTAGTTGCCTATAAGATTTATTATTTAAAGCATGTCTTACTCATGTAACTCTATGACGTATTTACTCATTGACCTACTGATTCTTTCTTTAATAATTACTGTTCTTTTCAATGACGGTCAAAACGAAACGGAAGTAAACAGAAACAATATAAGGCAAAGGGCTACTACACAATAATACACAAATACAACGAGATAAAACACGGGACAACTACACAACAATACACAAATACAACGAGATAACACAAAACATCAAATAAGACAAAATAACAAAAAGAAAGATTGTAGAAATGTTTTCCTCCCTATCTTCAATCCATCTCCATTAAGACTGTTGTACAGATAAAACGGATTATAATTTAGATCTAGATTTGATAGATCGATGACGGTTTATTTTTAAATTGTATTGTTGAGATTGTTTTTGCCTAATTAATAACATTATGATAACGTGTGTTATTCTTTACAGTGACTCAAGTTGTTTGGCTTTATATTTTGTTGATAAACATGCTATTAAATGTTTAGTGACACTAAGATAATGGGTGTGGTTCTTTATAATGAGATTTTTTTGTTTTAATTTTATATATTAAGATATTGTGTATAATATTTCATATAATAAATAAATTGGTTTGGTTTGGTTTGGTTTGGATTGGATTGGATTGGTCTGGTTTGGTTTTATTATTATGAATGTTGATTGATAATTAATGAGGTTGTGAAGATAATAAACATGGATTTTTTTTTTAATAAACCGAGCTGAAAGAGGGGCATTTTGAAGGTCATTTCGCTCTCATTCCCAAACATTAACTTTCTACTTCCAACTCTATAGCTCTACTTCGGATTTTTTAACTTTTAATTTCACACTTTATAACTCTCTACTTCACACTTTATTACTATCAACTTCCTTCTTTATAACTCTACTTCATACTTTATAACTCTCGACTTCACACTTTATAACTCTCGACTTCACACTTTATAACACTCTACTTCACACTTTATAACTCTCGACTTCACACTTTATAACTCTCGACTTCACTCTTTATAACTCTCAAATTCCTACTTTATAAAGTTCTATTTTTCACTTTATAACTCTATTTTATACTTTATAACTCTCTACTTCACAATTTATTTCTCGACTTCCTACTTTTTAACTCTCTACTTCCTACTTTATAACTCTCTACATCACACTTTATAAGTCTCTACTTTACAATTTATAACTATCGTCTTCCTACTTTTTAACTCTCCACTTATAGCTCCAGTTTATAGCTCTCTACTTCACACTTTATAACTCTCTATTTTACACTTTATAACACTCGACTTCACACTTTATAACACTCGACTTCACACTTTATAACACTCGACTTCACACTTTATAACTTTGTACTCCTACAAATATATCATTCTAGCCAACAATACTTTCCACAGTTTTGTAATCATAACATATATCCACCCCGCTTTATAAAATATTCTTATTCATTCGATCCAGCCATTAACAGCATTCTACTACGGCATCAAGACTGGCAAACGTCACTCATTTTGTCATAGTGAAGTCATAGTTTGTGTCAGTCTGTCTACTGACAGAGTACTCTGAAGTATAGTATGTATTCTACATTTCTGCTCGCACATTGTTTCATATAACATTACTGGGAAAATCTATTTATAGCGTTCTGTGTCCCGAAATTATTTTACCTCAGCATTCTTTAGCATGTAAAGAAAAATGTTTAGAATTCCTTGTAGACCTTTTTTGTCACATCTGCTTACACTGATATTTACTAGTTAGTGCTGAAAAGTGTAATGTGCAATGCACTGTTAAAGAATAAATGTTAGGATTCATTATAGCTTTGTCACGGATGATATTTACTAATTGTCGCATTGATATTTACTAATTGTCGCCACCCCACCTCTCTGATGAGGGGAGGGTGGTGGCTCGTCGACGCCACGCATGAGACTTGCATAAATATTATTACAAATCCGCACACAGAATACCAAGATGGTTATTTGGCTCGAATTTTATTCAGCGTGTAGGTTACGTATTGCCGACATGTTTGCATGTGTGTTTGCATACGGTTAAGGGTGAAGTGCAGATGGCACAGACGACACAACGTATAACAATGACAACAACCACTCTTTCAAAACCATAGACAGGAAAAAGCCTCAATGGCAGAGTATAAATTCAAATTTATTGGTCTATGGGTTTCCTCTCACACGACACGGTGGTTAGTCAGCCATCCACACTCACACCCATGGGTGGGGTGGGGGAAGGAAGAAAGAAAGAAAGATAAAAAGAATGATGAATAAAATAAAAGAAATGTGAAATTCAATTTCTTCATGTAGTACTACTTCTAAAGTTAAGTGGGGGGGGGGGAAGAAAGAAAGAAAGAAAAAAGAATGATGAATAAAATAAAAGAAATATGAAATTTAATTTCTTCATGCAGTACTACTTCTAAAGTTGCCTAAGCATTTTACAACATAATATAACAGTCATTATTTCAAAGTTCTGGAGCCACTGCTCATATATCAAAATTCAATAATTCAACAATAAACGAACGTCATTTGACTTGCAAGTCCTCTTCAATCAGTTCCACTAATATTTTCTTATATTAATCTTAAAACCATCCTTTACTTATAAACGTAGATTTAACTTAAGGTTTATTTTTAATTTTTAGGTTTAATGCTTAATTAAGATTCCTAAGCTTTAGTTTTAAGTTTTAGTTTTAGGTGCTCTGAGATTCCTACCCTAATTAGTATTTGTCTACTCACATGGTCGGTGTCACTTCCTCCTTGTGCTCTGCTCGCATAGTTATTGTCACTTTCTCCTTGTGCTGGAGGGTTTTGATGATACACAAAAACATCGTCGACATCATGGTTCACTTCCTGGAAATCAAATACGGCCGTCCAGGCTGCTACGACGGCTGCTACAAATTCACGCTCTCGCTGCGCTCTTCATTAGGCCTATTTTTCAATTCTTGTTACGTTCTCTCTTCTCCCCTCTTCTCAACAACGTCTCTCCTCTTCTCTTCTCCCATTTCTCCTCATTTCATTGTGTCTGCTCCTCTTCTCTCCTCTCTCTCTCTTCGT
Organism: Sinotaia quadrata; assembly: GCA_028829895.1. Taxonomy (NCBI): domain Eukaryota; kingdom Metazoa; phylum Mollusca; class Gastropoda; order Architaenioglossa; family Viviparidae; genus Sinotaia; species Sinotaia quadrata. Next base: position 13,328,167 of record CM054182.1, read on the forward strand.
TTCTCCTCTTCTCTCACGTTTCTCATCTCTTCTCTTCTCATTATGTAACGGCCATCCTTGCCATTTTCTGCGACATGCCACGCATCATCGCGTAGGCTTCCAGCAATACACTACCTCTCTGTAATATACTGCTCTGCAACATATCCCGTGCGCGACAACATTAAACGTCCATCAGAGGATCCATCTCTGCATGGAAAATAATCGAGTGTCCGCAGTCTTTGCATAGAGTCTTTGAAAACCCAGAGATGACTATCTGGTTTGATTGGTCCATCTTGATCTGTTAACGGCCTTGACACGGTGCACCTTCAAATATAACTGGGTAGACACCTGGCACTCTGTTGCAGTGTCCAAGAATTCTCTAGCTGCTTGCCTCCCAGCTTCAAAAGAGTTTCCTGGTACAAAAATGCAGGGAGAAACTCTATCTGAGGGTCTTTCCCACCCTCTCTAGCAAACACTGCTACATTCTCGAGGTTTCTCATTTTTCTCCATCTCTGTCATCCCCTTTTATACACAAAGTTCTTGTACATCACTTTCACTGAGCTGATTAGAACACACCCCCTCCAGCACACATGGTACCCCCATCCAGCACCGCACCGTACAACCAGCACCGCACTGTATGTGCTGACAAATACTCTGACCATTTTGACCATCCACTTTCTATTAGTGCCACGTATAGAGTTCCCAGTCGGCACCTGTGATTTACGTATCCATTTGCCTACTAAATAACTATCTAACCCTCAGAGCACACTGAATAATCTCAGAGCAACAGTCCTAATTTTATTTTAAAACTACAGTTACTATGGCGACTCATGGCCACCTGGCAAGCCGTACATTAATCACAGCAAGAAATGGTTGTACACACAAACCAACATTTAACTACAGTAATATAAATCTTAACTTTCCAATAATTCAAATTCTATTTCAATAAGTAATTTCACAAAACAATATCAACTTAAACTACAAACATTTATATAGTGGTGATTCTTAAAAACTGTTTATATTTCCAAAACTCAGGGTCTGCCTTCTCCACAAACAAAATTAGTGTCTCATTGGCCCACTGACACTACGATTTATGGGCGTGACGTCCTGACCACTGAGGGTCAGCCATCGTTCTCCCTCAAGTTAATTATACTTTTTCCATTCCCATGAAACCTATTTTCCTCAGCTAGCGTCCCTACACTTAGGTTTCCTGTCCCTGTACTTAGGATTCGCATTGTTGACAAAATGGTCATTTTAACCACTGTCCTTGTTTTAATTAACTTAGCTGTTTTCTTAATAGTTTAGAGTATGAGGCCACTTAGAGAGAGAAAAAAAATTTAATAATATTCCCTCCCTATTGTGACACTAAGTAGTACTGAAGTGTGACTGATTAGAATTATTTATAGTGTCAACTCATCAAATACTAGAAGTTAATATAAAAATGTATGATTTGGTCAATTCTTGATAACTTAGTCTTTCACAGCGGGTTTCTCTAGTACTGAAATGTGAATGTGTAGAGGTTAATATTAAAATGTATGATTTGTACAGTTTTTGATAGATTTATCTCTTGGCTCGGTTTTCTCTAGTACTGAAATGTGAATATGTAGAATTCTTTATAGTTTAGTGTGTCACCTCACCAAATAATACATGTTAATATTAAAATGTATGATTTGTACAATTTTTGATAGTTTAGTTTTAAATAGTACTGAAATTGAATGTGTAAAATTCTTTATAATTTAGAATGTCACATCACCATAAAACACACTACATATTTTTCTAGGTCTATGTTTTTTCACTTCACTTCACAGTAATACATTATCTTAAATGTTCAATTCAGGTCATACAATATCCATCAGTTGCATCACGTGACATACACTAGTTATACAATGTACACTAAAATATGTAATGCATATATTCATGACTTCTCAGTTTGTCACCCTAGTTTATACTTGTAGTATTGAAAAGTGCAATATATAATATTTTATATTTCAGTTTGGTATCATCATTATATATAATAGTATTATTGAAAAGTATAGGATTTTATATTTCACAGTTTGGTATCATCATTATATATAATAGTATATATATATATATATATATATATATATATATATATATATATATATATATATTTATATATATATAGGATTACAATATATAGGATTTTATATTTCACAGTTTGGCCACCCCAGAATACACTTGAATTAGTTATACACATTTACAGCTGGAAAATGCCAATTGATAATTTTTTTATCTCCAAGAAGCCATCACAATGTGCCAAATGAAATATAGTTTTCCGGACGATGTTTGATTTACTTTAGAATTTAGATAATTATTTACAATCAGTTTAACTCTTTAATTTGAACCATTTTAGTTCTTTAATATGATTTTCTTTAGATAATTATTTTCAATCAGTTTAGCTCTTTAATTTGAACCATTTTAGTTCTTTAATATGATTTCCTTGAAATCGTACACTTCAACACTTTGCGATGATGAATTAATATAATAATTAAATTAAAAATTAATAAAAGATAATAGTTACGGTGTCAACATCACTCGTTTAATTACGGTAAGTAAGTATGAATCAAGTGTGCTCTTCAAGAAAAACATTTCTTTCCTTTTCAAAATGTGTTTGACAATATTTTCTCCATTTATCATTTCTTCTGTTTCGGTCCAATATAATAACTTCATTTCTGTTACTTTGTTTATTTCATTTGTTCACACACGTGTTGATTAAATTATCAATTCTCTTGTTTCGGTCCAATGTAATAACTTTTATTCATTTCTGTTAATGTGTTTGTTTATTTCAGTGTTCAAACTTGTATTGAATTATCATTTCTTTTCTTTAGTTCACTTGTACTAACTTGTAATCACTTGTGTTACTTTCCTTTTCTTCCTCTTACACTAATTTGTGTTTAATTGTTATTTTTCTTGTGTTAACTTGTAATCAGTTATCTGAATCTCTTCTGTTTAGTCTTCTTTTTTTAATTTGTGATCACTTATGTTACTTTATTGTGTTGTAGTGCACGTGTTATAACTTGCATTGAGTTAGGTTACTTTACTCTGTAGTCCACTTGTTTTAATAGGTAATGAATAATGTTACTTTAATCTATTATAGTCAACTTATTCTAACTTATTTTTCTTTATTTTGTTCCAGTCGACTTGTTCTAACTTATGTTACTTTATTTTGTTCTACTCGACTTGTTCTAACTTAGGTAACTTTATTTTGTTCTACTCGACTTGTTCTAACTTATGTTACTTTATTTTGTTCTACTCGACTTGTTCTAACTTATGTTACTTTATTTTGTTCTAGTCGACTTGTTTTAACTTGTATCGAATTATGTTTCTTTCGGACAAACATGTTCTGTGAAAATTCTTCCTTCTACTCTCAGATGATAATATTGTTATTAAAACATCATGTATATTGTATAGGCTTTTATGCCCAACAGAAAATTACAGAGACAGTTGTTTTACATTTCAAACCTACACTTACTTTGAAGATTAGAATGACTCATGAACCATACACGTATATTATGATTGTCAGTGCCAGCATGTCAGAGCATTGTCTGTTACTACACGAACTGGATGCAGTACCGGCCGGAAAAAGTTCGCCTTCAACCGGAAAAGATCGACTATTACATCTGCACTCACATCTTGTTTGCCTTCTTCCAAGTCAAAGATCTCAGAGTGCGGATATTCGAATACAATGACCTTGAAATGTCAGTAATTTAAGTAAATAACAGTTCGTGTTGATCTACTATTTTTCAAAGACTATTTATTTCTTGTTTACGTATTTGTTTGTTTACTGTTTTAAAATAATTATTTCAATATTTTGTATTCATCATACATTTTATTATTATTTTTTTGTTCTTGTTTCACATTTTAATTTACTTTTTTAAAATAATGTTCTATTGTAAATATACTTTTGTACATTGTGTTGTTATTATTGCTTTTACCCTATTAATAGGTATTTTTCATATTTTTGTATTTTAAACTACTGTTTTTGTAATATTTCAGTAAAACCCAAATTGATATTTATATTTTGTATTTTAAACTCATATTTTTGTAATATTTCTATATAACCCCTTAATGATATTTATATATTGTATTTTAATCTCCTGTTTTTGCAATATTTCAGTATGACTCCTTATTGATATTTATATTTTGTATTTTAAACTCTTATTGATATTACAGGCATATTTTCACTTTTTGTATATTAAACTCAAGTTTATTAATATTTAAATATAAACACTTTTTTATATTATAAGCATTTTCTCACATTTTATATTTTATCTTCATGTTTATTGTAATATTTCAGCTTAACCAGTTATTGATTGATATTTACATTTTGTATTTTAAACTTATCTTATTACAATATTCAATTATTTGCCCCTTATTGATTTTTCATTCAAGAAATGTATGAACTTCACCAGAACTTACGTTGATTGGCGTCAAATATATAAAATTTGGGAATAATGAAAGAGTGGTCGCTTTTTCTTGGGAATGATATTCTTTTCTTAATGCAAACAATGTAGTGATTAAAATAAAAATAAGTAATAGAAAATAATTTATATTACTTTATGATATTAGGTCATTTAGTACCAGTTTGCACTGGAAGAAGCATTTAAACATTATAGACACGTATCTAATGACGTCAGATCAAACTTAATGACAAGCATCAACTTTCATGTCACACTTGTACCTTAAATGAATTTTCACACAGGAATTAAAACTTGAAAACCTGAATGGAAAAAATGCTGAACTGGAAAATGTACAAAACGTAGAACGTAGAAATGTACAACATACTTCACACGATGAATTTCGTACTTGGTCCTTGACTTGGAACCACAAAACCATGAGATGGCTTTGGAAGTTCTTCTACTCAGCTCTAACCGTGAAAACCCGTCACACGGCCTCCATGATTAACAATCAAACCAAGTATGTTCTGTCAAAGGTAAACTTATCCAAGAAGCTTTATTGTTGAGAATCTCAGCTCAATTGTGACTCTTCAATTGATTGACGGCATCGACTATCGTCCTGACCTGATGATCTTTTCTACGTCTACCAAGTTTGTCCAAACTCATATCACAAGAGTTTTGAAGAGAGAAAAAAATGAAAAATTAATTTTGCATTAATAAGAGAGTTAATTATAACATTAAGAAAAATTATATTTAAATTAATTAAGCATATTGGCTTGCGTTTTTCCCTTTACAGCATTCTATACTGCTTTTGTTACTATAACACTATACTGCTTTTGTTACAACACGCTATACTGCTTTTGTTACTACACGCTATACACCTACTTACAAAGATTTATTTGCATCTTGATACATATTGTCAGTGATTTTGATCAAATTGTATTCCCAAAATATACGTTCTTTTGATTTCTGTTTTTAAAATTATTATAACAACGAGCATTTAGGGACTAAAGGGTTAATAAAGTAAAGAGCTTAGGCTGAGGAAGAGACTGATGAAGTGGTCAGTTTAACCCTTTGAAACTTTCAATGCGTTAAATTTATCATTATTCGAAATTAGTTTGATTTTGTCTCAATAATAAGTGTAAACAATAACGGCAATGTTTATGGTTAATAAGTACGTCCGTAGGAGCAAATGCCAACTCCAGACAACTACTTCGTTGTGTGACTGTTTTGTGACACGGAAAAACATTTCAAACCTCTAAAAATACACTGGTTTTACCTATATTTCTTTCAGTTTTATGGGAGTTGAGTCTCATTTGCCTGACTAGTAAAACATTTCAAACCTCTAAAATTACACTGGTTTTACCTATATTACTTTAGGTTTTATGAGAGTTGAGTCTCATTTGCCTGTCTAATATGGGAGTAAGTACTATTTGGACTACAAGTTTTGCTTATTTTATCTGTACTTAATCATAAAAAGAAAAAGAAATCTGCATAATTGGGCGGTTTTTTAGAAACGTGGACGTTACATGGTAATACAGGCTTTGCCCGTTGTCCAAAAAGTCAAAAAACGAACCATGGCTTAAATTACTAGAATAGGGAACGTGATATCTTCGACAACATACCACGTGATTACTGACGTCATGCCACATGCATAGATGTGCATTTATAGTATGAGAAACTACTTTTACAACAATTATTCATATAATCATTATCATTATTATGTAGCATTATTATTGGATTATATAATGGAACATTGCTTTGGTAAATTAAGTACTCATTTATTGACATTCAGCTGTTATTATTTTATTTTTACTGTTGACTACTTCATTCAGGGCAGCGAGAATGATGAAACTCAAAGAGAAGAACCCTGCTCTGAAGGTGTTGGTGTCGGTTGGTGGTTGGAACGCAGCCTCTGCTGAATTTGTCAAGCTGGTCGACTCTGGAGATTCTGGGATGAGGGAGTTTGCAGCCGCCACTACGGCTTTCCTTCGTCAACATAACTTTGATGGGTTTGACATAGACTGGGAATATCCAGGTGCCGTCCGGCGTGGAAGTCGTCCGGAAGACAAAATTAAGTTCACACGACTTGTTCAAGTACGGTCTTGTTCACATCTCGTTCACAATGATAATGTTTTTGGTTTTCATTTCACGAGGGGTTTAAATTTTTAATTTTATTGCATTGATGAAAAGGAGGAGGAGACTGATGAAATGATCAGTTTAACGGTTTGAAGATTTTCAAATTCTAGCTTATAACACCTTTAACCTTTCTATATTTCATCTTTGTCTACTTGTATGTGTTTTCTGTTCTTAACTAATTATACTTGGTGATGCAGCAATGTTACTGGTAGAGTTAGACTAAAGTAGACGCGTTTCTATTGCTATGACAAAGGTGGCCCAGGTTACACTGGATTTGTGTATTTTTTCGATTCTCAATGTATATTTCCCATTTCAAATTTAGATCCTTTACGAGGCGTTCGAAAAGGAAGGCAGATATACCAATCGCCCTCGTCTGCTCTTGACTGCTGCAGTTGGCGTGCGCAAAACTACTGTAGATAATGGCTACGAGATGGACAAAATACACCCGTAAGACATTTTCAAGGTCACTGGAGACACACAGAAACGCACAAATACGCACAAATACAAACATGTTTACACACATACACTTAACATATACATATGCATACATATATATTTATATACACACATATGTGCAAATATATAATTTGTATTATCAATTAAACTCATCATCATATTCTCCTCATCTTCACATCGTATTCAGAATTGGATTTAGTTCTTTCTGCTTGCCTCTTGATTTCCGAGGTAGGGTGTTATAAATTTAAATTTACTAAGCAGCAGTAATCAATAAGCGCCATTAGTCAATGAACTGTCTTCTGATAGATATTTTTTTCTTCATTTTATTGTCTAATTTACTAATGACATGGATTGGTCATGAATAAACAAAAATGAAAATATCTATTTATGTTATATGAAATACAAATATCCGCATGTACTGATAAGGCAATAGCATTCACGACCGTCTGCACATAACGAGCATATTAATATAGATAGTGAACTGCAAAGAGGTTTCTATAGGATAATTACAGATCAATTACTTTTCCATTTTATTAGCCTCACGCCATTCTTGTGTTTGTGCAACCTTTGTTTTCCGTTTACCGATGTACTCAAATGGCCTGGTTGAGACAGTGACTCATAGATCCTTCCCCAATAAACATTAAATGTTGATGTTCTAACATAAATAGCCGCACACTAGCTACACACACAATCATAAATACATATTAGTTGATATATATAAAAATTATTGCAATCTAATTGCTATTTTATTCACTGAATAAATCGGTGATTTTTATTTGTAGCAGTCCTTGAGTAAATTACGTTATTGTATAGATTGTCGTACGCGCCAATATTAAGTCGAGGCGATATATTTTCTGTCTGTACAGCATTTGATATGTTTAGATATGTAACTAGCCAATGGTTGAGAGTAAAATCGAATTAAAAATATTATCTCTCAGCATTCTGGAATATTTTGCTATTGACGTTTTCACGAAATGACATAATCTTGGTAATGTAACTGTCAGTAAGCCGACGACTAATGAATAATTAGGACAACACAACAAACTGAGGTACACGAGCCCTCAAAGAGACGGATCCCACATACATAATGGTACACTGACGGCACAAACTCTTCAATTATGAATTTTGCACAAATTGAAGATGACAAAAAATGACACAAAGATGAATTACAAAATTAAGAAAGACTTTATAAAAATCAAATATAATCAAAAATAGCAACAATCAAGTTACAATTCCCAACTTCAATTTCCAACTATCTTATCAGTTATATACAAAGAGATTTAGCCTCCTTTGAAGGTTGTCCTTCTATCACATAGTTATTGTGAAAGAAAGTTATTATCAAGTCTATAGTTTTTTCTCCCTTTCAGCTCTATTTTCTTTTTTATCCTATCCAAAGTTTGCGTAAAAGATTGTGATAACTGAATGCTCACTCGTCGATGATATGATCCTGAAGAATACTTATCTAGATCACGCTTGGTGAACCATCTCTCTCTCTCTCTCTCTCTCTCTCTCTCTCTCTCTCTCTCTCTCTCTCTCTCTCTCTCTCTCTCTCTCTCTCTCTCTTTTAGCACGTCTGCAATCTCGCATACGTCACGACTGACGACCATGAACCACGTCATATGTTTTCTCATCTAGCCCAGTCCAAGCATTCCCAGTAGTTAAAATCAGAACGATCAATGGAAGAAGAACCAAAACAATGAAGAATAACAGGAAAACTTTACGTTTTTGCAAAAATCAAATGGCAAAAGAAACACTGTGTTTGACAATCACTGAATATACACAATATTCATTAACTCTTTCTTGAAGTCTTTTCTTTGGAATCAATAATACAGATCTACTTTTCATGACCAGACTCTTCTTCACGTTGAGTCATGCAATTTGGCTCTGAGAAGTAGTGAAAATTCCATTCACATCCCAATATTTATTGACAGTGCCACATGATGTTTGCTACAGCCTGACCTACGGTTCAAGGTAACGACTCATATCCACCTCATTCACAACCACAGGACATCCGAGTTCTGTCTTCCATTCATACCTTCATAATGCACAGTGTGGTCAGGGTATTACCCCACCACCACCAGACACACACGCAAACCTTATTCATTCATCAATTTAATTATTTTTCCCATGTCCAGACATATCCTTCTCTTTCTTATTTAAGCAGCATTTGACGTGAATAAAATTCGAGCAAATAGGCAAACAAAATTATGCACACAAATATTAGTGTTCTTAAAATTAGAGTTCTGGCTTTGATTTCATCATATCGATAGATCTTACTAATTCCATTGCAATCCTTTTATTTCCATTCCTGTAGTTACCTGGATTTTATCAGCCTGAAGACTTACGACCTGCATGGATTTTGGGATAAAGTTACCGGACATCACACTGCCATGTACTCTCGGGACTCTAACGACACTCTGTCATTGGTAAAAAAAATATTACATCCATAGATAATGGAGTGTGTAAATGTTTTATTACATCCATTAGATAATGGAGTGTGTAAATGTTTTATTACATCCATAGATAATGGAGTGTGTAAATGTTTTATTACATGCACAGAAGATATGTGTCCTACAGATATATCGGAGAAACTCATATTTTATAGTAAGAGAAATAGCATGAGTGGACTTAAGTTCAATAGGAGAAATTAAGAGCGATGATGAATTGTAACAAAAATATATGTACCACAAATAATGAAAATGGAACAATTTTTCCATTGCTAAAGCAAATGTGACGGAATCAAAGTACTGCACTTTAATACGAATGTTGTTTAATGCAAATAAGATAGAAACATAGAAATACATTTTAATACGAATGTTTTTTAATTCAATTAAGATGGAATCAAAAATGGACTCTGGGTAAGAACTAATATTTCAGAGATATATTTTCTGTAATTCTCTTTTTTTTTCACAAATAATTATCTAATAAAAGTAAAACAGTAAGATCTTCACTTCTTTTCCCCATCAGACAATATTTTGGATGTTCGACTAAAATTGCACGTTAAATTGTACACTTTTTATCCCGTCTCAATTTAAAATTGCTTGCATAGAAAATTGACCACTGGGCAATGCAACCAACGCTGTTTCTACTGTACTTAAAATTTCCTTCAACTAAACAATCCACGCTTTCCTTAATATAATTTAAATTGTTATTTTATTTTTCTGTCTTTCTTTACTTAATATAATTTAAATTATTATTTTATTTTCTCTCTTACATTTTCTTATTATAATATAAATTGTTATTTTATTTTTTATCTTACATCTCTTAATATAATTTAAATTGTTTATTTTATTTATCTCTCATTCTTTTCTTAATATAATTTAAATTGTTATTTTATTTTCCATCTTACATTCCTTAATATAATTTAAATTGTTATTTTATTTTTCTCTCTTTCTTTCCTTCTATAATTTAAATTATTATTTTATATTCTCTCTTACATTTTCTTATTATAATATAAATTGTTATTTTATTTTCTATCTTACATTTCTTAATATAATTTAAATTGTTATTTTATTTTCCATCTTAAATTTCTTAATATAACTTAAATTGTTATTTTATTTTACTCTCTTACTTTTCCTAATGTAATATATATTGCTATTATATTTTTCTCTCTTACTTTTCCTAATGTAATATAAAATTTTATTTTATTTTTCTCTCTTACCTTTACTAATATAATCTAAATTGTTTTATTTTTCTCTCTTACTTTTCGCTAATTCTCTCTGTAGGACTGGGCAGCTCGTTACTGGGCTGCGTCAGTTCCAAAGGACAAGCTGTTGATAGGATTGGCCTTCTATGGCCGATCATTCACACTGGACAATTCTTCTGAAAGCTCTGTCGGTGCTCCTGCTGCAAATCAAGGTCGTATGGGAGAGTACACCGAAACAGATGGCATTCTCAGCTATTATGAGGTAGGTGTCAGTATATTTTCTTAAAAATACTCGCTGCCTCAATAACTGAGGTTTCATTTGGCGTTTGTGTCTGTGACTTGGTATTTTTTAGAAATAATTATGAAACGAAAGCTTCATTAATGAAAGATCGCCAATTTAGAGGTTTTTAAAGAAAACCTGAATACCTCATACCTGAATACCTTTTTTGTTTCACTTTGTATTCATGTTTTTGTAAATTTTACTGCGTCATATTTTACTTCCACAGAAAATGTGGTATTTGGTTCGTAAAAGTTTAGTTTAGCTTTGCTTCTGTGTCTGTAATTACAGCCTTGACCTTACTTAAGATTTCTCGGTTTGTGTCTGTAATTACAGCTTTGACCTTAGTTAAGATTTTTCGGTTTGGAGGACTGCGCATCACAAAATAGAGGAGGGATTTCTTTGTCTTAATAAGTCTAATTGTTTAACTATACAACTTTCGTAGCCCTAAGGCACTGCCTTATTTGATTAAGATTTGTGAGGGTGTTTTAATTATTTCTAATAAGTTCCGGACTGTTAGATTGTGTATTTTAGTCTTTTTGGTGTAGTGTTTCGAGCTGTTTAGGAGGGTAGAGGAGAGATCTGTGGTGAGTAGTAATCTGTATGAGAAATTTGATTCTGAGCTTTAAGATTTGTGTTGCTGAATGTCTCCTCTTTCCAGTCACAAAGAAATGCTTATATTTAGGGATATTCTTCTTACTCTTGTCATTAACAAATTTGTCCTACCTTAGTGCTGTTCACAAAGAAAGGTAAATCGTTAGAAATATGTGAGTTGAAGATGTCGAATAATAATAATTATAAGAATAAATCACCAAGTTAAGTGCTGATACTTTGTGATGGTCACTGGTTGTATGGTGCTTGTCTTGTGAACAGTATTATATAATAACTTTTTAGGTCAAAATTTCAGAAAACGGTCTCAATTTGTACCCCAACAAATGTTTACAAACAGCTCTTTGCAACTGTCATTGGAAGTAAATACTAGTAACCAGTACGCTTGAGTGATTATATCGTCAAGCTTGAGTGATTATATCATCAAGGAAAACTAAAATATAGCATTTGAGATAGACTTTAATTCCTTATCAGAAAATGCTCGAAACAATATGTTTTTTGTGTTGTTCATTTATTGAGTACAGATATGCACCCTGGATGTTTCAGAAAAAGGACGTAACTTGTATCATTTCTTTATTGTTTTTTCACTGAATGTTATTTATCACAATACGTAACTTGTTTCGTTTTTTAATTGAATACAGATATGTTCACTGAATGTTACTGAACAATGGGACGATATACAGAAGGTGCCTTACAAAGTGTACAACAACAACCAGTGGGTCGGCTACGACAACAAGGAGAGTATAGCCATCAAAGTATGTATGTTGTCATAGAGGTTAGGCATTCGATTCGTCATTGACAATTGCAAATCATTTTAGGTACTGATAATGACAGTGTGTGTGTGTGTATGTGTGTGTGTGTGTGTCTGTGCGATAGTGTGTGTGTTTGTGCGTGTGTGTGTGTCTGTGTGTGTGTGTATTTGTGTGGATGGGTGGGTGGTGAAGGGAATTTGAAAGATGATAAGCGAAAGTTTTTATGTCAATGTTCTGGTAAGTGTATGTGTGCATGTGTGTATATGAGTGTATGTTTGTGTGTGTGTCGGAGATGGGAAGGGATTGAAAGAGAAAAATACATAAACAGAGATTTATTTAAAAGTAAACGTTTATAAAATATTATAACATAGGTAGACAACATATTCCATTAAAGAGTTCCTGCATTTTAATATTGATATTTAAAATCATTTCCAGAGTAAAACCAAGTCATTTCCTTAACTTAATAGGTTAGCCACTAAATGTTTGATAATTTTTTCATGTAGTATTATAGTTTAGGTAGTTTACTATTTATCTGTAATTGTTTAAATAGTTTGTCCGGGAGAAGACTAAACATCAATCCTATAATTGTTTTATTGTATGCCTGTATAATGTGTTGCATTGTTGTTGTGTGTAGTTGAGGATTTTCCTTTTAACGCTTAGCAGTTTTGTTTATATTATTGAAAGACAGTGTGTACTATATTCTCAATACATGACAGCTAACAGATCAGTGAGTTTACAATTAACTAATCTCCAATCATTTCCTGTGGTTGGTGTTATGCGACAGACTCTCGACATTTAGAGCGAATGTTTTTATATTGGTTACATTTATATTAATGTCATCTCATCGTTTGAGTGTTGTTATTTAATGAGGTACTGCTGACATTAACAGAAAATGTTCTTTTGTGCGTTACATTTATATTAATGTCATCTCATCGTTTGAGTGTTGTTATTTAATGAGGTACTGCTGACATTAACGGAAAATGTTCTTTTGTGCGTACATTTTTATTAATGTCATCTCATTGTTTGAGTGTTGTTATTTAATGAGGTACTGCTGACATTAACGGAAAATGTTCTTTTGTGCGTTACATTTATATTAATGTCATCTCATTGTTTGAGTGTTGTTTCTTTGACAACAAGATACTGATATCAACGGAAATTGTTTTTTTTATGATTTACTTCATTTTAAAATCAGCACAACGTACGAATGTTGTTTCTTAAACAAAAATGCTGTGCTTACCGGAAGACATTACAATGGGCAAAGATGATTCATTATATTCTCACTGCAGAAATACTTGTACAATTGATGATGTTTTAACTCTCTTGTACAGTCTTTGTAGGCCTGGTATTTATCAAAAGACACTTTCGATGGTGAAAATTTTGTACAGTCTTTATTGACGTGTTATTTGTCATAGGACATTTACTGTTGTATCTAATGGTGAAATTTTTGTAGTCTTTATTGACGTGTTATTTGTCATAGAACACGTACTGTTGTATCTGATGATGAAATTTTTGTAGTCTTTATTGACGTGTTATTTGTCCTGGGACATGTACCTGTGTATTTGACGTATACTGGACAGTATATTGTACAATTTCACTTTGTTTTGAAAGGCTTGGTATACTTATCAAGTGTCAAATACTCGTGTAATTGACGTGGATTGTAGAGTTCTCGATGGTTTGGTATTCACCATGGGGCGCACACTTATTAACTGATGTGTATTGCACAGTTTTCATTGACTTGGTATTAATCATGAGGAACATACCATTGTAATTGATGTGTATTGTACAGTTTTCATTGACTTGGTATTAATCATGAGGAACATACCATTGTAATTGATGTGATTGTACAGTTTTCATTGACTTGGTATTAATCATGAGGCACATACTTATGTAATTGATGTGTATATTGTACAGTTTTCATTGACTTGGTATTAATCATGAGGCACATACCTGTGTGTCGCGGGGTCGTGGGCGTTGCTGGCCCCTATCTCCTCCTCGGTGGGTAGGGGGGGTCAGACCCAGTAGCCGCGACTTGCCGGGATCACACCGAACGATCAGATGTTGACGATCGTTCTCACACTCAGACACCACGAATAGTCTTGTGGGGGTTAGGATTAGCTTTATTCTGAGATGTGGGGTAAAATGTGAAAAGCCGGCGTGAGTGTGTGTGAGCAGGCGTGTGAATGTCGTGTGAGGGACGTACGGAACGAACAAACAAACAACCGCACCAACATATACTTTCAAAACCCGAGAAAAGCCCAACTCTTGAGGAAGAGTTAACAAAGAATTTAATTTTTTTTAAAAAAGATTTTAAAATGGAAAACGGGCTTAACTCTCACGCGGTGTTAGTCGTTCATTCGGCAACATCCACACACGGCATCCATGGGACGGGGAAACATGAGCGATGGAAAATGAAAAAAAAATAATTAAAAAAAATATGATGAATAAACTACAATAATCAAACAATAAACGGTGATGACCGTTTTCATTACTTCTGCCAAAATCGAGTAGCACAAAAATACTTTGGGCGTAACCCCACTACAGCACAACCAGCGGTAATGACCGCAGAAAAAATATTTAACCTTAAGAATAAATTATCTTTAAAATAGTGGGTGGAAAACCCAACGTCAACGAATGTTAATTTTCACTTAAAACTGCAAACATTATCCATTTAGTAAAAGTCAAAGTTAAATGTTCATGTAAAATATAAAAATGTTTATATGCTAACTCTAACCTACCTAGTAATGCACCTCCTAATAAAATTTTTCCTACTTACTAGTATTATACGCTGAATCGTCGATGCAGGAACACACAGCAAAAAGAAAACGAAATAGTCACAACTGCCGGCAAACACAAAACGTTACAGTTTCTGTCCTCTGAAAAATAGCATGCTTGTCGATGAAAACTCGGTACACGGAGAGTGCAGTACGTACGTACAAACTTGCGACTTGCGAATATTCGTCCCACGTTGCCTAACGCTGGGGTACCCGGTTCTATGACGAAGAACACGGACGGCTGTCCTCCACGACAGTAACAAAACGCAGCTCACGGACACCTGTCTTCTGCGACGGTTCCAAGATCCAAAATGTATCAACGGACACCTGTCTTCTGCGACGGTCCAAGATCCAAAATCAATCAACGGAGGGCTGTCTACAGCAGCAGCAGCAGCTCCGATACGTGAGTGGCGTCGAATATTCTTCTCTCGGCGCAATCCTGGTCCCTTCAGCTCATTCCCCTGATGGCCAGCTATTGCCCAAGGTTCGGATCCAAACGTAGAATAATTAGGACTAGTTTTATAGGCTGCCACGACGAATTGAGTGTGACCAAAACACAGGTCTAATTCTATATTCTACGAGGAGAATATTCAGTTCATTTCCTCCCCGGTCATAAAGGTGATGGAAAGATTGTCCGGACTCAGTGTAGGTACGATGGCCTTACACCTCTCTATAGCCCAGACAGACGCACACTAAAATTAAAATAGCTCCGTCAGTCCTCTTATGCAAAATCATTTCTCACTCTCTAAGATCAAACTCCCGCGTGTATCCTTGCTTTACCCACGCTAAAAAGGTGCATTACACTGAGGTGCACTACGTCTAGTAATATAGTCCCTAATTAAATTTGTAATAATAATTGATAATAAACAACAAACACATTTTCAAGATATTGTAATCACAATTTTTGAACATCTAACTCAAATAATTAATCATTTGTATTTTTATAAAATTATTGGAGACATGAATTTACTAACTTGCTGACAGTGTACGCCAACACAATAAGCAGACGACTTGACAGTAAATGTAAACAAACGCGCTGACTGTGCACGTAATTAATTACGTCATTTAGCTAGCAGACGACACTCGCTAAAAACTAACGTCTGTAGCGTCGCGCGATGGCCAAGTGGAGATAATCAAAGATAAAAATTAATTTTCTGATTACCTCCCCCTGTTTTTCCGTGACACTGTGTAACTGATATGTATTGTACAGTTTTCATTGACTTGGTATTAATCATGAGGAACATACCTGTGTAATTAATGAGTATATTGTAGTTATATTGTAGAGTTTTCATTTTGGGATTTTTTACAGGACATACACTTGTGTAATTGATTGTATATTGTACTTTTTTCATTGATTTGGGATTTATACATACTTGTTCATTAATGGATGTTCTTTGTAAAATTGTCACTAACCTGGTATTTATCATGGAACACCTGCTGTAGCATTGTTTCAGAATAGTTAAGCTTCTTTCCACTGCACATCTGATCTTACCAGGGGCTATAATGTGACACGTGATCGTCTCATTAGGGAAACAATAAACTTAGTACAGAAACTATAGAGTTACCAGTAATATTTACTCAGACTGCTCATAATTAATATTATATATACATATGTATGTGTGCGTGCGTGCGTGCGTGCGTGCGTGCGTGCGTGCGTGTGTGTGTGTGTGTGTGTGTTTGTAGAAGTTCTAATATTTATCATTACTTTGAAAGGATTAAAAAAAATAAAGAGATTGGTGATATGTTCAGGATATATTATGTGAGTTATTTTTTAACTGTTAAGATTGCTATATTGCTAGCATATTACCTGTTTAAAATTAAGTAATAATCTAGTTATATTGCTGTTGCGTGACATGATTGAAAACAAATTATAGATATTATTGTTTATATTACTGATATGCTGCAGAAAGGAAATTATTGTTTATGTTCCAGACAAATTACTCTATACAAAACAAGTATGGCGGGGTCATGGTGTGGACCCTCCCCTTAGATGACTTCAAAGGAGATTTCTGCAACCAAGGAACGTACCCCCTCATGAATAAGATTCGTTACTATTGCGGTGATCACTTTTTTTATACTTAATCGTCAAGGTGTGTTTTCAAAAATTAATAATCTGTGCATACTATCCAGGATTGTGTTTTTTTTCTTGACAGTATATAATATTGTAATCTAGTTAAAGAAAATCTTTTCATTTTTGAAACATATTCCTGTTTTAATTTCAAATGAATATTCATGACAATATATACTATTGTAAACTAAAGAAATATTTTCATTTTTGAAACATCTTCCTAATTTAATTTTGCAAAGAATATTTAGGACAATATATAATATTGTAAACAAAAGAAATCTTTTTGAAAAAAATATCCCATTTTTAATTTTGCAAAGAATATTCATGACAATATAATTATTGTACACTAAAGAAATCTTTTCATTAAACATATTCCTGTTTTAATTTCGCAAAATATTTCAAACTACCTTTATTCCTTTTTAGAAAATAAATATATATACTGTCACTCAAAATACATTCTCAAAGTCAAATTCCTAAACAATACTTACCAGCTCACTCACTTTAAATAGTATTCTTCAAAAAATAAATTAAATACATTCTTTTTTTTTAAAAGAGTGTTCTTTATTGCTTATCACTATCATTCCTTACTAAATATATATATATACACGTACTGATACTCTAAACGTATTTTCGAAGTCCTATTCCTAAACCACACTTACTAGCTCACTCAATTTATATAGTATTCTTCCAAAAAGAAATTAAATACTTTTTAGAAGAGAGTTGTGTTGTCTATTGCACTTACAGACATAGAACTTCTTTCTCTCTTTTCCATACATCCCCAATTCTTTTCTATTAATAAATGTGAATATACATTGTTGTATGGAGTTAGCTCCTAAATAATTGAATATATCTTAGTTATATTTCCTAAATTCATTGTCAATGTGTGATCAAAATAAAATTTCTGCTCTATATAATATAGCAATGGACTGACTGCTATGGTCACTTTTGTATTTCTAACTTACATGAATATCATTAGATTATTTCTTATGAATTGAATCTGCGTTAAGAAAGCGTTTATTTATGTAAATTGTATTTTTTTCTTTCAATGGTAAAATAATTTTGGTTCAAAACCAGTTTTAACTGAAGAATAATTTCTAAACTTGACCTGAAATGTTAGTACTAATGCATTTAAAGAATTGGACAATTAAAACAAGAATTGCAAAAATATTGTTTGTTGTTAATTTCCTACTAAAATCTGCCCCCCCCTCCCAATTCGCTTGGAGATATTTTTTAATAATGATGAAAGATGTCTTATGAATGTACAAATATCCGGAAGTTGGTCGTGTGTGAAGGAGTGCTCGTGTGTAAGAGGAGTACTTTAATAATGTTAATGTGTTTATTGAGTTAATTTG
Source organism: Sinotaia quadrata (assembly GCA_028829895.1). Taxonomy (NCBI): domain Eukaryota; kingdom Metazoa; phylum Mollusca; class Gastropoda; order Architaenioglossa; family Viviparidae; genus Sinotaia; species Sinotaia quadrata. Next base: position 13,346,634 of record CM054182.1, read on the forward strand.
TTTATGGGTGTGAGTGTGTAAGAGGAGTACTTTAATAATGTTAATTTGTTTATGGATGTGAGTGTATAAGCTAAATTGATATACTATGCCAAATACTATCCCCTGCTCTTCGTATCCATTCATGACAGTTTTGGAAAACGTGGCTGACAAACGGTCTCGATCACAATGCTGGCATAAACGTTTCACCATTTCATCCGGCAATTATCTTTTTTTCTTTGTCTTCTCCCATTTGTGCCACATACACGCCAAAGAAATCAGAATTGATTTTTGTAAACCTTTATAATAAAATAAGTTTCCACCTCCTCTAAACTGTTTATAATGGACAGTGTGTGACGCCTACGCCATACTAGTTATGATTATTTTATTGATTAATCACTCATCACTAAAAACAAGTGAAGAGGATCTTAAATTATATTATCAATAATTCTCCAGAAGACTACACTCGTCTCTCTCACTTGGCAGATATGTGGGCGCTGTAAACATTTTCTCTCTTCTACAACATTAAAAACAATATTTTCTTGGATGGAAAACTTCTTACCAAAGGGGAAAATAAATCCTACTTTTAATCTATATTTAGCGAGCCCCCCATCCACCCACTATCTCTCCAACATATGGTCATCAGTATGTGTAAGAAGATCAATAAATTTAACAATCTATTTATGAAATCAACAATCATATATATATATATATATATATATATATAAGTTCTCAAATGGAATTCATAGAAATCTTCTTGCAGCAAAACGTTTACTGATAAGTTCAATGATAACGCTTGATTCTCTCACACCAATATGGTCAAGTAGAGTACAGTGGTCACTGTAACCTGAAGCAAAAAAACGGGGGTCCTTTTCTCATAAGCTAACAATA